>OZ030385.1:5354100-5954100 GCA_964023945.1 Ectemnius cavifrons | reverse complement strand
TTTCACTATTTCTCTGGAATTTATCAATCATTCTAAAATTTACAACTTGAAAGTAAAAATATTATAAGTTACTCGGTCACTGGATCATCAATAGGTTTAGATTTTCAAATGATCCAACTGTAATTCTCCGAAATTGTCTAGTGCTTTTGAGATTTAATGCACTCGGACTTCCATTTGCTGGAATTTGTTTGCAACCCGATCTCCATTCATTGCAATTGAACTGTATTTGAGCTGCGATGTATTTAGATTTTTACCCGCTTGAATTTCTATTCATTGAGATTGCCGTGTACTTGAATTTCCATGGGTACGACTTTGAATTCATCAGTACTGCCTACTCTTTGTCTCGATTCGATGAACGACGCCTCGTTAGTCTAGAATGAAGGATCACGAATGAAGGAGGCGGAGGAGGATGAACGGGAGCAACAACGCGGCGGCTAGTTTATGCCGGTTTTATCAGCTCGAACCGACGATATATCTAATCATTTGGAATCTGCATAATGGTCAGTTGGCGTGCTTCTCACCCGGTGTGCACCTATTCATTCTGGAAACAACAGGAGCCGGCGAATAATGGACTTTCGAGGAAGAACTTGCTCGGTTTTCCCTCGAATAGACTCCCAAAGTGATTCGAGATATCCGAGGAAGACGTATTATTCTCTGTTGAAAGGTAATTACTTTTAATTAATATATATTTTGGGCTATTTCTTATGCCAGCTTTTTGCACATAAATCTATCGGTTCCTAAAAATAAATGGACATTGACTTTATGTTGAATCAGCCATCGTACTTCCTTTTACTAGAGGGAGTTACTCTTGTTGGAACCAGTGACGACACCTCTGTCTATCGTGCTGAACTATCTCGAGCGCAGACTTTTCCTTTCGACCACTATCCAAGCCGATTACTTCTGTCCATTCTTTGAAATATTGAAATAGTAACTAAAACGTAAGCTACTTTAATTAGCAAATCTAACCGATTTCCTGTAGATTACAATCATTTTATAAAGCTTTATGAGAGACACATCCGGATTAGTGGAACAAATTAGCGCGTACAACTATCAATGTCCACGTGCATGCACGCAAACCCCTCGAATATTGATCCTAATTGGCACTAATGGACAAATTTCCTGTTCACAGCCAATTATAACTCCGATGTCACAGTAAACCGCCGTCGACGCAATAAAATTGAATGAAAAACTGAAAACACTGCCACCCACAAACGCTCTTTTGCCGGTCGAAATCCAGGCATTTTTAGCGTACCGAAGGCGACACTAGCTAAAGTGATTAGATATGAATCTATAATCCATTATCGGTTTTCCCGCCAAACTTTTTTTTTTCACCCGGCGCCCGAAACCAATTAACAAGCTAAAGCAATTACAGTACGAATAGAAGAAGCGCGGCCAATGCCAGCACTTTACAATTGTTACTTTTTCGGCCAACACTTCGATAGAAACTATCGGTTTCACCGTTTCGTTTGTTTTTCTGGGACGGTTGCCTTGAATCCTCTTTTCAAGTTTATTCTAAAGCCTGTTTTATAGTATTCCGAGCTGGATTTCTAAAGGAAACTTTTAACAATTCCTACCAATCTCTGCCGATGTATTGTTATTATTATTTTTAAAGACAAATTCAAATTCTTTAACTTCACTTTAATGACATTTTTCTAACAATGCCTCTTGGAGTATTCTATTCATTTTCTTTCCTACTCTCTTACAGTTTGATCATCAAACTTTGATGGGTCATGCGAGAAGAGCTAAAGGAAAGCACTATCGAAACATTTTGATCCCACTTACTGCGCCCGGCACAATGCCTTGATTAATGACGAACATTACGGACGAAACGCTAAGAATTCAACGTGTGTCCGCCGACAACACACGGATCCCGCGTGATGCCGTTTATCTTGTGGGATCCTTCGCATATCTAGGATGACATGTATACGTATATCTTACTCTCTTGCTCTCAAACGTGCATATGAAGGCGCTAGTTCTAATGATCGAGAATGCGAGAGATGAATCTTCTACAACGTCAGGATATACTTTAAAAAGATCAAATCGGCCTGAATCGATCAACTGAAAAAGAATGTCATTTCAATCATAATTCAGGCATAATTTGCAATTGCAACATGATTGAAGACTAACTTCCGCCTTTTGCAAAGACATACTATAATGCAATAAAGTATATCTCGTCCGTGTGAGAGGGGGTTATGCGTTAACTTGTCGAGAATAGCCGGTATTGTCTAATTCGTGCGGGATTAAGACGATCATTCATCGTAAGCCACAATGGTGAATTGTAATAGACCATTTATCATGACGGGCGATTAGAGAAAGCGGCCGAGAATGCCACCCACGGCCGGTGTTAGTCCGAAAAGAAAAGTCTAAAGCCGCCTTGGAGGCTGCGTTCGAAACTGGCCCGATATCCTTTCACATTAGTCTTTCGCTCGAAAACAGATCCCATTATCGTGCATTACTCTTAGATTATTGGCGCAATTACATGTGATTCAAGCCGAAAGGAGAGCAAGCTTAAATCGTTTTCAACACGCTATTTAAAAGACAGAAAACCTTATAATAATAATTCTTATAGGTCGAGCCAGTTAGCAATTCATAAGGTATCGCATGTGGTCGCTTTTATGCAATAAATCAACAATGATAATCTAAACAAATTCCAAACTACCTGTAACAATACAGAAGCGAGGTGGAAAGACTTTCTCCGATGGTCGGCAATTTATAGAGCAATGAATAGCATAACTCTTGACTCTCCAGCTGATCGGCCGATATTTATGGGGTATAATATGTACGAGGGCATATGTGCAGGGGCGGTTAACGCTCAGGTGATCATATTTTATTAAAAGCGATGGCGGCCGAGCGGCTTGTCGGATAATTTATGGCCTAATATCGGAATGCACGGTGAAACAATGAGATAGGGTGAGACTGCAATAACACCCTTTGAATAAGTTCCCGGGGGCCAGCATCCCAAGTGTGCCCTTCTGTGTTCCTTGTTCCCTATTCCATGTTCCAGAATGCCGGCCGCCAGAGCAAATTCACGCAAGACTTGCGCGACAAGACCAAGAGGAATATGTATTGGACATACTACACAGGCCCACCCAAAAGGTCAATTCACTAAAATCCCAATAAGTATCGAAAGTCAACAATATTAAGATACCATCATCAAGTTAAATCACAAATCTACAACATGCTCTAGGAAACAGAATGCTTACGAAGTGTCAACAAACGTTATATTTTCATAAAGATATCGATTTCCAGAGGAACATTTTTTGAATGATCCTGTAGAGGGTGCGTGTACGAAGAGGATCGCGTAGATAGAGAAAGAGACGGGTAAAGCGCGCTTTTGTCGCGCTACGCCAGGAAAGAATGAAATTCGCACTGTCCCGATGCCATTGTCCGCGGAGCCGAGCACTGTAATCGATCGTCACTCGATGAATGCGATGGCATCGAGAGCGAGAGGGAGAGAGAGAAAGAGAGAGGGGCGGGAGAGAAAACCGAGAGAGGAGAGGCAGGTGGAGATGCTTCACGAGCAGCATCCGCAAGAGGAGGAAGAGGTGAGCTCAAGCCCGGCAATGGGGTGCGTGCGTGCGCGCGTATGGACAGATACGCAGAGCCGATTTTTATTACCAGACTGCGCTTCGACGAGCTTTGTAATTCCCCGACGATCTATATGAAACCAAGCACTCCCGACTATCGCCACCCCGATGTCTGGCATATAAAGGAAAAGCTGCGTATTCACCCGATCGTTTGACGCGACTTTCCAACCCCTATCTCTCCCTCCACCTACAGGGTGATGCGATTTCCTTCGAATCATCGCTGTTAAATATATCCCGCTGCATATGGAAAAAGTTATAAATTATTTAAACATTTTCATTATACAGAAATGTTTTTAAGTTTTCCCTTCGATTCATATGTTTTATCTAATATTCGATTGTATGAGTTGTGTATGTAATATAGATTTGCACGTCTAAGAAAAAGTAAGGCAAATCAGGGCTGATTCGAAGGCAAGTGAATCACCCTGTATAGAGTGAGATGTTAATACTGACGATTCTAACTGCAAGGCAAAAGCATCACCCTGTACAATCAACTACAGAGCCACCCAACCCCGGACGACGAGGACCGAGCGCAATGTAACTGGCAAATGTGGGGAAAAAATTTCATTTCAACAATGAGGTGGAGAGCGAATACTCGTTTCCGGCGATCATGGCGCCCTCACTACCCTTCTTTCTCGGCAGGTGTGGCGAAAAAAATTATTAAACAGCCCTAGTGATGAGGGTGCCGGGCACCTTTCCTGTACGTGATTCGTTTCACACGCTTTGTAGTGCCTTAATAAAGCCACTAGAACAAAACTAATTTATTAATTTCTAAATTCAAATCAGCAATTAAAGAAAAATGCTGGGCTAACTTAACATAAATCCTTCTAAAAAAACACAGGCTTGTTAAATAAAAGGAATAAAGCTGCCTGATGCAGGCAACAAAGAAGAATAAACCACTCCCGGAAAAAGAATCCGACAAATAATGAACCAAAATATGAACCACGCTTTTCACAGGGAGAATGAGACACTTTCCCCGGTAATCATGAAAAGTTTGATTATTAAAATCTTCGAAAGAGAGGGATTGCGAGCAAGGATAACGACCGGAACCTACATAATCTTCGTGTTACGCGCTTTCGGATTAAGAAAGTCTGCCGGAGGGTGAAATGGAGCAAAGAGGACAGGGAAAGGGAATTTAGAGGGTATAATCGTGCGGTCTCCATACGTCAGAGGCGACCCTCATCGCCAGCACAGCTTTCTCCCGGGATTCGCTTCGAGATGAAGATCTCTAGTCGAAATTTTGCCTGAGAATCCACCGCCGCCGCAGACTCGTGTAATCGGCCTCGGTGTGTCTACCTGGCCTCCGTAGACATATTTATGCTCGCTTCAAACGATGCTCTCCCACGCGACGAGAATTACTCGGCTATCGCACGCACACCGCCTTTTTACATACACCGTGTTGTACACCACCCTTCATAAATCCCGTAATACTCGCTGGTGCGAGTGGAAAGTGAAATTGAGAGTAACGCTTAACTATAATGAAGTCTCTAAACGACTTAAATGAAACGAATGTAATCTTTTATCAGTTGCACGCGAATTGAAAACTTATATTACTGAAACATTGTAACGATTTTCAAAATAGTATTTAACAATATCAAAACCTCAAGTCGTTACCCGATGGAAATCGAAATTATTATTCTGCCACGAAAATACTAGATGACACACATCAATTCTCGTGCAAAACATCCAACGAACAATCTGTCACCATTCAACTCACCCAACAGCTCTAGTACATCTGACTTTGTCGAGCTTATTTCGAGGTGATAAGCGTCCTAGCACTTATGAACGTGGCTGTACTCGGTACAAGGCAAGGGTGGCAACCGCACGATCGGCGAAATATCTGATGCCAGCCGATAAAAATGTCGCTTGGTTTAGTTGTACGTGTGTGCAGCTAGGTAGCTACCTGTGTAGCTACGTTTGTTCTCTCGCGTAATGGAATTATCGTCTCGCGCGCGCTTGGCACGCAATACTTCGATTACGGCGAATGCGCTCTTTCGCCCGCTTCTGCACTATTCTTTCCCCCGGCTTCTCTCGACCCTCCCCTTGCATCCCCTTGAGTACGAACCTCGACATCTAGTCGCCTGCACCAGCGTTCTAGTCTAAAGTGCAATTTGAATGTAATCGCGGCCAGGTTTTGCCAGTGGCAAAAAGCAGCCGGTGAAAACCCTGTTGCAACCCCTAAGAAGGTTTAAAGCTAGACGCATACTTGCGATTTCTACGTGAACGTACCCTAAGCATTGGATACCGCGCCTTACTCTCTTTCCCTCACTTCCCTTGCCTCTCCCATCGAGCAACTATGTACGGGGGGAAAGGAATGATCGGTTCGTTCAAAGACTAGATCAGATTTCGTGGATTCGAGAACGGCTGAAAGAGGCTGCGCGTAGCTACTGAACTCTGAATGCACGCCTGAATTGAGCATCGCCAAGACTCCTGAAAGACTCGGACTACTCCCTATTCTTCCCGAGGGCGAATGGGAATTCCGTTTGGCAAGCTTTCCACCCGATCTCGGCACGTGCCAATGGCACGCACACCCACGGGAATGAAGAGTAAGGGTAATGCCTGCAATGACGTTCCTCTCGTATTTACATATCACACGTCACTTACGAGTCACAACAGCAGATTTAAACTAATAACTGCGCAAAGAAATTAAATAACGAAGTAACACAGCAAACGAAACGTTGCAGTTCTGAAATATTCGAGGGAGGCGCAGGTATACTGAAATCCGAATGCTTCGAAAGATGAAGCCAAACTGCTCAGGAGGATTTGTGACACCTTTTGTGTTTCCGAATTCGCTCGATCTTTTTCTTTTCCCGAGGTCGAATGGCCAACGACAATGACCCACCATTCAAGACCAGGTAGAATCTTATCGGGATACCACTAAGGTGGAAAACTTTTATGACCCTGTTCTTCTTCTTCGTAACAGACTAGAACACCCGTGCAACTATTCAATTGCGTAATCAAAAATTACGTCAGCGGCTAGCGAAAGAGGAAATGAAATTGCTCTAATGGAATCCAGACGCGACAATGGCAAAGAATTTCACCCAAAATTCCGTCTCCCTGAAGCTTGAACATCACAGCTACATTTCATCTACCAAAAAGCGCGCCGATATTAATAAAGGCCCGGTAAATATTCGAGGCAATCAGTCGCCGGTCAAAAGAAAATCGTTTGCAAGCACGAGCGAGCGTAGGGCGAGCGCGACGTCATTCGGCAAAAGGGCTGGCGCGGGAAAGGCGGGAAAGCAACGGGAGTGGTAAAAAAGGGGAGCAGAGCGCGCGTACGAGTGGGCGAAAGGGAGGAACAGATTCTTCCAACGGAGGCAATTTATCGTAAAAATCTTGATGCGCAATCCGAAAGCAAAACATGGCTTGTCCGTAGCAGCGCGCCGACGAACAAACGATGTGTGCCCGGGCTTTTTTGCTTTTGCGTACACGCGCGCCCGCATGTCTCTGTACAAGTACATGTGTGTATTTCCGGGTGGCACGGCGGCGGCGGCGGTGGCGGCGGCGGGCGAAAATATTTCACATATTTTTGTTGGGAATTAGTCCGGCGACCCCGTAATACCCGACGAGGTGGCCTGTGTTCACCGCTGAAAATTCTCTTGACAAACAACCCTCTCGGTATACCCCGGCAGCCTTCAAGCTCGCCTGAAGCCTGTGGAACGTTGAAACTGCGTACTGGCGAGAGCCCTTCACCACCCTGTCTCTATGTTTTTCAGCGAGCAAACGAGAAATGGTCAGCGATTACCGCCGCCCTTTCCTCAAGCCCTCCCGACGACTGCAATTAAGTGGTGGGCCATCGTAATTAGCCAAATGTGTGCAACCCTTTACGCTAAAGCGTGTGTCGTTAAAGGAGCAAAACAAAAAGTACCTAGACAACTAATGCAATAGAAAATATATGTTCGCAATTAGAAAATGTTTGTTATCCAGAAAAACAAACCCTACAGTAATGGAGGGCAGATCTCCCCTCAAATTGGGGCGCTTTTTATAGCCCCGCATTTGTATAAATTAGTAAATTGTTAAAAATTGTAAAAATTTGTTAATTATTGCTAAATATTATAAATTTTTTGTTTGAAAATTGTCTATTACCTTACATCTCGGTGTCCTCGATAACAGTGCACATACACGACTGAAACGAATAGCTCGGAGTAAACGTAATGCATCGCTGGTGTGAATTATGATAGCAGTGGCAGGGCTGGCAGGCCAACCAGTTTCGTCAGGGTTTCGTTGGGCAGAATCGACGAGTCGGATGTATGCCAAGCGCTGGTGGAGCATTGTCATGCCATCGGGTCATCCCGTTAGTCATGATTAAGCAAATTTCATACCCGAGCTATTAATATTAGAGCGGTTGACCGCACGATGCCTGCAAAATTCCCCGGGCTAGTATAGAATGCATGTACTGACCAGTCAGCCACTGCCTCTACTGGCCAACACCACCAACCAACTTCCCGAACTTGATTAAACCACCTCCCCCCGCCGTGCAAGACAACACCTTCGGCTACTTGCTTCCGACACTCGCACCCCCACATGGCAATTAATTATTTTATGCATCGTACAACACTTCTAATTGAGATCAACTTGATATCTTATTGTTAATTAACTAGCTATCTATTCCGTTGCAATGAGACTCTCAGTTGACAATAGAATTTTTATGTTTACGTCCTAAAAAGTATTAGAGTCCAAGTCCTTCCTGATATGACAGTAATAATTATAAAATGGAAATTTATTCCCCTGATGGTTGGTCCAACTGTCCAAGATCAATGAGACTAATTTTTCAAATGAATGAACCAGCACAGCCGAGCCAGTTTGGTGTTCGAAAAATCAAGGGAGACAATAGATTAAGGAGCAAAGAGCGCCTGACAAATGCAAGCCAAGGGTAAGAAACTCGAGAACCTGCGCACAGGATGTACAGTAGGCGAAGACAAAGATTCGCAAAAACACGGCGTGGAATACTCATTAATTCTGGAAAATCAAGTGTTCCCATCTTGCTCGCCACGAGCTGTCCCGTTGTTCTTTTCCAGCAACATGCGAAAAATGCCGGCTCCCGAGAACTACTTCCCTCGAGAAGCTATGCGAGCTTTTATTTATGGTGCCCGTTTAATAATCCCACGTCTCCCCTGGCATTCGCCTATCAAGTTTATTTCACGCGGGATTATGCGTTTTTCGTAATACACCCATTAGACTTGTGCACTGTACACTGTGCTTTCTCGAAACATCCTATGGCTTTCTTACAATTAACATCACTTAATTTTAAGAGGTATAATACCCGGGACAACTTTATGAAAACAAATAAAAATGAAGTAGGATTACGCTCTTAAATACACGTGGGAAACAATAGATATTATAACTGCTCGATACATGTACATACAAGCTACAAGAGAACTAGGGGGCTATCATTTGTCTTCGTCATAACCAAATTGTCATTAAACGGTTCACTGGTTATCCTATACTAATCACACACAGTTTCCGCATGTGTACCTCGCTTTATGTTTGCAATGTTAACGGACTGGCCCCAACAATAGACTGTACAAGCATACCATACCTATTTCTGCTTAATTAATTGACCACTAATGCCTCGAAATAGGAACAATTGCTATGCGGGGGAATTGGACACACTACGTTTCAAATCGCACTATTGCGCACCAACCGGTCCGCCTTGAACGGTTTTCACGGAACAATAAAATAAATCCACTGAGAAATGTGCAAATTATTTAAAAGTACCACGCACAACACTGTAGCTTTAAATTATTAGGCACAATTCTTAAAATAATGTACACAATTCGTGATATATGCACTAGAAGCGAGTAGATGTGTTCAAGTCGAGCGATCCAGGCGTACTGTGCGGAGCGCCTACGAACTACGTTGTCAAGACTCTTTCCGCTCTTACCCCACTACGGACACGCAGGTCCCTTCCGTATCGGCGACCGCGCTATGAGTTGCGTTTCTTGAAATTTCCTATACTTTCGCATTTACGAAATCAAATAAACCTCTGAAACTAAATATCCAGAAGATATAAAAAAATGTATGTAATAACAATCTATTTTATGCGCATGCAGGGATATTGATTAATCCATATATCAAACATATAAAGATATAGTCATGCGCGTTATGAGAAGTAAAACTTTATACGCGGAAAGCGGGAAAGCACGTGATATTTGAATGAAATATCGTATCTGAAATTACATGACGGGAGAGTTCGGAGACGGATGTTCGTGATAGTTTTCCGTTACAATATTATCTCCCTAAAACGACTTCTACCGTACCCCAAGAAGTTTCATTTAAGAATAAATAATCATATTTGTGTCGTGTACAAATATATAAATGCTATTATAGATTATATTGTCATGCATTCACTATAATTTTCATGGGCCTCAGAGGGATTAATGGAGCTTTTACGTGCAGAATCATATGTTCTGATTGAATACAATAATACATTTATAATTTTGCTCTGTTTGTCCAATCTATTGTGTATTGCCTGATCTATGGTGAAAGAAAAAGATCGAAAATTTAGATGCCTGGTATACCGGTTGTACAGAGCGTGCCGCGAAGATACGCAACTGGTATCGTGCCAGCGGTGAGTTCTCGCGTGCACCTACCGGAAAGCTGATGATCTGTTTAAAGTAATGGCATTTGCCACGAGAAGCTTACGCGTTTTATGTAAAATATATAATGGCACAACGGGCGTCACGTTCTCCACATTCCGCCAGCCGAGCAGCCGAATATCCCTGGTGCAATTCGCGCAGAAATACTTCTACACCACCGATCGTGAGTGTCCCCAGGCATGATCTAACCTGACGCAGTTCCTGGTCGAAAGCATGTTTCCTTCCACATAACTCCAAATCCACATAAATTTTCCCCAAACTCGTAATTGAAGACACTGATTAGTAGTACCAAGTAATTGGAGTTCTAGCTCGACGATTCTCACGTAGATTGGCGGTATTGACGTTCCGCTTTTATGTTATCTTTTTTGCAATTCCAATGCATGTTGATTACCTACTTATCAGAGAACAACTGCGTCTGAATTTCAGCACCACACCGATCGAAAATAGCGGGCAGCCTGACGAACATACAGGCGACGACTGGACCCGCTCAGACCCTGGTCTCCTTAGCACAGGAAACTCTAGATGCCAAACAGACTGAAGAAGAACGAAAGCAAGAAGAGGCGGAAGAAGAGGCAAGGAGAGAACATGCAAAAAAGGCGACGAAATATACGCTGATATTCTTGGGGCTGTTCACGGGGGTTGGTCTCACATACGTTGTATATACCTTGGGCAGACCGGACTATGATCAGAATGGCAATCCTATTGAGGATGAATTCTCGCATCTGCCAATGTACGAACAAATTTATAAGAGACTCATGAAAGAGTTTGTATACTACAAGAAGGTACGAAGTGAAATACAAGACGAACGCAAGAATACAATGGCACGAAGAAAACAACTTGGTTTAAGTGGAATTCTTGATTTATAGTTTGTGCAAGAACCAAGCAGGGACAAGCTACTACCTGACCCTTTAACGGCACCTTATCAGCAGCCACGTTATACGCTAGTCTTGGAAATGAAGGATGTTCTTGTACATCCTGATTGGACGGTATGATACTTGATAGTTTTAATGCAAGCATATAAACATATAATACAAGACCACAAGGATATAGAATTTCATTTTAAAATCCATAATAGAATCACACATACATTACAATCTGTAATGAAAATCGAATAACTGAAGCTTTCCAAAATCTATTGTTATGAAATCAACAAATAAACAACTTTATCTAACATAGTATAAAACTGGTTGGAGATGGAAGAAGAGACCAGGAGTGGACAAATTTTTACAAGCTCTTGCACCGCCACAATTTGAAGTGGTTGTCTACACAGCAGAACCAGGAATGGTAAATCAAATATTCTATCAAATACTTGTATAAATCTACTAAAAGCATGTCAAACTACTCCCTTAATATGAATTGCAGACAGTTTTTCCAATATTGGATGCCTTGGATCCAAACGGATATATTATGTTCAGATTAGTCAGAGATTCAACACGTTTTGTTGATGGCCATCATGTCAAAGATTTAGATTGTTTAAATCGCGATCTCAGTAAAGTAAGTATAGCGACTTCGCACTTGAACTTTTACGAGGAAAATGCATTTATTTTAACTCTCAACTTCCTTCAGGTTATTGTAATCGACTGGAATGACGAGAGTGTAAAATACCATCTAGAGAACACATTGAAAATACCTCGATGGACTGGCAATGATGACGACACTGCATTGTTCGATTTAGCTATGTTACTTAAAAGTAAGTTTCACGTAGAAATTGATTCACTCTTCCAACAGGAAGATTAACTATTGCTGATTAACTTGTTCCAGCTATTTTCTCCGCGGACGTCGATGACGTACGAAGTGTTCTGCAGTATTACAGGCAATTCGAAAACCCGCTTGAAGTTTTTAGGGACAACCAACGCAAGTTATTGGTAAGTTTCGCGCCTCATTCATTGCATTCCTACCAATTCCAATGTTACTGAATATTAACTTTCTTGTATTTAAAGACGCAACTAGAGGAGGAGGAGCAACTAAGGGCACAGCACGAATACCAGTCGCCGCTCACATCGAAATATAAACGGTCTTTCCTACGTAATCGCTAGTCACAAAACACAAGATCTTAACATATGAAAATCTTGCGAAGACTCTCGTTACCGACACCCATGTTAATATCACGTATTGTAGTGTACCATTTTTATTAAATAAAGAAGCAAGTGATTCATATGTTTTGAACAACATGATGTCTCATAATTTCTTAAACCTTAATGCCTGATGGACTATCCGCTTTGATGAAACTGTGATAGTTAAATCTGTATCACTTTTGCCTACTTCTTTTCTTTCTTACTAACTTACTTCGTACTTTTGGTAAAAATAATTCCTGTAATACATTGCTATCTTCTAGGCAAATTGTATCGGGTTCTTGTTGCGATACGCTAATTAACTCCTGCGTATTAACAGTGGATGTTATGTCCAATGGATCTTCTTGTGATTGTGATAATCCTTTATCAGTAGCTGTTTCCAGCCAATTAAGCACTTTCTGGTGTGGCGGTGCCGTCGACGGTAAGGATACTTCCTCGCACACGTCCCATACCGCTAACAATTCGGGTGCTAATATATCAACATACGAACTTAATTTATCAATAGACTCTTTCCAACTTGGATCAAAAGAATCCTCTTGTATGGACGTTTTGGATTTTAAACGCAGTTTCCTATTGGTGAAATCTATAAAAAATACAAGTCTATATTCTTACCTGGTTTACTTTTCGATAGCACTAATTCAGTATCTGTATTCTGCGCTACTTACTTTTATACACGTGTTCCATACTAGTCTTATGAGATATTGTCAAAGGCACTATGGTTTGTGGTTGCATTGATATCGCTTTTTCCCAAGCATTTAATGTACAGACCGATTTACAATTTACAAAGGAATATTTATCCAGCGTAGTCTCGTGTGTAATGCCCTGATAAAATATATCACCTGCAAGTATTTAGTTAAAGGGACGTGAAAATTAAAATTACTTTTAATTCGACTTATACAAACGTACCGATAGAATTTTGAGAAAATGTATAGATATGCCCTGCTTTACTTGATACAAGAGCACAACCTATATTAGACAAGTCGAATCTATTTCGTAAATATGGGTTCAAAGCCAGTCCCTGTTTTTGAGTCTCATTTAATGTTCCTTTGATACACGGTGGTGTATACGGAAAATTAAACGAGTGCGGGGATTCTTCACTAGACCAAGTATTCAAAATAATCGTACTTTCGCCAGATAGTTGACTCGATAGAACTATAAATTCCTTATCATGCCTGGAAGAAATTCAAAGCTGATTTCCGATTCACTTAAAAAGTACTCAAACGAAAAGAATTTTCAATACCTGTTTATGACAGATCCCATTACAGGGATACTTTTAAATTGATGTGTCCATTTTTGCTGTACACAGTTTCTAGGAGATCTTCCATCGCACATTAATAAATTATGATAACTACCTACATATCTACATGTATTCTGTCTACTATCAAGATCTAGTGAAAGACTTTCACAACTCTCTAAACAGTATTTTGGACACAGTGTTAGAGATGGTTGATTGAAAGGAAGCTGTTTAAGCAGGAGAATAAATCAATAAATTCTACTGTATATAATAGGCTCCCTGTTATTCAATCTTACCCTAACATCGAGGTAGTGAATACAACATCTATCCATGAAAATAATAATACTTGGATCCATAGCTTGAAATTTAACACTCCCCCAGGAATCAGGAAATACTTTAGTTTCCATAATAGTACCATTACTTATGAACTTCCTAAATAATATAAAATAGATCACTAAGATTGCTTGAAATATTATCCTGAATAATTGAAAATGCAAGTGTATTTTAATAATATTTACTTTTTTGTTATATCTTGCAGTGCTACTTCTCTCTTTACATTTAGTGTACAAAACTGTTGCTGATTTACTGGGCTCAAGTCTGCTCCAATAAATGGAACCTTTGTTTTCACTTTATGTATTTCAACTAAGCTGTACTTATCCTTTCTTTCCGAGAGGAGATAAAAGTTGCAATGATACTTGTACCTTCCTAATACCTGATCTATTGATTGAAATAATATATATACTAATGATACATACCATAACTCCATATCAAAATTATTTCAGATTTTCTCTAACTTACATGAACTACTAAGAGCACTATGCCTTAGCTCATACAATGAGTCATTAAGCTCACACTTTCCTGCATTAGCTAATGATGGTTTCCATACGAAATCATCCAATTCGATTATAGGAACAGCCACTGGATATATTATGTGTTATTAATATGATGTGCAATAGTATCGTTAACTAAATACTATTCATTTGAATGCAATACCTAGTTCTCCCATGAATGGAAATAATAATATATTTGAACCATCGTGGTTTATATAATCTATGGTACCACCACTGTAATACCAGTTGTATGCCTAAAATAATTCCTAGAGTTAGTATGACAATCAACCAGCTCTGGGTTACTTTGTTTTTTATACCCCTTCGAAATAAGGATCTGGATCCATGTCTATTATCTCAGCAATGTCTGCTAAGTACCTAGGTATACTAGTAGTAGTTTTATCTGAAGCTGCAGTCCATTTGAATTTCTTTTTATTCATGGTATCAAATTCTAAAAAGGGGAATTATTGGTTAATACGCAATTATTACTTGGATCTCAATGTTGATTGATTTTAAGCTGTAATACCTTTTTCATATCTTTTATAATAATGCTTTATTCGTTCCATGTCATCCTTCATATGACTTTTAATAAGGAGAAGTTTTAAAGCTGGATCTTGCTCATCTATCACTGCAAGAGTAATATACAACCACACATCATTGAGTTCATACTGTTAATGTTTTTAAAAGCAGTTATTATTAAGAGTAAATGATTCATTGCTCATACCATCCCTTGGCAATCTGGCTGGTGGCAGTAAGGGTCTTGGCAAGTCACAGTGATAAGGATACTCCTGATATTGCTCCACAAAATTCTCTACATCCCAATCTTCTACCAGCGAGTCATTGTGCAAATTGAATCCCGGAATCATGCAATGTGGGTAGTGTTTTAAGAAAGATGGCTTTAATTTGTCGCGTAAGCTCGTGCTCGCGCGTTTATATGATTTCGAGGCCAAAATCGCTGGATCACCCATATCGTGTGCTTATACTTCACACTACAAACCTTTTGAAATTTAATATTATGCGAAATTACTAATTTTCTGAACTTTGTTAACTTAGGACAAAATTAATTTTTTGACACAAAATATTAATGAGTTGGTTTCTTTGGAAGAGAGCGTTAAAGGTTTTGTATTTAGTGAACTTCATTTCTTTGGATTTTCTATTTAATAGCTCTGCCAGCAACAAGTTTATGGTTTGTGCACTGCACCGATGAAATTGTGTTTCAAGTGCAAACACGTGTTTAAGCACCTGCATGCACCTGCTGTGGTTGAATTTTAAATACCAAAAATGTTGGGAATTCGAATAAACCATCATTAGATAGAAACACCGCTGCAATATCTTTGCGGTGAATCTTTTACAGCGCGCTTGACGGTAATTCCTGCAACTTTGTTGCAGAACGACAGAGTGCGACGGAATTCGCTGCAACTTTAAGCGGGAAAATCCGTTGAGAGTGTGCGCGCCGGAAGGCCGGAAGTACGACGAGAAATTTGAGAAGCGGCCAAAGAAAAGCGGGACTCGCCAGGCGGTCCTCGATGTAAACCGGCCGTTGGTGGCGAAGTCACGAGTTGCGCAACGGTCGCGGGAGTACAGCAGCGTTACATCCATGGTTACTTCTTTTGGCGCCAACGGGGAAAACGGCGCAAAAATTGCCAATAATCGTGCAAACACGAAGCCATAACAGAGAATAAGTGCGTACTACTAAATTATTTACAAATCTGGCCCGCGGGCTGTAGGTAACAGTCATGAAAATGCTTTTCGCCTCGAATATGTCAGCCTAACCTTGGAACTGTTGCAGTGCCGCCAAGAAAAGCACCGAAACGTAAAGCTACGACTGCTCTCCATGCTCCGAAAGAGACGAAGCAAAGTAGGAAGAAGCAAGGTTCGTCGATTTCCCTGAAACTGGCAAAGACGTGCTCGATGGGACGAGCGTAAAATCGGAGTAGCGACAGATCGTCAACAGTTTCTGCCTGTTGAGGTGCATGATGTCGCTCGCACATTGACCGACTTACATTCCATGTCTCGATTGGTCGTCGCACTCTGATGAACGTTCGGCCTCTCGCACCGTTTGCCCGAGCGCACGCAGAACTCGGTCATCGAATATTTTGTGCTGCTCGCTCATTTTTAATGTTTCCTACACAATGATCAAGGACGATCCAATTTTTCGCAGAATTAGTCGGAAAGCCTGACCTACGACAATCCGCGGCTAGCGGAGTTTTATTGGTTTTTGGACAAGGCGATGTAGGCCAACTCGGCTTGGGCGAGGAGATCGTGGAAAAGACGCGTGCAGCGACAGTTCCTGGATTTGATGATGTTGTAGCTATTGCTGCTGGGGGTATGCACAATGTCTGCCTCAGGAAGACAGGAGAAGTATTGAGCTTTGGATGTAACGACGAAGGAGCATTAGGGAGAGATACCTCTGTGGAGGGCTCGGAGACTGTACCAGGTGCTATTGCGCTTCCTGGTAAAGCTATTCAAGTAACAGCTGGTGACTCACACAGTGCTGCTCTGTTGGAAGATGGCAAAGTATTTATTTGGGGATCGTTTAGGGTAATTATTAAATTTTATAGTATGTCGTACACTTTGTTTAAGTGTATGTGGAAGCACACCAATTGTACATTCGTCTCTTATTTCCTTGCAGGATTCACATGGAACTATGGGATTAACACTGAAAGGGAATGAACGTTTTCCAATAGAAATATTGTCTGGTATAGAGATAGTTAAAATAGCATCTGGTGCTGACCATTTAGTTTTACTTAGTAAAAATGGCCATGTCTACACATGTGGGTGTGGGGAGCAGGGTCAACTAGGCCGCATAGCGGCTAGGACTGCTAGTAGACACACTCGCCACGGCATGGGTCCAATGTTAACACCAGGTTTAGTTGAATTTAAAGTTGCCAAGAAGTTTGAATTCAACGATATATGGGCTGGCACTTATTGTACATTTGCAAAAGAGTATCATAAGGGAGACATTTATGTTTTTGGCTTAAATAATTATCATCAAATAGGTAAGTTTAACTAAATCTGAACAGTTGCGCAATCTGTGGAAATACCAAATGCATATTGATTTTTTACAGGTTTAAAAGAACCCACTACACACTTCCACCCACAAATATCCAAGACATTTAGTGGGAAAGTATGGAAACATATAAGTAGTGGACAGCATCATACTATTGCGTTAGATGACGCCGGCCAAGTTTATGTTATGGGCCGAAAAGAGTACGGTCGACTCGGACTTGGTTCTGATTGTACAGACGCGACAGAATTGACGCCAGTTCCAGCGTTAAGTTCGTTTAAATGCGTAGATGTTGCAGCGGGGAGTGCGCAATCGTTCGCTGTTACAGATTCAGGTTTGCTTCACAATTCTATCGGGTACTGCTAATTGATAAGACTGATAACAGATAACGTAATAAACCGGTATCGATCCGCAGGTGACTTATATGCATGGGGAATGGGGTCAAGTGGGCAATTAGGCACAGGCAATGAAGATGATGTCGAAGTGCCCGTACAAGTGAAGGGCAAGCAGCTAGAGGGAAAGATAGTACTGCGGGTTGCAGGTGGTGGCCAACACACTGTAGCTCTTGCCACCACAAAAGCAGCAAAGGAAAACACAGTGGGTTAATGACAAAGAACTTGTATTAACTTCATCACTTTTGGGATACCTGAAAATACACGTGTTGCACGTTTATGCGAAGAAAAAGAGAATCAAACAGAGAGTCGGCGTGTTATGAAATGTGAAAGTGCGATTAAAGATATCTGCGGCAGTACACTAACACTATGGAAT
The DNA here is from genome assembly GCA_964023945.1 of Ectemnius cavifrons. Taxonomy (NCBI): domain Eukaryota; kingdom Metazoa; phylum Arthropoda; class Insecta; order Hymenoptera; family Crabronidae; genus Ectemnius; species Ectemnius cavifrons. Next base: position 5,936,009 of record OZ030385.1, on the reverse strand, counting down.
TCAGCACATTACTTGAATCTGTACATATTTCATCTAGCTGCCAAACGTTATACCATTGTCCTTTGAACCGATTAATATATTGACTGACTTTTTCATTGCATTGTTATATTTTCTACTTATGAATGTGTATTGCAATAAAAATAAACATTTTTCTACGACCTTGTCTATCTCTTATCAGTATCACATTCCTCATTATGATACAGGTTGTTTTGAAAAGATTATTTTATTTTCCACCACTGTACTTTTATACATAACATAACAAAAGTCTCTGTTTTTAAACTAATCTGTACAAACTACGACCACAACTTAAGACATTCGCATTCTGATACCCCTTACACATTGATCAAACAGAAGAGGGCTGGGTACCTTTAGTTGAAGTAAATGCAAACAAAGGAGAAGAGTATCGTTGTTGTATCAAAATGAATTTAAGAGGCTTTCGCCACCTCTGCCATTTTTCCTTTCATAACATTTTCGTCTTGCATGGAAAGTTGTGTTAACTTCTTGCCAATACGCTCGTGAACATCCAAATACTTTGCAATACACCTATCTAGGCAGATCGATTCACCTTTACCTAATTCTGCCTCACTGTACTTTGGTGGAATACACTTTCTATGGCAAGCCGATGTCATTCGATTGTACAAATCCGACATCATCTCTATCTCCAACTCTTGCATCAACTTCAGCTTCTCGTCGTCGAGTTGCGGCATACCAGCCATTTTTGTAGTCTAGTCGAATTAATCTTACTAGCAATAGAAAATTTTGAAAGTGCAACCCAAAATTTAATCACGATAACCAGCGTCTTTCATGCGTTGGCGCGATTGCATATTCTCGTATCTCTTACGGTGAATACTTTTCTTCGACTCGTTTAAGGCAAACAGACCTGCGCACGCGCATATAACCCTGTAATGATTATTAAAAATTATTGTTTCTCACATTTACCTCGATATCTCACTTTTAGTTACTCTGCATATAGAGACATGCTGGACTAAACAGCAGGAACAATTTATAGCAGCAAGAATAGTGTTCCAGTTCTTCAGATTCAAGAAACTAATGTTGAGGCGATACCCGCCACCAGTTTATTAGATACGCAAGATTACGTGCAGTAATGAAAGCTCAGTGTTATCAATTAGTCAATACGCACCTACCATCCAGTTGCTATTTTCTGAAATGTTGACCAGGCCATGCCGTTGCTTAAATGTTTAACAATGACTCTTTTATAAAAATAATTTCCCTCGGATCTAGTATTACACGCTGGTCATGGGACCACATGCAATCATTGACCTGGCATTAACAAACTTGTATATCTAGTCGGCGAACTATCATACGTAAAGGCATATACGCAATAATACGTTTAAAACTGGTTCTCAAAAACTTTTTCATGCATATCGCCCTAAAGCTGACACAGAAATCACTGAATGTAGCATATCTGCGTAAAATATTTCTTATGGAACAAGTCGATTTTCTGAAACGTAAATGTAAATGCAGGAGACAGATTGTGAGCATTGCAAGTGGTGGAAGAAGTTTTTTTCATTTTCTTCCGATGGCATGCGACAGTACCCGGTTGTAGTACTATCGATGACATTGGCCAAAAGATAGCAAAGGTAATTCGAAGATTGATTTCAAAGTAGCATGCCGTACATTATGAGACTGTGATACCATATAGAGTAGAACCTAGAGAATACATATACTCTCGTGCAAAGAGAGTGCCAAGTGTCCAAGCATCACACGAACAATCGTCGATAACTTTTTCAAAACTTCAAGAATGCTCTGACAATAAATATCAGATCATCATTGTTACAAAGAGCGACAGTTGAAACGTACAATGTCAGCACATCATATCTCCTATTCGACATATACCACAAAACTGCCCTGGAAGACTTTTGTGAGGGAGTCCGAGCTTGTTACAACAACAACAGTAAAGGAAGTAGCTTATTTAAAGTTTAAGGGAGATGAAGCTAAATCTGCTTACGAGAGAATAATAAAAGAGATACCTGACGCCGATCCTAGAAGGCATGCTCAATTGAAACAAGTTATAAGATCCACTAAAAGCAATAGCCATGCAATCAGTAAAGTAACACCCAAGACTCTATCGTCGAAGAACGATTTGCCTTCCAAGAAAAGTATTCCTGAAGCGAATATCAATGCAATACTCAAAGCTGTAGAGCATAAGGATCTGCAATTTTTGATTAAGCATGTGACATCTGACAATGTGAACTTAACAGATGATTTTGGATGGACACCTTTAATGTCGGCTGCCTATTGTGGCCACATGGATATTGTAGAATTTTTATTAAATGCTGGTGCCAACCGAAAGGTCAAAGATAAGTCTGGATATACGGCAGCCCAATTGGCATTAAAAAGAAATCATTATAGCGTAGTTGCATTGATCAGAAGAAAATCGGAAAATGGTACAGCAGAACAGTTTACTAGGTCAACCGAGGCTATGGCAAAAATCAATATTGTTGCAAATCCTTCTACATTAGATAGAATGGAAGCATTAGACTCGCTTGAGAATATAGCCAACAATAGCCGTGGAAAAGTGAAGCCCAGAAAAAGCACTGGCTTTTACTGTGATGTCTGTGATGCAACATTTTACTATGCATCGCAGAAGGGTCATGAAACTTCTACACTCCATATTTTTAATACCAATCCCAAACTGCCTGATCCAGTGTATGGAATACCGAAACAAAGTAAAGGGTATCAAATGCTTTTACATACTGGTTGGGATGAACAAGGAGGACTAGGACCCTCTGGTAAAGGGATGAAATACCCTGTGAAGACATGTCTGAAAACTGACAGAAAGGGTATTGGTCAACCAATTGAAAATGAATCCAGAGTAACCCATTTTAAACCTGGGGATGTTACGGCTATTGGTGATTCCAATCAGCCGAAACAAAAATGTTTAAAAAAGAGAGACAGAGATAAGCTGCTTAGTGTGGAAGCTAGGAAGGAGAGAGCACTTCGCATTGCCCTGTCCTAATACGTTTTTCGTGTTTTGATACCTCCGTTTCATATTGAAAGACTGAATTTGCAATGATTGCTTCTTTCCAATCATTAGTTATTTAAGTCTGTAAGTGAAGAAATATACTTATGTAAATGGTGAATCCCTTTGAAGCTGAATTGATCAACTTCTTACATTAAGAGGTAAAGGAAATTAATGCTATAAGAAATGTTAATAAAAGGATGATGAACAGAACATAAAATGATCAGTTTAGCTTTTAGGAAACACACTTGGAGACATCCTTTCACAGAATTATATATCGATACTATGATTGTCCTTTGTTTCATTGCAGATGGATGACAAGCAGAGAACAATTCTGAAACATTTGCAACAGGTTGAAGAGAAAGCTGGGGAGATTTTAACAGACAGGCAGGAAATTGTTGCCTTGGATATGAGAAGGAATGATGACAGAGTTGGAATGAGAGCACTACAGAAAACTAAATCTAAAAATGCATGGATTACTGTAGGACCGTTATTACTTAAATTACCATCCAAGACTGCAGAGGAATTGCTTGTCAAAGGTAAAAAATACTGCCAATAAAGCTGATACTTAATATGATCATATTTATATTTATGAAAAGATTAATTCTGTTGCAGATCAACAAGAGTGCGATGTGGAAATTAACAAACTAAGGAGCAACTTGAAAGTTAAGGTGAATGAATTGCGTGACTTAGAGCTTAATCCAGCAGTACCGGGTCTTATGTTGAAACCAATGTCCCACAAAGAGATGTCTGCTATAAACCAAGTGCTTGGCCAAAGTTCTTGAATGTATATATATTTTATAAGAGCTTTTGCTTTGGTGCAAGGAGACTGTCCACTGTATTACTTCACACTTTGTCGCGCTATTGTGAAGATTTTCTTACTGTAACTTTTTGTTATGTCCTTGTGTGAAAATAGAAGTATATTGAACAGTAAATGATTGTATGCCTTGAGTATTCCTTTCCCTGAACATGTAACCTGTTTACCCAAAGATTGTAAATTAAACCCAAAAAACTATGTTTTAATGATTCTATTTTCCTGCGATACTTCTACATTACCGACCCACGATACAATCTTTAGTGAAGTGTCATTCGGAGTGCGTTTCGGTTTTATACATCGAGATTTTAAACTCTGAACGTACAACGCACTATTGAAATTCTTGCATTTAGCTCTGATCATCGAATCTGTAGGAAGATTCTGTGACAAGTAACTGCGACAAACTACAACGTAAACGATAACATACGATAACCTGTAGAGCCGAAAACTGTCAATTATCCCACGTGCATGTGTTTTCGCCGAGTTCCATACTTTACAAAATTAAAAAAGCGAAGAAATAAGGGGTATATAACAAGATGACAGCACGGGAAATATTAACCATACAGCTGGGTCACTACGCAAATTACGTGGGTGCTCACTGGTGGAACTTGCAAGTACGTAATATAACATTTCGGAACGTAAACAATTGTTGTTCCAAAATTGCGATCATGCTTACATGTTTTATTTTTTATTGAAGGAGTTGAATTTTTCCTATGACCCTGAACATCCGTCGGAAGTAAATCATGATGTCTTGTACAGAGAAGGAGAGAATCAAAGGGTAAGTGACATATAATGCCAATTTTTAATAATGTAAATATACTGAATTTCGCGGGTCACTAGTAACTGCACCTCTACAGTTTTCTTGCAGCGGCAAACTACATACACACCAAGACTACTTCTGGCAGACTTGAAGGGTTCGCTGGGATACCTGAGTCAGGAAGGAACTTTGTACTCGAGTGGAAATGACAGTGAAAGAAATGAGTTCCTATGGGACGCTGAATGTGTAGAAGTTAATAAGGAAGAACCAGTTAAGAAACCACAATTTTTGCAAAGTTTGGAGAAACAAGACGGTGCTAGTGGCACTGAGGATTTAGAGAATGAAGTCAATTCATGGGTAGATTATTTAGTGCCTAGATTTCATCCTAGAACAGTGCAGGTAGTGAAGGAATATACACACGGGCCTGTAGAAAAATCATTTGATATATTTACATATGGAAGAAGTTTGTGGAATACCCATGAATTTTCTGACGACTTTGCAGAGAGATTACGCACCTATGTGGAGGAGTGTGATTTGATGCAGGGATTCCAAGTATGTCATAATAGATTTTTTAATCACAGGAAAGTAGTACATTTCATGTACTACATTATTATCAACAATTTTCAGGTCCTCTTTGATTCAACAGATGGGTTTGCTGGCCTTGGAACATCATGCATTGAATATCTCAAAGATGAGTATGGCAAAAGCATATTAGCATTTCCATGTACAGACAGCAAGAAGTGTGAACCATCATTGTCAGATATGAAAAAAGTTATTAATACTGCACTTTGCTGGCAACATTTGGCTGAATCTGCTTCTCTTTATAGTCCGCTATGTTGCGGAAGCACAGGATGGCCGCAAGTCGGCGATGCTCGGTCGTTTAGTCACCTAACTTATAATCAAGAACTGCACTATCATAGTAGTGCACTCCTTGCAACTGCCTTGGACACTTTATCTTTACGATATCGCCGTAAAGAATTCCCAAATGTTGTTTTGTCCGATCTTTGCGCGGACTTGAATAAGATGGGCCGAAAGGGAGTTGCTATGAGTTTGAGTCTACCATTTCCAATGACTGCTAAGCGAGACTTAATCGACATATTAGATGATTTTGAAGGTCCTCTTTGGACCAGCTTGACGCCGAATTGTGAGATACCAATGGATGGAAATTTGCAAAGCATAGCTTTAAGAGGTATTCCAGTGGAAAGACTGAAGAGGCCTATGCAACAAGCGATGAAACAAATGGGGAAACCAGCTTATAAATGTTCGACAGTCCACGAAATGATGACGCTTTATTTGGCCTGCACATGTCAGGCTTCAGCCACATATTTGGCAACAGTTAACTCACCACTACAAATCAAGTATCCATATCCAAGCATATTCAATAAGAACGTGACAGAGAGCGGAGATATTGGAGAATGGCCACTAGCAGCAGGTAAAACCTATTAACAATAATACTAACAATAAAGCTAAGTTAAAGACTTGTATTTTACTATTATTGCTTCTTTACAGATGTAAAATCTGTACCAGTGATGGCAGGCCTCCATAGTGGAAATTCATTGTCAAACATGTACGAATCCCTGCACAACCAAGCAAGCAGGGTGAAAAGCATCAAGAAATTCCACGCTTTTATGGAATCAGGTTTAGAAGAAGATGAATTTAAAGAATGCCTTGATCATCTCCTCGACTGTAAAGAATCATTTGAAGATCACTACGTATAATATTAAAAATAAAGATTTTTCTATCGACCTAAAATTCGAGTCTTTCTCTTCAATACTTCATTTCTTCCTGACATATAAGGCACAAAATCAGAGACAGAACATTGATTAAATCAGGGTGTAAAATGAGGGCGAACATCAGGTGTATATAGAAGGGTGACTGAATGTGGGTGCGGCCGGTCACACCCTCGTTATTAGATTTCGTATTGAACTCCACCACTATGAAAACTCAGTCGGGCTTTCGATTCCTGAATGAAATAACCCAAGGAATTCGCTGCCGGGCAAGTGGCTTGTTTCGCTTTCAGTGGTTTCTTAGCCCCGCGTATACGTACGAAAGAACGGAATGGGAAACAAAGTGGCAACGTTCTCGGAGGAACAGCTCGAAGATTATCAGGATTGTACATTCTTCACGCGCAAGGAAATATTAAGGTATTCAAGAACGTGTTCTATGTCTCGATTCCTGGTCACGTTCTCAAGCTCTCGTTTGCCGACTTTTCCACAGAATATTTAAACGATTTCGCGAAATGGGAGACCCCGGGATGGTACCACGCACGATGACCGCTCAACAGGCATCCTCCCTACGCATACCCCTCGCATACTTGGCCCGCATTCCCGAATTGAAGGTGGTCACTTCGAATTCACATTTAAGGAAACTAAAAATATTTGGTGGCTTATCATTCGGTCCATAAACCTGTTTGATCGCCTAGTGAATTGATATCTTACTATGACACTGATGTATGACCTAATGCTGTTTCAGGAAAACCCCTTCAGACAACGTATCTCGGAGGTGTTCAGCCGACGTCATGATTCCGGACAGGAGGCTTCACAAGCCGAAGGAATCTGCTTTGAGGAATTTCTCGAGATGATGTCGGTGTTTTCGGAACAGGCGCCGCGAGATCTTAAAGTCCTCTATGCTTTCAAGATTTACGGTGCGTTTCGATTCTTAACTCTTGAAGCAACGGTTGACCATTAGAGCACCACGGATACATGTTTTTTGAGAGCATTTCTTTCTTGTATACGGTGTTGCATACTTCTGCTACTGCAGTTTGTTTCAAAATTTACAAATAATACTGTCGTTATTCGGAAAGAACTATCGCGCTTCACTTAAGTACAAATATTCCGAGTCACAGGCATTATAGGTACAAGATTCGCACTAAATTTAAACTATAACAATTTAAGTATCCTCTTTGCCTACCATTCTACATTGCACTGCAACAAAGTATATGGGTACTCAGGATCGTTCCAAAGCTCTTTGAATGCCACACTGATGGTCAATGAGATAGGAACGAGGTGCTCTCATGGTTGCTCATTCCTCTCAAGAGCCGTAAGATCTGCACTGGCGCGCCAGAGTGAAAGGGGGCGCGAATATAATGCGGTGGCTCGATAATTTTCTGTGAATAGACTTCGACGAGGACGGGTTACTGGGTCTGAGTGATTTAGAACGCACCTGTCGGCAGCTGGTCCAGGGTGGCTTAAGTGGCGAGGAGGTGGCCACCGTGTGCCGAAAAGTGTTGGAGGAGAGCGACATTGACGGCGACGGTGCTCTCTCCTATCTGGAATTCGAGCATGTCATAACGAGAGCCTCCGACTTCATGGCTACCTTTCATATAAGGATTTAAAGTCCTCCCTCTACAAACTAACAATTCCACTACCAATGCTTATGTAAATATAAATCCTTCTTAACTTTCATTCGATTATTAAGCTCCGTATCAATCTACCCGGTATCTTTTACAGGCTACCTTCTCTAATTCACTTATGATAAATTTAGTATTATTGCTTCAATAATATTCTATCTACAGACTTCGATCAAAAGCTTCATAAAAAATAATTCCCAAGCTTTCAGTGAGTAAATTCAACATGAAGCTAGAAGAATGAGTGGCTTGCAATAATTCGCCTGGCGAGTGCAAGCTGCAAGCTGGCGGTGCACACCGGATTCCGATTTCGGTCAATGTCGGCGGCTGGCCAGACCAAATCGGCGTGAGGTTTCGTGCGAGTTCTCTCCCTCTTGGTCCCCGAGGGCCGAGGGTCCTGTTCGGCCGTGGTAGGGCCAGCGGCGCGGCGCAGCGTAGTCGGGTCGTCTTAAAAAGCGGTCGAAATCGGAGATACCACCGAGGACCGCCCTGCGCCGCGGACCACGGCCAGTTATAGCCAGCCGCGCGGCAACTAACCGAGTCTTCGAACCAAGGCCATCCGGTCACTTCTCGCCCTCTGCCCTCCTCCCTCCGTCGTCCTCGCCACATCTTACCTGTCTCTCTGCCTCTCCCTCTCTCATTCCCTCACACTCTTCTTCACATATGCGTGTACGTATATCCATGTTACTACTACTTCCAGGGACCTCGAGGCTCTCTCGACTCTCCGTCACCACTCTTCTCTCTTTATCTCCTCCTCTCTTGGAGCGTGCCCCTTCGCCGTGGCCTCCACCTATGCTCTGCCCACCGCCCTCTTGTCGGCTCTCGCTCCATCCCACAGAGTCTACAGGATTATGAGTGAGGGAATACCTGGACCACTGTCCGCCGGTCTCATGACACTAGCCAGAAATCGAGAACCTCCCAGCACTCACTATATGTTGGAGATGAACCAATTAGGTCTCGGTTCGATCTATTTCATCAGTGAAATCGACTCGATCCGAGATAGTGATTCTTCCCCTTAGTTATATGTATATGTTTAACGAGAGGGTTACTGAAGCTCGTAAAAAGGTCGTATTAGAACTTTATGTAGTAATGCTCGAATTGAATCTCACTATGTGAAAGGGGAGGCACGTATTCTGTAGAAGCCTGTACACCTGAGAACGAGTCGACGCCTCCGCTTTCCCTGTAGTTCCCTTCACCCTCCGGGAGCTTGGACCACCGAGACCTCCTGGTCCTGCGGTGGCCCAGCACACGCTGGACCAAACGCGAACTCCTCTTTTGCAAGGTTCATAGTGTGCCGATGCTCTCGTAGAGCAAAGAATAATAGAATATCTATTACACAAAATTATTAGCTAGCTTTTTATACATTTTTCTTATTATTAATTGGAGCACGATCCTGCGTTTTCCTTAATAATCTATTTAGATACCTCTTTCCGTACAAAATTGCAATTTGTATAGAATTTGACCGCTTGAATGTCTCCGAATATCAAGAAAGTTCTTTGGTTTGTCGAAACGAGTATTTTCATAGGGATACATGTGGTGGAAATTCTTGGGTGCGCCGATACTGAGGACGGCCACTTGCGGGAGTCTCCCCTCGGAGGAGACTACGTACCCGGCCTGCCAGTCCAACCACCTTCCCGGCGGTGAGTCCGGTATCCGTGCATTCTTCTGGCCGGTAGACGTGCTCGTTTCGTCGGTGGCTGGACCGGGGGAGAGAGAGAGAGTGCATCGGGGAGGCGGCAACGAGATGACGAGGGCGAGAGGAGGTCCGGGAGGGAGAGAAGGCAAAGATCGCGGGTGGCGATCCACGCAACCAGCCCGAAGAGGACGTCAGGTGATGCGAGAGAGGGAGATGCGAGCAGTGAAAAGGCTCGGGGGATGGAGGCAGCAGGAGAAGGGCAGTTTCGGAGGTAACATTACGAGGGGCCGGCGTGGGCGAGAGAGCTGCTGCCTCGTCCGAACATCTCTCGAACCTTCCTTTTCTTAAGAGCTCGCCGAGCTGCAACTGCAACCCTCGTGATGACGCGAGGAATTTCGAGGAGAGAAAGAGATCGGGGGAGGCTCATCTCTCTACTTGCGGAAGAGGCTGCAAGTCGACGGCCACCGCTTGACCTTACGTTCCGTTAATGTGCCTGCGCACCAACCAGTGCGCCGCATCCAATGTGCAACGACGCCCTGTGAGAAATGAACCGACCAAATGATCGAAGCGAGCTTTTAAGCCTGTCGGAAATTTTCGATCACCTTTTAACCCTTTCACTGCGCCAGAGTTAGCCGGTAGTATGCTACCATCGTACGGGACAATTGAATCGCTCCTGTCTGCAGTTGGCAACAGATTCAATGTAATTCCGTAGCAGAGAAAAAGCACACCTGGTTCAGTTCACACACCGATCAAGTACAAGAAAATTAACAGAGAACATAAAATGAAATCGGTAGCTTTAATGGTCTTTCGTAGCCAAAGGATTAAGCACTCCACAGTCCTTGCCTGAAGACCACCTTACGAAGATAATTATTGCACCCTATTAAGTCCTCTATTCTCCATACATTAACTTAAATTATTAACGAACGTTAACTTAAAAATATCCAAGTATCTCCCATGTTTATTGGATATCCTATTTATATTTGCAGTGGCATTAGACTGCAGTTATATATTTCGCTACTTAAGTCGACCTGCCTTCAAACTGCCAAAGCGCCATCCTTAAACAAGACCCTTCCAAGATAGTCCGATCCAAGGCAGGTAGGTAAATAGGTATCTCAAAGGTCCAGGAAGGGCGGCAGGTTGAGGGCGAAAGGTACAAATTTTCCGAAGGGAAATCGGGCGCAGGTCTGGCATTAGCGGTTGATGAGGCGGTCGGGCGCTCGAAATAATATTGGCGCTTGGTTCTGGCCACGTATCCTAGTGGCCGGTAAGAAGGCGAGAGAGCTCGTATATAGAGAAGCAACGTCTACCAAAGAGGGGGAGGAAGGGTTTCAAGGAGCCGGTTGGCCAACGGAATGTGGCTTGACCGGCCGAGCATCCCCCGCCCGTCCCCTCTTCAGCGCCGTGGATCATCGGAACCAAGAGAGTAAGAAGGAGAGAGAGGAAGAAGAAACAAGAGAGAGAAAGAGAAAGAGACTGCGTGTGCGAGAGAAGAAGCAAGAGGGAAGAGTCAGATAGAAGACTGGCCCAACTGCCTTTGGCTCCTAATGGGCCCCATTGGGGTGCTCGAATATTCCCTCGCTATCTCAAACATCTCCTCTCGAGATTCGTAATCCAGGGGAGAGAGGATTTTCTTAAAGGCTTCCTCCGGTACGCGGAGAATACCTGCCGGCTTCGTTTCCTTCGCCGAAAATCCCAAAATTAATCGTTTCCCTTCTACAAATCCCAGGCGGAACTTGTTCCAAAGAAAAGACCATGGTAAAACGTCCCTTTTAGATTGTTTAGATTACTTCCTTTCCCCTCAACAGAGACGAAATGCATCAGACAGACTTCTACCTGTTAGACGCGCGGAGGGAATCGCTCGTCTCACTGGAATTGGTGTGCTCTCTTAGAAGGCAGTGAACGCTGGTTATTACATTATTTCTAACCTCGAAATGGCGAACCGGTACTCGTACGGGACATGGATAAGATTCCAGTATGACGGTACTCGAAGAGGTTTCGCAACTGGTCGCAGGCCGGATCAGCTTTCTGCTCGGGTATACCGCCTAAATTTATTCCACCAACGTCTCCTGCATTCGAAGGCCCGGCGGCGAACCCTCCACGGAATATTACGTGATTTCCACGTTTTCGGCAAGAAGCGAACGAAGGAACTATTCAAGCTATCGTTGTGATTGGATCGTACTGCGTGGTTTCTCGTGTATTTTGTAATAAAGCTAGCTTCTCCGCCGCGCACTTAAGAATCGACCTCTGATTCGAGTGATCGACGAGTTCGACGAAGGACTAATCATTGAGTTGTTATTCTTATCGTGGATTTGAAGCTCCGATGTTGCATTGTAAAGTTAAACACTCGCTACGATCGTTCTTGAAAACTTTCAGGATTAGCTGACTCTTTTTCGAACGGTACTGGTTTCCGTGGTTATTCGAACTCGAAAAAAGCAAGTCTGGCAAGACGGGTACAAGAATTTTGTTTTATTTATTTATGAGAATTTATTAATCTTCCATTGGGAAATGAAATGGTAGAATATGCAAGCCGATCTTAATGACAGTCGATTCATTCGCGATACCGAAAACCTGACACCGAAAAGTCTTTCTCGCACGAACATCAGGACTCTAACAGTCGGTAAACCCAACCCACAAATACGAGATGCGCGGGGAACTTGCGTCAAATATTTGCACAACAAGAGGCTCGTGCGAGGCTCTTGCTTCATTGACAAACAAACTGCATATTTATAAATGCAACCAGCATATTCTCGTTCTACGTCAGAAGTATCGAGACACTTTAACTTCCTGTCCATTGCTTCTCTCCCAACAGCCTATCACGCTATAAGAACTATTGCCTGGTTCGTAACTTGTTGATCGCTTTGACAAAAAACTACAGAAATTCAATGATCTATCTCACCTTAAAACTATCAGTAAAGCACACAGCCGGAAAACAAGCCGAGAGAAAGCGAGGGTGTTCGGTCTGCGCATTACGTGCATAATATCATCTCGGAAGTTAGCGAGGGTGAGTGTATCTGTTACCATGTGACAGTGACGGATGCCGAACCGGTGGTGGAAAGCAGCGCCTCGTTAACGTTAGATCTCACGAAAACGCTCGGCTACAATTACGATTTATCGTCGGGCTATTCGAGCTCGCAATACGCGTGTGCTACTCCTCTCTTCCTCCCCTTGGTGAGCCCGCGAGTCCAGTACTCGCGCCTCTTTTTTCCTCTCCGTGCTTCGATAGCCGTCCCTCCGTCACCACCCCGCCCGATTCCTCCCTCTTTGGCTGGCTGCTGCCCCCCCGGTGAGTACCGGCACCTCGTCTCTCCCTCCAGGGACCGCGAAGGTAAAACGAGGCGCGTCCGTGAATTTCGAAAGGTCACTGACATTCTACTCTCCCGGAGCCCTGATCCTGTGACTGGAAATGAAAGCAGACTCTCGGCTCTCCGTGCGTGCGTATACCGGTCTTAGGAATCGAGACCGTGAACTTGAACGGCGCCGCCATCGTCGACAGGATCGTTACATCCCCAGACTCGCATCGAAAAAGAGGGTAAGAGGTAGGTCGTCGAGGTGGATTTTTCCAAGGGCAAAGGGTGGCTGGAGTGTCGCCGCTTCCTAATTGCCCGATCCAATTACGGGGAGAGGGATTCCTCGAGAGGAGAGGAATAACTGGGAAGAAGTACAGTGGACAGCGGCGCAGGGAGCACCGCCAAGAGGAATGGGACAGCCGTGCCGATTTAACGAGGTCCGGCGTACGAAGCGAGTGACGGTAGATGCCGACGTCTCGATTTAATCGAACGCCGGCAGCCAGCTCGCTCTCTTGCTAGCTCGTTCGCCTTTACGGAGCTCGGCTGAGGTAGGACGCAGGACACGTATACACCAAACCGGCTCTTCCTCCCTATCAGCTCGGCAGCCTCATTGTGTTCCCCGAAAAGGTCCGGCCTTCCCCAAGAGGCCGCTTGCACTCTCCCGAGCGTCATCGAGAACGCCGTGTTTCAATTACCGCCTCCCGCGCCACTCTTTTACTCTCCAGAATGAGAGACGAACTTTGAGAACCAGGTGAGAGCAAACCATCCTCATTTGCAAGAAATCCCAAGCCTGGCACGCGCAGCCTGGATATTGGATGTAACTAGGCTGCGCCGTTCGAGTCGATGAGTGCGATCGATCAGCGATCGAAGAAGATCGAAGGAGGTTGATGGTTATAGATAGATACATATACTGTAAGAATATAAGCGAGTATCGGTCGATCCAAGATACATGTATGGTTTGCTCTTTGTAAACCGTGACCATCATAGTCCATTGTGTTTTGATTTTTTTGGGGTGAAAGAATCTTAAACAGGACAGTTAGAAAGATGAATTTAATCAAGTCTCTGAGTTCGCATCCCGGATATAGTTTGACTTGCCTTCATCCTGACTGTCCCTCGCTTTGAAAGATGTAGATCGGAGGAGGCTGACAAGTATAAAACTATAGATAGACAGTAAGATAGAAGATGGTCGATCAAAGAAGAGCATAGTAGAAGGAACGAGTAAACGAAGGCGGTGCCGCCAATGAGATATAGTGTAGAAGGGTAGAAGAGGGCGAGGGGAGGGATAAGAAGGCAGATGAGAAGAGCGAAGTGCACGAGGTAGATGAGGCTCGGAATGAAGCCGAGGATGAGAATGAGGATGAGGAGGACGGTCGACCGGACTTTTTTCACTCCGTCACTCTTCTCTCCCTCTCTCGCGTCCTTTCTCTCCTCGCTCTTTTTCGCCGGGGGATTGTCGAGGAGGTCCAGACCGAGCCTCCATCTGCATAACCGGTATGTATGCCGGCAGTATACTCGCACTGGAAGGTAGAATCGAGCGTGTCCTCGGCGTACGTTATACTTGGTGCTCTCCTCGGGCTCGTCCTCCTAGTTCTGGCGGGTAGGCTGGCGCGATGCAAACGCCATTCGCAGGAGGGAGAACGATCTTCGGAGTGAGGCGGGAGGGCAGCCGGGGGGAGACAGGATCGGGTTAAAGCCGGGGAAGCCGGGCAAGAGCGAGGGCAAGGCGAAGTTATAGGTGGAAGTCGATGGTCAGCCGCTCGGAAGAGAAAGAAAGTACCTACCGCCCGGAGATCGAGCACGTACATATACATACGTTCACTCTGTAAGGAACGTAGGTACATGTACTTACAGATACACGTATATGCCAGCCATGCCGGCAAACCCGGCGGGAGAACTGGTCGAGAGAGAAAAGCGTAGGCGCGAGTACTCGCCAACCGATGACATCATCGATGTTCTGCCTCGAGTCATTCTCCCGGGATTGAACGTCTCGCTCTCGAAACTCCCTCGAGAATGTCCCTCTTGATCCAATCGCCTAGATTCTTCTCTTCGAAATGTCTACGCATGAATACTCTTGCTGCCCAAGAGCATCGAATAAAATATAGAATCGATTCTTGTAATAAAATATCGGATCAAATGTTTCAATATCTTCTGATAATCATAATTCCACTGTTCGAATTTTAATATACGTTATAATATCTAAACTTCCTCTGCATTGATTCAAACATTAATTGAGATTCTGGTTGAAATTGGTATTCGTTCCAATTTTATCAGAATGAGTAATGATATCATCTAGTCCCGGTGAGTTCTCTGATCTTACAAGAGTGGAAGCTGGGTAGCAATTTTATTGTCGGAAGCTTTCGCCGCGCAGATGATCGGAGTCTCCCAGCTCGTCTAGCCGCCCGGAGACTTCGATACCTGGATAGCCGCAACCGCAATGTCGGTTTCTCACCAGCGCGACACGCTCGACCACCATTTTCACCGGTGTCGAGACACAAATCTCTACGGAGCAAGTTTGTAGAGCAAGTCTACGGCAATCGCCACGAGACTCCAATTTATAACCAGTTTTCCCAAAGATTCGTCGATCGGTTAAATTTAATTTATCCCGTAAACGATAGATCTGATCCACAAACTCTGTGTGTGTTCAACGGAATCAGTATCATTTTTCGACAGTAATTAAATAAAGCAAGATGAAATAGTTATCCGCGTTATTTCTACTATTTTCCCTGACATCATTTGACTCTAAAAAAAAACTAAATCGACACACATGACTTAAAATCCAGAATCAATCTGGAACACCTTCAGAAACACCTTTAGCTCTTCTCTCAATAGAGGGATGAAGCTGTTAAGTCACGCTCGAATCAGCCTTTCAAATTCCAAAGCGTATGTAAATGTGAAACGGTATCGCATAGAAAAAGCTAGCCTTTTTCAACGGCGCGCTCCGGCCTATCTATCATTAACGATCTGTTGCCACGGCATTTTCGCATTTTCGGTTCCACCTTAATGCTGCAGGCAGAATGACCGTCGAGACTGTTCGAGAGCCAACTGAGGCGGGACTGTGGTTCTTCGCCACGGGAAGCAATCGTTAACTGGGAAAGGCCTGAAAAGCTCGGCGGTACTGCTTGGGAATCAGGGGTTCGTTCTTCGAATTTTACCTGGGGCGTCTAATCGATGGAACGCTCTTGCAGAGCTAGGGGAGCGTGGAAAGGAGCCCTAATGGTGCGTTGGCTTGGGAAAATACCAGGCCATGCGGTCGATCGTAAATGCTACATATGCCGTGGTCGACAAAGATGCCACAAAATTAGGCTCCATTAAATAGGATTTCGAAAGAATCGCCTCTGCTTGAAATTAATAATAGCCTGTCACTATTAAATTTTTATAAGTAAGATAAGTAAGTAATAAGTAATTTTCTTGTAAGTAGTTTTAGAAACTCTTGAACCTGTTACATGAAGAAAATTCTGAAGACTTGAATTATAATATTTATAATAATGAGTAGTTTAAGCACCGATAGAACAAACTTCCGATTATAATACTAGTAGCGATGCATTTCGAACTGGTTTGCAACAAATAGAATCATTAGAATTGTAGAGTAGTGCACTGCTGCCATGCGCCAGGCAACAAGCTGCACCTTCAAGAAGTTAGTACCGGTTTACTCTCCTCGGATGTTCAAATTGATCGAATGTGGCTGTTAGCGAGCATTCACCCGGTGGAAAAAAATTCATATTACGAAATCTTAACATTCGATATTATTTATAATATTAAATATAGTAGTTGAAACTCAGACCTTAAACATCGTTGAGGTATTTCTTTCCACCGATTTTTCTGTATCATGAAAACTCTTAAGAAGTACAATCCGTATTTCATAGTCATATATTTTTATATTTATTTATTAGTGGCTTAATGCATTTTGAAAGGTTGGCAGAGGTTTCAGGAGAGACGAGCGTCGTTCGAAACGCGCTCAGGGCTCGTAACCTGTGCCCAGGCTCTCACGAATAAAAGCCGAGACATCCATAAAGTGAGTTCGGATCTCGGAGCCCATGGGGGTTCTGGCTAGAGGTTTTTCTTTTTACAGAGCTCCAGGCAGGTGCGAAACGATTTCTATAGTCCTTCCCTGCTAACGGTTGTCCTTCCTGCTAACCGTCGCCCATTGCTTCAGCCACCTTTTGCCAAATTTGATTTTCCCTTTGCCGTTCCTTTTCCAGAACTATTCTATAGTTAGTCCACAGAGGCAGTCTGCCGTCGGCGGATCCTTTCTAGCTACACTATGCGTCCAGCGAAGAAATTTCACCGAACTATTTTCTTAATTTTTTATTCACCCTACAAATTGTTAAACTTGCGGCTTCCAATATACAAATTTCTTTAATGTCAAAGAATTCCAACAAACCAAATAGAACCGATTAACAAAACTATTTATCATATCAAACAAATAAAATAATAAAAGAGAAGCCTAGCAACAACAAGTACAAAAAATCCTCGTGCATTTCTCATGCACTCGAACATGCAGTGCTCGCAATAATATTTCACAGGCTCGAGGAACAATGCCGTGGAGTGGCACGATTTTTACAAGGAACTTGGGATCAAGCAGTACAGGAATAGTAGTAGTAGTGTTGGCCGAGGTGAACGAGTGTCTCGTGCACGCGTGTTCGGGTTCATTTAGCGAAGCGTGTTTGGCAGGGGGCGTCGGGCCGGAGTCGTCGAGACGCGCACGCGGCTGCTCGAAATAATAAAAAGTCAGGTGCTGCTGCGCGCAAAAGGGAAACGAGGGAGGAAGACGGCGACGACGGCAAGGACGACGCACATCCGGCGGAAGTCGAAGGGCGTTAGCTGATGACGACGACGCCGACGCATGTATCTACGGGGGCGGCTGGGTTGAATCGGCTTTGTGGGTGCGGGGCGTAAATGGGGGGGCCCAGGTAAGCCGGGCGGAAGTGGCCGGGATCTAACAGTACCGATGCACTAAAAGGATCATCCTGCGCCAGCCGCACAATGAAAATCGTCCTTGACCGTGCACGCCACTGCGCTCTGTCACACCTTCAGTCTCGCTCCTGTCAATCTCCAAATTCCACCGCTTCCCTTGAAAGGGACCCTTCCCCTCCTCACCGATCGCAAACGAGCCCTCGACCCTCCTTTTCTCCTTACGGCCTTTAACCACCGAGAAACACCAGTCTGTCCCACTGTCGAGAAATTAAACAAAGCACCCGAAGCATATACTGCGAGGACATTTCAAGTGTGACTCATGAGACCGATTTCATGGAGAGAACTCGAGTGCTACCGTACTTTACGCAGTACAGGGTGATGCGTTTGCCTTGGAATCAGTAACGTCGAACCCCACTTTCTCTTCGATAATGTGTGTTACATTATCTGTATTGTATGTATTATCTGTATAATATAATATTATATAGAATTTGTAGGATGTAGAACAGTTTCGGGAAAGTTATCGAATAATATAAAATTATTAACATCAAATTTTACGAAATGAAACAGGATTATTTATTACATTTATATGTAATAAATAACCCTGCTACGAACATTTGCTGTTGGAACTAATATCAGTAAACTAAGCGTTACTTGGAATAAGCTGCTAAACTTGTAGATAATACATACAGAAATAATAATGTAATATTAAAGAATGTTTCTCTCCTTTATAATCGACAGTTTTAAAAGATGTTTACGTTGCCTCGGACTAATTATGAGGCGTAAAGGTTAAAGTTTCCGAATTCGGCCCCTGCATTTCTATAGCGCGCGAGTCGACACACGTCATTATTTGAAATATTTTCAAGAATGACTAGTTACGCGTAGAGGTGGCATCGATGAGTCAATGTGTACATAGTACTACGCGTCTATGCAACCGTTCCAACCACTGATTTCAAGATGGAAATCGGTCGTCGGAAGAAAAAAGCCAGCGAATACCGTAACCATGGCATTCAGAGATGTGCGTGCGCGCGTATGAAATCGGACGTCGCGCAGCCAACGTGGGATTACGTGGACATTGGACATAGTATAATATGAGCAGACGAGTTCGAGAAGAGGCGGACGCGGGATAATTGAATTTCATTAAAAACCACACCCGCGATCGCTCGGCCAGCACTCCTACGACAAATCATCGCGCCTATCTACCGTCCCGTCAAGTCTAAAGCCGAGTTGAAAACTCAGCTCGTAACTGCTCCGATATCCTTTCACATTTATCTTTTGTCCGAAAGCAGATTTCACTCTCGCGCATTACTCTTAGATTATTACTGTAATTATTTACATCAATTTCAAACTTCAATTCCTTCACATTGTTGTTGAATATCTTGGTATTATTATTTAGTAGCGTTTTACCGAAATTGACGTCTGACACATTAAAGAGCTTTAAGAAATGTTCAGTAAGAATCAGAAACTTGTTTCAAAAACGTGAAATGTCGAATTGCAACATATATTCATAAGCATTGCATATAACAAGGTAATAATGTATCAATTAATTCGTGTCGAACTGCTTCCCAGGAAATGCAGAAAGTCAGGCTTAAAGTGAGTGTCAAATGCCTAGTATTTTATGATTTCGATTCACCGTGGCGGTGTCGTTTCCGCAGAGCGCGGCATACATGCCCGATTACCGAGTAAAATACGTGGAAAGGCAAATCGCGTGTCGCAATTTTTCTGTGGTCGGGGCAATGCATCCGGGTCAAAGTATCGCTCAACGAGCCGCGATTGCATTCCCCAGGGCTGCGCACGGTCTCATTGGAGCCGCAGGACTCGAGCTCCCAGCAGCCCCGGATTCTTTGACGCCGTGCGCTTCCACCTACGATCCTAGAAGATCAATCTAACTGACACATTTACCGTCGAATTCAAATTAATTTCCAAGCGATTAATTAACTTGCTCCAATTTCAACTGTTCTACTATTCTCAACTAGTAATTGCATAGCCCAACAGTCTCATTAGTGCGTAATGCTCAAAGTCCCAGTATTCCCGAATGATTTGATTTAAATACCAAAAAAATTTCTACATAAATCACAATCGAAATTGTAAGGATAACTAAATAATACGGTTCAACTCCCATCTCTTCAACAGTCTCCAACGTGGCTTGGAATTCGGGTTGCCGCTCGAATCTCCATCGCGCGAACCGAGGCTGGGCCTGAGCTTGAGGCGGCGGCGCGTTCGTTCGAAACTTTTCTGCCTGCTGGAAGGTGGTCAGCGTGACGTTCACGATATTCCTCGAAAAACGGGAGGAGGACGCTCTGGCCATGCGGGTATGTACGTACTCACGAGGCCGAGCCTTCACCTCGCGGTCACCCTGTACACGCACATGTACGCTCGAGTGTCTTACAACGAGAGCGCGCGCCGGTAGAACGAGAGAAAAGAGAGAGCACGTACGCTGGGAGACAGAGAGAGAGAGAGAGAGAGTGAGAGAGAGAGAGAAGCGAGCGCAGAGGTTGGAGGATGATAGAAGAGGACAGAGTTCGAAAAAGAGAAGAGAGAGTGAGAGAGGGTGAGGGTAGGACACGTGGAGTCGTGCGAAAGGTACGCCAGCGCGAGGAGCGGAGAAGAGAGTCGAAAGGAGAGAAGAGCGGAGAAGAGACGAGCGAGAAGGCAGGTAAGCAGGTAGACAGGTAAGCAGGTAGGAAAGAAGCGAGCAAGAGACAAAGAGGGAGAGGGAGAAAGATACGTATGTATGTAGGGAGAAAGAGAGAAGGGGAGAGGCCGTAAACGAGAAAGCGAAGGCGCGAGAGATCGGTAGAGGGGTCATTGGTTGTTCGTAGCGCGCTTAACGTATGGGAATCGTTATGGACCGACTATAGTCGTTGGAATGCGTCTCCTTTTTCCTTTTCGTGTCTCCTCGTATACCTGGCGGGCCAGCTCGCTCTTCCCGCCACCGCCACCGCCTCTTACTCCTGCTCTCGTCGCTTCACTACTCTCCAGTTCTCCAGGCACCGACGCCCTCGACGTCAACTACCATTCCACCCCTGAGTCGACCAAGCAAAGTATCCAGGACACAATTCGAGAAAGGTATGTAGATTCCAAAAGCTTCGTAACATCAACTAGTGTTGAGGGGGTTCAGCCGCGATGATTTTAGTCGATTTAGACAAGATTCAAAGTGTAATCTTGTACGAGGAGGAACTCGGGGGAGCGGAGGCTGCAGCGGAAGCGCTGGCAGAGGAAGCCGGCTGAGAAGAAGGCTCGTGGGAGGACCGACTCCTTCGGGCACACACATACATAGGAGGATATACACTGCCAAGGTAGAAGAAGGGGGCAGAAGCGAGAAAAGTCGTTGGCGGTCGAGGCTGCCACCGCGTGCACAAGCGGCAGCAACTCTCGCTCGCCAGGATCCAGGAGAGATCGCATAGTGGGTGGAAGGAAGTCCGTGCGAAGAAGGCGAAAGGCAGGCAAGATAAGACACACTCGGTTGAAACAAGAGCGCGGAAGCAGCGTGAAAACGAGGATCGAGGAAAGTCAAGTAATCCTTGCGAGACGGTGGATAGCTTGTGTCCCGGGGAAAGGAAGAGGGACGTGAAGGAGAACGCCGAAGAACCGGGAGGAAGAGGGAAGCCCGGTAAAGAGCGGTCGCGCCAGGTACACAGACATACCCGAAGAAAGAGACAGGAAAGTCGGACTGTTGCCTTGCGCTCTTCTTCCCGGAGAAAAAGGAGAGCGCTGGAAAGAGAAGAACGAAGCAAGAGTGCAGGCTCGCGACGAAGAAAAAGACAAGGAACGGAGACCACGACGATAAAAGACGTAGGTAGAAGCACACACTATCTACTCTACAGGTAGTCGACTCTGGTGGGAAGAGAGAAAGAGAGAAGGAGAAATTGTAGACGAACGAGCGAGAGAGCTAAGAGACTCGATCCTCTCTGACACCTCTCGCACGTACATACAGGCCGAGAGACGTTGGCTTGGATCGGTGACGTCAGAGCGCCGATTTGAACGGACCAATAAGACGGCGGAGCCAGGTTGGAGACTACGAGGAGTCGACGCCAAAGGGGTTAGCGGGGCCAGTCAGTAGGAGAGAATCAAGCGGAGGCCGAGGAAGTCGAAGAAGCCGAGGAAGCATCGGTGGAGGTCGTAGAAAAGAGGCACAGAGGAGGAGGGTCCGGTCTGTTGGGTCGGCTGGGTCCGTTCGGGTCCGCTCGGTGGGTTCGGTGGGTACGCTGGACTTGCTGGACTCTCTCCCTCCCTCCTCCTCCTCCCCCCTCTCTCTCTCTCTCTTCCCGTAGCCAACACCGGTGATTGGGGTGGGGTGAGTGAGAGAAGAGAAGAGGGGGGAGAGCAGAGCACGAAAGGTGCGTGCCGCTCCGGGCGTGGGGCGCGGGGCCAGTTGATCAGTGAGTGCGGTAGTGATCTCATCTCTCGTACCGCGCCAGGTGTGACTCCTCTCTTTCTCTCCTTTCCTCGCTTCCATCTCCTCAGAGTCCCTCTTCCTTTCTCTCTGCCCTCTGTCTCCCTCGCTTTGTGCTGCTCTTGCCTCGGCCGACCGCGCGCCCTTGCCACCGCCAGCGGAGGAAGTAGTATTCCGGAGCTAAAATCCATCGGCCCACACGCACGCCTACTCCGCACAAGCAACAGGTATGTTCGCATCTCGGCCGTCCGCTCTACGGCAGCGCCTTAGCACTTGCGCGACGAAAGCCGATAGGCTCGAGTTGTACGTTCACCGCTGGGAATTCGGTATCGTTGCTTTTTCATTCTCCTGTTCGATTGGACGTTGACCTAATCGCTGAGATGCTTGAAAAGTGCAGAGCGTCCGCATTTTTTCCTGTATCATCGTGGTGCTGCTCTCTCGGTGAAGAGATACGTCGATTATCGGTAGCCAGTCGTTTCGTAATCGTGGGAGCGCGGAGAAGAGCTGGTGAGTGTGTCAGCAGGAACGTGCAATCGCTCGTCAATCAACGCGCGCTACGTTCGCCGATCTTGGGAGTCAACGTGGCCGACAAGGTCGAGGCGCACTCGCCAGTTTGGTGCTGGCGAGGGGCTCACCTTGCATTCCCACCTAATCTCCTATTGAAAGTCTCCGTTTTCCCTCGGAGAATCGCTTGTTCTCGACTATCGCTTCGTGAGCATGGAAAGTTTTATCTAGACCCTCGAAGGGTAGCATATTCCTGTAATCTTTACGATGATATAGTACCTTAACTTGATAGCTTAATATCAAATTGTCAGTCACTGAAAAAATTAATAGAGTTAATTAGTTCTCTAAAAGAAATATTATTGGAGTCGTATGATATAAGCGGCTTTTTTTCCCCCTTAGGAAACTCGTCGATCGTGTCCGCGCTTTCGTTTGGTTGCTTCGCACCGGTAACGAATCGGCGCACCGGACTTTTTCTCACGGCTTCTCGAACTTGACTCTCTCGATGGCTTCCCTGCCAAGCGTTACCGCACACCCCCTCACAGGCGTGTGTAGTCTCCACACGGCTTGGTTGCCGATTCGCACCGTTTCGCGTGCGAATTTCCGCAGGCCTCCTAGCAACACGGTTTCTCGGCTTCTCTATCAACCTGCGCGTGGAAAAACAAGCGGTATTCGAGTGGCTTCGCTTCTGCCGGCGGACCATCCGCACTCGCATACCTACTTTTCCCATCAGCCTCCGGTTTCCCGCGTTTCACAATGTCTCCATTGCGCTCCACCTTTCAATCCCGAGAGTTTGCATTCGAAATGTTCATTCGAAATACCGATTCCCTTGTCCGTTTACACTCATTCCTCGAAAACGACCTAGACTTTATAGTTTTTGTATTTGGGGTTAGATAAAAAATAGTTTTAGTGGTATAAGACGTAAATGAATTGACTGTCTGAATAATCGGTTTGTAATTTGTAATAAGGATGGTCGTCCTTGATGCGATTCGTCAGGTTTAGTTAATGCTTCTCCTGGCACAAAAGGAGCCTATATATCTCGCGTTTCCTTGAGCGGTTAGACGCGTCAATTTCGGCTGGGGGGCCCTGAAAGGGGTAATTCGAGGAGAGGACCGAGCAATCCGGTTCCCGTCCCCAGGCAGAGGGGCCTTGGCAGGCTCTCGATCGTTGCTCCAAGCAACGTACATCCTTCGCTCGATCAGCCAACGAAAAGTCGTCCTTCTCCACCTTTCTCGAAGTTCGACTCGCCGCCACGGCCTTCCACTTCTCTGCGGAAGCCTCTATCAGCGACGATCTTCAGTCTACCCTAACTCTACCGGCGGCAGTGCATTCGAAATTTCCATGGTAGAGCGAGCGACCGACAAATAGAAGGCAGATGCACGTCTTCTGCATAACTATTCCGCATCACCCTGGCATAAATTCTCCCCGTTCCTGGGATCTTCCTCTCTAATTACGTAACCGATATCCACGCCGAACGAATTACTTGCCGGTACTTCTCTCGCTCGAGATACTCATTTCCCAGGACATGGAACCAGATACAACTCGTTTAGGTAAACGCCGATGTAAATATTTACCCAGGCATACGTGACTGTTCCCGAACACTTTGTAACCGCTCTACCATTGCTTTCGCCACACGTTACAAATTCAATCTCATTCCCCGTACTTCGAGGGATATTCTTGAGTACAGAGAGATGATCAGTCTCGAGACTCTGTTACACTCGATCTCTCTCCCCCCTTTTTTTTCTCTTGTTCACGCTGCCGTTAAAACTCGGCGAGTACCAGCACGAGCGATAAGTGTAGCCGAAGTGATAATACAACCGGCATCAGCCCTGTGCAGCAACACTCATCGCCACACACAACACACCTACGTATCTCTAAAGCACTTGTGCAGCTGTGTTTGCCGAAACTATCGGAAGTCGCGAGCGTATATTGGTGAGGTAATCGGGCGCGCTCAGCCGGCCCCGAGTCTTAGAAAACGGATTTATCTTGGGGCAACGGCAGCCTATGTATTCATCAAACTCTTGAAAGTACTCGAACCGGTAGAAGTTGGTGGCAGCTGGTATATCTCGATGATTTTTCCGCGAAATCCACGCGCTCTATGCTACCTCTCCGCGTCAGAAGAGCGATGTAGTTGCGCAATTGCCGATGGCACGAAATCACTGATAAAAAGGCCGGTCAACACGGAATACGTCGCGCCGGCCCCATAATAGCTCCGCGTCGACTTACGCTCGTCCGATAATTAGATTGCAAGCCGCTAATTAGATCCTTGAGGAGTGACCGAGTACCAATGATAAGATCGAACTCTTGTGCATCGTAAAAACGGCAAATTGCAATTGCTATTTAGTATTGTTGCAATGATTGAATGGGTTTGTTCGGAGTCGATGTTGATAGAGATTTCTTACTTGTTATATACTCTTGTAATAGTTTCTACTTTGTATCGGTAGAACGGCCAACGTAGTGCGAGTAATTTTACGATAAGTTTGAAGTACTATATAGTTTCATCAACCGCATTCCCGCATCCCTTGCTATCGGGCACGCGATAAACGTGGAGAGCTTGTCCGGGTATTAACTTTTCCAGGCAGATGAACTGTTCGAAGGTCGGTCTCTTACTATAGAAGTGTAAATTCGTATTCACTAATTGTAAAGTAGGGTGCTCAAGATTTGTGAGAAAATGCTGTACCACGGAAAGTTTGACTAAGTCTCTCGAGTTGTAATACGCGCCGTGTAATTTTTATACAAAATATAATGCAATAGCTTTCAAAATCTAAATAATCTTTTTAGCATTTTCGGGCGATAATCGAGGGAAAACACGAAAAATATCGAAGCGGATTTTTCACTGTAACGTAGTTATCTTCTATGTCGAGTGGAATACTATTCATGTTAGATTTCGAGGTTTTTTTTGATTCAATAGCAATAAATATGCGCTAACAAGAGCTAACAGTGCGAACGAACAGGAGACGAGCGAACCGGAATACCAATTGTCTAGCTCCATCGGGCGCCGATTTCGCTTGTCCAATAAATAAGCTTGCGTCGTTGTTGCGAGCTAATCCGGCGAGCAATCTTACAGGAGGTATATAGTTCCTTACTAACAATAAGGCAGTCACCGCTGGTACAAGAGAGTTTCCTATCAGATTCGATACAAGGTTTTATTAATACGTCGAGAACATAATTTCACCTCTGTGGGTATCCCAGCCAGTAGTACCTCGATCTTTCGAGTCGACTTTCATCGACTACCGGCATCGCAACGCATACGTTTCACATGAAAGGTGAAGTCTATGTTCGAGACGAAGCCTGTTGCAAGACAAAGTTGAATAAGTAACACACACGGGCACGGGGCGCGCGCGCGCGCGCACACAATATGGCAAGATCATAACTTTCTCCAAATGAGGCTGGTTGCCTTACGAAACGATATTCCGGTCTACCGACGCCGAGGAAAGCGGCCAATCGAAGTGCGCCGACACACACGAAATCATCATCGCAATCTCGAGCCGGCACACACGCGTCGCTTAGCAATCGTCGCCTCTTAGTCACTCCTAATTCCTACCTTCGAGGCGTACCTCCGACTCGCGGTAATGCACAATCGTAGTGGAAAAGTTCTCGCTCGATTTGCATCAGTTATAACAGCTAGAGTTTCTCGCTAGAGCGGTAGCTGGTCATTTGCACGGAATAACAGGGAGACACGGGATACCGGTGAGCGTGTTAGAGACCGGTAGTGGTCGCCCATTATACCGAGAAACTCGATGACACCGCAGACACGTGTTCTTAAATCGAAGTGATTATGACGCAACCGAATTTCACAACAGTATTAGACTGTTTCGAGGTGGTTGGTGCGCGTGTGTGTTTAGCACGCGTGTCGCCGCACCGACGCCGGTTAATCCGCTTTACGTATTCATAAGCGGCGATACTTTCTCCAGCTCAATCAGTGCCTAACGATGCAGGCACGTCTTGGAAAGGATCGTGGGGCCACGAACTTCCTGATTGATCCGAGACAGCTGCCGCGAAGCTCGTCGGGCCGAGATCTATCTTAACGGGGTCCACTTTCACTCGGAAATGTCAATGGCTGTCGCTCGCTTTTCGTCTACCCACTGCTTATCGAGCATCTTGACAAAGGGACGATTCACTCATACCTTGACAATCTGATCTTTCATGTCATCCTACTTCCCATGCTATCCCCCACCGCATACGAAATCTCCGCACGAGTTTCAACATCTCTTCCTGTTGCAGGTTTACGAGCAGCACCGCACATGGGTTCCAGTGACTTGGGATTAGCCTGGTACTTCTTATTCAAGGACTCTTCCTTGGAGGAAGCCTTTGCCTCGGCGATGGAATATTCATTGAGTGAAGAGGGGACTCGTGTGCGAACTTAACTCACACACACCAAGACTTGCTTGTCGACACGAGAGGCATAGATTTTCGCAATGAGAAACCGAAGAGTGAAGAAAACCAAACGAAAGAAGATCTTGGCGCGGACATTTTCTTTGGTTATCTAGCTGTATGAGTATTATTCGACATCATAAAGCTAGGTTACCGGAGTTAAGCTCCTCGCCATATCAACTGCAGTGCAATATCGGCCTAGCGATCTTTACGCACCGGCGAGGACCATTCACCTGACTCCCGAAACTTCCTGCGTTGGAATTCTCGACCGCCTCGGTTGGAACCGCCCGAATTTTCGAGGCAGGCAACTTTAACGAGTGAATATTTTGTATTTCCGATGCTTGTAATAAATACTGTATTCCCGATCTACCTGTTCATTCTCGAAAATACATCATTGTAATTATAATTACACGTTTTTAATACGTAATGTACAATGTTCAATGACGAATAAACTTCCATCCGTAAAATATAAAAAATCTATAGTATTATGCGATGAATATTCAAATTATTTAAAATACTATATTCATCCACGTAAGTATATTCCCCTATTTATTCCAAATACATGACTTGTTTATACGATTCTATGTCTCCCGATATTTAAATTTACAATTTGCTGTCAGTTTCCGGCGTTCATTTATAAATGTAACTAGTTTGAATCGACATGACTTCGTTCGAATTGATTCTTAGATTGGTGAAATAGCCTGATGGAACGGGATGTAGGCGCGCGCGACACTAGCAACACATGTCATGCACGGAATGTCGAAAAAGAAAAATGTGCAGGGAGTAACAGCAATGATTTTTGTATTCCTGGCGCGCGTGAACCTACGGACTGGGCATTTCTAATTATCGCTAGCGTCGCTTTCGCGTGACCAGCCTACGCAGAGCAAAAGTGAATTTAAGATTACGGGAACTGATTTTCACCTTCTCTCTCGACAATATATAAGCGGACTGTCGATTTCCACAGAAGCAAAGCTGAATCTATATCCTGTTACTTTTTCCCTGTTAAATAAATGTTCACCTGCATTTACATAATCGGTCAGTCATTCATTTCCACATAGCGAAGATTCGGATTCACTAGTCCGGACAGCGTAACATATACATACATATGATACTCAACTGCATATTACGATCCAATCGCATTATTACCTAATTATCTTGCAGCACGACGTGAATCAAACAAAATGAAGGTATATATTCTTAATTTATTTAATACACTTTATTACGCGCCAAGCACGTTGTAATGTATGTACAACATTTATACCAATAAAGTTATTGGCGAAATTCCCTAACTGAAATATTCCTATCTTCCAAGCCTTCTCTGCATTGCACATTCATCTATTTTTAACCAGTGCACGGTTGCTTTTTGCATGTAAAATATATCTAAAGTTGGGAGTTTGATATATGTCCAGAGGGCGCCAGGCACTGGATGCTCTGGAGTCTTGCAAATACCGACCGTGTTCGGGGCGGTAACTTTAGAAATCACCATGCTACTTACCAGGAATCGCATGTATCATGCATGGCTAACTAGCAATCAATTATTGCACACTGTAATTGCAATCCAAGTGTTTCTATAAATAAACCATCTGCAGAGCGAGTCGTAGCATTACTAGGCAAAAAATTCTATGCATCTCACAAAGCAGCGTTCTCTCGTGCGTGTAATAAAAAGTGCACGTTGAGAACGACATCAATACATAGGGAGAGCGAGCCTGTGTGTATGCAAATGTACATGCATATGCGAGCAACGATTGCAAATCAACGTCGTTTCCAGAAACTTTACGCTATTGCGTATGCGATAATTGATTCAGCCTAGCGGGACAATGAAATGAAATTACAAAAAAGGTTTGATATAAGATCCGAGAGAGTTTCCTGTTCTGCGGTGCAGATTCTGCTCTCGGCTTTCGGGCGAAGGCTCGTATTGATCAGGAGCAGGGCGGTTGGCCCAGAATCGCGAATGATACGCTCTGGCGGAATGTCGGAATACTTTTGTAAGAATGGAGTCCGACTAGAATCGGAGGGTATGCTTGAAAATCTATTGAGAAACATTTCAAACCAGCCTTTCCTGTTTACCTGGAAAATACAGCGCACGTTTGAATAAGTGAATATTCCGATAAAGCTCTGAATGCATTCGCGCTCTCTGGAACATCCGGTGATGTTCGATTGATTTCGTCTCGCAGGTGCCGGAAGTACGCCGGTAGGATGCGAGAGGCTAACGCTATTTCAGACACATAAATACCAATTGGATCTTTGCATTTTCTTTAGTAATTTGATGGTGGGGATTTTTAGTAAGTCATTGAGAAACTAGTAACGCATGTATGACTCGATGTTCTCGAATATTCCGTATGACAGTTTGAATTCCACCGGAAGACGGACCTCCCGCGTACTGGAAAAGTTCTAGAACGTTCTAGAATTTTGGCGGATATATAAAGCGGATCTCGGCCGGCGCGCCACTACATTCATTATAATAGAGAGGTTCGCGGCAGCACGTTCCTACATTCAGAAAAGCGGTTTTTACATCAAATCATCCAACAATCAGCAAGGTAAGGACTTTTATCGTAATCTAACAATATTGCTGTACGAATTGAAGATTTTTGCACAGCTAGAGTGCAGGATTTCTGTGAAAACGGCGTAAAATCAGAACAAAGTATTTCGTTAGAAATCGTGACTCAGGATATACGAAGGCGTGCAGTAGCACGACACGCGCGTGGACAATGGTCGATCGGCGGTTACTTTAATCAGTTTCGTTATCATCGAGTTGAGGCCTTCGCGAACCACGTGTTCCAAATTCAGTATTTAGCAACGAGTTTTCGTATTTAATCCCGATTTAAATTAACGTGGCCAATACGCCGAAAATTTGGACGCGTCCTATGGCGAGTTTGGGTGGTTGCACGTTGTGAGGGAGAATTCATCGACTAATACTGCCGGTTTTTTGCAGATGTCGGCGCAAATGGAGACAGACTCTGGGGACGTGGAGACCTTCGCCTTTCAGGCGGAGATCGCCCAGCTCATGTCCCTCATTATCAACACATTCTACTCGAACAAAGAAATCTTCCTTCGAGAATTGATCTCCAACTCCAGCGATGCCCTCGACAAGATCCGCTATGAATCTTTGACAGATCCATCCAAGCTTGACAGTGGCAAAGAGCTTTACATCAAGATCATTCCCAACAAAAATGATGGCACCCTCACCGTCATTGATACTGGTATTGGTATGACCAAGGCAGATTTGGTCAACAACCTTGGTACTATTGCCAAGTCTGGCACAAAGGCCTTCATGGAAGCTCTTCAGGCTGGTGCTGATATCTCTATGATTGGTCAATTTGGTGTGGGTTTCTACTCTGCATACCTTGTAGCTGACAAAGTCACCGTTATCTCCAAGAACAACGATGATGAACAGTACGTCTGGGAATCCAGCGCTGGTGGCTCATTCACCATCAAACACGATACTGGAGAGCCACTTGGCAGAGGAACCAAGATCATCCTTCACATTAAGGAAGACCAGACTGAATATTTGGAAGAAACCAAGATCAAGGAAATTGTAAAGAAGCACTCGCAGTTCATTGGATACCCAATCAAATTGGTTGTCCAGAAGGAACGTGAGAAGGAACTCAGTGACGACGAGGCTGAAGAACCTGAGGAAGAAAAGAAGGAGGAAGACGATGGAAAGCCAAAGGTTGAGGATGTTGGTGAGGATGAGGCTAATGCTGAAGATAAGGACAAGAAAAAGAAGAAGAAGACTATCAAGGAGAAATACACTGAGGATGAAGAACTTAACAAGACCAAGCCAATTTGGACCAGAAATTCGGATGACATTACCCAGGAGGAATACGGTGAATTCTACAAGTCCCTTGCTAATGACTGGGAAGATCATTTGGCTGTCAAGCACTTCTCAGTTGAAGGTCAACTGGAATTCAGAGTTCTGCTGTTCGTACCTCGTCGCATGCCATTCGACTTGTTCGAAAACAAGAAGAGGAAGAACAACATCAAGCTCTATGTCAGACGTGTATTCATCATGGACAACTGCGAGGAGCTCATTCCAGAATACTTGAACTTCATGAAGGGAGTCGTAGACAGCGAGGATCTTCCATTGAATATCTCTCGTGAGGTGCTCCAACAGAATAAAATCTTGAAGGTTATCCGCAAGAATCTTGTCAAGAAATGCTTGGAACTCTTTGAAGAGCTTACAGAAGACAAGGACACATACAAGAAATTCTATGAGCAGTTCAGTAAGAACATCAAATTGGGAATTCACGAAGATAGTACAAACCGCAGCAAACTTGCTGATCTTCTGAGGTATCATACTTCCGCCTCTGGCGATGAGGTGTGTTCGATGAAAGATTATGTTGGCAGAATGAAGGAGAACCAGAAGCACATCTACTTCATCACTGGAGAAAGCAAGGAACAAGTAGCGAACAGCTCCTTCGTTGAGCGTGTTAAGAAGCGTGGCTTCGAGGTAGTCTACATGACCGAGCCAATTGATGAGTACGTCGTACAGCAATTAAAGGAATTCGATGGAAAGCAGCTCGTCTCTGTTACCAAGGAGGGACTCGAACTTCCAGAGGATGAGGAAGAGAAGAAGAAGAGGGAGGAGGACAAAGCTAAATTCGAAGATCTCTGTAAAGTAATGAAGAACATCCTTGACAACAAAGTCGAGAAGGTAGTCGTATCCAACCGCCTGGTCGACTCTCCCTGCTGTATAGTAACATCACAGTACGGCTGGACCGCCAACATGGAGAGGATTATGAAGGCACAGGCCCTCAGAGACGCATCAACCATGGGTTACATGGCTGCCAAGAAGCACCTCGAGATCAATCCTGATCATGCAATCGTCGAGACTCTCCGCGTTAAGGCTGACGCTGACAAGACCGATAAAGCAGTCAAGGATTTGGTAATCCTGCTGTTCGAGACTGCCCTTTTATCCTCTGGATTCACTTTGGATGAGCCACAAGTACATGCTGCCCGCATCTATCGCATGATTAAGTTGGGTCTTGGACTCGATGAAGAAGAGCCCGCACCAGAGGAACAGAAGACTGAGGAGGCTCCGACTATCGAAGCCACCGAGGAAGATTCTTCACGGATGGAGGAAGTAGATTAAACAATTGAATCTAATTGTCATCGGAATCGCGCGCCATTGTAGTCATAGGAGACTATATTAAAATCACCACGTTTTATGTGGTGCATCATCGCGAGTAAACTCGCCATTTCCATCCGCTGTATCATATCACCCTCTTCCCTTTATTTATCATGCCGCATATCTCCTTTTTACATGCCAAATACTTGTTGGTTAAGTTAATCTTACGATGTAATAAAATTTCTCACACATTATATCATGTTACTACTTTCTTTCCTCCCTATCAAAGGTACTTTAGGAACTAATAGAGTAAATGGGTTAAATAGTTACTTGATACAGTGAGTAAAAATAGAAAGATCAATATTTTCTTTAATGGTTAGATTTATGATTTTTTTATGATTAGATTATACGTGGCAAAGTATCACGGCCGCACTTGCAACTATCAGTATTGTATAGCATTGGAGTTAGTGTAGAAATAGCTCAATGCACACGTTCACTATCCTCAAAGCTAGAATAGTTTCATGCAAGATAAACTTACAATTCTTGCTCAAATATAACAATTCATCGGTATCTATTGAAAACGCTTCGAATATCCACTCCCCACAACAATGCCTTGCCATTTTCGGCTGAATGTAAACCGTCACAATCGTAATAGGTAAAGGTGCGTATAGGTTCGGCAGTAGAAAACGCCATCTACGTGAGCTTTCGAAAACTCAGCGAAAGTGGGTTTTGTTGCAGACAAAATTAGGCTCTGAGAGAGGACAGATAGGTTTTAGAGAAAAAGAATGATGGCAAGCAAAGGTTGGAAGGTCAGTACCACCGGTGAGATCATGGTCGCGCGTCTAAATGCCTTAACAGCAGTATTACTGAGCGATGAATCTAATAGGATCCATTAGAATACACGGTCAGCTCTTACGGAAAGTGCTTTTTCTGACAGGTAGTGCTGCCGCACGTGCCGATGATTAAATTCCGAAAGGGAGGAATTAACCGAGGTAACGTGCCAGCCGGGACTTATCGAATGATACTGTTAAAAAAGCTCGATTGAAAATTCGCATTGGCTGCTTCTTGGTTAGTGAGTGCAGGAACGACAAGTGCACCATCTTCTGCGCATGCAGTCTCGTCGCCGGGCAGACAGTCCTCAGGACGTGCATCGGGGCCACAGGTCATCGTTCTGCCGACCATTGACGACTTCCAATTACCACGACGATATCAGCGCAAACCCATCGACGATAAGGAAATTGCGTATATCAACGTAAGTGCGTATTCCTAATGTTGATAACTGGACACTACTGTAGCCGCCCTAGTCACGTGTCTCAATTTATCTCGTCTGTTCACGAGATGCAGCGCATCCGTACGGCGCAGTGCAAGTTAGTCCGTGTGCCCTCAGTATTTTTGGCCAGCCTGAAAATGCTATAGCATAAGTTCTACATACGCCAAATTCGTCTGCGAATGTAAAATCAGCCACTGCTTTGTTTCAGCGCGGAGGTCCCGAGTGATAGCGCGACGGCACTCGACATTTAGGACATCACGAGCTTTAGGTCATTGCAAGCAGTTGGAGACACTACTCTTCTTAAATTATTACGATACTATGTGTTCTGTAAATAAATGGAGATGACGCAAGAGCCCTGAGCTATGACTCTTATTTCATATTCGCTGGTTGCCAGCTATCGGGCAAGGTCTCCGGTGCGCTGGCTCCACATTGCCAGGGCCTGCTATTCTTGGACGGCTTGAATTCGCCAGGTCGCGCCGTCGAACAATAAGCGCTTCCCTAGTCGAGTCCATTCCGTTCTGCCACCGTTTAAATACTGATTCACACTAAATTTGCTCGCATCATTCATTTCCACAATGCCGATCCTTAGTCTTTCTATGCATCAAGTACCGTGTTTAAATCATTGTGAGTCTCGCGTTCGAAAATAAAAGTCTGTATCGGAGGCTGTCCCTTCGACCTTCCTTAACCGTCGTTCATCACGGTAGTAATGGTGGCGCGTCCACGAAGAATCGCAAATTTGCAAAAGGGAAAACTTGGGGATGCGCTTATCCACTAGTTAAAATTATCGGCGAGAAAGAATTGCAGGCGGGTACGAATATCGCTAGGAGCAGCCCTGCCCCATGACAGAAATAGTTGTAGACGACAGTGCGCTGTGAGTTCCATCCGCTCGCGGTGGCTGGACGTGATCGAGGAAGACTCTCTCGATCCTATCTTCGCCTTATATCGAAATTCGCACGAAAACACATTCGAACGACGGACCGACACGCACGATGGCAGAGATAACGGAGTTTGGTCCGAGAAAGACGATTTTCATTTTGGCTATTGTGGCCGGCTGCTTTGCCGTGTTGTGGCCGAAGATTTTCTACCCTATGTTCACGGCATCCGTCAGTCCACATCACTCATCAGATACTGGTAAGAGTCTACTCCATCCCTTGAAATAACAACCCCTTAATGGAAGTTACGACTTCCGATACAAGTCCCGTATTACTCGCACGATACAGTAAATGTCCACCCGTTGTTGGTACTGAGTACCAGAATTATTAAAAATCGAAAGGACGTTTTGCCCCTGCAGTGGGGTCTCCCACTAAACGCATCATGCAACAGAATCCGTTAAAGCACGTGCCATTATGTGATATTTGTCAGCATGCTGCGACGTGGTATTCGACAGCGACATCACCGCCGCCGATATCATGCACGAGATATGTCAGAATATTCTGAAGCATCATCACGTCGACCCACGAGTCAGGGATGTATTGAAGAGCAGTAAACTCACTCGCCAGAGTGCGAATTTATGTAGGGAAGAAGTCTTGGCCAGATGTGGCATAGACCTATCATCTTTCCTTGCTGAAAGGGAACGGCTAGGAAAGTCCAACAAGCAAGTCTTGGAGGAGATTAGAACGTTTAACAGTTCTCTCTGCCTCAAGACCCACTTTGGTATTCCCCTCTCGCAACTGGGAACTCCACATCTTATCAGATATCACATTTTAATGCCACATAGTAAGCGCTGACAGAGATCAGTCAGTTCATATTGAGTTGTATTAATAATCTTGTACTCACTCTTATGCCACTGCTGTTTGATTAATATACTGATTTGATAATGTTTGATTTATAACATTGAAACAGAATTAACAATTGTAACTGTTATACGTGAATTTTTTGCTTTCTAAATTAAAAGAGCCAAGAGGTGGGCTCTGATTTTGATGATGGTATTCACTGATTGTATGTGAAAAGCATATTTGTTATTTCCTCTCTGCTGGCGAAATGCCAGGTGAACAAACACATCAACCAAAAAGCAAGCTTGGCTCATGTTCGTAGATACTAATACGTACATATTCTGACCTCTTGCTATGTATCCAAGAATTAGTGACTAATTTTACTCCTATCACATTTGTCTACATGTACAAATTAGTAAATGCCGGAAATTTTTGGAGTGGCTTTCTATAATGATTTGGCTATGCAAGGAAACTGAGTATAATATTATAATTGTTAATGGAATATTTCGATTTTTAGCAACAATTAAGCAAGAAAGAAGAACACCACCGCATGCTGGAGGTTTGCATCCTGCTTTGAGAGAGCGTGGTAAAGCAATTCCTTCTTCGCACATAGTACCAAGAGTACCGGACAGACCTGACCATGTGGTGCCAAAGATGAGACCACCTCTAGGCGGTGCTGGCCGTGTAGCCCAATCAGCCAAGGGCAATGGTACTATGGGAATTATTATGCCATTATATACAATAGGAATAGTACTATTTTTCCTGTATACCATTGTCAAGGTACTTTTAATTACCATTATTGTACCATAACTCAATGATATAAGATGACTAACAAAGTATTTCTGTATTCAGGTTTTGAAGAAGACGTCGGATAGTGAAATCATATCCGAATACCCATCGGTAGCAGCAGAAAAGGAATTTCAGAAGATGGTCTTCAATCCTGATATGTTTGCCAATGCATTCACTGGCGATAATCTACGTTCTAACAAAGAGAAATCGTCGCACGATAAGTCACCGGTTCCAACGATCCAGGAGCTAAAGGATCGTAAGTTGTACAAGATGTATTGTTGTATCTAGAAGATCCGCCTGTCTCATCTCGTTTACACGATCATTAATGCAGTGTTCTCCATGAAAGCTGTTTCCACAAAAGAAACACACTTCGCATTGAAATTCGTGTCTTCTCTAGTATCTAATCAGATTCGTATGAGATTTGCATGGCGCAAGGTTTGCACAATTAGAACACACTTATTCGTGTCATGGGTATCGCGCGAATTCGGCTAAGAGATTATAAAAGCAAGAGACAAAATGAAAAAAAAAAATATTGTAAGTACTTGCATTGATTCTCTGAACACGTTTGGTAATGTTGTACATGCTGGCACACAAGAAGCGGCAGGAGACATAGAGATAAATCAGCTGCGACGACGATTGGTCGAGACGGAAGCAGCGATGGAAAGAATTGCTGTTCAGATGGGCAACATATCACGTTCAGTAATCAGTAGTCCGAGCTCGCAGCAAGATCTCAAGGTTTACTAGACTAATTGTGAAGCAGTCCATACTTTTCAGTTTCCTAGTTTCCTTAGAAATGTGCACGTCGCTGTGTTCTGATTGCGTTTCAAGCTTCACCCACTATCCAATGTACATTACGCGTGATGTACATTAAGCGTAATGACACCCGATATCATCGGTAATTGGCTTTCACCAAATTCTGTCAAATGCTTGCGAGTAACCAATCACGAAACAGTCCTTTCATCGTTCATTTCTCTAAGCGGAAACGCATATTCATTTCTTCCTGAGTGAAGTACCCATTCTGAAGCACTTAAGTCAAGTTACGCTGCGTGCAATAGCTACTACAGATTCTATTTTTACATTTTGAATAGTAAACGGGGCTCCAAAGTCCAAGCGTCTGGCAGGGGTCAATCGCTCTTCTAAGGTATATTCTCTGCCCCGAAATTCTTCCTAACAAGAGTAACCGAGAGTTTGATCTGAGACCGTGTTACTTCCAATCTTACATTTATAAATACCAGACATGCGTCGTCTAAGAGTAGTTTGGGCTTCCACTTTACATTACTTCGATTTCTATCCTATAACATTGTTTAATATTTCGTATCAACAAATAGTTAGATGAACCCTCACTCATTTTACAGCCGAGTTTATTCAGGACTTTTTCATCCGGACTACACAGAGTTCTACATAGTGCATGGTGTTTTTATATTTTCGCCACCATCACACGTTTTATTTCTTTGATTTTTCGTTTTTTTCTCATCACAGGAACCCTTAGCGTTGCCGTTGCATGGAATATTTACAATAGATGAAAAGTAACTCGTACCGAACTAGAGGCTTTAACTTTTCGGCTAAAGCTAATTTTAATGATTTATGGAGTCTGTAGCTTTAATTCCGCCACGCAAACTTGCGCGATTACACGTAGAAAGATGCTTACATGGTAGAAATTACGGTGAAAGTTCTTCCAGAATGAATACTGAGGAATAGCTCGTTTTTCAGGAGGATACCGCTGACCAGGATAAATATACCAGATCAGAAGAAGAATTAGAGACCTTAGAACATTCGCCAACTGTTAAAGTAATGGGTATGGAAATGACTGCCAGTTGCGAGGGCGGGCAAAAAGGTAGCAGACCAACGACACCAATAATACCACCACCACCTAGGTAAAGCTGCAGCCGATTAAAAAAAGGTTTTAATTGCGTAATGATATTTGAAAATAATTGTTGTTGGCGTATAATTTCAGTCCCGTAGAGAGAGAAAAAACGCCACCCAAACCAATTTATTTAGAAGGAGCCCTTCCATCGCAATGCGAATTATTAGTAACAGATTCAGAGACACAAGCGCAACCAACAGAAGAAGATGCCGAAGCACCAGTGGTACTATCAGGCAAAATGACTCTTTCGCTCATCAGTCTCGACCAAATTCCAGCTGTAAGGAAATATTAGAATTAACAACAGAATCGAATGAAACTGCGGAGCCTTGTTTTATTTGGTGATTCTTTCATTCATTCAATCGTTTGCAACTAACTTTTTTCTAGACTACTTGTTAGAACGATTGCAAATCACAGGAGTAGAACGAAGACCGAGCTGTCCACTTGTATTTCTTTCGATCTCGGATTCACCGAATTGGATCTGATCACACGTCGGGCAATTAAATCTTCGTGTAGTCTGTGATTTGTCTTATTTTACTAATTAACTAATCTGTGGATGAATGTTACAACACTCAAATACAAACAGAACCTTGCATTACCTATTACACTCGTTGAAACATAATTGCGTCCAGACAATAAGATGTTTATGAATGAAAATTACTGGACTGTGGCTCGTTTGCATGATTGTCGGTGAAAATGCGTTTTTTTCAATGAAACACATGTTATATTGACCACGTTAATCAGACTAACAACAGTAATCCCAAAGGAATATCTGTGTATGTCGCAACACTACGCTTATTTGTTGCCTGTGACAACACAAACATGTATATAATACATTTTACACAAAGCAAACTTTCTGTCGGATTTTTCTCAGTGTGTTGTTTTTCCTTAAAAAAATCCGGATTTGCAAAGTAATATTACGTTGTTCAATCTAGGAGTCTGGCGAAGATCGCGGACAGCAGCTGAGAACAGCGAAATCTGGTGAATTGGCTGGTGTGCCAATTACCGCAGGAAAAAAAGTGGCTGTCCTCAAACACGAATGTCAGAACCGTGATCTAGAAGAGGAGTGGTATCCAATCAAAAATGGTGGAACGCAGAAAGAAGGTCTGCGGGATGATATGGACCGCATAATCCACAATGGGAAGAAACAGGAAGAGTTTCAAGTGAAAGTGAATAACGATACTTCGTTCTCTTCGATAGAAGAATTCCATGATGGTCTTGATACCAAAACCGAGGAGGATGTAAAAAATAATCGAACTAATAACGCACACAACAGGAACGAAGATGTGGTAATAGGGAAGACAATATAAGGCTTTCAAATAAGAAGAGAATAAAGAAGTTATAACACGGTAAAGACGAATATCAGGAGATAAAAGCGATGGAAACGGATTTCCAATTAGTGAGATTGAGTGTAAACCGGGGGGTAAGAGGAGTCCAGTCAACAAAATCAGTGTTTACCAATCATCAAAGTTGCCATATATTATAAGAAGAGACGAAAGTTAGAAGAGAGAATAACTTAAGTGTCGCGACAGATGGTGAAAGCATAAGCAAACATTGGTGCATTGCCAAACATCCAATACACGTTCATAAGACTCGAATTTCTAGCATGCTCGTGTTATTGCCCGTTAAATCTTATGTTTCCTAGAATACGAAGTCTACCGATCATCAAGGGGCCAAATACGAGGGAACGTGCTTCGTCACTAGTGACTAGGAAGCAATGAAGATAAGTGCGACTGATGAGCGCTTTATAAGTATACAATTAACGACGGTGTCAGTATTTGTTGTCCGTTGAAGTTTTTGCGATTGGCAAGCACTGATCTACTACTACTATTGCTACTATTACTACTACTATCACTTTTAGTACTACTACTACTACAACTACTTTAATTCAACCACCAAAAGATTATTCTGTGTAAAGGAAGTAGTATTATTATGTTGACCTTTTTTTATTATTTATTATTATTATACCAACTAGTTGCCAGGCTTTTAATGCATCAACCTAATATTATCTTATCGAGTTTGCATTGCACCTCGAAACTATTATACTGGCAATCAGCTCTCCCTGCAAGGCATTGTCATTTTCGTACTTCTACTTGCACTGTTGTACCTTACTTTCACACATAAAGAAAAGATATTTGATGAATCCCATAAAGCTAACAGTGAAATTCAGGAGAACGTACTCTGGTATTGGACTGAACGATACAGTAGTTTGTGCCTACACCAACATGTTTCATTAGTCGTGTCATCCATTTTTTCTTTACTGTTACGGTACCCAGTTGTTACTATTGTTATAAACGCATACATATATATATATATGTATACAGAGTTATTTCTTGCGAAATCAATAGCAGAAAACCAGCGAATCGTACTTATAAGACGAGTTTAAAGCATAGTGCGGATAAGACGGGTTTTAGCTGACAACGTAGGCTAAGCGTTATTTGTATCTCTAACTCGCGACGTACGGAAAGTAATACTCGCTTTTACGATGCCAAGTATAGATTTAAAAAGAACAGATTCACTGGTTATACACGGTCACCGTTTGTTAGGTGAGAGGAATTCTGTAGTTTCCGCGTTTTTAGAATAATCCTTTGCGAAGCTGCCGCATTTTTTGTAATATACCCCCTACACATTGTTATTGAGACAGAAATGAATCAAGTGGATACCGTACTTCTCATACCTCCGGTACTATTTTTAGTCTTAGCAATGTGAATAAACACCTTAAGCCTTAAGTGATTTTGAGGCAAATCAATCTTACAACGACCAAAATACTTCTTTAACGATAAGTTTCGTTAGATCGTTAATCAATTGTGACCGAAACATATTTTTTGCCTATTAGAGCGGCGCGCGTATTATTTAGCGTAATAGCGTATTTGAATAATGTTGCAAGAGAAATAAATCTTATTATAAAACACAGAACAATTATCAACGAGTCATTTTACTACCTCAGTACTATAACTTATTGCAAAAATCCCGAGTTCCCCCTGCAATCTTTTATCGCGGGCAGCCAACAGAAAAAGTCTCGACCGAGAATATGCAACTATCAATTGGCATGTATCGAAATCAAACGTTTGGTAGTAAGTGAATCAAAAACTGAAGTTTCCTACTGAATCACAATGGCAAGAAGTATTACTGCCACCATTGCAACTTTTGCTACAAGTTAACAACAGTGGTTAACTAGCGATCGATTGTAGAGAACCAGAATACTAGTTCACGAAAGTTTGGCTAGGTAGCAGCATTTAAACGCTGAGGGGTCAGAGGGGAACGATTTTCTATATAAGAGATGAGATGTCAATGTGTTTATGTTGTCTCCCGCACGTCTCCCGCGCAAAAACACAGTATACAACTGTACGCAAAAACGCTGACGGTTGGAGATAGAACAACGTAATTTTTTTCAATTGTAGTTTATCCGGCGATTCATGAATGATCGTTATTAGCGCGTGATGGGAACGATCGAGCTCTCATTTCCTTCGGGTGGGCAACCAGGGAAAATAGTGAAATGGAGGGTTCGCGTGGACACCATGGTTTCAGCTGGGAGGATATTATTCTTCTACAGTAATGTTACTCCTGGAACAGAGGATGCAAAAGGGCCTGAAAAGAAATATCGGGCTACCCGATTCGGGCGGGTAACGAAATTACTTGTAAAGGAAGGGGACATCGTTCAACCAGGGTACACAAATCTTAACCTGCAGTTGAGCTCACATTGCTCTGTTCCGCATTTGTAACAACAGTTAGTTTTGCAGGCAAGTGATAATGCTGTTGGAAGGATGCCGGCATCCTACGGTCATGAAAGATTTGTGTGCCGAATGTGGAGTCGACCTAAGGCTCGAAAATGCCGGCAATGATACTGAGAACACTGAAGTATCTCAAGCTAGTGTACCTATGGTACATAGCATACCAGAATTGAAAGTGTGTCCGGAACTGGCTGAAAAGATTGGTAAAGCTGATGAGGAAAGGCTTCTCAAGGATCGAAAATTAGTCTTATTAGTAGATTTAGATCAAACTGTTGTTCATACAACGAATGACAATGTCCCTGCTAACATGAAGGTAGATTGATCCAACTGTACATAGCTTACGCTATTGTTCATGATAATTGTCAACAAACTTTTTAAAGGATGTGGCTCATTACCAATTGTATGGACCTAATTCCCCATGGTACCATACCCGATTAAGGCCTAATACACGTCATTTTCTGTCGGAAATGAGTAGATTATACGAACTGCATATATGTACATTTGGCGCCAGGAATTACGCACACACAGTAGCAGCCTTATTGGATAAAGATGGAAACTTATTTTCTCATAGGATATTGTCTAGAGATGAATGCTTCGACCCTGCCTCCAAAACAGCAAATCTTAAGTATGTACTTTATCAGACAGAGACTTTAAACATTTTGGATTCATATAAAGATACGATCATAAAAACATTACTAATCGGTTTGCTATAGAGCATTATTCCCTTGTGGAGATGACCTGGTTTGCATCATAGATGACAGAGAAGATGTTTGGCAAGGCTGTGGGAACTTGGTTCAAGTTAAACCTTATCATTTTTTTCGCCATACTGGAGATATCCATGCTCCACCAGGCTTGGAAAAGAATGATGGGCCACCCATAAACGAATCAGTGGGTGTTTTTGAATCTATAACAGATCAGAACAATGAAGACAAAAAGAACGGTGTAGACAATGAATCCGCATTAAAGAATGCTACTGATGTACAAGAACCGGATGAGAAGATTGAGTATATAGAGAAAAAAGAACTTAATAAGAATAGTGAGAAGAATGAAAATACAGAGCCTTCTGAAAAATGTGAGAATAGCAATAATAGTGAAAATAGCGGAACTAGCGGAAATAGCGCAAATAGCGAAAATAGCGAAAAAGTCGAATCTAACGAGAAAACGGTAGAACAAGATAATAACGAAGCTGGTAATGAAATTGTTGCGAATCCCGAGGCTGCAACTTCCGAAAATGGAAGTAATAAAGCGCAAGACGAAACGAAGAAAGAAATATCGGAAAATACGAAACCCGAGTCTAAAAAGGAAACAGTTAAAGCAGATCAAGCACATGCTATTGATGAAGATGACGATGATTACTTGTTGTACTTAGAAGACATTTTACGAAGAATTCACGCAGAGTTTTATACTGAAATGGATAAGAAGAAAGCACGACCATCACTTCGAGATATTATACCTCGCGTTAGAGCACAAGTGCTGAAAGGTGTGCATATAACTTTCAGTGGCCTTATACCTACACAACAGAAATTGCATCAGAGCCGAGCGTATAAAGTTGCACGAGCGTTTGGAGCAGAAGTAACACAAGTAATGGTGATTCATTGCCTTAATAAAATTGATTTTCATTATTGATATTAATGGATTCTCACGCATTAGGATTTGACGGAGAAGACCACCCATCTAGTT
This sequence comes from Ectemnius cavifrons, assembly GCA_964023945.1. Lineage (NCBI taxonomy): Eukaryota > Metazoa > Arthropoda > Insecta > Hymenoptera > Crabronidae > Ectemnius > Ectemnius cavifrons. The sequence continues at coordinate 5,892,893 of OZ030385.1, read as the reverse complement.
GCTATAAGACCAGGTACTGCGAAAGCGAATACAGCAAAGAAGAATCCTAATATAAAAATTGTAAATCCAGACTGGCTCTGGACTTGTGCCGAACGTTGGGAACACGTTGATGAGAGACTGTTCCCTCTTTCTACAAAGGTATTTAGATATTAACAGGTCTCTGGTGTCAACTTACAAACCCGAAACATCAGTCTGCAAAGTAGTTTTGGTTTTAATAAGAAATCCTGAATACCCAGGCTCGAGCATCGAGAATTCCGCCACCACATTGCAGTAGTCCCGAGTGTATTCAGGAGGAAGAAAAAATAAGCGATAGTTTCGCAGATAGTATCAACCCCTTGATGTCATTTACACCCGAGGAAATAGAATTTATGGACAAGGAAGTGGATGAAGATATGGATGATCAAGAAATGGAGCCCCCCAGATTCGATTCCCAAGAAGGGGATGATATAGACGAAGGTATACAAAGAAATTCTTAACTGTAGGTCACATGTTCTAATTGGCTTAATTATCGTAGCAGAAGAATACGAGCCACGAAGAAAGAAGGCAAAAGTTGATACAGACAGTTCGGAAAATGGTAGTTCCTCTAGCGATAAGGAGGATAACTCCGACGATGATGATGACCCTGTAACTCGATTTAGGAGAGGGGAAGATTTGCCCGATGATTTAGATTTGGGTGATTTAGGGGATAATTCACAAGATTCAATCGAGGACTTAGAACCTATGGATGATGACGATGATCGAGAGTGGAATGCGATGGGAGCAGCACTTGAACGAGAGTTTCTGTCTGAATGATTTGTTGAAATTGTACACTTACATTTCCCGTTTAACTATATCCCACAATTGTGAATTTGAAGTTCAATTAATAGTAACGGTTGCTAGTACTGATGTTAATCTGTTTATAAAACTGTGATTTGATGCCAACATACGATTTTATCGAATGGAAGCAGTATAATTATGTAATATGTAATTTTTATGGTATAATTATCTAATATTTAATTTCATTTGTACAATGAGGATTGTGTAAAGCTCCGATTCCCCAAAACAAGGACCTGCATTGAACCACTCTTTCTCAATCCCCTTTTTGAGAGATTAATAAAAAAAACTGTTAATATATGCAATTTATTCCTTTCAGGAAGTGAGCGCTGGTGTTGTACAGGAAAGAAATAAAATGTATTTTTGCGAGACATTTTCAGGTTTATTGAAACAAGAAAACAACAATGACCAGGGCACTAGATAAGAAATGCTTTTTAATTTCCTTAAAACTTTATGAAATACACCTAGTAGGGGTCTATACCGTATGGCTGTGGATTCTTCGGGTCCTCTTGATATTTGCGATAGGTCTCTTCATATGTGAAATCTCTCTTATTTTTCATAGATCCTCTTGGTGGTGCAGTTTCATAATCGAATGCAGAATCCAATTTTCCATATGCCCTAATAACTTCTTCCATATCGCACCTGTAACAAAAATGAATGACTGGTCAGTGTTCTGTAATAACTTAACAAGATATACAGAAATTAGTAGACAGTCACTGATTGCGTACCTGAATTGACTACCAACAACTTTTTTGCCAGTTATTGGATCTGTGATATCACCTAGTGGATAGACGACCTCCACTATCTAAGGAACAGTCATAGGAAATTAGAAAACTAATGTGAATTGTAGCAAGTTTCTTTACTATTTGCAGTATGTACCTCATGAGTAACGAGTCGTGTTAATTTCGATGGTAAATTTCTTATAAGTACTGTGTCACCTACATCAGCACCTTTGCCATTGACAGCAAAATAGATTTGATGATCTTTGAAGTACTGAAACGTAACAATCGGCACTGTACTATAACCTCGATCATATTTCGTAGCACAAAACATTATGGTTGGTTAACGTACCATCAAAAGATGTTCATCGAGTTTTAAGCGTGTCACCTCTACCTTTACAATATTGTCTTTCATCGACGGTTTACATTTTCCTATTAAATATTTAACAGCTTCACCCGCTAGCGCTTTTTTCGACATGCTTACAGTGTTATTGTGTAGGGCCTTTAATGTATGGAGGATACGTAGTACGTTATGACACGCTATAACTTAGTTGCGTTTAAAACTGGTGGAGAACGAGGAATGCGCAAGAATGGCTCAGTCGGAGAGTATTATGTCAGTTTAAAAATAATTCAACCAAATTATAAGGCATGTCTCTGCCATTGTTAAATGTTACAATTGCTATTCGGCTTGACTCTTAAATGTTAGCTGGCACTTTAAATATTGCCGCTATGATGGCTTCGAAAGTGAGCTTACTTGTTCCAGCAGTGACCGCTAGAAGGCGTTGTCGTACCATCGGGTATCGCGCGCGAAGTGGTCGAAGTGTATTTCGTGTGTGTTTAATTGTCAATTTTGTCTGTTAAAATCACCCTATCACCACTAAAATTAGTCACAAAGTGTTGATCAACTGTCAAAAAAGTTCAACACTCGCTATCTTGACTTGCATGGCCTGATTTTTATAGATATTCGTAAATCCTCGAAGTGGTTTCCCGTCTACGGACAATTTCAGTAGCAAGACCAGAAGAAGATGATGTCCTTGTAAATTTTCGTAAGTCAAACCAAATGCAGTTACTATTTGGTCAATATTCGTCAAAAATCTATGAAATGAGACTGCTCGCAATATTCCGACTGCTAACTAGGTCTAGTTAGACACAATTAATTTTAGTTAAAATGAGATAGCAATAAGTAATAAAAGAGTCTGTCGCTGCCTCTCGCTTGCACCAATGGCTTGGGATCAAACGAGGGAAAGGACAGAGATAGATAGATTCGCATTGCACAGATTCGCAATGCGGATGAAAATAATGGAGCTTAAAATTGGTTGCTTCCCTTTTTTTACCAGATAGAACCTCATTAACCGGCAGCGTTGCTCAGTAATTATGTTAATGCTCGTGATTTCCGCGCAGTAAAACAGAAAGAATTTGCTCAGCAGAGTACTTCTCGTGGACGAGCATTTTATAACCGTGCTAAATGGACTTCCCCCTATCATATTCGTTCAGTCGCTTTGGCAATCATTCGTTCAGTTCTCGATTAACTTTGTAGACTGGAAAAAGGGTGAATAATTCGTCGAACTGTACGAAAATAGCAGTGAGCAGATGATGGAGGGAACTGTAGAATATGTATGTGTGTATTGGCGTTTAGACCGAATGGAGCTCATGTAGTATTAAATCCCGCGAATAGAGGTTGGGTTCACTATCACCGGATCGCCATCCGAAGGGTATACCATGGCGATGCCAAGAAGCTCTGATAATAATTAATCTCTAACTACTAACAGCACAACTCAAGTTTTCGATAATGGGCCGCTCAATTACGCGCGTAGTTAATTAATAACATCATGGATGGCGGCTTCGTGCGGGAAATCTTGGGGACGAGCTCGCTCTAGATTTCTAGATGGTACTGAAAGTTCGCGAAAAGACAAACAGATTTATTGCAGCGTACTCCATTACCCGCAGCAACCTAATAATGATTAATAACATTTACTTTATTTTGGCTTCAATCGGTGGCGCGTACTTGATAGTCTTCCCGGATCGTTTATTAAACTTGAATATTCCTTACGGGTGAGAGATTTCCTTCGGAGATAGGTTTCGTATTTCTTTATAGGAACCCTTTATAAGTTGCCTATATTGAGCATCACAGATCATTTACAGAACCGTTGTTAAAGGTTTGCCGGCAAGATTGTTAGGAAGTATGCACAGCGGCAAGTGCAGGGAAACGAAAGGATCGGTTGTTTCGGGAAAAAGGGAGGTTGGAGGAAAAAATTTGCAATCGGATCGGTGGCCGAGGGCTGTAGACAATTGATTAGAAGGAATGTCAGCGTGTATGACGGGCGCGGCTCTGAACGCTCGAAAGACAGGAGAACTAGAGCACGAGAAGGGTTGGGTCAAAGGGATATGTGTATCCAGAAATGTATTACTTTTATCTTCCACTCGCCTGAGAGCGTGTATTACACATAGCCGGAGGTAAGAGTGGGTGGTGGATATATGCCCGCGGCATCTGCGAGAGGAGGCGCTCGCTATTGCGGAACGTAAAGGAGAGAAAGAGGAGGAAAGGTTCGCTCACGGATGATCGCTTCGTGAATCGACGGCGACTGAGTCGTCAGTCAGCCAGGAAATTCCATTGTTGGCGAAAAAAGCGGGACACCCGCGGTTCCGATCCTAGCAGCGCTGTTGCTGCTCCCGCTTGCTCGCTTCTCAGCTACAATGCATCTTGCTCTTCTCTGCCTCTCTGTTCTCTGCTCGGGGAAAGCCTGATAGCTAGACTGTCGATCGTAGGGCTCTCATCGAGTGCGTTGCATTTTCGTAGCCGATCATCGTCCCTTTTTTCCTCCGTCAAAATGAAACTGGAATTGCCCCCATTTCGCGTATATCTTGCGTGCGTACCTGGCTCACTTCGGATAGAGATGAGCTTCTAAAACGAAGTTTACCAAGTTCATTCTATCCGGATATATCGCGCAGTCCTTTGTACTTGCTGGAATTAGAATTCACCGGACTTGGACACTATCTCTCCATTTAACTTGTTTTATTCTCTAACTGTCGATGAATATGGACTCGATTTGCCAATGTTTTTAAAATTTTCTCATCTTCTTTGATTTTTTCCTTCTTTTGTCGGTTGCACTTGGCACGCGTTTAATCGTGGTTAGAGTTCTTCCCAGCAAGCGGGCACTTCCCGCTGGGCAAACAGGCATCGTATTTGCTTGGGAGATTTAATGCCGGATTATTCAGCGTGCGATGTATCGATTTACTACGCTCTCAGAGATCGGCCGCCACGTGCATCACCGCACAATTTTTCACGCGTACTGATTCGCCTGTAAACAGCTCATAAGGGTCGCTTCCGGAAAGTGCAGCTGGTCTCGGGGAGAGTGGACGAGTATATTTACACGTGTAATCGTTCTCTGATTTATGGGGGGCTGAGTTCGCACAAGCGGTCGGGCTTTTTGACACCCCCGTGCGAGCGGTGGGAGCACCCCCGATCTCAAGCGGGCACTGAATCAATCATCGGGAGTAGGCAGCCGACTGTTTTCCATATCCCAACACATTCGACAATCTGTCTAGCGAGAGTCTCACTCTACGCGTGCTCATTGTTTTTACGGTAAACATATCACCATCGACCCTTCTTCTTTCACCCATACTTTAAAGTCCGCTGTCGTCTACGGGGTCTCGTGGAATTTTCTAGCAACTCACAGTAGGATGTGCTGAGAGCATTATAGTGCGCACTGGAATTTCTACATTTTCATAGTTACCGCAGAAAGTTTTCTACGGCTGCATAGATGCTGTAGCATGGGGTCTAGCTAATCTGGCTTATCCCTCAGACATAGTAATTCCAGGATAGTTCTCATGGGAAAAGAGGCTGCCTCAGCAGGGTCGCCGGTAGATCGCGCGCGGCAGGGTGAAACGTCACGGGGTGTTACACATACACACACATGCGCTCCCTTTTCCCGGCTGCGCTTTGTAGATGCTCTGCCACATGTACACATAGCGAGAAGCCAGTGTCTCTTCTCCCTCTGTCCCGTTCCTTCTTTGCCTGGCTCAGCTGGCCTGGCTTTGAAACCTGTTTTCATCCGATGGAATAGCTTTCCGATAGCGCAGGCTCCAATGCTATGAGGTGCGCGCGGTGATACCTGCGAGTGCATCGTCCGGTTATTGCGGTGCATTGGTTCCTGAAAGCCGTGGGTGTAAAGCAATGCCGAGGGAAAAACTGACCGCGATGTTACCCATTTTCCCGATTGCCACCGGTGAATGAAGCGAGCGCGTGCCGAGAGTAAACATGTAGAGTTCCGTCTCTCTCCAATATTTGTTTTCATCCCCATTCGTCTTCGATCGTGAATTGCCTTGTATTTTGTGAATTCAGCCTTTCGTAGTTCATAAGATACTTTTGTCAGTGAGTTCACACCGGTGTGTCGTTCACTTCATGAGGTATAAAGCTGTAATATCGCCGAGTATGATTTAAGGTGCAGAGAATATAGCGGAGGGCTTGCTGTCAAAGTATTACAGGATAGTCAGCGGGCTTTTAGCAGTTAGGCTTGTTCCGAGGGGTTTTAAGGTGCGTAATGACGAGGGAGAGCGAGGTAGTGGGTCAGGCAAAGGAGACAAAGGGGAAGAGGGAGGGCGGATAAAGAGTGGGAAACGATGGCATCGTAAAGCGACCCTGTTTTCCGGCGAACGAGATTATCGTTGTAAAGTTCCTATTTAACGAATTTATGAAACGCTACACCGTCGAGCCCCGATTTAATAACCGCGGCGGACCGCGCTGTTTCCCTCTCTTTTACTGCGGTAAACTCCGGCCTCTCGCGCAGCTATGTATTCTTATTGAGGAGAAGGATGGAGCAGGTCGAGGGCGTGAGTGGAGTGAGGAGGAGGAAGTACAGGAAGGGTCGCTCGAGCGACAGAGCGCGAAATATCGGGGCAAAGGAGGCAAAGTACTTCTAGGAAGTCGTGGAATTCCTTTCTTCTGCGATCCTATCCTCCCCTGATCCGTGGAAGAAGATATCGCCGTCGCTTAACATCTCTCGGCAGGGTAGCATGCCAAGGAGAGCGAAGCCACCTTCGTTCAGGCTTATGCTTACTCGCCCCCGGTCTACAAAGGTTTGTCTATGCTCTCCGTGCGCTGGTGCACGAGCAAGGAGAGAGCGTAGCACGCCGAGCGTCGAAGGGTACAAATGCCGGCAGATGTTGCGTCGTGAAATATTCCTTAGCCGAGCGGCAGCCGAGGGCGCAATTTATTTTTATAGGCGACTCGAGGATATAGAGTGTTAGTACTTTGCCATCCAGTTTTCGTTATTCACCGGGGAGCCGCCATATTTAACTGGTGGCCTCTGTTAGCATGGAAATGCCAGCGCCTCCTGGGACCGATTCACTTGACTTTGATAGCTGTATGATTTTTCGACACCATTCGTTATGACGGAGGACTGCAGGCTATCATAAAGGGCGGAACGCCGAGCGATCGAACTTCAACCGGAAAGGTTGCTTGCTTCTTTGGTGAAAGAATCATTGTGAACTAACACGAATCTTGACGTTAATCACCCGTGTGTATACACACACGTATAGCCCAGGTGATATTCTCATGCTACCAGACATTTATTGCTCCCGGGTTAATGCCTCTCCTTGGCTCGTAAACAGACCATTATTCACCCTGATCTGCTTCTGTTCCGCGTGCCGGAAGAATAATTGCTAAGACATGTTATCCGAACTGTTGTCCGCTCTTCTGCAGTCAGAAGATCACAATTAAAAGAAAAGTCGAATTAAATTAATTGCCGCATACGCGTGATTAGCGGGACTGGATGGTGTAGAAGGATGGAGAAGGCATGACAAGGTTCAGCCTTTCAGGTATAATCAAGTTAAGTGGAAAGTAGTTAATAGGTTTTAGCACAGGAATGGAGAATCCATGACTTCAGAATCCTAAGATATATTTCAAAGGCTCGGGATCCTCCCTCTCTCTTTCTGTGTCTCCGCGTTGATTCCACTTTTCCGTCCCTTTTCACGTTTTGTTTTACTGCACCCCAGTAACTCGTGTTCTCGGCCACGCGCAAATGCCATTTGCGGACGTGGCTTTGCGCGCGCGTTGCTACACATTGGATACACAGAGCTCGACACACAGTGAAAGATTCGTGCGGACGTGGATTGCATGAATGTGTGCGTGCGCGTGTGTGTGTGTGTGTTTGCATGTGTCGGGGACCGAAGGGTGGGCGCGTACGTATTCGCGAGGGGATGACGAGAACGGCGACGTCGACTATGCGTCTGTTTCCATGGTTACAGGAGACGTGGGGCCAGGAAGGAACGCGCGCGCCTTCCGCAGCAAGCAACCCCCGTGCTTTTCGAGGATGGTGTGCCGAGGATCGAGAGGGGTTGCAGCCCCGAGAAAGGGGCTGGCCGCAGGCGAATTAAGAGTTCGAAAGGCTTCTATCTCCTGCTCTTATATCCACCCGCACCTACCGCGTACGGACCGCTCGCCATCCACCAAAGCTTACCTTTCGCCTTCTCTCTTTCTGTCCTTCCCCTCTTCAACTCTTTTTCGCTCCTTCACCCTGCTGCCGACTCGCTATTTATTCTGCCTCCTAATCACGAGGCCGCGAGAAGCTCCTTTTTACATTAGATGTTGGCTCTCCAGGTTCTCTCTACCGTCGCATCTCGCATCTCCGGGGTGAAATTGCCGCTCCGGATACTCATCTTGTCCTCGCGAATATGATTTACGAGCTGTGCGGAGCCGCGGGACATCTTGCTCTCGATGCGAGAAGATGCGACACTCCACTAAAAATCCCATCTCTCCTGTCTCTTGCCTCCCTCTTCACTGAAATCACGATCTCTACTTGGCTGGAATGGCCTGCCGGCCGGACGAATAATTTCATTAGGTCTTACTCTCGCGACAAAGTTGTAATGAAATAGGGGCGTTAATAAGTAGTGATGGTATCTCGTGGCCGAGAGCCGAGGGCCCGAACTTTTCTTAGGACGGAAACACACTTATCCGGGGACAGGCCAGTACAATCAGGAGAAAATTGTGATTGAAGTGGGTAGGTCCGATTATTCCCGGGAGTTGGGGTGTAGACATTTTCCAGGCGCGAGAGGGTCGAGAAGCGTTCCGAAATAGGGTGCGAATACGTGAGAGTGTGGCTGGCGCGTCCGAGCCGCATTGATTAGAGCGTGTACGCCGGATGCTTTTATTCCGCCGTTGCTGATGGAATCATTGTCAGGAAATTAGTCGTGTCGACAGTTCAACGACCAACGAATTACCTACGAGTGGTCCTAGTTGGTTCCGGAAGTCATCCCTTATGTATCAGCTAGTATAATAACAGATGATCGGTATTGAGAGGCTTTCCTGAATTCCATGTAGCTAAGCGGAGTGGTACACGTTTGGTACAATGATTTCGAGCAGCTTCCGCAAGATTAGCCGATTGTTTGCCGTGAATCCACGCGAGTTAGAAGCAACGCCCGGTGGATTACACTGGTCGAACGAGATTCGAGCAGGCCGATTTTTGTGTCTCTCGTCATTGCATCGATACACATTTGGGAAGGGGGCGGTACACGGGAGGAAGGCCGCTTGAATCCAGGACGGCAGTTGCATGTCACTTCTTCCGTAAGCATATCATACATCATCGACGCGCACCGTTGCCGGGGGCTTTTAAGCTGTCCTGAAAATACCGGCTGCTCGCTGCCAGTTATTAATGTCTTGCCTCCTTACAAAGCACTCAATTTTCGTTCTACTGCGACGCGAAACATTAACAGTAATGCCGGTATCGTCATAGCGAAATGTTTCAACGCACACAAGCTATCGTTGGGAAATTAGTGGATAAAGCAACTTGATATCCTTGAACTATGTCGTTCGTGTCCAAATATAAGGAGTTGGAAATGTCAGAAGCTTTTAAGCCAACTTGATTGACGGGGCACGTGATAATAAGCGAACACTCGCAATTCCATTTTTGCAGCTTTCATTATTTTGTCTCTTTTATTCGGTTCAATGTTCGAGGCGGAGATCAATAATACGGGGCAATTCTTCGATATCACTTATAGAAAGCAAACAAGCATAAAAGCTTCAGTCGTTTGCTCGAAGCGGCAGTCGCCTCTCTGCGGTTAGCGCGAACAAATCTCTTGGCCGTGTTTCTTCCGCGAATTCCCCTTCGTTCCCGCTTCCTCTCGAGGACGATTGTGAGTCCGAGAATCGGTGCGAGGGTGAATAGGCGAGGCACACACTTTAAGCAAACTTTCCATGGCAAGAGGGTGGCGGCAGGCCTTCTTTGGCTTCGCATTCGCTTCTTTTCATAGCTTTCATTCTTCGAACGGGCCAAGACGTCGCCGGCCAGGAAGAAGAAGGGTGGCCAGAAACAGAGAGAGGGGGCGGTTGTTTATAGCACCCGGTAGATATCGTAAAATAGGAAATAGCCCCCGGGAGGCAAGATGGAGTTTTTCTCCCGAACGTGATTGGAGTTAAGACAAGTCCTTCTGTTCGCTCCACGAAGCAGTGACCGCTTCCGCGGCAGTCCGATAAAACAAATAAAAAGGCGATGCACTCCAAACTTATTTCCGATTGCCGGCCCGCCGGAAGTAATACGATTTTTAACCAGGAATTTCGTTGGCTGCATCTTTTTTTCCCCCCCCTCTCCCACTCTCGCTCACACCAGACTTCTGGCCGTCGGCTGTCCTGGTTAATTGTGAATGATCGCCCTCGCTCACTGGATGGCGAGAGCTTGAAACTCGAACGCTTACAAGTGGGTTCACGCTTGCGAAGCTTAAATTACCCCAAAGCCTAGTTCGCTTCTCTCATCTATATCTACCCCCGGCACCACCTATCTGCGGCTTTCCAAGGGTGCTGCATCACTCCTCTCTCCCTCTCTCTTTCACTCTCGTCTATGTGCGGATGTTCCCGTTCTTTAAAAGATCTCATTTAAGAGCACCGCGCTCATATAACCGCACTCGGTGCCGAGTGTTTTTTGTAGCCCTCCAATCATCCGCTCAGTGTGTGTATTTACCACGCTCTCTAAAGGTTATATCTTTCAAATATCATGTATGTAGTAGCAGACTCGTCGAGCGGTGTCTGCCGCGTCGCTATCAACTTCCCCCAGTTTCTGTATTCATGTGGATCCTTGTAAAGCCGTCGTATAAAGCTAGAGGCAGACGGTGTACATCGGTGTAGACCTAAGACTGTCCTATTTTTGCTGCGAACGGCGCATCGCGTCACCCTTAATACTTTGCATTCCGGGTGAGTCTCGTATCGCCCTGAATTCGAATCGAGCGACTGGAATTACTGCATCGCCCACGTACACTGTCCCGAAAAGCTTTAATATCTGATAGGGCGGCTGGTTCCGTCTGCCTTGGTAGAAGCGGGCATAAGGAATCTTGGGTAGAGGCGAAAGGGGGGGGCGTGAACTGGATGCGGGTGTTTAGCAACTTTTCTCATCCTAGGGACGCGTGTCGCATTTAAGGTCTGTGGGCGAACGGGCGAGCAAGCGAGAAGCGGTATGCCTGGAGCTCTGAATTTCTCAGGAGCCGCGTGCGGTGTCCTGCGGTGATCATCTCGTACCGGTGTGTGGTGTATAGGTGTGGAGCGGCGCGCGAGTATCTGGCTCTCGGAGCATGCTGCCGGTGTTGGTCCGATCGCGCAAAAGCGTAGGAGCGTCGGGGTGGAGGCGCCGACGTTTTGCGAGTGGTGGGAGCGACGGGGTGGCCGAGGTGGGATTGGCGTGCGAGGGGAAAAGCCAGCAGGAACCGAGCACGCGGCCTGCTGGAGAGACAAGGGTTGAAAGAGTGGTAGGGGGTAGGGGTGGCTCCGAATCCCTCGTAGCTCCGACGATCTTCTCTCTCGATTCAGTCCCGAAAGCAGAGCCAGACTCGAGAGCACCGTGCACCAAGCTCGCTCCACTTTCGTTCCGTGTCTCGCACGTTTCCCAATCGCTGCCACCGCCAGTGCTCCGCCGCTCCACTACGTGGTGTAGTCGTGCGCGTACACCCATCGGGATCGCACGTTCCAGAGTTCTTCTTCCGTCTCCGGAGAAGCCCGGCTGCGAGCTTCCAGGGTGACTGCTAGTTACGATTTCTCTGGACACGGTCCTGCCTTCTTTTTCGGGTAAAGGATTTCTTGAGATATCGTGTGCACGATACAGTTGAGAGACTGGCAGGCCGAGCGAGGTAAAGGGGCGGATGCACACGGAGTCATTCGAGCATATCTCCAAGAGGAACGGCAGTAAAGGGCGAGAACCGGCAGCGTAGAGGCTTCTCTGGCACGACAAAGCGGTCGACTTCTCCTTTTCTACGTTCACACGAGATTCCGACACTGACAGCGGTTAGAAAGAGCTCCACGAATGACTCTCACTGGGATTCGTTACACGTGTCAATGTCTGGATAACGCTTGAACGTTCCTGGTGATTAAGACATCGTTTTTCTGTGCTGGAAACTTTTATTTTTATAACATCTGTCCCATGTGAAATATACACGCGCCACTTTTCACATGTTACTTGTATTTATCTCGTGCCCATAATTGTCCAGGTTTGTCAAAATTTTTCGGCTGTCCTGGTCACGTGCTCGTCAATATTCCATCCGTCAGATTGCTGGCAATGTTATTTTCTCGATTATCATGGCACTGTTGGAGTGACGTGTTGGAAACCGAGCGACGAGCACTCGATTTTTCACGGCACTCGATTCCCTGTCAAGCTGTAACATCACCCTTCCCTTCGACATTCCCCCTCGCTGCTTTAAGCCCAAGTTATGACAGACCGAATACGTGTAATTCATATAATTGACGGGAATACGCGCATTTCAATGGAATTCCAGATTTTAGATCAACTTTTGGCGTAACGCATATTCTTTGTTCTGAATAATCAGAGCAGTTGGTTGGATAGCAATAACATGTGGACAGTGGCGCTTGGTAACTCTATGCATATGCAGGAGGTACTCGGTTGAGTTAGCTTTGCGAGTCAGTGATTAGTACTGGGAATGAAGCGGCATCAAAATAGGGATTGGTTCGACCGAATATACACTGCGATGTGTGACACAGTTTTGTCCAATTGAAACAGGCAGAATTCCAGTGCATCGCGTGACGCCGCCACTCTGCATCAAAGTGCCAGTAGAATCTTCTTTTTTAATGAATTTCGAACGCCGCAGTTTCGCGAGCACTTGTAAATGTTCAAAGCAATGAAGTTCCCTTCTACACTTTGCATACATTTTTCAAACAATCATCTTATTTACTTTGCAATAGATACATGTATATAATGATCGACGAAAGTCCCTCTATCACAAAGTCACAAAAAATTTCAATAAAAAAGAATTTAATACATTTCTAATGGGAAACATTGAATCGCATTTAAAGAGTTGTGCACTGAGTGGCTTGATTTAAAAAAATTGTGTCAATTCTTTCAGTTCAATTCACAGAGACATAGAGAGAATGACAGAATGATAGAGGGGAACAGAGAACTATCAGGATGATTTATGCCATGGCCTAAATACGAGAGCTCTATTTTATATCGGATTCACTCCAAATGCCAATGAGTGCAGCGCGGCGTTCAATGCCCCAATTACTCACGAATCATTAGGTCGCAAAGCTCAAGCTTAACGACTCGTGCCGCGTTTAGCCTTTGATTGTGAAATATTATTTTTGCCGGAAGCAACGACGCTGCCGTCGATTGCCATGCTGCTGTGTTCGGATAAGTAAAAATGCATCGGTCCGTCGCAGGTGCGGCGGCTCTCGTAATTATTTCGGTTTGTCGACGTGTGCCGTTTGCGGTTGGTTTCGGGCGAATGTGCACTGGGAAACGGCACCTACACGTACATGCTGTACGTGCACCTACAGGACCGGACACTTCCGATCAATTATATCGCTGTCAGCAACAGTTTTAGACTGTGTAGTATTTGATACTGTAGGGAGCTCGCTCGAATTGTAAACGCTTTAATCATTAACGTCATTCATATCCGTAACTGCAAACGTTTGTGTAAATGTTAAAGCATAATGGACACTTTGTTAATGGAATAATGTAATTTCCTTAGATCTTGAACATATTTGGAGTATCATTCGGGAAGGATCGATGACCCGGTATCGTTTAGATAATTGGGTAAGGTTTAGGCGACTTGATATGGAGGGGATCGACGAGCTCTTTGTCCTCAGTCCCCTAAACTTGAGAAATCAGTATTAGCTCTCTACTAAAATTGGACGCTCCCTTCAGAAAGGAAGCCTATTACATTTTTCTCTGTATTGCCAGGATAAAAGCAGAGAGAGGGAGAGAGAGAGAGAGAGAGTAGTAACACTGGTTAGAGATGCAGTAGCGTAGCAGTCTCTCTTGGTAGAAGAGTGTGTATGGTTTGGTAGAAGGTTGTATGGATTGCAGGGAGAAGCCGTGCGATGAGACAGTCTCGATCGTGAGTCGGGGCATTCGAAACACAGAGAGATAATGGTTCTCGGTCCGATCGAGGACGAGGCTGTCGGCTTGTGAAGTGAGGTCGGTGGTATTGTCAGGAGTGAGAAGACAGAGGCTCGGTCGCAGTGTTGGTCGGATGAGTGAGGAAAATGCAAGGGGCGCGTGAAAAATCGACGACCTGACGTGACGCGAATGAACACTGGAGGCCATTCTGGTCGCTCGGCAGCAGCACTGTGCTACACTGATGCCCTGCTGGATTACCGCTCCTGTCTGCTCCACGAATGGACTCTCACGCGCCCGCGGATGACAGGCTCCGGATGCTGCTGGTCCACTGGCAGTGACGCGCTCGAGAGTTGAACTGGAAAAGAGCGAGGGAGAGCAGCCGCCTGACGGTCGATCGGCCGATCGAGTGCGCGCGTGATTAAACATCATCTGATCCCGCGTGCGGGGATTTTCGCGCGCGCGCGCCCGCCCGCGCTTCTACGTGTGTCTGTGCGTGTCGGGGACTACTGCGCGAACGGGTGGCAATCAGTAGTGATGCCGTGATGGGCTGCAGCTCGACGAGATCCTTCTTCCTCAGCGCGCTCCTCGCGGCTGGATTACTTTCGATCGTCCTCCACGGCGAGATAGCAGCCGCAACCCGTAAGTAAAATCTTCCATTTAGTTATTAATCTAATATTTACGATCGACTACTTTTACCCTAGCATCCACCACATATCTTCCAACTTCTTAAGTTCTTGCCTCCGATCGAAGTGCAACCAATCAGTATAGATCGCACATATACCGGCATTTCCACTGACCTGTATTTGCCGATAAATGTTCTTATCCGGCTCATTAGCGCACCGGTGTCGCGCTTTGACTGGCGCATCAATTTCCTCGCACGATTTCGCTCCCACGGAATAGCACGATAATTAGCGGCGATTAGCATCTCGCGCTAGAAGGTGGCGCAGATTGAGCGCGCGGTCTATTTGAAGCATCGCATTAGAGCGTCGCTCGTACAGGATACAATTATTCCCAGTGAATGACTGCCAGTTTGACAGTCGGAGTGTTGGAATGCTTGAAATGGTCTTTAGCACCGGAGCAACAAATCTCCGGGATTCCCAAACTGTGTGAGGGTTCGATATATACGTATCAAAGGTCAAATATGTTGAAGAGGGCTACGGGAAGAGTCTTTAGAGGATTTTAGGAGAGATAAATGTGATGAGAAAAAATCAGGAAAGAGGAAAGAAAGTGTGGGGGGGGGGCTGAGAGGCATAGCTGGGAGAGGGTGGCGATATAGGGTGGATAAAAAGGGGCGTAAGAGAATAAGCAGTCGGGCTAAAGGACGAGCCAGTGAGAGGAGGGTGGAACGGAGAGGCAGAGACAGATAGATAGGGATTGCGAGCGAGAGGGAAAGAGAGATGGGAGGGAGGGTGAGTTGGCTGGTGTGTAACGAGGAAGCAGGGAAACGAAACGTGATGAAATGGCCTGTTTAGTCGGAGGATATATACGGAACGCATCGTGAAAAGGCAGAGCGCGCGGCAGCAGCAGTAGCACTACGGGTACAACGAAGTGTGTTGCCTTGCTTTTCCCCGTTGCCTCGTCTCGAGTGCGCGGGTTCTCCGGTACGGCCGAGCATATGTATCCCTCGTCTCTCGGCAAAGAGGAGGATAGGATGTATGAACGCTGCGGTGGTTTGGCTCAAAGGACGAACAGCGTCGAGCAGAATGGAACGCGGACGTTGTCACGTCGCGGCGGTGGGTGTGAGACGCCTGATATTCTCATGTTTTTTCGAGCTCGCCTCGCCTTCCTTGCTTCCTTTTCTCCTAAGTAGAACTTTCTTTCGCTCGGTAGTTCTCTTCCTGGGTTTTTGGTTCCTCCTCTCCACCTCAGTGCCGAGCTCCAGCTGGCTCAGGTAATGTTCTCTCGCTCATTCTCTTTCTCCCGAGCCTGGCGCTCGTTCATTTATACTTCTTCACCGGGAGACCGGATAACATTATGATCATTTCTTGCCTCATGGTACAACAGTCCTCTTGTTCTACTATTTTCCTCTGTTGATTCAATCAGCCTGTATCGATTCGGTAAATCCCTGCTGAATTCACAGACCTCCCGATTGCCGGGGCTGCTAATATTTTTACGGATGTATATTCATTAGCTTTGGTTTTATTTGGAAATACTCCCGATACGAGCAGCCGGTGCGCGTTTCTTGTGAATCCACCATTTTTCCTGACTTTCAGTAGTAGGTACACACGGTTCTACCAATAATGCGGTTTCTTTATCGCTCTTCGGGCATTGCGAGCTTGCGATGCGCTTGCACGCTTTATGCTAGCTTGATGCGCTTGCACGCTTTATTTATGCGAGCACCGACCGGGAACAATGATTTTTTATTGCAATATGTTCGCGTACACTCCACAGGCATTCCTTCGTGCTCTCGCAATTTTGGACCGGAGTTCGTTATGGTGTTTGCTTCCGCGGTGCAGGCGTCCGCCCGCGCGCACTGTGTATACCGTGATTCTTTGCTCATAAACCAGCGCGCTGCTCCCACTCTTCTTCTTTTTAATCACACAAGAAAGAAAGAAATTACCAGCAGCGCCAGCAGTGCTAGCAGCAACAGTAGCACCGAATCTTCATTCTTTCTCTTTGTCTTTGAGTAATCCTCTCGTGTTGATTTTACATAGCTCTCTCGAGAATGTTAATACTTGCGCGCTCGTTTTCTAAGACAACTATGCAACCCGTTGCGTTGTCGTTCATTTTCTTTTAGCAAAGTCCTGGTCATAAGAGGTTCCAAAACTCCTTGGTAGACGCTCTTCTTTCACACAGAGGAAGACAAAGAGAAAGGCAGGTCTGCTGGGTTTCTAGAGGTAATGCTCCGTCGATACATTGGAACGAGAGCTCCCTTTATCTCCGCCAATTTTACGTCACCCTGGTAGAAACGACGGGAAGACATCTGCGAACGATGCCATAAATATTTTTACGGACTTCGATGGTTACTACTCACGTCCTTCGCGGATGTCTTTCCCATCGCTTCGTATCTCCTGGTGATCTCTTTTCTCCCGATGTATCGAATGATGTTGTTGAAAAGTGCGAGCCATCTCGATTCTCGCTTCTTTTCCGCATTTTCCTTCCAGCTCTCCTTCTTTTTCTCTGCTTGGCTTTGTGCGTGCGCTCACTTTTCTCGAACTTGCCAACTTTTCCTTCAGATTTCGCACTATTTTCTGCGACTGCTGTTCTTTAGCGATCGAGCAGCCAGCGCGGCGGTAATGGTAACGATTCTTATTTTCCAAGGAATCTCACGTTTTGAGCAGGTGACTTGTCGGTGTATTTCCGAAGCACGCCCGGAAAGGTACGGATTTTTGAAAGATACTTTCGAGTGTTCCCATACTCGCCCTTTTCTCACTTTCTCTTACTTCCCAGCGAGTTCCTGGAACACGTAGGTCAGACAGATGCCCTAATAAAAGTTTGTCGCTCTATTCTATGCCAGCGGAAGTTGCACGCACCTGTGGTCAGCTTCCATCTCGCCTTTGCTTTTCGTTATCAAGAAGTTCGAGATTGACATTCCGACATTTCGAAACTCCGACTCAAACATATCTTTAGGACTGTCAATTCTTGGATCTACCATTACTGAGATTCAACCTATCATTCTTAACTATGATTATAAATAGTAACTTTCATTGGGTGCATATAATTCCTCCTGTCAAGCATTCCGACTCCCGCAATGTGGCGCCAATAAAAATTCGTTGGCGCGACGAAAAACTGGGTACACGTTGGAAAAGCTTTCCCTTTCGCATCATTGCACTGTTCGAACAATACTTTTTCTCCCATGTGGACTGAAATTAAACTATCGCGCCCGGACGCTAGTGAATTATATCGACGGCGAATGTGTGCGCTGTTGGAGACGAACGATGTGTGGGAGTGGGTAGGAAAAATTGCCACAACTACGAACAATCGCCGTAAAATATTAGGGGGTCTGCGGAGAGCCGGAGGGGGATGTACATAGCGGAGTCCTGGGGGGTTCACGGGAGTTGTGGCTAATAAACTGAAGCTTTGTCCTAGCAATTTGTCGGGGCACGATTCACGATCGGTTCGCTTGCTGCGAGCATTTTATTACTAGCTAGCGAGCGATCGCTCGGTCAGACGAACGATTGATCAAATCGCGGGAATCGTTTTTGCTTCCTGTTTGCGGTCTCTGATCGCGAATCATTTGAAACAGTGGTCTCTCTGTCTACCTGCGTTCGTGTTAGTCGGTTTCCCAGTGACGCCGTCAGAGTCGGCTTCGTTTCGCCCCGCTTTGTTGGCGGAGCTCATTTCGCCCCGAGCCGGAGCTATAATGCATTAGAGAGTGAGCGTCACACCGGAATTGCTGCATTCGGCGATGCCTGGAATGTTGCGATAATAATAGTACGTATCTGTTGTACGTGTATCAATGCGGTAGTATGGAGACGCGAGGGTAAACGCATTGGGCGACTATCTGCTCGTTGCAATCGATAGGAGTGCACAGGATTACGAGGAGGAAAGAGCGCAGACAGCAAGGACTAGCGCGTGTTTGCGTCAACCGCACTCCTTTTATTTGCGCACCAAGATTTATTTCGGAAATCTCGCGGCGACGCACTACTTCGTCCTCAGTTACATTATATCCAGCGCGTGTTCTCTCTTTCTCTCATGTTGGGCATTATGTGTTGCGTCAACTGTATCTCCCGGCACGTTTCGCCGAGTGGAACCTGCGAATTTAGATATACGCCCCAGGAGTACACTCTCCTGGTTAAATGAGATTTAAATGATACGGAGTGAGCAACGTCACCGACAGCCAGAGGAAACCAGCCAGAATGCTGGCAGCCTTCCCCTTCCTTCTCTGCTTCTGTCGTCGCTCGTCACGCTAGTGAAACGCCCAGAACTCACCATTCCCGTTTCCCTGTAAACAGCCGCACTTTTTAGTAGATAAATATTTCCTCTAATGTCCGGGATATGGAAGTATAGTAGAATCAGAGAGTGACTCTCGCATCCGTACGAAATCTGCTTGCTCGTTTTTTCATCCCATTATGTATTATTTCTGTTTGCAGAGAGTAAAAATTATCTGGGCATAGAAAAACTGACTTTTATTCGATCCAGATGGTGAATTATATCAAGCAGTACTTCAGCTTTTTATTAATTCATCAACCTCATTAACGTGGTTTAATTTTCTTTTATCAGTTTAAATCGTGTGTTAAAGAACAGCGTAAGAATAGTGTATTTTCCATTCGTGTAAAATACAAGAGCGGAAATAAAAATCCGGTATTCGATCTTTGCAGTGGAATACAATACGTTTCTGGGTTGCGAACGGTGCAATATTGAGGGGACGCCGGGAGCGATATTTTTTTTAGCCAGCCGAATTTAATTGCCGCCACGGGAGTAACGAGGCCGGGCTACAAATTTGATCGCCTCCATAAAACTTCAATTTTCTTCGCAGTGCATCGCGCACAAGCGCCACGGCGTTCGAGTATCATCAATCAGGAGGTATCTTGCTCGTGTTTTCCTCCCGCTGCAATTGCGGATGGCACGGCTATCGCCGCGTAGAGCGACGAGCATGTTTGACTCCCCTATCTTTTCCGTGTTCCCCTGTCAGCGAGTAGATATGGCATCGACTTTCAAGAACCCCCTGATAAAAGCATGGCTATATATTTATCGGACTTGTCGAGAAGCACCAAGTAGATTGGTAGACTAGTAAATGTTCGCTTCAGCACAATCTTCAAGTAGAATCTTGAGAACTCTTCCTCACCCCTTTATCCTTTGATTATTTCAACCACTTTCCTCTTAATAACTGTTTCTATGGGTATGCTACATATTCAATTTGCTGTTCGCACAGCTTGCCTCGAAATGTACACGGAAACTCAGGTGAAATGGGGTACTCCGGTTAATTTGGCTCTCCATTCAATTTTTCAATGTGTATCTTTTCCAATCACCCGTACATCGATCACGAATATTTCGGTACATTTATCCTCAACACGTGCAGTCGACAGAAAAATGATTAAAATAAATGTGACTTTTGTATGAGGAAGCATGGCGTATTTAATCTTACTGAAGGTGATACCAAAGCGTTCCTTAATGTTTTTCGTGCAGGAGGGTGCCATTGTTATCGTGGTTTCCGGTGGTTGTAGCAGAGGCAGGACTATCGTGGAAGTATAGGGATGTCTTCCTCGGTGGAGGAGAGCTGATCCGATCATTTATTTTACGCGAGGACTCATTTCTCCCGCATTACGCGCGCCGCGCCGCCAGCCAAGATTTATGTATTTTCGAGGATAGAACTGTAGTATCTGCTTTATGACTCGGCAGATGAGCGGAATGGCTTCCTCTCACCCTCGCAGTCGGCGACGACATGTTCCAAGCCACCCCCGTGTGCTCGTTCCCAAGGGAGTCCTTTCCTGGAATGACCGTCCTACTGCACCGAGGGCCGAGGGCATCGAAAACTTTTAACGTCCTCCCCTTTGATTTCTCATCTTGTATTCGCTCTCTTCGGGATTCTTCTCAATTTCGATCCCTCGCGTCCTGTTGGTTCGGATCCCATCCATGCTTCCAGAGGCAAACTTCGTTTAGAATATCGATCATACGAGGCATACATGGTAGAGCATGCGAGTGGCTTCCTCTGTGTTGGTAGTCTTGTTAAAGCTCGCGTTACGTATTCCAAAGTAGACGAGCATGACAAACAGGGAATGTGTTCCAGCTTCCTCTGCCAGAAACTCCGAAAGCATCGTCCTTTTGTCAAAGGCACGCGCTACCCTCGAATAATAATTTCATCCTGTGTTAAAAACGCTCATTAGGAAGATAGTGAGCGGGAATCTCCCAGGAAATATTCGATCTACAGGAGTACTGGAACGTAGGCACGTCTTTGTCGAAACAATTTCCCCTAGAACGTTTGCCGGCACTTTCCACCGGCGACGCCCCCCACCTCCACCTTTTGTTCCCTCTGTCTCTCTAATAAAAGAGTTACGTACTCGAGCACCTTTGACGCACAAGTACTTCGGGATGCTGTGTCTTCCTGCCAAACGTACTTTACACACTCTCATGAGGCATACAGCCGTATATAAATTCACATATGTATCTCGCGATGAATGTTACAGGCATTCCTGCCTGACGAATACAATTTTCCGTGGCGTTGCTATGCCCATTTATTCTGCATTTTTTAGGAGAGCGGATGCACTGCTTCCATTCATGACTTGTCTCGATCATTCGAAGACGAAAATAAATCATTGACGAGTCTCGCTAGTCATTGTACTTTTTTCTCGCCTTGAGGGACAGTGGTTTGAGTCGAGGTGGAGGGTACTGGAGGAGTGAGTGGAGTCTGTGCATCGACGAGCCATGGGGGCATTATCGGTCCGGTAATGATGGCGCGTGCACACTGAATCGATGGGTGAGAGACAAAAGCCACGAAAAGAGATGGACGCTCTGGGTAGGGGCGTGGAAAGGGCGAGGGTGGAAGGCACGGGACCGGACACAGTGAGCTCCGCACTCTCGGAGCATTATCGTTACATTCACGCTCGGACTGCTCCGTTGAATCGGCACGGATAAGCTATCGTCGCTCGAGGAAGCATCGCTCGGACCATCCCGTCGCTTTTGACCTCCATTCTCTTCCTCCATTTTCATCTGTTACGCATGCATTTCGCCTCCATTTATAAAATACGCTCAGCGTTGGCGGCCCACATTATTTCCAGACGGAAATCGAATTCATCGTTGCCGGTACCGCTCGTGAAGTTGGGATTTTGAGTCTGAACGGAGTGTCGAGCCACCAGCAACCATTTCAACAGAGTCCTGGTCATTCCTATGCCTCCTTTCTATTTCACCGGCCTTCCATTATTTCGTGGGAGTGGCGCAGGGTGTTCGAGCCGTTTTACATAAAAATGTAGATTAGTCCGGGCGCGTTAATTCTCACGCTTTTTCATCGTCGGGAACGGCCGGCGCCCCGACTTTTGCCAGCTCTGCGAATAATGCTCGTCGCCCTGGCTTCAGTCCGCTCGGCACGTCCAAGGCCAGCGCTAGCGTAAATCCGTCCCAGTGTCGCCGAGAGTCAGACAGTAAATGTCTAGCCATGCAGTGTGACAGTACGCGTCCCTTCTGCTAGTCCCGGTGGTAGCGCAGGGTTATTGCACGCGACGAAAATACTCCCGTAGACAGTAAAAGCTGATTTACAGTCCACATTTAGCACAAAAGCATCTCGAACCATGGTGGTAGTGCGATCTGCTACACGCGCTCTTTCGCCACGGAAGCGTACAAGTGCAAGAACGTGGTCTTTGCGATGCCATCGGCCTTTCGTCGCGGAACTCTTTCTATATATAAATCGGACAACAAAGATCAGCTCCCATGGAAAGAGCTATTCGACCTCCCAACCGGATTGGGTGTGTCTCTTCTGTCCTTTCTCTCTCTTTCTCTAATCAAGCATTTCCTGTACGCAGCGATTGACTTTAATTGCGCTGGTCTCTCGCTCTCTCTTTCTCCCATTTCCTCTTTCAGTTCGGGAGCGATGGGCGCCTTGAACGCTGCGGGCTATTAACCCTGATGCCATTGCGAGGGAGAGTACAATGAGACATTAAAAGTAATTGGGTACAAACGTCTCGACTGTCCTTCCTTTCGCCCAGCACATTCACACACTCTCTCTCTCTCTTTCCCTCTCTTTCTCTCTCTCGCGCGCGGTATTGGCGTGCTTTTTAAGTGTACGATCGTGTGTGTCGCCCGCGTAATCGTCCCCTTAACGATTCGTGCTGGCGAAGGAGGTGGCGTGAAAAAACTTCACCGGGAGTCGGCGGTGGTATTTGTTACGTAACGCGAATTTCTGCGCCCCCTTCCTTCCGACACAATGAGAGAAACCCGCCCGCTTCCGTAGCAATTCCAGCGCCACCGAGTACCGCGTTGGCTTCAATGGCTGTGCCCCCAGTGAACAGGCACTTGTTGTCTGAATATTTTCAGTAACAACTCTTTCGTACAACTCTTCCGTTCTTTTTCTCAACACACGTGCGTCGCATGTACAGTGTGACGCTTTATACACATTAAGACTCGTGTATCGAGGGGACTCTAACGAATTTTCGTGCTCGACATAATGTTCAGCTCGATAACCCTCGGACAGTCGTTTAAATAACCGACTCGCAAAGTGCGCGCGCGTCTGTTAGCTCTCTGAGCGAGTTACATACTTGACGATAAATAACATTTGTAGCGTAGCGTCGATTCTCATCGGTGCCAGGTCGTCGACCAGCGACAGCCGCGTTTATTCCCTGATTAATTGGAAAGCCCGCGTCACCGTCACGTGTCGCCAATCCCCTGGACCCACTGTCATTTACCTCGTTACATACTGGCCTTTTTCGTTCCCAACGTCATCAAGCCAGCCACCAACTTTCTTAATCAGATTAACTCCTGATCGAAAATTTCCCTCCCAGAGTATCGTTATACCGAGTTTCCAATCGCCAGCTGGAAAGCTGACAAGTTCTTCACCGACAAGTTTTTCTTCCTTCGGACGAAGTATCCCGTCGAACTAGAGAGATCAGGAAAATGAGTGACGATGGAGAAATGGAAGGGATGAGATCGTCTTGGAAGAACGATTTATCGGCTATGCTTATGAGCTCTGGCTTTCACCGATCGATACTCGATCCCTTCTATCTTTTGCCGCCAGATACTCCATGGCAGTTCGAGTTTCCAGGGCAGAAAAGAGCTTCGATTGATCCGATCGTACCTCGCGTGTGAATTCCGAGCACCACTCGATCCTCTCGCAGAATCTGTATTTCTCTCTATGGGAGTGCTACGGCCGGGCAAAAATTCCACGTACTCATCGACGTACAATCGCGTTAAAGTTTCACGCGAGTGGCGTTCAAGAGCGAGAAAGAAAGACAGACGGTGAGGGTGGTAAACGTGTGGGATGAGTTCTGTTGGAATTTATCTCGAACTAGACTTGAATAATTCCCTGATAAAATTCTGGTGCCACAGACAATAGTCACCAAGATCATCTCGGACTATTGGTATGCTTGTTGTCAGTCAGTCACAGAAATCCATTTCTCACCGGGATTCAATTCACTTTTAAGTTGTCAGACTCTAATGTTACATCGTGCATTCAGTGCACAGGGTACGATGGCGTCATGCCCTTAATTACATTAAAATCCAGCGATCGGCAATTGCGTAAATTCCACAGACTGGCGTCGGGTTTGCGTGAGGGGTTGTGGGGCGGGGATGGGGGCGGAAGGGGGTGGTTTCGGCGACGAGGACAATTGTATTCAAATTACTCGTTCGCGCGAGTGGATAGTCACGTCGGAAAAGGAATTTATTGGATCGCGGAAAACGGTTCGATTCGTTGGCTCCGTCATGGGAGGGAAACACAGAGAGCGATGAGGGAGACCTATGGGAGACACAAAGAGGAGAAGAGTAGAGGAGGAGCAGACGGGCGCGCATCGGTAGTTAAGGTATTTATCCTAATTGTAATTGCAGACTTAGAACAGACATTTTGGAGAATGGCTCGGGTTGCGACGGTGATCGGGCGGTGGTAGCCGCAATGAGGAAATAATGAAAGTTAGCGTCACTCCCCGAGAGCTGGGGTGGAACGGATCAAGATGGATCGTTTGTTCAAGATCCTTTGTAGCCTCTTCCGTCGAAACCCCGGACGCGCGGGCGCGCTCACTATAATTGCATTGTCATCAGCGAAAGGTTTATGGAAATTCGCGGCTGGAGCTGCCTCCGGTAAAACTCGGCATAACGAGGCGTGCACTGATGCTGTACGACAAATTGTCGGGCCACTCTGTCTCTCCTTCTTGCCCACCGCTGGTTCAGTCTTCCTCTCTCATTTCTGCGAGAACGACAAGGGTGCGTCGCCAAGTCGAGTAATTTACATTTAGAAGACGCTCGCCCTTCCTCTTTTACTCTTTCGTTTTCGTTCTCTCTTTCTCTCTCTATGACTGAGCCGGCAGCATTTAATCTGATTTTTCCGGGCTTTTGTAACTGACGTCCGTCAGTATCGCGATGTTGTCCTGCCAGTAGATAGAATACCGGCAACGGCCGAGCATTGTATCCTCCGATTTTACGATGACCGAACCCGCTTTGCAATTACGGGGATCCGCACGCTTTCGCTCCCGCATTGTGATAATATTCCCTGGAGTATTTAGCCGCGCTTTCGAGCCCTTTCGCCGGCATTTTCCCATCGCTCGCTGCCTATTTCACAACGGGTGACATTCTCTCGCAAGTGATGTCCCATTTTCGACTGACGCCACCGACAGCGCCACGTGCATCGCGCCGCTCTGATGGCGGAACGATTGATAGGTTGATGTTAATATCGGATGATTACGCGAGCCGTCTGTTGCCAGTATTCACGATCGAATTATATTTGCAATTACGGTACAACAGTCCCTGTGGGGGAAGTATAATGAGGCTTTGTCAGACCACGTATCTATTTGATCGTACATTTTTCTTCTTTCGTGACAAAGGGCAGGCTTTATGAAGCTTGCCAGTAAGGCGAGTGTCGTGGACTCGTAGAGTCATTTGACTCCTTGAAGGAGCAAGTAACAGCAGGCTGGGGATTGCGGCGCATGTGTATTCTAACGGGAACAAGCTGCTTTCGTTTAATCCGGCGCAGCAAGCCGCTGGAAAAATCACGTGATTAATCATAGCCGACCGAGAAAAAGAGGGCGAAAGAGCACGCCTGTGTTTCCTGATGCACGGCAATGTTGTGCGGCGCGACGGTGCTGAACGCTCGAGCCGAAACGTTTTGCATGCGGGCCCTCTGGTGTACGTGCGTCGTATGTATGAATTATGGGGACGCGCCAACACCATGGCCATACCGGCTAATGCAATTTTAATGTATGTTTCCGAAATAATGTAGAATGGGGAGCAATGAAACTTTTGCCGATCAATATCTCGCTTCATTCCTCAGAAGGTGGAAGGTCTGTGTGTGCGTGTGTCTGGCTTCTGCCCTTTCGCGCACCCTTTCTCCTACCTTGTGCCCCTCGACTCCCTGTCATCCAGCCAGTAGCTCTCGCTATTTCCTCACCAGCCGGTGAAACTTGTGTCATATAAGGTCTGCGAGACTTCGCAGTCAAGCAATCGATTTCGCGTTATCAACACTTTCCACCCCTTGTCGCGAGCTCGACTCGGTCGGGCTCTGTTTGCAGGCCGACTTCACCCCCCGCATATCGAATACCAAGTCTTCTTCCCCATGTAACGTACAACATCACTCCAGACTGATTTTACACGGCACAGTGTGCGAATGCTCGTCTCGTAACTCGTGGAAATCGCTCGGCTTCCTGTCTATTAAAATGAACGGTCTCACCGTTTCCACCTTGGCGGCTTTCTACCTTGGGCACACGGGAGCGTGTAACGGGAACTTATAAACGGTGCGGTGCGCCTCGTTTCTTCGCAGTTGCTTGCTATTGTTCGTCGGAAGCCTTAAGAAATAAGTGAGCATGTCTGGAGAGCCCCGAGGAAGATGCTGCTACCGAGTGTGCACAATATTGTGCCGCGGAAATAGAGAATTCTCTTGTCCAAGTGATTTCCCGTAATTACGGATTTTCCCTTTCCATCCACCCTTTTTTGCCGAGCTTCTTTTCCAGCCTCGACACGCCCAATACAGTAGCACAGGCTGTGCTAGTATTTTCCAGGCAGTAAAGCATTCCTAAACAGCAAAGCATTTTTCACGAGCTGTCGAAGGAAAATACATAACATTAGCTTGCCAAGAGGAAAATGGTGCATTTTACTACACCGTCGGCTCCAATATTCCAGTATTAGTATTGATATGATTCCTGTGTTTGCCCGATCGCTCGCATACAAATCAGTTTACAGGTGTTCCATTTTATAGGATCGAAATGGGACACTGGTTATTATTCGGTGGGGATCGTTGTTGAATTTTGACAGTGTTGACACCTAAACTGTTTTTATTTGCTCAACACCAGGCCGCATTGATCATCCCCCTCCCCATAGGCATCCACCACCGAGAGAATATTCACGGTATATATAGACACGTATTCTCATTGGCGGCTGCGTATCCGGATGCATTAAGATTGTTTTACGTATTAATTAATAGGGTCTTCGCTTCTGCATCCGGTGTAATTCAATTTGAATGTCGCGCTGATACTGTTACTAGTAATTATATTCAGTCATTCCGTTGGTGCTTTAAAGTTTACTTGCAGTTTCGTCGCAAGATAAGCAGGCGAATTTCATTGTTGGAATGACGATTGTTTTCATTTCTCTTGCCTTATCTCGTTTTATTCTTGCCTGGAAATGGCAAAAATTAGTCCTGTAAATATGACGAGGGATTTATTCGTACAGCAATCAGGAAAGGAGGATGGAGTGCGGCTCTTTCAGTGTCGGCTAATAATAATGTCCAAGAATTTCAGTGATGTCCCTGCTATTGTACCGGAACTTAATTGGAGCAATTCGCCCTCTCTGGAAAGGCTCGGCGAATCTCCGGCGATCTTTCCGTATCACTTTAATGCAATTCATTTGGAGCGAGAGCTCTCCAAGGGTGGGCTAGGAGGAGGATCTCCTCGCTTTGGCCGGGAATTAATTTCACCACGATTTTCGTTGGACGCGTGCTGTCCTCCGTGCTACTCCTTTTCTTCTTTTTATCGAAAGCGCTGCGATCCCGAGGAAAAATCGAGTACAGTGAATTCGTGGGCGAAACGTATTTTACGAAAGTCGTGATTAAAATCTCGCCGCTGTCACACAGTGGTTTAACATCATAAAGCTTTACATTTATTAAGTTTATTATATTCATTGTATCTATAATAAATATGCTTCGTTATATACAATAACAAATAAGTAAAAAAGAAATCGTCTCTGTCAAATGGCTAGTATTTTATGATTTCAACTCATTGTGTGCCGCCTGGCTAGCCTTGCCCTTAATTGCCTTGTAACCGGCACTCGCCCGCCTTATACACTATACATGTATCAGGTGTGGGCGTAAAAAAACGCCGCCAGTCTCCCTGTGTACCTCAGCTGCAGTGGAACTTGCGTAATTATTCGAGTCGAGTTTCGGGGCCGGCCGGGGCTTTCCAAAAATCGTGGCTATTCAGCCCTAGATTTTTTGCTCTCATCGCGCGCTGCTTTCCGCCAGAAATAACTTTGGCCGGCTAGGCTGGCCTCTATTTACTTGTTTCGCGAGGGAGTTTCACCGGCGTCGGCGAGATTTTGCAGTTAATAGTTGTGCGTCTGTGAGTCCGAGGTGAAGAGTGGCGGCGTAGTGCGAGCTTTCGAGATCGAAAGGGGTTGATCTGATAACATGGAAGGATCCACTGTTCACCAGGCTTGATTAGTTCATCAATCAACGACGAAGTGTTTACTCGTTCGTCGTCCGATCAATTACCGGCTGATCCTGGGTTCCATGACATAGGGGGACCGACGTCTCGATGCGCCCTTTCCACTGTATCCCGCTCGCAATTTTGAAGCATCGCGAGGTCATTGATTGATCGCCTTTCCCGAACTTTCTTTGTGCAGCGTCTTGCCGATCGTCTGCCTCTCTGTCTCCCTGTCTGTCCATCCGGCCATCCATCCATCCATCTATCCATCTATATCGAAAGTTAATCGGCGAAGTGCATCGCCTTAAGAAATTAGTTCTTCGTGGACATCGCACTCTCCAAGCTTATATCCTTTTCTCACCCGCCTCTTCTGTTTACCTCGGTATGGTCAATCCTTTCCGGAAGTTTATAGAACGTACATCAAACTAGCTAGAGGTTAGTATCATCACTAGTCTCTCCCGACTCACAGATTGATTTTCATGCTGAGAGAAGCTATAGGTAATCCGATGATGGCTCCTGCGGTGATGTTCTTTACGAGCTAATCAATTGCATCGCAATCAAGAGCGTGCCCCGATATCCAGCGCTCGCCTCCTGCTGTGGACGTAATTTATGCCGAAGACACTGGGAACGCCCTGCAGTGTCGATAAATACTTGAGAAATTCCCCGCTGCGGATTAAAGCTCGCAGAAATTGAGCGTCGATCACATCCCCCGAGGAGAGTTTTCCCTGTGCAGTTATCTCGAGTGCAGGGTGTGTCTGTCTGGTCTTTGGAGTCCTCTCACGTTTCCATTATTCTAACGAGAAGGTACGCCTTACCCGAATGACCCACATTTCCACCCCCCCTAGAACCCCCTGTCTATTATTAAGGCGAGAAACTTATAAGACACGAACCCTCCATACCCCTCTATATCTTGGATTTAATTCCCTCTTTTTCGGCATTTTGCACGCGAGGAGAATTCATTCGGCTTTGGCGCCGATGTAACGAGGGCGTGAAAGACAAACACTCGGTTCGCAGCTGGTTCTCTGTTTCAGCTAGTCAAACGTGAGCCGAATATCCTCGGCTAACTAATCCAACTGCTCCAAAAATCGTGGAATACGATCTGGGCGTTTTGGTAGCGCCCTTCTCGTTGCCAGCCATTTTCCAAGCTCTTAATCTACATTCGAGACTTTGGAATCTACCCTCAAGCGAATATACCATTTTAAACTCACCGCTATCCCCTATTTTCTCTTTGGTACGTAGGTGAATTCGTTCGAATGCTGAGTTACAAGGGAAAGGAGGAATCGCGATTTGTATCTGGGAAAACCGTCGAACCCGGAATCACCCTGGCTCCCGCATAAATCAGTCTCGGCCAGCAAATATCGTTCCCCGTAGAATTTGATCTCGATCCTCTCCAGGCAACATGTAGAGCCAGACCGAATTGGACCAGAGTGGTCTCAGTCGCTCGAATTCCCTAGCTCGCACTCTTATTTCTAATTCCCTTTACCCTTCCACACAGATTCGCCCATCTTTCCCTATCGATTCTCCCGGCGCAACGTGCGACGCATCCAGCGCACCAGTTTCATTTTCACCCTGTGTCTCTCGGCTTTTTCCTGCATCAGTAAGTTGGGCGGGGAGTTGATTATGTAACCACGACCCCAATCGTCACCCGCGCAAAGTCGAGTGGTTTATAACGATCAATAGGGGAGCGGGCGAGGAGGAGAGCACCCTTAGTGCGAGAGCGGCAGAGATAAGAGGAAAGCTAAATCACCACCCCACTGCTACCCATAATTGCCTCGCTATTCGCTCGTTATTATCCCAACATTCCCCCTTTCCCAATCCCATAGCCGCATCTCTCTCGAATTTTTCACCATCAGTGAGCTTCGGAAAAAAATCGTAGCCCAGAATCCAACTATGCTATCAGTAAATTATAATGGATCTAGAGCGAGCGATAACGAATGCCGATGCATCTCGATCAACATAGAGACCTGGTTTCTTGACACCGATTATATTCTTTTCAAGGCGTCAAGTTAACAGAAAGCCAGTCCCATTGTAAATCAGTGCCTTTCGTGCGCTTACATAATAATCGGGTTTTCGATTCGAAAGGGGCATGATGAGGGTGGTCAGCGCCGGGGGACCGCGCGTGTGTGTCGGGTTGCGGGCCTTGATTGGCCGGGCAAACACACCCGCTGAAATAACTACGTCGAGCGGTGGTGCACACCCGTTAATTTAGCCGTGGGCGAATTTGCGCGAGAGGATTTGGGTGAGCGCCGCTACTATTAATCCAGTGCCAGCAGTACTTCGATCTATATCTCATTCAAGGGGCAAAAGGATATGATTTGGGATGTGCGCTTTCTTTTTCTTTGCCGGATAGGTCGAGGAAAGTAAGCACGTATGGAATTGCAAGGTGGTCCTCGTCTCGGCTTTCTCTTTTGTGCCGGTCGTCCGTAAAGCCGTCTTCATGCATTCGAAATACCACTGCTGCTTCGACCAGATTCGTAGCATCCGGTATGCGAGCACGTACACGCAGTTTTTTTTCGGAAAGCCTGGTAATTTATCGATACGCGTATGGGAATACCCTATTTTTTCGTGCACCTCGCTCGTTGCAGGGGACGGAAAGCAAAGCGGTATAGTTTGCGTGGTTCTCCTGCTTGCAGATGGAAATGGGGAGGTGTCTCGCCTTCCGATGAAACACTAAAATGGCTCCCATTCATTTTTATGGTCGCCCGTTATATTTATTTAACGATTCAACCGACCAAGTTATGCTAGTGGACGAAGTCTGCACAGCCGCGTGACAATAAACTAACTGAATCAGTCGAGTAGAAATCGTGGAGAGGATCGCGCGTTCACCCCGTTGCCAGTGGCTGCTCTCGGTAATTACATGGCAATTCAAATTGCTGGTGTAATTAAATCCCTGCGCACTCGCATTCCATATGTGCGCGCGCGCGCGCCTTATGATATTGAATTTTCGCGTGTTCATGTCGTTTCGCGAAAATTCTGTGCCAGTGGGAGAAACCGCTTAGTCGATTTACCGGCTGCGCGTCCGACTTATGGTTGACCTGCACTACTGAATTGCTCTCGATGTACAAAGGCTGAGTTAACTGACGCTTCTAAAGGAGTACATTTATAAGGCAGAGGTTAACAAATACAGATTATAGTTGGATGGACGTACAAAAGCATGGAGGAAATACCGGTCCCGTTGATTTGGCGCGCAGTCAGAAATACTGAAATGGGGAGTGTGCAGGTGGGTTCACTTAGGGTTGCACATCCGCGCGGAACAAATGGCCGGCGATACTACGTTGGCTCTATCGCGTCTTCCCTCTTATTTTCAAAATACTTTATTTCGCGTAGCAGATTGTACCTATAGAAATAAATCCGCCCAGTTGAGCAGATAGTCGCCGCGATAATTCACCGGCTTCCTCTCTCCGCCCTGTCTCCGTGAAACAACCCGTTCCACGTGAAAGAGAGAGGATTCCACAGCTCCGAGGTTATTCGCTCTCTCTCCCACTTGCCTTCTTCCTACTAGTCTCCTCGTTCAGTTGGAACTCCTATATTCCTGGCGGTGGAGATGCTCGACCTTTCCAACCGACGACGTCGAACCAACGAACTTACCCACCCTCGCACTTCCCCCGGCAACCCTTGGAAGCCCATCACCCTCGCCCGCTCTCCTTGTTTCCTCTGTTATTTGCCAATATTTTCGTGTCCTCTTCCTCCGGCGATGCTTTTCTCACCATCTCCCATCTTCCTCCTTTGTCTGCTCGCCTTCTTGTAGTACTTCTCTTCCACTTGCATCTTCCTCCCTCCAACGAGAGTTTCCTCCTTCGATAGTTGAGACGGATTTAGAAAATTGCTGATATATTTCTCGTGTGTTACCACGCGTCGCCCCTTCGTAGCAGTCAGGAAACCTTGCCACTATATTCCCCGTATCGTTCGCTATTTTTCTCGCGTTGAGCGCGAACGCGAGGCGCCCACGATTGAGGGGAAAAAATTGACGGCGGTACGTCACGCCCTCGCCGGATTTCGCGAGATCATTTCGCCGAGCTCTATTATCTACTGCCGGCACAACTGAACTCCGAACGCCTTTATTTCTTTCGATCGAAAGCATAGAATATGTGAAAGAGGGAATCTTGAAAGACAGACTGGGGAAAGCTCCATGTAATACCTTGTACTAAATTTTCGATCACTTCGCTTAGTGTCGGCAAGGAAAAGCGACAGCTGTGTGACGAATCGAGGTAATTCCAGCGTAGTCGTCTCGGAGGCACAAGTACTTGAATTCGGCACTGACGCCAACCCCAGCACTGGTTATCCCGTAGGCAAATGATCTGTATATCCATTGGGCTCTCGAGTTGCTGGGATAAAGGAGACGGCAGATTCGAGGGTGCATTGAAATTAGAGTGGCTCGTTCGCTCAGCGACTGATATTTCTTCTTGGCGGAGTGCTCTTGAACTTGAGACAATTCTCAAGCGGGTGCATCGATCCTTCTCGGCTGCTGTCTGTCTATCTACTATCTCTTTTTCTCTATTAAAGCAGCTAGGCGGTACGTTGTCGAATTAAAATTCTAACGAAAGGGAAGGTCTGAGCAGACAAGCAACGACGGGAGCGGCTCGTCGTTGGTTCGTTTGCCGAGTCAGTTAGGAGCAAGATGGGGTCCTCGAGCATTCAGGATATATCCTTCGAATTGCGAGGATCAGCTCGTGCGCGTCCAGGGGCGAGCCTTTGGTATCCTTGGATAGAAATCGCTCCAAGGTATGTAATGTATAGAGAAGGAGATACGTGTAGAGAAAGTGGCTCGCAGGGCGCGTCGAAAGTAGAAGGAGAAAGAGGCAGCCAGCCAGCCAAGCATCCAGGTTGTGTGCTCTGCCCGAGCAGTGTGGTTCGCGCGAGGGTGAAAGGATGCGAGGGAGTAGAGCAGGGGTGAAAGGATCCTAGGATGGCGAGAGTTGAAAGAGAGATGGAAACTGGCGCGTGGGGTGCTGAGAGAGTGAGAGAAGGAGAGAAGGGGCGAGAGTGGAATCTAAATTCAAATGAGAAGCGACGTAGCAACACGCCAAAGCCAATCTCAGCGGATGTTATAGCCTTCCTTACCGCCCTTGCGGAGGAGCTTGGGCGGCTCCGTGAGCTCTTCGAGCTACGTTCAGCTGCCGTATCAAGCTAACGGTACGTCAGTGTCAGGATGTCGAGACAGGACTAACGGCTCTGATCCGCTCGCTCCTAGATCTCAGGAGTACCCGGCATCCCATGCTCTTGGCTTCTCTAACACTGACGAGAGAAGATCCTAGTTTGTTAAGGTCGCGCCCGATCAACTTGCCCAGGCTGCATCGTCATACTGTATCGATAATCAGGGTGACATTGATTAACCCTTTCGAGCTCGGCATCGATCGCAGGATGCTGCCTCTATTACCTGAGTTTCAACATGACAGCAGCTAATTTTCAAACGCGACAAGGATATCTATCTCTTGTTCTCTTCCTCTTTATTTAGTGCTAGCATTACTAATTTTTCTTTCCACTTTGTGCATTGAAAATTCCAATATTAATTTACTCGAGGAACTCGTAAGACTTCGAAAGAATATTGGGAGAGGAAGAGAATGAGTTAGAGAGTCACAGACTTTGTGAGGAATTCGGCTTGGGAAAAAGTGGGAATCCTTTCGAAGAAATAACAGTGGTAACGGATGGCGGGGCAGCTGCAGTTTTACGCCGACACGGAACGGCTGTTATCCGGGCGGTGTTCTCTTTGACGAAATCTGGCTGCAAGTTTTCCATCGGCTCGGGTATCCTCGATCCCGGTTCTCGAGGTCGGTGGAAGTGTGAGATATTGCGCGAACGAGTAACGTTAGTCTTGGCACCTTATCGCCTAGACACGGCCGCGTCATATGGTTCTTTAAAAATGGAATGGCTCTCGATCGCATCTTTTATGCCAAACCGCAAAGTATGAAGATAGTTACATTGGACGTCGATTAAAGTTCACTGCTTCCAATGTGGTTAATAGTATTAGGGTGAAACCTATAATGAGTGCTTGGGATGCAGAATACTTTGGGAAAACTGACGGGGAGCACTCCAAAGTCGGCGGGATTGCCGCGGTCGTTGGTCGCCTGGTTTTATTAGTCGTTCATTTCGCATAATAGTACGGGAAATCGTTAAAGTTTGATAGCATAATAATTCAGGCATCAGAGGAGCGACGCTCCTTGAGCGCCGTTTCGTTTGGAGAGCCATCCAATGGTAGGTGGAGCGAGAAAGAGAGAGAGAGAGAGGGGGAGAGAGAACGAGGGAGAAAGGTGGTGCAGGTTCAGTGAAAATTTTCGATTCCTTTTTCGCTCGACTGGCTGAACAGGACATGCAAGCACCACCCGGCAGTAGTAGCTGCTCGCTCCGGCTACCGACGGTAATTTCCTCTTTCGTTTTACGCCTGAGCATTCGCCCCGGCGAGTATGACAGCACGCTTTAAATCGATCGTCGATTCATTCGACTATCACGCGCTCTCGAGTGTTACCCAATCGTCCATTTGTGATTTCATGTCTTCTGAAAAAACACCCGGACCCGCCCGGCTATCGCTGCAAGTGCTTCCATCCTCCGGCGCCGCTGCCGCCGCCGCCGCCGCCGCCGCCGCCACTATTTGCCAAACCTCGCACGGTTACTTTCACAATGTAGATTTCGGACATTCAGGGAGAACAGAGGGAAAGAGAAGAGGGAGAGCGGGTGTCAAGGGAATGGCGAGCAACAAAAATCCATGTATTTTTCGAGTTCCAATTTATTTTCTGACAAATATCTTCGCATTGTAATGCACTCGTATGTTTGCGATCCTATATTTCTGAACGAGCGTACCAACTCTCTCGCCTCCCTTTTTTCCCCAACGAGCCAGCGGCGATATTGGACTGATCCCCGGCGGAAAATCCACTGACGTACGTGTCGTCCAATTCCACGAGGTACGTTAATGTCCTGGAACAAACCTGGCGGCCGCCAGTCGTTGCTCCGACGTAGTCCTCGACAAATCTCCGCTTAATTCCATGAAAGATATCCGAAATCTCCGGAGGGATGGCCACGGATGCACAGGGAAAAAGAGTGGGTTGGTGAGTCGAGGGTGGGTGCCAGGTTATCCTCCGATGCAACGAGAGAGCCATTGTGCGTACGATACGTACGTCGTTTGCCGACCGAAGGTGCGCGACCGGAACTCAGTCAGCTCTGGCCGCAACCGGCGGATTTTTCTATCTGCCGTCGGACTTTTGTCCGCGATCTTCGCATCCAGTAAGGCCATTATAAAGCTGGCCGGCGCTCGCCCCGACCGCAACCCTATAAAATACGACCTGCACCACCGTCGACCTAGCACAGTGCCAGGAAGTGGCCGCTCCCTCGGAAAATGGCCTGCTCGCAGATTCCTAAATCCAACGCCACCAACACGACCGTCCACCCCATCTCTTTCTCTCACTTCTGGCTGGCCTTGCCACTGCCCCCAACGGTACCCACGCCCTTCGTCTGCGACCGCTTTTCCCTTTGGTAATCTGTACTGCTAGCCTCCACTGTGCGAAAGACCTGTCCAGCCAAAAATATTATCGCATGCCTCGTCCGCTTCTGCCTCAGTCAGTCCTCGGACTCTCGCTCGTTGTTGTGTTGTCAAAAAATACATATATGCGTACACATATCCTCGCTTTCTCTGACTCTCTCTTACTGTGTGCGACCAATGTGGAAAGTCGAGCGGCGGGATAGTGGCTGGCTCTATACGCGGGAATTGTTTTCATTCTTTCCCAGTGGGCACCGCTTCTCGATCGAAGCCCCTCTGTATTTCGTGTGCATGCACTGCCAGAGTCTAGCCTCGGCGAGGTTTCCCTCGGAAAAACCAACTGTTTTCCCTCGTATTTGGAGTAGCAATTCCGCCATTGTAATACAGTAATTGGCCGTTCGCCGCGTATATGCTCGTTCGTGCGCGCACAGCTGGATTAGGAATGATTGCACGAGCGCTAATTTGCCAGCTGCGATAAAGGGTATTCCCCCGTAATTATCTAATTGCATCGGCGGCGGGCGCAACGAAAGTATGCGCGCGCGCGCGCCTGCGCTAATTCTCCAGCAGGGCGACAGTGCGACGAGCAGTGCTGAAAGGTTTTCCGTTTGTCAACGGTGAATTGATTTTGTTATAATTAATGGGGCAAACGCGGCATCCTGTATATCGTGATTGCGGCTAATTGAATCATATTGTCCTGATTTTCTTCGTTAAACGGTCGCTGGCCTGCCGGTTTTAGCGTGGCTCGACTCATTAGCGCTTCAATTAAACAAAAGTAACCCTCCGCATTGATGATGCCACGCGAACGCATTAATCTTGATTGAAGCGCTTCCGTTACAATAATCAGAAGACTCGGCCCGCATGTTCTGCTCGGCCTTCAGCACCAATCGTTAATAGTTACAATGGATCGCGAGCGTAAATGGGAAATAATTGGATCCTCTGTCATTCTCACAAAGTAATACATGCTTCATGCGACATTTCGAGATACCGCATATTGTCAAAATAGTAGAAGAAATATTATGGGGTGGAGCGAGACTCTTAAGAATCGTGCCATCGCTTTCTTCCCTCGAGTGTCGCATCTCTCTGCGAAACGTGCCCCTGCAATTTCCAAAGGAGCCACCACTCGGGAAGTGCGTGTGTGTCTGTATATATGTAAGAGAGTGGCCGGATGTTGCCGTAGTGGCTGGCGGACAAATAAACCTGAAAACGCGAAAACAAATCTGTTTTGAAGTCGGCGCACGCCGCGGTAGATATTAACTTTTTTAGATCCCTCGTGCGCGCTAGCACAGAGGTTCGAAGTGGCGCTTGTGTAGTGGTATTCGAGACACGGTCTCTGTGTTGTCGCGCGCGCTCGCGCGCGTCGAGGTACTTTCGGAGGGCCACATATGAGAAGTATAAAGTACGCGGAGATAGCGGAATGCAAACTCTGGCTCCCTCCGTTTCCCCGTGGAGGTGGCTTTTGTTGCGTTTCGTCCCTCTCGCCTCGCTGCTTCCACTCGGGCGTGTTCTCTTGCTCGAACGAGGTTCGTGCGAGCTTGCCGGATAGCCACTTGCAGGGCACAAACAACCTGCGCTCGCACACTCTCGCCTGGTGTTCGCGGCGTCGTACTCCTGTAACGAGCGAACTTACGGCCGCTACAACCTTGTTACAACGAGCTGCAACTGGCGCAACCACCGACTCCGCCAACTCAGCCCCCCCTTTTTCGAGCCCGGACAGACCCGCCCGACCTCGTCGCCATTACACTAACAGGCCAGACCAGACTGGGCCATCGAGATTTTAGCTTGGACCATGGATTATCCCGTAGTGAATACCACTGTCCAACCAGATATCTACCTAACGCAGGCCTACGCTCGATCGACTGAAAAAAAAAAATTGGGCTTTAGATACTTGCTGACTACGAGCTCACCATCAGCCTGAAAACCAAGCCGAATGACCCTAGTAGATTCATGTGGGTTCGCATTATCCTCGTTGGAATCTAGCTGGTTTTGCGCAGGCGATGTAGTTAACTAGTAAGGAGGAATTCAATGGCAATCGTGGTTCGACAAGTAGTTGGCGAATCTCGTAAAGGTAAGCGAGCTTCGGATTGCTTTGGGGAGTGCTCTCGCTAAATATAGAAGGGTGATGGGATAGCAGTGATGTTCGGATGGTAGATAGGAATAATAGCAGTTAGGGCAGTCGTGTTTCTGAGTCCAGTCAGTATTAAGCAGATATGTTTAGCCATATGTTAATTCCGGAACGCGCTAGCAGTCGCACACGGCTTGTTTCGTTGAGCGCTGATCTACGTGGTTGGCTTGGCGAGTATGTATGTGCATCGGACAAGCGTAATATCACTCTCGGCGGTGACTCGCTCGTAACAGATGCACTGGTCCACGCTGCCGCCGTTCCCAGTCGTGATAATGCCAGCAATATTAATAACAAGGACACTTCCGCGCGTAAATCGATTCCGTTGCCGGATGCAACGGCCCGCCCGATGCTAGCCGGCTATATTTATGCATCTGTATGCGTGCAGAAGCGGCTACGCCGTTACAAGAGACGATTTTTCTCGGCGCACCAGTATGCCGGAGGCTCATACATAGAGAGGAGGATCGAATGATTTACCGGGCGAGAAGTAAAAAATAGTGGGAGCCAGCCTGAGTCTGGCTCGCTCGTGGCTACTGGCGCGCTGGAGGGCTAAAAATCGGGAAATCGGAAATCCGAAGTTGGGATCGACTTTCGATAGCGGTCGCCGGTCGGCTACCGGCCGGCATTGTCACGCGCAACAATTGTCCGACTTATAGAGTTCAGATGAGTCGCCTGGGGCTCGGAGATTACTGTCGGTGGCCGCGGTGACTCCAATATGTCTCGACAAATAAATCCAGCCGCCGTCTCGAATCGAATGTAAAGTGGGCAAAAGCCCCGGTAAGTCGCGCTCCCCGACACAAGGAGAGTTTTAATGTCGTCGTCGCCGCCGCCGTCACCGCCACCGTGCCAGCTCTCCCGCCTGCCGGATAATACTTTCAAGAGCTTTTTACTTCGGGCGACGTCGATTCTTCGACTTAGAAATATTACATTGTAAACACGATCAAGTTCCATTCCAAGCACAGTGGTTATAGCTGGAAAGGTTTTCGGCTGGCAAAGCATCCCATTTCCAATCGATTTCCACCGATGTCTTGTGTCAGTTATCTTAGACTGGTTGGTCATGGACAGCCAGCGATGCTTGGCCATTTCCAATCAATTTCGTGAAATACTTGATGGCGGTCCTGTCCCTTGGACTACCTCTTGTTTGCAAAGCGGTACTGGCAAACCAGTCGCACTCACGATTGTTAGTACGATGCAATCGTGAGTTGGTGGGGTTCCGTAAACGCAAATCGATACATGGCACTGCTTCTCTCTCCCATCTTCCGCGGTGAGTAGCGTTTCTCGCAAACTAAACTCGCCTGTCGGATTACACTGCGACTGCACCGGGAATATACGCCGGTATTAGAGCTTACCTGCAAAGTCTGCCCGTCCTGGAATCACAAGTAGCTGCACGCGCCTCCGGGGAATACTTGGATTTACCCTGGAAAGAAGAAGGAAAAGCTCGTCGAGTAATGCAGATGTGTGTGTGTGTGTGCGGGTAGTTAGTGGTGTCCCGCTCGAATGCCTGTCTCGTAACTAATTCAACTTTCGATGGAAAGCCGCCTAGCTGCACGGCACTCGCTTATACTGTATGCTCGATTACCACCCAGCATTCCCACAGGACTTCGCGCGGCCTCTTTTCTTCGCGAGCGCGCTCCTTGAAATTGGCACTGGCCGCGGGGAAATTTATTCGTCGCCTTGGAGCCCCGGGAACCACCGAGCACTTCCAGCGGGACTCGGGGACTCCGGAGAGAGAGCGAACTTCTGGCGCGCGAGCTTGCGGCAGTTACTAATGCGCCATTTAAGTTACGCCTTAGGTGCTCTGGATTCTAAAGTGTCCTACTAATTCTCCTTATACGTAAGAAGAGCGCGTCGCGCTCTTTGATTCGCCATTACCGTTGCCAGTGTGACGGTCGAAAGAATTCCGGTGGTTCGTGGACGCTTCAGTTTCAGTTCGCGCGCGCGCGCTTTCTGCTCGTTAAGCCGCTTGAAGGGATTTACGGCTGTGGGAATGCTTGTGTGAGTGGGACACATATGCGGTCGTCGATATGAGTGGTTCGCCGATGCAAGGAAAGAGAGACGACGATGGTGACGGCGGCTTCTTCTTCGCAAAGCTCTCTTTCCTAACACACACACACAGACAGACACAGACACACATACACACGCTCTAATGCCGACGAAATTTGTCCTCGTAAAAGCGTGTTCCGCTTACTCCGGAACTCTCACACCCACGCGGCGTACAGTCGTTTGCTTTCGGATCTGGCTGGCAATCTCTGTGAGAGGATGCGCATGTGCTTAACGAAGGCGGAGCTGGTAGACTTAACGAATTGTAAGCGATAAAAAGCTTGGAGCTCGTGCCGAGTGGAGTTTGCCTCTGCTGGCATGGATTTGGCGTGGAGGCTCGTTGTCCAAAGGGAACTCTGTAGCCGGGATTGATCGTGCACAGTCGGAGTAATTTATTCAGTGTCAATAGTACATGAGAGTTTAGAGTGGAATCCGAAAGGAGCGCACCCGATCCATGAAGGAAG
Organism: Ectemnius cavifrons; assembly: GCA_964023945.1. NCBI lineage: Eukaryota > Metazoa > Arthropoda > Insecta > Hymenoptera > Crabronidae > Ectemnius > Ectemnius cavifrons. The sequence goes on along the minus strand of OZ030385.1, from coordinate 5,852,737 downwards.
AGCCCCGGGATGTATTCCGTATTCAGGTGGAACCATTGCACGGGACAGTCCTAATCCGGAACCGGTTACGACTTCCTAACTTGTGATCCCCGCGATCTTCCCGCCGGAATCCGTAATCCCCGCGTGGCTTGTACTTTCTAAAGGGCACACTTGCTGTACTTCGTTCCTTCTTGATTCCTGTAGCGCCACTGCCTCCAGAGGGGAGCTAGCCTTTCTCAGGCAGTTCTCTTGTCTCTAGTCTCTTGTCTGTGCTTCCGCTCTGCTTTTTCCTTCCGTTGCATCTCTCTGAGAGAGTGAGAGAGAATCACAGGGAGAGAAAGTGAAAGAGGGCGACTGTTCTCTCACTTTCCGGGTGGTAGGTACTCTCTGTTTTAGGGAGTACAAGTCGCCCGCTCAAAAGCGGTCGAGAGAGGGTGGTGTGCGGGTGCGAGTTAATACTGCAAACGAGGTAATTGGAGCATAAACTCGCCTTAAACCTCCGGAGGACCGAAACCCGAGCGGTTCCTCTTAATTTCTTGAGCCATTCCTCTGCGGCCGGTTGCTTGTGCGAGTGGCCACCATCTTCTCGCATCTTCTCTCGGCTTCTATCTTTCTCTGCCTCCTTCACTCGTTTTGTACACCCAACTCGCCCGCACTCGCTGCCAACAGAGTGCAACTCGTTAGCAAACACTATTTACGCCGGGATTCTTCCGCGTAATTCTACCACCCCTTCCCCCCCTTCCTTTCCTCTCTTTCTAGTTCTCTTCCTGCGAAAGAGAGACTCTCTCGCCGGTGGTAAACGTGTCGGAAAAATGGGCCGCGGGCTTCGCACTCTCTGCCTCTCCTCTCTCCTTCTCATTTTCGCTCCACGCTCTCTCCGGGTGCGAGCCGATGAAATATAGGTGCACCACCGTTGCTCGTTAAACTGTCTCGCCCTTTTTCTACTTTCGCGCTTATCGATCAGCCACCCCTTTTCACTTTCTCGCTTTCGCGCTCTCGCACTAGCCCCGCAGCCACCACCCACACCCACACCCTTTTCAATCTCGTTTCCTGTGAGCCTCTGACGCTCCGAAAATGAGCGTTCCTATTAATTTACTCTTATTGTCAGCGTACCGGCGACAGGCTCAGTGCGAGAGAAAGAGAGAAAGAGAGAGCGAGAGAGTTAGATTCATACTCTCGCATAAAGCTGCAACATATAATTGGACTTCCGAAAGGGGCGCATGCTTATACCCGAAATCCCGCGCTACTTCTTTTCTACGCGGAGCGCATTCATAATTAACTTAATAACGCTAATTCCCTCTCTCGGCGCGCTCGTCTGTTCGCGAGAAAATAGGGGCAGATAGTGACCATAAAGAGCTCGTGTCAGTTTCTCGCTCGGCTGGCTCGCTTGAAAGCTCAGCCACTACATTTCACGCGGCGAGCAGAGAGCACACCTGCTTCTTCTCTCTTTCTCACTGGGTGGCAGTGCCGGGAGAGGTCGTGGATGCGATGGGGGGTAGGTCACGAGCATTCTACCGAGATATGCATTCGTAAACAAAGTGTGTAGAGAGGCGAGCGTTGAAGTTTGCGCGCCCGAGAACAGGGTGACCCAGTATCCGGTCTGCGAGTCTTCTTCACTATCCTCTCTTGCCTCTGTGTATCTTCGTGCACCGTTCAAGCCTTCGTTTCTAGCCACCACGCTTTGACACCAGGTTCGCACCAGCTTTCTCTGAGTCTCTATGAAATTTATAGAATGTCAACTCTTGGATTGTAGGCAGTGCGAATATTCGCCTGTGAGGAGAACAGTGTGATTGCTCTTTGCGTTGTAGTATCCTAGCGCTCGTTAGTCAATTTTTCCTGGCTATCTACGAGAATATAGTGTTGCCTGGCCAGTACCAGTTCCGCCGGGCTTTTATGCGCTCTTTGTGCACCGGAGTTTACAGCTCGTTGGCCGAGTAGATTTCACCTGGTTAAATTATTTTGCGGCCAGTCTTCCGCTCTCTTTCTCCCACTCATATTGGCATTATCGTGACGCACGGTCGTCTCGGTAAATGCTATAAAATGCGAGTTGCGCCACCATGCAGTGAGATTTATCGGTCTCACACACTCACCGCCACCAATTCGAGTAAAGCTGTCAGCAATAATATTGCTCGTAGCTGTATCTTCCGATCTGGTTTCGGGGCCGAGCGATTGGTTTTTTTGTCAGCCCCAACCATTTGAATTCCGCCAGCCCCAGTCACATATACGGACGGTAGTATATATGTATATATATATTTATATATAGGTGGTCGCTCGTTTGGTGGCGGAGAGTAGTAGTCCTGGGGCATCATATGCAGGCCGCATTATATTTTGCCGAGTGCCGGATCACCGAATTTATTGCAGCTATAAAGCTGGCACGGCCAAGTTCACGAAATTAGTCAGATCCATGCGTGAATTTACCTCGCTTTTTGCTACGCTGCCATATCTTTCCCTCCGTTGCTTTTTTATTCTCCTTTTGCTTCGCAGCACTTGTGTTTGTAGAGATAGCATGTTGACGTCGCTGGTGCAAGCCATCTCGAGCAACAGTCTATTTTTGGTTGCTCCATTGCCGTGCGGAGGCTGCTGTGTGTACCCTTGAGCGGCTGGCGGCTTCCTCCAAATCGATTGACATTCCTTGAGAGTTACTTTTTAATCTTCTCTGAGTGCAGGTAGATGCGACTAAAGAATTTCGAGACTCGCCAGTCAACGAGCCAGCTTGGTACAATTTCTTCACTTGAAATGCTCGTCCTTGTGCCGCTACTTTTCATCCCTTTCCCTGACGACACTGAATACGGAAAACAGACGCTGTAATATCCGGAGGTTCGTGCAAGGATGCTACTGGTGACCCCGAGCGTATTTCTGGCATCCTCAAACTTGGACGACCACCCAGACGAATACATCCCCCGTTCTCCGCTCGATTGCAAGCACAATCCTAGCGAAAAGCTTGTCGAGAACGAGGGACGTGACCCCAGAATCGTATATAGCTAGGCGTCGAACGATTTCAAATGCCTTTTTCGTCGAATGCAGCATCGACAGTGGATTCGCCGAATAATCATCTCTGATTTTGCGTAACCTCTTTTTCCGTCTCAATTTCTCTTGGTTAGCGGAATTAAATCGCCTGGTATTAAATTGCACACCGGTGCTCGCTCGCTCGCTTTTTCACAATTTAGCCACGGAATAATAATTATTATTTTGCCGACCACAAAATACGGGCTTGAAAATTTGCTCGCCAACCATTCACAGCGAAGGTTGGTGGACGAAGGGCGAAGGGCCAAGCCTGGCGTACAAGGCACAAGCATAGCGCACTCTTTTCAATTTAATTTATCATAGCCGCGAGTAATTAGTGCATGGCAGGACAGGAACTTCTTGCTTGACATGACATCCTCTGAAGTATCTTGGAGTGCCGAGGATCGAGGAAAGTGAGGACACTGGGAGAGCAATTCTTATGCAATCTAAAAGTTTTAATGACGTTGAAGCGCTGAGATAGCCAATATTCACTTCGTTCCATCATGTTTCCCCAGGGTTGTTCATTTTTTATTTTTTCCTGGCGCATCGCTTTCCGACTTGTAGTAAGTATAAGCTGTACTCTAGCTAATGCAATTCTTACTGCATTCCATTGACAGACGATTCAATCAAGCACATTTTAAGTTTTCTGTACTTCTATTGTAATATCTACTTCTGGCACTGTCAGCTGTCCTAGCGCAGACGCATGCGCAAATGCTCACTTCTTTAGTTTTCATAGTGACATATGTTAGGTTAAGTGACAGAAATGTGTGCAATCATACATCACTACGAATTCTGTAATCCTTACGTACTCAAGCGATGCAGCATTGCTGTTTACCATCTCTCGTTTTTCTGTGATGGGGCGGCGAACATGCTCATAAATTATACATGGGGTGTAATCACTTAGGCTTGTGTGTTTACGCAAAGTCTTATCGCAGGAAAGGAAAGAGGTTAGGGAGGCGAGGGAGGATACTGTAGAACTTTTCTGAAATTCTTATGGTGGTATCGGTATCCCGCAGCTACACACGACATTAACTCGCCGGTCAATCTCGACGAGCTCTCCGCCCTGATAAAGGGAGAAACAGCGGCGCATTTAATAGCGAATTGCTCTCTAACACGCGATACACCGGCATCCATGAATACACCGCGCTCCGCACCCGTCTAATGCAACACGTGCCATTCGCAGAATTGGTCGCCAACCTTTTCACGCAAGCGTGAATAATGCCTGATTTCCATAGGAACCGGGTCCCTTTGCTCGTTGAGTACTTAGAACGCAATTGAGAAGCAAGGGCCGAGCATTAAAGGGGCGTGGGAAAATTAGGAAAATTAAGGGTTAGAAAAAACAGAGAGTCTTTGGGGCACGTATTGTTAAGATAGGAACAGGTCGTTTATATTGAGTACATACAGTTTCTTGTGTAGACTAAAGTCTGCCGCAAGGTAGTTCGCATAATTATTTTGGGATTAAAGCAATCGCAATAGCGATAATGATAATTCGACTTGACAGTTGAAAGGACTTTTGAGTGATACGCGCAAACTTGACTGTCTAACTTGAGGCACAAGTGAATTTGTTCGAGCTCCCCATTCCGTCAAATCGTTGATTAGGGTTCAACTGAGTGGGATACTTTAATTAAGACAGGATTATCAACTCGAGCGGGAGAAAACAGAGTGCTTTCGTCGGGATGATTTGTAAGGGCGTTGAACGTGCTCGAATCCGCGAGACTTAGTTTACGGGGAAGTTTACGCCGGGAGTAGACGTTGCTTCCCATTTGCAATAAAAGATAGACCGACGCGTCACACCTGTGACTGCATCAGCACTTGCATAATGAAGCGGTGGCCTCGTTAAAATTGCGAAGACATATCCTTTGCGCTTTGTTAAAACTTGATCTTCATCTCGTAAATTATACTTAACATTTAAAGGAGGCAGTATTTATCATTCAAGTGTTAACTTGGATCGAACGAACTGGAGATCGGAAGTGGCTTGAATCGCGATGGGTTACTTCGGCAGCGCATTGGCATTCCATCGGAAGAAAACTAGGCAAGACACGTGTTGTCTAGTTAGCATAACGCATATCCGCGCCGGTATCAATCGATTCCAGCCGTGTCTCTGAATTATGCATCCTCCCTCTGGTGCGGGTGCGGCGCGGCAGTGGCGGTGGGTTATAGTGGCATCCACTGCGAGATAGGAGATTTCCGCGCGGGCGGAATCGAACAGCGATACCTATATCCGATCGGCCCGATGCAGGAACGCGTGCCTGAACGTCGGGTGGGCGTAATTTAAAATAGATTTGCTATGAAGCACGGGGGTTGCGCAGTGTACGCGGGAAGAAAACTAAGCGGTCGATTGCATATTCATCGTTTATTTGGCCGGCGATACAGATGGTTCTTTACTAGTGCTATTCTTCAAAATTCACATGGATCTAGTATCCACTGGTTGTGTTTCGAGAACAACAACGGAGAGGGGAATCGATGCATCCGATTGCACGGAGTTTGCAAACAGAGTCATCGATAGTTTTGCATGCGTGCTCACGCGTGTTCGTTGGCTCGTGCTTTAGCAGAGGTTAGCAGAGAGGTAGGGTGTTACATGGGGAACGGGATATCCAGGACACCGGAGCGTAGGTAACCAATTCAATAACGGCCGCCTAAACACGAGGCCGCATGACCGCTAATGGTTAGCTTGTGACGTGGTTGGAGCCTCGTTCTCGTTCCAACCTTCGTTTACTCGTCCTGAACCTGAACCCCTCTGCCGGTGCCGCTTTCGTTGTCGGCCTCTCCATCTTCATCCTCCGGCTCCACCTATATGCATCCACACTTCGCACCTTCTCTCGCTCACGAGCACCGCATGCCTACATGTACGCGCTGCTTTCCCGTTACATCCTCTGCTTTACAGGATCGCACGCTCGAGATAGGTGGTACGTACCTTGGCCACGTATAGTCGAATACTGTTATGGCCGTGTTCTCATGTCAAACCGCAACCTAACGACCTCCGGGGGGGTTAATGGTGGCGCCTGCCACTGGCCCCGCTCGCCGATCCTCTGATAAATTGCCGTTAATGAAGCCGATGCACTTCTCTCCCGTCATCCACTACCGCCAGCATCCTTCATCCCACACTTATCCTTCTCTGGTGTCTGCCTCTGCCGTTCCCTCTCCACCCTTACCATGCGACAATCATTTATCCTCTTAATTGCTAGTGGTATCGTCGATTTAGCTCAGACTAGTATAGTCATATCTACGGTTTAGCTTACTAGTATTCTGACTTGCGTCTGTCTGGAAGGGAGAAGGAGCGAATGTGTTGGCTCTTTCGACATTTGCATTCGATTCGCCGCGACAACGGAACCAGGGCTGGCCGCGTTCCAAACGAAAGTACCCTTTTCGGTGCTTGGGGCACACTTCACTGCCACGAGTGTCGCCGAGCACCTAGCTGGAAAGGAAGTGGTTAGGAGGCGCGCGAATTAGAGGAGCACCCTCACTCACCCCTCACTCGAGAACGGGCGACTTCCTCCGCCTGCCTGCCTAGCTCGCCTAGCTTTCCCTTCCCTTCCCTTCTCTCGTACCCTTTCTCGGAGCGTTTGCACGCCCGCCAAACCTCTCACACTCTCGCACTAACTCGCCTCACTTATCCGTCTTCCTTGGCACACGGTTTTCGGCTTCGCCCATGGTGCAATCTACCCACCCAGATTCCGAGCGCTACACTTCCTTTCCTTTTCTCCCTTGCCCGATGGGAAGAACGCCGGGACGAGGGAGAGGGGAAGACAGGGTAGCTACGTGTTTGGCTCGGTCCGGTGATGGCAAGCTTCCTACAAAGTTTACCGTCTAGTTCCGTATGAGATCCTGGGAATTGGATCCTCCAAAACACTCGGCTGCAAAAAGCGAAGAGAAGAGCGGAGTGCGCGCACCGAGTGGATACTCACCACTCCCCGAACACCCTCGGCCGACTCGCCCCTTTGATCTTTTATTAATTGCTCACGGGGAACAGGAGATCCCAGTTGAATCGCGTTACGCAATGGATAGCCGTGCTTTCTGATGTCTGTGTGACTGGATTGCATCACTCCGGAATGTTTCCCTTTTGACTTAGATCGAACAAGACTTCTCCGTACCTTGGCGATAGATCATTCCGTATATCAAAGAAACGCCTTAGTAAGAAAAGAACTGGACCAAGGCTACTTCGAACAACATAGTTGCGTCTTGTTTCATTCCTCTGAGAACGCCCGTGGCCAGGGCGAGCCCGCGTAATTTGCATGTAGGCGGTTCGCTTAAAGGCTTCTTAAGGCGACGCTTTTGATTTAGCGGCGCGCCGGCGTGCTCCTGGCACGCCAGGAAGCCGTGAAACGAGGCGAGAAAAGGGAGAACACCGAGGGCGGTGGGAATAGAGTACGCGCGAAGGGAAAGAAGAGAATGGCAGAGGGAGATGAGTGAATAGGGAGAAAGAGCGGCGGGTAGGAGGGGGACGCCGTTTCTCGTCTGCATCCTAATTACCTCATTTTGCCGGAAACTGCCCGGAATCCGGGATACTCCGGCTCAGTGGGGTCTTCCTGCTGGTGGCCGCTTGAGCCCATCCTCACGCGTAGACGTGCGCTCGCGCGAGCGATTCCAGTCGAGGGTGCAATCCCTTCAGGCATCGCCATCGCCTGGAAGCAGAGAAAGATGGAGTAGGCCAGCGGCGAGGTGCGGCGGTCGAGAGAAAGGAACGAACGCAGTAGGGAATGGCTTTCATAAATCTCCGTCGTAAAAAGAGGATTTATTTCGGCGGCGGGTTCGGGGCGGTTCGGGACTGGGGCCGTCGAGGAAGGCATGATCCCGTTTCTATTGAGGCGGAGAGCTCGCGCGAAACCGAGCGCGGCGAAGTCGCGCGGACTCTGCCTCGTTAGCCTGGCGATAAAGCGTTTACCCGTCCGCCAATGTCACTTCCGGCAATCACTTAGAGGCTAGAACCAGGCTAGGATCGCGGCTTTTTCTCCCTTTCCTCCTAATTCCAAGCCTGACGAGTCTAACGCCCTCTCCGCCTCCCCATGATCCCTTCGCCTCAGCCTCATTTTGCTACGTCAGTCGCGGCCGGCGACACTGTCATTCAAATCTGTCACCAGCCGCGCCGGATCTACCCCGCGTTTTTCAATCCACATCTCACTACCTACCTTTCTCGCCTTTCTCCAGGAAATTGACGGTGGGTGCGGTTCCCTTGATTAATCTCGAGCACGCGTATTCGACTTGGAATAGAATCACATTTTCATTTTTATTCTTACTTGTAAAATAAGACTGTCAGTTTGTGGCTTCAGTTTTATAGCAGCCTAGGCAGAGAGACATGTCCCGAATGCGTGCTGCTTCTTCCAGTCGCAGATACCCGTTAATGTCACGGCGTGCCGGATCACCCTGTCACTCGGCCGACAAGATGATATTGAGTCAGTGGTGTTTTTCTTTCCTCGCAACCCTATAAATTCACGGGAGAGGAGCCGATCTTCTTCGGCAGATATCGGTCAGAGATCGAAAGACTCGCTTTCGCCCTACGGGAAACAGCTAGGTCAGGAGGGAAAGGACGGAATAGGGCGGCGAGCGAATGAGATTCGTCTATGTACTCGATTCGAGTACTGCTACATCGGATGATAGCCCAGAGCTATAAGACACTTGGGAAAGCGTGAGGCAACGTGGCAATTTCTCCCGGGGATATCCCGCAAGCATCCCGTTCTCCCAGGATATCGTGGCTGAAGTTGCCACCCCACCGCTCCCTCAAATCCCACTGCGAATTCCTCGCCGAGCGAGAAATAGGTTCGATCGTTTAGGAAAGTCGTATTAGGAGGTTGGCCTCGCCTATCTTCCTGGTGCATGTTTAATTCAAGTGTCGGCATTTTGCTAAAGTTACCACTTTACCATTGCCCTTGATTTATAGGGCTGAATTTAAGTAAAGTGCCCGTTTAGATTTTCCATCTTTTGCTTGAATGTTGAAGGAGTTTCACACTTAAATGAATGACTTGTTACCTGAGCCTCATTTTTCTCTGACCTCTTGTTCGATCGACATTGAGTGTCAAGTGGGTTTGAGTGGCGACCGAGGCCAATGACTGTTTTCTAGGATTCGGAGTATAATAGAGGGGTCGAAGGGAATCTGTAGCCTCTGTGCCCGCCGGTACTTTGTAGCCGTAGGTATGTACTTACGTACTCCTCTCGAGCACATCTAGTTCGAAAGATAGATCGCCCCGGGGTTATTTAACTTGTGATGCCAATTGTCGTGAGTATCAAAGCTGGTGGCCTCGTCGCCGCTCCGGAGGTCTGTCACCCTCCCTTACGTAGAGTTCGTCGGAGCTCGTCAGCAAATATATTTGCCGAAAGTTATCTCGTGTGCACGTGTATGGGAGAATGTGTGTGGCACTCGGGATTTTGGGAATCGCCAAGAGCTAGAACGGGGAGTTTTGGAGTGGGCGAGTGGAAATGCTTCTGTGGTCGTGTATCGAACGTAACTTGGATCAATTATATGTGATAACTGATTATGTTTGTATTCTTTCGTTGATTATTAACTTAATCTCTGGAAAAATCGTATTTTTTGAATGATTAAAAAGCGGTGACGGTAGCGAATCTCGAATCTCAAACTCGTGTTAGAGATTTCGCAGAATTGGAACTCGCAATCGGGCCAGATCGAATCTCGGTCAATCGAAGCGGCCTGTTCCTACGAAGAGGGGGTACTTTTCGCTAACTACGAACGAACGCGGGCTTGTTCCCAGTAAGCGCATTCAGAATTACGACGGAGAAAAACTTGGCAGCGCGCCAGGATAACGCAAGAGTGCTCCCACTTAGCAAGTTGCATAGGGCTTGGTATTCCAGACCGGCGGATCGACTAGCTTTTTCCAGCTTGTCTCGAGATTTACTTAAGACTGGTGAATCATACAATTCGAGGGAAATCGAGATCGCAATGAATTAATCGTCTCTCGGTATTGTTTAGTTTAGATTTTATGAATATATTTTTCCATGTTTCATTAAAGCAGACGTAGCACATTTTATTTTTTTTTCGCGAGAGATACTTCCCGTTACCATACTCCAGGTTTAGAGATTTACATTTATAATTAGTGAAAAGCCAGAGAATAAAGTTTCAAGCCAACTCGACCTGAACTTTTACCTTACAAATATTTTTACTAGCTAGTTGGTGGGATTATGATCAATTTCTATTCGTAGTAGGCTTTGAACAATGGGCAGATGTAGCTGTACGTGCACGAGAATATATCGAAATTGTCATAGGTTCATTATAACGGGACTATTATGGTTGGTCAATGCGCGCCTGATAATTGCTGGGGCGAGGGGGTGATTCTGAAACGCATACACACATATACCCAGTGCTACAGACGGGCACATACATTCGCACTCCCGCATATAGATAGACTCCTTTTATTACCATTTCCCGGTGCATTGTGCTTTTTGCCGCGTGAATTTTGCTTGCGGCCAGCCTTTTCTGGCACGCTCTATTGTCGCGGATGCATCGCCTTCGAAACCGATTCTACATGTACAATAGCCGGAGCATCCTCGTTTCACGTACTCACCCTATATTCCACTATACCGGTGTGTCTCTCTGCGCGTGCGCATGTGTGCGGCTTCATAATCCGCGAGCGTATCTAGTGTGCCGCTCTCGTAGAGCGATCAGTGGAGAGAATAATTTCGAAAATGGCTGGACAGACTTGCCAGCCAAAATAAAGCCCGACTGCCGAGCATTCTTTTTGCTACTTGTTCTCGAAATTATTAGAAGCCCTGGGCGATCGTAACACATCTCTCCGACTTTAAAATTGCAATAGTATCACGCAATTTCTGAGAGGAGTATTATACTTTTTAATTAATACTTTCACTATGCTTCCCCTGACAATGAGTAAAAATGTATAGTTGTCACGGCTCACAATGAATCATAGAAAATTGCACGATAAATCTCGGGCATTGCCAGGATGAGCAGTATCGTCGGGCAAGCTGATTTAACGTGACATTTTTCTCCATGCGGATGCGGTTTCGAAATGTTCCACCTGAAAATTAAGCCGTTCATTTGCACATGCAGTCGCCAGAATAGGATGCAAATCCTCTCGGGCATGCAGGAGCGCTGCGAGCGAGCTCATTATAATTTTGCGAAATGTTGGGGCCATCAAAAGGCTCACATTTAACCCTCGCGGGGTTGCGGTTCTGTGTCCCACAGTCCCAGTCTTTGTTTCGCCTAACTGGAGGTCAGCCGGAATGTTCTTGTTAAAGGATTTTGCTGTGTACGACCGGTGGCCGGAGTCGGTTCAGATTTAACGGGGTGACGATTTATCGAAGCGAGCGCGTTTCGAGCTTTGCTCGTTAACGTGTTCTCCCACCAACTCGATTCATCGACGCCGGTACCGTTTCAATCATGCTTCTCACCAATTCCTCCATGGAATTATAGTTCCCACTGACAGGCGAGTGCTATTGTGCCGCGAAGATTTGAAGCGAGCTTCCGTGCAGACGAGTTGTCTACCAGTTCAAACTGATTTCCGAGTACTCCTCCAGTTGAACGTTGTTCGGATCTAACATATCGCTTAGTTTCTTCATGCAAAAGGCATTACTCTAATCGTAATGAGTTATCCCTATTTTTAAAATCGTTCCAAGTCTTAAAAAAGTACGGTATAGAATGTTGATAGCAGCCGATACTTGCTGGACAGAATAATTAACTTGCAGAATGAAGTAGGCGTGTTCACTTTTGCTATAGAAAAAGAGAAGTGGACCTGTTTTAATGGGAGTGTCGTCGCCCCAGCGAAGGTCCTAGTATGGCGCAAACTTCGACCAGTACTTAGAACAAGTTTCTAGAAGGGCGTCCAATATTCGAAGGGAGTATGTTTAAGTTTCGTAGGCGGGCTCGTTGACAGGTTTCCACGAGCCTGGAGACAGTGGTGTAAAGTCGACGAAAGGAATTCGTACTTTAACAAAACCAATTTGAGGAATCGAGGCTAGACCAGTCTGAGTCCGGTAGAAGCAGGAGAAGTAGAAATACCATAGGGAGGCTACGTTATCTCGAGCAGCGCCCTCCGCCTTTGGACTTTAGGCATGAGAGCTTTCCTACGGCGCAGAAAGGAGAGCGTTGGCCGTTAAGTGCAATGATCACGTAGCTCTTTGATAAAGTTCCGGCTCGTTTCTTTCGCTACGGGAGTACGGGCTCCTTCCACCCCCTCCTGTCACCCCTACCACTCGACGTTCCAACCCCATGCGACTCCAGAAACTTTGCGACCCAGTACGTGCACTTACAGACACCGCGTGCGATCTTAAGGCATTTTCCTTCTCTTCTTTCTGCCATCATCTCTCTCCCTCTCTCTCTTTATGTATACTTACCTCTTCTCGAATTCCTCTACAAAGAACGCTTACCGTATAATGCGATGGCGTTCCTCCACCTATGGAGTGCGCGCCGATGCACGTATCGAGGATCGTCAGCTACAGATAGCTCTCGTTTCCCCGAGAAGTCGATTCCCCCGGCGGCGGGGCATCGGTTAAAGCATGGAAAACTTTTTTAATGAGACAGTCGAGCGACTCTCGGCTAACCCGGCGACTTTTCGTGAGCGCGTCGTAATACTTTGCAGCTTGGCAATTATCGTCCCTCTCTATCTCTCGTGGAGAGTAATTAAAAGGGGTTTGTGTGTCCGGCATTGATTGCGCTGCCACTATCACTCCCTGCGTTTAAAGCCCTCCGGCAGCACTCGCCCGCCGTAAAGTTTGCGGGACACCCCGCCCTTTCTGCGTGCGTTAATCGACGTACCACTCCCCCACCTCTTCTGTGTTTCGGTGGAGCATCCTGGAAATGTTGATTGCTCCGTGGCTTTCTCGGCCATTGCGTCACTGTACTCTGTAGTACCCTAAGTGTGTAGAAGCTAGTGCATCATCACTTCTAACACTATTTCTTTAACACAGCGAAAATCATGGAATTATCCGGATTAATTGTAATCGGTCCAGAGTTTATGCACATGCAGACGATATATTCCTGATTTTGAACTTGTAATTAGAGTTATAAAGCAGCGTTGGTCTGGGTTAGGGAAGGAAGGCATGGATGCCGAGAGGATGAATGGTGGATGGTCGGCCGCCGATATTACGGAAGTTAGTTCATACGTTAAAGACCGGACCATGATAAATCAAGCCCCCCCCAGTTGCTAGTGCTTGGTAGGAAGAAAAACAGCGGCAGTAGCAGCCTGACTTTTTTTCCAATCTCTCGTCCATAGGGTATACATTGGAAGAGGGGGAGGTGTGGGATGGGCCGAGTTCGACACGTGGGTTTGCGACGGGTTTTACAGGCTTAGTGTGACGGGAACAGCAAAATGCTCTTGACTAGATAGATAGAAGCAGCCGAATACGTTACGCGTTAAGTCCCTCAGACGAAATTCGACGCTAAACGAAACCCTAGACACAAAGGGTTCCGCTCGCAATCGCGAATGAGCGTCACTCTTGTTCTAGATGATTCCTGGAAAATCAAAGCGCCGGCATCAACACGTTCCACACATGAACATTGTACGAGTGCTTTCGCTCTTGGCCTTAACCCCGTAAAACGATACCTCGGGAAATTTACACATACGGTTTTCATCAATATTAGCTGTCTCTAAGAGAAAGCCACTGTGAACTAGAAGTATTACCACATGTTACATAGACTAAGGAAGTAGAAGAAGACTATTTATTCAGCGTGCCCGCATCTGTCGAGTCAATCACCTTTTAATTCCTCTCATTTTTCCACCTTGTTTTTCCAAGCGATCGACCTTACTTTTCCGAGTCGTATTTTTTCTCAGAGAAAGGGCTAGTTTTCGGGGATAGTAGACTATATATCACGTGAGTTATGTATTTCGTGTTCCGGGCTTCCTCGTAAAGGCGAGGCTCACATTCACCCATCCACCGACAGACACACACACACACACACACACTGCACTAGCGGAGCGCGAGGGGAAAAATGGACGACGTGGGAGGTGGTAGCAATTGCAAGCTTACGAACAAGCCTCGGCAATATCACGATCAGATAGGAGGGTCAGTGCACGACTGGCTGCCCGCTTAGCAATTCTTCCAGGCAGCTTTGAACTTCGATATTACTTCTGCAGCCACGAGCGAGACGCCCCGGCACATTGGCCGATCGTCGAAAGCTAGAACGAATCTCCGAAGCCTTTCGATTCCAGCGTATACCCATGGCGCATCGGCTCCACAACACTGTGCAGTTTCCTTCTCGCAGTTTCACCCGGGAATCAATGGACCGCAAAGAGGCGGGCGAGTTAAAGGGGGGGTGCGGGAGTGGGGCAGAGGGTTCTCGTTCGATGGGAAATGTCTCAGGATTTTACCATCGCTACTTTCTCTGTCTCTCTGCCTCGCTCAGCTTTGTCCCACACACATTTTTGTCTATCTTTGCCAGGGTAAGAGCAATCCAACCGGCTCAGACTTATTATTTCTCGCGCGATTCTCTCCCTCGTTCGCCCACGATATCGGTAAACAAGGCCGGAAAAAGCACCAAGAGAAAACGTGCGCTCCGCATGCAAACGCGTTTAAGTAAGCAGCCTATTCGATACAGATGCAGCGTACTATCGCACAATCAGAAGAGAAAGAGAGAGAGAGAGAGAGAGAAGCGGGGAGAAGTGTGCGAGGGGATGAGACAGAGAGTAAGGGGCGGGTTATCAGAAGGAATTAAATTTTGCACCCTCGTCCTGACAGCGGGATCATCTCCTTCACCTTAATGGCAGCAGTTATCTTGGGAGATAGCGAAAACCGAGCTCGCCCACGCAGATAACACGAATGTTCCGAACTACCACCGCCACCGGCGGCAGCAGCAGCAGCAGCAGCAGCAGCCCCATCGCCGATGAATGCCGATGCCACCGGGCTCCAGTTACCAGATATGACTCGACGAAAGCAAACGTGCCCTTCTGGAGATGATTATACCAGATCGCGTTGCTAGCCTGAAAGAACTCGAGTACTTTCAGTATTGGTATATAATATTCTTCAATCCTCGGGAATACAATCAGTACATTCTCGATAAATCATTCGTTTTTTCAGATAGCCGTTGGTGAATATTCGATTGAAGAATTGATTGCATTTATTCAAGAATTAATTTAGTTTAAAATCATTGATTCACACAGTTTTGGGAAGGGTAAGGGGCGTGGGAAAAATTCATCGGGTTCACTGACCGATTATTAAATAGACCACATAGTCAGGAACGCATCATCCCGACCTACTTATCATCGCCGCGTGACATCGAATATTATTCCACTCCGTACTCGTGAATATTCATCGGCAAAAGCTTTACATAATTGAGCGAGCCCGCGGTTGGTGGCGTGTGTTTGTCGATTTCAAATTGCGAGAGCTTTTCGCTTCTGAGAATTCCTCGAATTCGATGGCCCTCGCGCCCCCCGCGCGCACCCTCGCGCGCCTGCTTCACTACGGGGGTAGCTTTTAAACCCGACGAGATTGAACAAGCTCGCCGCTCGACGAATTTAATTACAACTTACAGGAGAATTATTCGGCGCGGCGCTGATTGTACGGGATTTTCCATGCATCTCTCTCCCACTGGCTGTCTCTTTATTATGGATATTAGAAATCTCTCAATAATGGGGAACAAATGAATTCGGCATAAAGGAGGTCCAGCTATTTCATTATGTCTCCTCAGTTGGTTGCTGGCTGGCGTGAATCCGAGCCGTGCTTCAATTATCAGCGGATAATAAGGGGCCAGGATAATCCGAGTGCGAGATGGTATCTCGAGTGGCTCTGTACGCATAGTTCTGCCGCGTGCAGCTGGAAGATGGAACGCTCGGGTTAGCGTGAAGGGTTACAATGGGACAGGCGAGGTTGCGTCAATGGTTGCGTGCATGGGGGGACGATGGCCACTAAGGGCAGCTACTAACGGGGAATCGATTGGAAAATCATAAAGGGTAGTAGCCTCGCTGGTGCGCCAGGCTAATCGTGTCCCCGAAGTGCAATATCGAAGATTCCTCATCGCCCTCCAGTCTCCTCTCCCGTAGAGAGACAGGGATGAGGAGGACGTAGAGAGAGGGAGGGCCGAACAGACTCATTGGGGGGTGGATGCAGCGGCGCAGATAGGGTGAGAGAGCTCAGTTGCAGGAGGGTAGTTGGGCAGGGTGGCTGCTGCTGCTGCTGCTGCTGCTACTCCTGCTGCTGCTACTGGCGACTATATGACGAAGAGGCGCTGCAAGATCCCAGATAAGCACTCGAGACAACCGCAGCAGCCGCGATTTAATATTAACGCGCACGGCGCCCTGTGCGCGCGCTCGCTCGCTCATCTCTTGCCGTTGATTACACCCCATTGTCCCTCTCACACACCTTTGCTAATCTATACAAGCGAGAGTATCTCTCACCTCTCTCTACCTTGTTCTATGATACCATGCATTTACTAACCTCTATATCAAATGTGTCCGAGACAACGCTAGCCAGCCACGTATTATCTCTTCTGCTAGCGGCGACAGAATTTCGAAGCCTATCGACTTCACTGGCATCCATTAGAGTACTTATTTCTCATAGGAAAGCATGTATGCTTAATATTGTCATATGTCTAATTCACGTACCGATTAAACCGCAATTGGCAAAGGATGTTTGCGAAATCGTGGATGGATATATGAAGCAGGACGTCGCACGGAATATCGGATTTCGGTGTGCTACGTGCGAGATGGAGCTATAGGAATACGTGCTCAGCGGTTTTGAGAGTCACGTGAGAGGGCCTAGCGTACATGGCAATGCGATCGTCGATACACGCGCAGGGATTTACGGACCGAGAAGAGGAACCGTGATGGGAAAAAGGAGGGAATTGAGGTTGCTTGAAAATTTTAAATCGTGCCGCTGAGATTGCTTGGAATTAATCAGGCCAGCGGCTAGTAGATATTACCTTGTCGGGTGTGGCCGTGCGCGAGGAAATTCCGGGCTATGGAACGTCAAAATATTAAGCTTCATATAACACTAGCGCGGAGACGGAGCGCGAGGATCGCAGATGGTGCATCCGCATGAAAATTGGATGCTGAGAACGGGTGAGGTGGAATGGTGAAGGATATCACAGTTGTCCAGGCGGACACCACGCTCTGCCGGTAGGATTCGTCATTGTGATTAGCACGTCTTTCCAGATTGATATATGTATAGCGCGCGAGAGATACGTGACCCTGTTCACTCTCTCTCTCTCTCTCTCTTCCCCAGTCACCGAGTTCTCACTTCTCCCTACCAGTAGCTTTCAAATAGTCATTGCCACCTGTCGATCCGCACCTGTCGGTGTGTGCAGGAGAGCGCGCAACAAGCGGCTTGAAGCATCCAATTGGACGGTGAGTCGCGGCGATGTGATTAAAATTTCATTACAGCCCGATATGCCGAGTGGCCGAAAACAGGTGCGATTGCTCGCTCATCTTTTTCCCGGGTTTGCACATAGGTGATCGATGCACCGGGCGTGTCGGAGTTAGTCGCGATAGAGCAATTTAGAGGCGAAGCCGTCGCTCGCCAATAGGTATAACAGTTAACTCGGAAAAATTGCGCACCGTCGGACAGCTAACGATTACTCGGGCGTAGTATCTCTAAATCTATATAAAATCGCTTCTTGTTACGCTATCATTCGACAGAGCGATGTTAACATTATTTCTCGCAACTCGAGCGCATTCGTTATGCATCGTGTCGTACTCGTATGTAGTTCAGCATGAAACTCTCCCTCTCTCTCCCTCTCCCTCTCCATCTGCATCGGCTTTCCGCGGTTGCGGTAAATCCATTTGTTTCATTTCGCCCGGCATATACGCGCCAACGACTCGTAAATTACTTGGTTAGTTCGGTTTTACGTCGCCGCACTCGCGGCATACTCTAATCAAAGGGCCCTCGAATTTTTTGTACGCCCAGTCTGATCGTAATTAACTGGATCATCCGCTATCGGGTCACGAGCGCCCAAAATTTGTTATAACCCGCGCCCGGAGCTTGCATTCGTGTCCGGGAAAGCTTACGTGTCCCAGTCATTTCGAGGGCTCTTTCTCTCTCGCAATCCTCTTTCTTGATGCAAATCTCTTTGTGCTATTGGAAATAGTAGTGTCTCGCGGTCGGCCTAGGAAAGGAAGGTTGGTTTAAGCGGTGATAAATAATTCCCGGTTGCAATTGCAGGACAACAGGCATCGGTGGGAGAGATGGGGAGTGGGAGAGAGTGAGTGAGAGATACAAGGGGGGAAGGAGAGAGGAGAGAGGAGAGAGGAGAGAGGTGGAGGAGGATGGGTGGGGAAGGGTGGGCGAGGTGTACGGTAGTCGAGCGCCAGGGCAAATATTGATCCCGTTAATATTAAGCTTCCAGTTACTGCGAGTGGGTAACACGCCGTGCCCGAAACTACGAGCGACGAAGACATCTGACGCATTCCCAGGAGCGAAGCCTTCCACTCTCGCCATTATTGCGCGAGGCCAAATTTCGAGCGGTGTCCTCCTCCGTAATTAAACTTCCTATCGACACTCTTCACGGTCTGAAAGTGTGGTCGTGCGAGCACTTTCTCAAGCATCAATCCGCCACCGAGACTCGAGAGCGGAAGTGGCTCTTTGCCGGCGTGCGGGCAAGTGTATCGGCAGAGTCAGAGATATATCATCGATGTCATTTGCAAACGTCGCGAGCGTGACCAGCGGTCATGAAGGTCGTAACGCGATGCTCGAGGCGATCCTCGACGATACTCGCTCTTCCGTTGACCGATCAAAGGTATGTCAGATCTCCGGGATCCTCAACGAGGCGTGCACCCTTTCCAGGGTGAGTTTCCGCTGCCTTGTCCGGATCTCGGCCGCACTTCCCTCCGCTATCGGCGAGTTCCTCGTAGCTAGGAGAAGCGCACTCCGAGACATTGACGTAGTGAGGCTGGTTTTGGACTAACGTACGGTAACGGTACAACGGGGTGACTACGTCTCGGCGCGAGTCGAAAACCGAGCGGGTTCGGTCTGCAGACTAGCGGGGCTATATTAAGGGATGGCTACACGTATAGACATTAAACTGTCGGGAGTGGGAGTCGGGGGTAGAGTGAGGGAGAGTAGTCTGCAGGCTCGGATGCGGAGGGCAGCCGGCCTGATTAGCATTCTAAATTGAAGCGTTGCGGTCGAGCTGTCGTGGAGCAGGTCCAGTTTGGTCCAGGGTAATTCAGAATAGACGCCTGGCCGACCCACCCTCTCCTACCACTACACTCTGGCTACTCTCTGTTCTGTCTGCACCGTGGCTCTTCCACCATCGAGTACAGTCCGCGCCGAGGCGAGTACCACCCACCCCCAACCCCCCTTCTCTTCTGTCTCTGGGATTCCGCACCCTCCGCTTTCCTCCTTTCGCATGCTTCCCCCGGCCGATCGGGCTTGAACTTCCCTCGGCTCGACTGGTCCAGCGCCACTCGCTCTCTGCCATACACCGCAATAGGTTAGACATTTGCATTAATCGGCTTCCCTTCCGTACTCCGGTCGTACACCCCCTTCCCCATATACCCTCCCCCTCGCCCCACGATTCTACCACCCTATTCCCCTTGGCGAACGATCGCGATAGACAATGCCCAATTACTCCGTGTTGTGCATGCCTCGCTAGTCGATCCAGCTGCCAGGTACGCGACGCGCCTCTCCTATCCTTCGTTTCGCTATCCCATTGAGAGTCGCTAGTATAATAACGCCATTGTAACTAGTTCTTCTGGTTAGCAAAAGTTAGTAGAGTTGGATTAAATGAGCTGAATTATGTGGATTGTAAAGCAGAGTTATCTTTTTCATTTTATAATAGTCTGTTGTCTACCGACTTGTATCTGATTAGGTGTTCCCGCAACAAATCGGATTAATCTTTCGGACATAATCGTAATGTTAGACATAAGCTGTTTCAACCAATTACCAGCATTTGCCGCTCTGCTGCGAAATCGCTTTACGCGTGTGCACCGGTGTCTGTGTGTGTGCTCTGCTCGTTTAATAATCGGATTACACGTATGCGCCGGGGACCGAGGGTCGCCGCTATGTCTTACTTTATGTGCGCGAATACTCTACATCGATGTGCGTGCCGAGAGTGTGTATCGAGCATAATGACACCGCAAAGTTCGGTGGAACATGGATTTCGTAAGCTGTACTCGTTTCGTGCTTTGTAACGCTCGTAATGGGAGTCTGGCTTCGATGCACAGTTCGGGCAGCCCTTTTCATAGGAAAAGCGCCTGGTCTGCTTACTTGTGTTGTCCGCGGCTGGGCGAAATTCGCCGCAATGGCCGTGGTAACCGGTGTTGCATAATTGCGTTTGACTTTTGCATAAGTGACCGCTGGTAGAGTGGCCGCAATGCCTTAGCCCGCCGGGTAAACTCCAACCGGCAGCAGATCGGCCTGCCGAATTACCTCACTTCGTAATGAAGCGGACGAAGAGCCAGTGAAAATGTCGCCGGTATCGCTCGCTCCATGAATAAATTACGCACTCGGGACAAGTGTTTATTAGCGCCGGATGAAATATCAAGCCTCATTTCGTAACAGAGTGCCGCTCGGCCCTTCGTCCCTCTGTGGCTCATTTGTCGGCATTCTCCGGTGGTTTTCTACGCATTCTGCAGTAGCCATAGCGACGGTTCTGTGTGCCGTGGCTGATTATGGTCGGCGCGGCAGTAAAAGCCTGCCTTAATTAATGCCGGCTGGAACCCACTTGCGCAATAACAGCACGCGCGCGCGCCAGCGCGGGCGTGCATCCGCTATTCGACAGTGTAAGCTGCCGCTCTTTAATTCGGGCTACGAAGTATCCTTTAAAATTAGCCACCACCGATTTACATTTCATTCCAGAGCGAATACTCGATTACACCGACGCCAGCTGGCTAGCCAGTATCATGCGTAATACGGGGAAACAAAAATAGCGCCTGCTCGGCATTACCCGCGATTAGAGTCCCCTGTGATTTCAGTAGGACTGCAGTTGGACGCCCACGTTCATCCCTCCTCTCAGTAATTCAGTGGCCCTACCTACACTTTACCACCATAATCGTCGGATTCACCGAATCATCACTATCATACTAAATGTGCGGTACGAAAGTGCGATGAGTATTTGTAATAATAAGTAGTACACGGAGTGTCAGGGTTATTCATCAAGTGAACTTTCACCACTTTATTTTACCAAGAACAGACTCATTGAGCGGCATGTGCCATAATTAGCGGAATTAATTTGGCCGAATTAACTTGCACCTTGAAATGGGGTTTTCCTCCGTTTTAAATGCTCTTTCATGTCATTAAACAGTGCTTTAAATAAGCGTACGCTTCGGTGAGATTTTAACGCGCACGTCGAGCCAGTGTAATTTCTGCCTGTTGCCTGATTAGCCCGGGAACGAAAGGCATGTGGGATTCAGCGGGCAAGTTGGTTAGCGTCGACGATTAACAGGGCAGTTTGACGGGCGTGCTCGCGCACCGATCGACAGGTTGCCGCTCGACGGGGCACAATGTGCGCAGGCAGGAAAGTGATTCGCGAAAAACGCTCTATCAATCCCAGGAGGCGCAATGTAAACGTTCCCGTAGAGGCCCGTAATTTCCTCCGTTCACACGCTTCTCAAAATTTCGGGAAGCGAGAGCGAGCCGAACACACACGTGCACCACTCGTGACAGGGCGTTCTCGGACAAAGCGGCCGCTTGTTATCTGGGATCGTGCTTGCATATGCAGCTCTCTCCTCGATATAGCTCCACCCCCACTAACACATACTACACATACTACACATACTACATAGTACACGCTGTTCGCCAAATAGCGCCCCGGTGTCAGTCGGTAGCGGCCTGTGTAACTAATAATTACATTCATTACTCATCGTCCATCCTACAAGCTTACTTTGACAAAGCAAGTAGAAAACAAACTGCTTTCGCAGTAGCTGCGATATATTCTTGCTGCCTCAAGTGTGGCGAGTGGATTTCTTCCGCTATGATTGCGACTTATTCTCATTAATTGAGCGATTGTTCCGACGACAATTTCCCTGACTTTCTCCGCGGCTGAGAGTATATAGCGAAAGCCTTTGTTAGAATGCATCCGGAAGAAAAGGGTGAGCAGACTGCAGGGCGTGGAGTCCTGCGAGGGCGTCTGTTTATTCCGCAGATGCCGTGGCGCGAAATCAATTGCCGCTTGTTCCACGTGTAATTAACTTAATAACCGCGCGTTATTTGCGCGCGCCAGGCTTCTCCAACGTGCACCGTATATGCGTGCGCTGCCGCTGTACGTGACTCTTGTCGGCCGACAATCGTGAATTAAAGAGAAATCACGCGCTTGTTGTTTTTCCATGCGTCTCCGCCGACACGCGCACAGCGTTCGTGCTTGTTGTTGTGTTCTGGTCGACATGAGTCTGCAGTTGGCCGAAAAAAATCGACGAGCCAGCCGTGTGTAAGGCACGGTCACACATCGGTTCTTTTTGCGCACCGTGTTTACGAAATGTGCGATGAAAAGCGCGTGCTTTCGTGTGCCCCCTTTCCTTGGTATACATGTGTATAGGTGACCAAAAACGCGCTCGTGCCCGCTGGGGATTGAGCGAGTCAAATGTTACGCGTGGCGTTCCACTTCTGTTTTCTCGGTCGGATTCGAGGCACACCGCCGGTTTTTTTTATATTAAAACTGCCAGAACAATGTGTTGCGCGTACATTGTGGCAGCGGCATTCACAAGGAACACACGTTCTCCCTCGAAATTTAATGTTACATACATTTTTAATACTCCCCTTCTGAGGTGTGCCGTCATGAAACTCACATTTCTCGCGGAGAGCACAATTTTCCGAGCGGTTTTAGTGCTGCCTGAAACTAGCTTCCTGAGCTTTTTAATTACGCGCTTTTAAACTTGCCGGATCTTGTCCGTTTTGACTACTGCCGGCTGGCGCGGCAACGCCCGCCAAATGAGCATTACTTTCTTTGCCAATATAAATATACGGTGTTTTAATGAAATAGGCCAGTAGATTTGGAGCGGCAGTCGAAGAATTCCTGCAGAAGTGCTCTCGCTAATTAAGATCGGTGCCGCGACAGAAGAACATAAATGGTCAATTGGAGAAGCGGACGCGCATTCCCTTTTCTGTACAGTTCAATTCATTCCGGGTATTGATTTTCTTCCGACAATTATTGAGCAGGAATCGAGCGAACTACAGGTTATCAATTTTACTTTTCCCCGATATGAACTTTATTTAATTCGATATAATACGACTTGAATTCGATTCGAAGAAAATTCCTCTTAACATCCACAATTAATTTCCCGTGACTGCGATCGCTTTTAAGGAAAGTGTTCATAGCCTATGGTGGACTTATAACGGCGTAACAAAGGATTATGACTTTATCTCGACCATAACAAAGGATTATGGCGATGTACTCTTTCCCAATCCCACCGCCAGCTATAAAAGCAGTCTGCGAACCCTCGAGTGTGTCACTTTAAAGTTCGCCCGCAATCTTGCACGAGTTGCCGGTTCCAGGGCTCCGAAGCTGGGTCAAACCATCGTCCAAAAAAAGCTAGGTGGCTTTTATCGCGAAATATTCCGCGCAAGCCGATTTAGCCGTGGCGCGGAGATTTATCGGAGCGGTAGCACGTAGTCCAAGCTTTACATCGTTTCACCCTCGCACTTGGCCGCACTCTCGCGCCCTCTTTCTCGCAACCTCTCTCTCTCTCTCTCCCCAACCCTCCAACTCTCGTTCTCAAGCTTCGAGTTCTCTGTTGCTCTCCCGACCCTCATAATAAGCGCGTAAACCTGGAAGCGATTAGCCGTGTTACGCAAGCTATGACGTAACTCCTAACGAAGTAACATTCACCCTTGCTGCCTCTCAGCCTGACTGCCCCGTAGCTTGCAAGCTCGCCGGGCACGCTTATACCCTGTATTTGCTTATGGAGTTCGCCTTCTGCCGGGGCTAAAATACCGACGTGCGAAGTTAGTGTCAACATATTTAAAGTTTCGAGTGCCCGGACCGCTCTTATAGCTGACTGCTCTTAGTCGCTGCCACTTTCTACGCGAGCCTTGTGCCATTTAATAAACTCCCCGTGAATACACTTCAACCGGACCGTTCAAGGATTCCCCGAGTAAAGAATACTTTTGCATATTTTCTCATTGCCAAGTACTTCATTTATTACACCGAATTAATGGACATCGGTCATCAGAGAAAGTTTAGATTGGAAAGCAGAGAGAAAGTCAGGATTAGCCAAGCAGACACTCGTAGCATGGGTTTTCACATTCCTAAGGATTTTCACAGCACAGAGGAAGCATGCGGTGAATTTATCAAAGGGCAAACATAGGGAAAACTAACGTTGCGGATAGTGTACTCCTCTGGTGGCTGAGAGTGCGGATGTAGAAGGCAGACCGCAGGTGTACGTGCGGTGAGAGTGAGAGGTGTACTGTGCTAAAGCCTTGATCATTTACGTACTGATCAAAGCCCCGTGGTCATCAAGTTATATACCCGCGCTAGTTTGTGGTTGCCCATTAAAAACTTATACGTATCTCCCTCTGTTTCCTAGCAAAATAGTATAATGTATAAATAATCTCTTGTGTTTAAAGTTCGTCATAGCCAAGTCGATTAAAACAGCTTTCAAAATGGTCAACTAATGAGATATCAGGGATACATCTTCGAAGTTCTGGCCAAAAAATCCTTGTTGTAGAACGCGCTCGTTGTGATGGACGGACACTCATCAGTCATTGGGATCCTCCGTTCAATTACACTGATGGAGGAATACATCGCTCGTAATCCACTATCCCCTGAAAAAGGCGGGCCATTCTTTCTCATTCCGATTCATAGGATTCATCGATAGGTATCGGTGCATCGATCCAGAATACCGAGGACTTATTCCTCGCTCTCGGTGAATCTGTCCACTTTCGAGTTAGACTCGCTAAGTACAAGTGCATTAACGATCCTCGTTCTTGTCTAGCGTCCTTAAGAAAGTCTAGTGAGACGCAAAAAGGGTTACGAGTTTCTTGTTATCCAGAATGAGTGAGCCCTTTATTTCCTAGGATCAGGGGCGTTGCTTTAAAGGCGGTGCTAATTCCCAACTGCACTAACGCCTACATATTACCCGCTGAAGACTTAATCTTCGCGATCTAGCTCTCCTCGCAATGAAGTGAGCCACGTAAGACGTGCACGACAGCACAGTAATTAAGACGATGGATGGTGGAAGGGTGCACAATGGATGATATAGCTTCAGCCGGGATAAGAAAACGCTACCATTTGTTAATGGGGCGCGAACTCTACACGCGACACATTCCGCACCGAGCGATCCCTCGCTACCGCTACTGCGCTCAGACGTATTAATTCTTCCATTGTTCGCATTGCCAGATATTACTCTCATTTTTTACGGCTGTCCCGCGTTCCATGAGAGCCGCAAACCAGTAATTCGAGAGTCGCGTCGGATAAGAGTCAAAATATGTCAGGCTGACCGGTCTGTCGCTTGGAAGGCTGGTCGCCTGGAAATTCGTTGTGCACATCACAGCCTCGATGTTAGGGAATTTCGATTGCAACCACATGGCTGGCAGTGTCCGGCGCGTATCACCGGCCATCACCGATCCCCGATGGATATACGTATGTGTACGTTGTCCCCCTTGGCACGAACGCCACATTGCCTCGCTGCCGATTCAATCTACTATGTCGACTTTCCCGGCGCCCGCACAACGCCCTCGCCAGAAGTGTTTACTCTGAAAGCACAGATTTTTTGTTCCTACCAGTGCCGGGCCGTGTTAAAATCTCATCTCAGCCCCTTCATATCTTTATAGTATACCTTGGCTCTTTTTTTTTCTCGAATGCTAACATATTTTTGGTATGACGCCGCGTCTCGAGGGCATCTCGGTACAACGTTGCGAAAGCCTGACAACTGGTAACAGCGTATACTCAGGCTTCCAACGTGAGTCTAAGGTCGAAGGTTTACGAAGGGCTTGTGGTAGCGAGCAAACACATAAACGGAATTAATGAGAGGCCGTGTATGGTGTGGCGCACTTGTAAGCTGTGCGCGCGACTTGAATAATGGATGGACCCGACAAGACAGCGCCCGGCAATGTATGTATACCGGCGACGAGTTTCCCCCCTCATGCTTCGATTCTCTGTCGTCCTGTCTACCACCCTTCCTTCCTTCCTTCCTTCCTCCTTCTCACTCTCTATCTATCTATCTCTCTCTCTCTCTCGCTCGCTCTCTCAAACGTGTTTCGCTCCTTCGTGATTCCGAGATCTACAGCCGCTCTGTTTCCATCGTGTCCCAGGAACCCTCGCGATCAGACAGCCAAGCAATAATGCGCCGGCCAAGCATTCGTCCGCAGATTGAACAAGTCGCTTCCCAATGCACCCTCTCCCTAAAGAATATACATCCCTTCGAACGTAGCTGATTCTTCTACCCGAAATCCCATTCATCACTAAATCCTTGATCGACGAAATACGAAAATCTGCTGACGATGAGATCAGTGCGCAGGGTAACGCACACTTTTCTAGAATCGCTCACGTTCAAGGGCTGATTCTCACTAATTGTAAGGACTACGAGTCGAGAAGCAGTCGACTGTTCGTTAAAGGGGTGAAGAACAGCGATGGTCTACGAGGGGCAAGCAAGAGAAGGTATTGGAGATATCGGATCTTGCGAGTTCACTTAATGGGCATCTCGTGTCGGGTGTAAGTGTATGTGTGTGCACATTAGGACGGCTGGATAGATGAAGCAGTGGATACTGTCTTGAAGTTATTTAATTAGAGAAAGGCGCGTGAGATGAAACGGGGGTGGATCTGTGAAAAAAAAGGAGAGAAGCAGAGCTATATATCGGAGTGTACAGGATGAGAGGGTGAGTGGGAGTGGAGGAAGTATTAGACGCTGCTGGAGCCCCGATTTCTTCTCTCGCTGGGTCTACGTAATGATAAATGAGATTCGAATCATTAATTAACCGGTGGCGCTGTCACCCCCAGTTCGGAAGGACAGCTACCCTGACTTTTACCGGGCCGACGCCACTCTGTCACCTTACATTCCGTAGCTGATATTACCAGCCAGCATTTCCTCGGTGCTAAAGGTTGGCCGGCGCAGTATCCCGGACAATGAAATGTCGCCAGACGCAGTGCAGCGAGACGGAGTTATAAGGGCGACGCGGATTTAGAACGAGCTTTATTCCCAACATTTCGCAGCTTGATCACGGACAATTATTCGTAAACTATGTCAGTACGTGAGAATTGTACTCGCATAGATGTGTAAGAAATGTCCTCTGTCCATCGGCGTGCTTTGATTCCATCCGGTGGCTTTTCTCCCGTTGACCGCCCTGCGTTATTGCATCGTGACACAGTGAACGGGAAACTGTGAACGAAATTCTTATCTTGGCCAGCCCGTTATCCTGGAAGCACTCCAACCGGTTATAACGCAAACAATTTGGGAGAGAACTTTTCTTAAATCACGTACGATATTGCTTGCCCCGTTGGCTGTTCTTGGCTCCGCCGGCGGCGTGAACATGCCTAGGATCTTCCTGAATACACGGTCAAGAAAGGGACGAAGGAGAAAAAGTCAGTGGCAAGAAAGGAAAGTGGCACGAGCCTGCAAGGAAACCGACACGAGTCGAAAGTTTTATTTACCTTCGAGAGCCGCCAAGATTAATAGTGCTAGGGAATAATTTTTTAAAGTCACCCGCTCTTACTCTACCTTTAGCTATTCCCTAGTCTCTTTATCTCTTTTTCTCTCTTATTCCTGGCAATCCTGGATTTTTCGATTCTTCACCTCTCGAGTCGCGTGTTTTTTCCCTAGCTATAAGTAGAAGCAGTCTGTGGGATCGAATCAAAGGAAACTCGTTGTCCGAGAAGGTTGGGGCAGCTGTGAGGTCGAAGATTGATCGCGTTGGCAAATGAAACGCGTAATTTTTTAAACGCCACACCCCTGAGAGCTTAATATCTCATCGGTGACATCTTCATACATTTCCCTAGGCACCAGTGAGAAGCATTTTACTTTAAGGAAGTCGTACTGTCGGTCTCGTTTTACAGGTATACATATTTACATCGGGATTACCGAGACCCCGCACGTGTTTTCAGTCTGGAAGGAGCGAGCTCACCGGATGGCTCTCCTGGCATCACTTGTCACGTGCGCGACATCGATCCAGTTCGTCTTCGGGCTTCGTTCATTTATATTCCACTCGGCTGGCGTAGCTTTCGACTTCGCTGCCTGGCGAAAAGGGGATTTCGGTAATCCCGTTGCAGCCTCGGCAAAGTCCCCAGTAACGATTTGACATTCGCCCTGTAAGTACACCTGCCCCTGCTTAGGTTTATAGCACTAGTACAACGGAGACTTGCCAAGATTTCTCTTGCTTTCAAATCTTTGAGTGCCATTTACTAGTACCTTCCCTTCACGTTGGCTAGTGTGAATAAGAAGAAGCGGAAAGTTCTGTGCATCCGATGCTAATCGAGTGTATTCATGAGCCAGTTGGAATAATTAATGAGTTTACTTTTCTCTCGATCGTCTAGTTTACTTATCGACTTTGTCAGAATTTAATGTCCATCAACTCGATGTTCTTTGCGATCCTTTGATTGTTCAAAAAGAATATGTAGGAAACAATTCTCAGGCTTGCCTTAATTATCTTGCGCGTATCATCCGACTAAATTTCACTTTACTGGTTTTGTCTCGCTCCAGATTGAGATATCACGGTATGGTCATACATATTGCATGATCTCTCTTTGCCTTTGCATATTCATTAGCGAGGATATCCGCGAGCGTGCTCGAGCAGCTCGCCGCTTGAAAGCTTCAGGTTTTTGGCAAACCGACTAATAAGCGGCAGGAAGAATTCCCAGGAAAAGGAGGTCAATTAAAAGCGATACGGGCTCCCGCATAAATACTTGCGTTTATTGGAACGGCGATATATTTTTCTTTCCGCGAAGGAACAATTTGCGCCGCTAATAGACGGGATATCAGAAGTTTGCTTTTTTATTTGCAAGTGAAATGGGAGAGCAGTTTGAAGTCAATGGAAACTCCGATAGCGGACAAGGCATAGACCAGCCTCTCTCTCTTCCCCTCTCTCTCTTTCTCTCTCGCTCTTGTCCCTCGGGCTGGCCGATTAAGGCCTGCCTCGGAATCGCGCTTTCACCAGAGGAAGAACTGCGGAAAAAGCTCGAGGCATCGTCGAAAGTTTGCCAGCGGAATGTCCGCGTAATCTCGTTAAATCGAACGAACAGCGCCGGTGCGCCTTTCTTTCGTTCCTTGTTGCATTCCGCTCGACGGCTTTTTCGACAGTGCCGGCGGCTTTGTTTTGCGCCCGTTTTGCAGACCGCTGCGCTCCGGTTAGGATCTGTTTCGCGTGACTACCGTTTCTTTTCCACCCCGGAACACCTGATGCCACCCTCTCTCTTCTGCGCGATGATTTTCGCTAGAACACGCTCGGAATTCAGGCATTTCGCCTTGGCGCCCGATGTCAATTCCCCCCCGTGTTATTTCCTGCACAAAATACGGAGCACCAGGAGCATCCGGTATCTGATACCTGTCGATTTCAAACGCTCTACAGTGAGGGAAACACGAAAGGAAGGGTGTAAGACTTGAGAAAATGACAATGAATTAATTAACAGATATGAAATTCGTCTCAATAGTCGCACGATTTGTTTTCTTTTGGAGCGAAATTTACCCCTTCAAACTTACAATTAGTCGATATTGCTGGTCCGATACAAAGAGATCCTGAATTCTCTTTTCCCTGCTCATTTTTCATGGCGGTATGTTCATTATAGTGTATCCGCTCTTCCTTTCTCCATTTCTCTCATCCCATCCTTTCTGTTTTTTTTACTTTTTTCCACTTGCTGTTCGTCTCTCGCGCTTTCCCGCCCTCTTCCCTCTGTCCCGCTCGTTCGACTAGCGGGGCGATAAAAAACGGAGCAGGGAGTTTTGCGAATTCACTTCGTTACTCATACAGAGTTCGGCCGCTTTGCAAATTACATTGGTAGCGCGGGCGGACGCGCAGAGTCCCGTGAATTCGCGGCTGATCGCGGAACACAGCGGGCTGTTAAACAAATTTGTCGTGAAACGGATTAACCCGTAATTACAGCGAAATATACCTAAATAGTCAGTACGATTCAATGGCCGGGTGCAACTGTTCCAATTCGTTGGCGAATTAGGCCGCTTTTTTCGTTTACGCGCTTTACACCCTTTGCACCCTTTACACGTCAAACCGCCCTCTTCCGCAGTTCCCGATGGGCCCGGTGCGCTGCACCCCTCATTCCGTATTCGCGCTTTCAACGGTGCTCGAAATGGCCGCAAAAATTCCCGCAAATATTTACAATACGCGGAAGCGGACACCCATTTTCTCCGGTGCACGCTCTGCCCGCTGCAAGAAGGAAGGAAGGAGAAGAAAAGAGGAGAGAAGTCCCTTGGCTGTGAGAGCCAACGGAAATCCACGAGTAACCGGGCTTTCAATTACGACCCCATTTTCCGGAGGTGGGCTGCGACGTTGGTGGTCCTGCACTTGCTGACACACTTTCCCGGATATTATATTTCGATCAAAGGGACTCCAATTAAACTTCCATTCTTCCTTCGTGTAGAGAGGTCCGAAGAAAGGACGAAGGGTTGAAGAGAGTGGCAGTGTGAGAGAATGGGAGAGAGTCTCCATCATTTCTGAAGGTCTTACGTGCCGAGAAATGCCGATGCCCCGTTAGCCATATATCGCGCAGTACCACTGCTGGTAGTCGGAGTTCCTCGGCCGTGCTGTAATCCGGAACGAGCGCTCGCCGCAATTCCGTTCCTCGCCAGTGCTGCTACGCTCAGGTACGCCCTGATCGTCCTCTAAAATAGCGCGTATTCGTCATCGCAACCGCGCGAGTGGAATATCGAAGGAGCATGCCGAGAGTGTTGAGAGAGGAGGACTATGTGAGTCCCGGGGGAACGGTGGTGGTAGTGGTGGTGGTGGTGGCTGGTTCGAACGAGGAGTCGTAATATTGGCGGAGAAGCCGGTCGAACTCACGTCGATCGGGTGGTAAGGGGCTGCTCGAACTCGTTCGTCCTCTGCCGGCGAAGATGTGGTTAAGTTAGGTGCGATCTCTTATCGCCGGGGAGGAGTAGCGAGTCTACCCACGTTCCCCTTATCTTTCTGGCTCCCAGTTGCCTTGGCTCAGTGTGTTGTTGAACTTACAGGCCACCCATACATACGCTCCCTGATACATATTGTCGCCTCTATGGATCTTCGCCGACCTGGCAGCCCACCACTCCCGTTCCTCGCCCATCCAGACGCCAACCAGCCGCGCTCGTTCTGTCTTCCTTCCCGTGCTTCTCAGACCACTCGTCCTTCGCACACTCTTGTCCTTCCTTTCTACTTTACTCTTGCAGACCTCTCATCTTTCACTCGTTGTTATCCTTTGCCTTGAAGAGTAGCCTTTTCCCTGGGAATTGTGATGTTCACATGCCGTGGATCAGAAATCGTGCAGAGTCAATAGAGAGTTCGCTACGATTAACTTAGGTTCTCTTGTTGTTGTTTCGATTGTACCTGTATCGGTGTATGCTCGTTAATCTCTCTGACATTACGCAATATTTCATTACGTAGCATTGTGTTATCATGGGCCGTTTCGCCCGGCGAATCACTTCGGTCAAGCGCAGCGCTTTTACGCCGCAATCGAGATAGCATTTAACTGGCTCTTCGGAAATTCACGAGCATCCAACGTTAATCCATCCAGTGCATCGGCCGTACTTGGGCGACAAGCCTTTGTTACTACTGTAAACAGAATTAAGTGCGGAGGGAAGTTCCGCCGCCACAGAGGCAAAAAGAATATAGCCTTTTACGTAGACGGCCAGCTCGCCAGCGGTCCCTTCGTTAAATAAACTGACGAGCTGGAGAGGAGTCTCGCTTTTTGGACGAATCCTGCCGGAGGCGCTGCTAAAAACATCCGGCGACTAACAAAGATCCGCTTTTCCCATCGCTTCGGAAGAGCCGCACCCCCTGAAACTTTTCGAAGCCTGAAAGAGAGTGGGAGAATGAGAGAGAAAGAGAAGTAGCAACGGCGAGATTGAAATACCCTCGTTCTTTTTCTAGTCCGCTTCCTCGTTCGCTTCTTTTCCTGCACTAGCTTGCACTTCCTTAGCCGCGTCTAGTTTCTTTCCCTCGGGGACCTCGCACTCTTGATCGACGTGTTCCGTGCACGAGATGTAATTCCTCGATCGCCGTCGAGATTGATACCATCAGTGAGCTGGAGAAGGAAAGGGGGGCGGTGGTGCGAGAGCAGGGTGGTGTGTGCTGTTGGTATAAGGGTTGGTTGACGGCGCGCCTTCAAAAAGTAGTAGCCTAGATAAAGTTTGAATGCGAAAGTTACGGGTTGCTGTTAGAGAGGGCAAGAGGCTCAGCGAGGTGAAAGGAGAGGGTGGATACTCGTGAGAGGCGGCGCGGCGGTGGCGGCGGCGGCGGGGCGATATAAAACGCTATGGGTGGCTGCGAGGGGTGGCTTCGCCCCGATGGGGCTGTAAGTACGTTAACTTTACCGTTTACGCTCGTCGAATGAAGAACACTGGAGCACAGCCTCATACGGGCGAGAAGCCGTCGGGGAAGAATGCTTCTTCTTCCTCTCCTTCGTCCTCTCGAGTTTAATGCCTGCACCCATTATACACTATCACCTGCTTTAACTACAGCAATGGAATTCAGCTGGCCCCTGACAGTATTAAATCGTGGACATTTCTCAGACATTCTTACAGATTTATTTTTAACTTCTTTCCCTTGCTCGATATTTCCCGGTGATTCTGATTACTCGGTACTATCTGAGACGAGAGAGTACATAACGTTGTTGTAAGATCTCTCTCTAGTCGGTAATGCGTATTAGGAGGGAGAAATTCATTAAAAGAGAGGGGAGCACG
Organism: Ectemnius cavifrons; assembly: GCA_964023945.1. Taxonomy (NCBI): domain Eukaryota; kingdom Metazoa; phylum Arthropoda; class Insecta; order Hymenoptera; family Crabronidae; genus Ectemnius; species Ectemnius cavifrons. Next base: position 5,820,116 of record OZ030385.1, on the reverse strand, counting down.
CGATCCTCTTAGCCGAGCACTCCACCATAATTTCCGAATATTTCACAAAATTAACTTAGCGATGGCGGCCTCACGGAGAAAAGGGTGCAGTGTGCTCGAGGATAGAAACTCACTGCCATGGCCTCCCGTGTGTCGGGCAGAGAGAGAGAGAGAGAGGGAGAGAGAGAGAGAGCGAGAAAGCGAGTGAGAAAGAGTAAGCGAGACCACCTCGAGGGCACGCGGAGCTCGGAAACTCGAGCGTAGAATTCGAAAGTTTTGATTGCATCTCTACTTCCCCCGACCAATTGATTTAGAAGTTTCGACCTGGCGAGGCTGGTCTAGGAAGATGCGGCGCCTCGCTCAGGAACGCTCCATTTTTAACAGGGTGGCCACTTGTTAGTTGTTCGATCGACTTTCTCAACCAGATATCACATCTTTTTGTTCCAGGTTTGCGGCAGCGTGCGGGGCCCACGGACACTCCTCGGGGTGGTAAGTCCCCATATCCATACATTCACTACTTCTCAACTATGAAACTTTCCTCTTTTTCCATAAACGGCTCAGTGATTCTCTAAAAGTCTATACTATTCCTCCAGGTATTTCAATGTTTTTGCAATATAAATAATCGAAACATATAATAAGCGTTAAATTAATCATCAGCACTCGATTGTTTACCCACCATTGGTTGATTTTCACAATCAGTGTCACACAAGTCAAGCATTCCTGCTATCGATAATAATGAATAGCGTGTGGAATTGGTATTGAATTGTTGGTTGAATGGAAAGGTTTCGGATTTCAATGTTAACTTGCCGATTGATGTAGGCCATAGTCCACTGCTCGGCCAATTGTTCGTGACGTTCGTTAGCGTAATTGGCGTAAGCCTGCCGATTAACGAGGCCAGTTTGTGCCAAGCGGTGTACTCTGGTCGCGAAAAAATGACGAGCGGGCAAGTTTGCGAATGAATTGACTGTAGCCATGTGGCCCACAGAAAATAAAGATACTGAAGCACGATTATGGGTACCATAAATCCTAGGACCATTTGGCTGTATGCATGTTTTAATGCGGAGCCAGCGGTGCGTGGTTGGATGGAATTTGCGCACGGTTGACGATTATATCTAAATTCGCGGCCGGCGTGCGCTCGGATGTAATGCCGGGATACCGAGGCTTCGGCAATTCATGCATCGCAACCGACCAATCGTTTCTAAAAACTCGATATGTCGGGTAATCGATAAATTCCCGGGGATTTGCCGCCCATTTTATGTATCAGACAATTAGGTTGCCGGGATACCATAAGATCGGTTTGCTTTTATCATTGATTCAATTTTGAGTCAGTCCTATTTCATTTTTCGGAAAAAGAACATCTGTTTGATTAGTAAGTGCCAGCCGGCTGTGCTGACCCGGTTACAATAATAAATGGTACGTCGATTCTCAAGATATCCCCCGACTGTACCTGGTTTTCGTCGTTAGGGCGCGTGACTCGTTAAAAAGTAATGTATTCCTTTAGCAGTAGCATTTGGAACGTGAAAGTGGAGGGGTTCTGTTCCATTCTCGACGAGCCGCCATTGACATTTTCATCAGCAGGAGATCACGAACTCTCGCTTCGTAATCGAATGCCACAAAGACAAGCACTCGATGAAATTAGAGAATTTTTCTACCACCACTTTCATCGCGGTCGTCGAGTCAGGGAATGATCCAATCCAATTACAATATAACTTGTAGTATTCATTTCGAGTAACCGGGTGCGTTTCGTATTCATCGTTTTCATTAAGCAGACGCTTTTACCGGAATTCAATTTTTACACACTTCCGTAGTTTCTTCCCACTCTTGGGAAGAAATTCGTGGAGTGGTCGAGTTCACTAGTTGGAATTGTACTACCTTTGCCTTTGAATATGAGACTGTCCCAAGTCTGGTGTTAATCGTTAAGGCTGGTGGTGCGATGTTTCACACGTGCTCGTGCACCGCAGAGGGCCAGGCAACTTTGAAGTCGGATTGACTGAGTGGGGATCGGTTTAATTGAACATTCAGTACCTTTTGGGGCTTGGAACGCCGGCCGCCGGCCGCAGCTCCGCGAAGACAGGTTTGCTGGCGATGGAGGTGGCTGAGCCTTTGCACACAGGCACACAGGCATTTGCGAAAGTTCGATTGAGTTCGAGGCTGGCATGTGGACACGCCGGCCGGTGCCCGCGTCCAACCGCATAGCCGGCCAACTCGCTCGCGCCAACTGTATACCGGTATTTATCGATGCCGTTCCACCTTATTCGACCATTCTAACATTCGATACGACTTTTGCCATTGTATCTTCAAATGCACGATTAGCAGTACTATCGTTTGTTAAAATTTACCATTCACACTTATGAAATGATTATAAGTGGTGGAAGTGTCAATGAAACGTGGATAGTGAAAATATGGGTTCACTTTTGAAAGGTAGTGCATGAGTAGTATTCGGTTTTGATACTCGTATTTATTTCTGTTTAGTAATCGGTATAGAATCCTGCGAGAACGCGTATGGTTGCAGTAGCGTGCGCGGAAGTTTAAATTATCCTGTCTAGTGAGAGGAAGCATCCTCTTTCCCTTGGGAAGACGACTCGGATTGGTCAAGTCTGATTAGTTCGGCGGTCCCTCGCGCTCGTTTTATCCTCTCATCCAACGGCCCGTCCTTTCCACGCTTTAGTAACTGAAGCGACGGCCCATCGCACCATCGGCTGAAGCTAAAGCGCTGCTAAGGTGTTGCAATGGCTTTCCTTTCGGATGAGCTAACCAGAAACTACTGAAACTACTGATGCAACGTCCTTCTGCTTCTCGAATTCTCTTTCCCAATCTTTTCGTCTTTCGCCTTCTTTTTTTTCCTAACAAGGAATCGATTCTTCTCATTCTACGCCCGTAGAATTTCTTTTTACTTTGATCGAACGCAGGGTAGATTAGCGTGGCACTTGGCTGTTACGTATGCTACTGGACATTGTCCATGGTTTAATCAAGCTTCTCTCTCTCTCTCTCGGCGGACAGACGCACTTGGCTAGCGAGTCATATCAGTTTCCATAATGGGCCCCTTCGAGGCTTCGGCCTGCAGTTTCCAGTTATGAGGGCGGAATGGCTCTTGGGACAATGCGCTCTCAGTTTAATTAACTCGGCTATTCACGCGGCTGGAGCGGCCTCTGTATCCACGAATCTTTACGCGCTCGCGTCGAGTCACGTGGAGCTGGCCTCGTAAGTAGCGAGTTATTAAAGTATGCGAAGGACCCTCGTTAGTCGAAGCGCTCCCCGGGGCAGCCTGGAATTCACGGCTGACCAGTCGTCGACTCGTACTACTTCAATGTGCTCTCACATTCATATTTATCAGCCGATGTCCCTCTAGATATTCGTCGTACCCAAGTGCTTCGCTTGAGTTGGTTCTTTCTGGCACATACTCGACGTCCTGTACGAGTTGGTGGCTCTCGGCACGAGTGTCGAAATTGTCGAGAAATTACGATCGCGTGCCACGGAATCTCTGATCGGCTCCCACTCCGCGTGAGTGTACCCTTTTTTTCCCCCAGGGGAACTGGCCGCTTGGCTCCTCGTGGTAGTGGAACTGTCGAAAAAAGCGACATGTGGAAATCCAGGCAAAATAAACGGAATGGCAGGAATTCACGGGAGTGCGTGTCAAAGCGGAGAGTTGCAGAACGGGCCAACTAGCCGGTGAGACCACTCGGCTTTTTCGAGTTGTCCGCGCGATGACTGCGCGGCGTGGCGAGGCGAGGCGAGGCGAGGCTGCTGGGTTCAATGTTCCCGATTGCTTTCAGACTTTAAACACGTCGCGCGATGCCAGTGTTTCCCCTATTGTACTCGTCGCCGGCAGTTTAACGCCAGCCTCGCACTCCGCGTTCCCATTCGGCGAACAAATGGCATTAGTTTCCTGATAGACGCAGTGAAAGGAACGTTCTCGGGCTATGGGGTTCGCATTTAATTGGGTCAGTCGTGTATCGATTTCCGTCAGAAGCACAGGGCTACCAGCAACTGCAGTAGCAGCAAGTGTCTATAAGTGCAGGTGCAATTTAATGAAAGTCGGCTAGTAGCGCGGAGCGGCGCGGCACGGCGCGGCACGGCGCGGCGTCGCCGGTCCGTCGGGATCATTATTGACGCAGATCGCGGCCAGGGGCGCGCCAACTTCGGCGGGAAAACCTGCTGAAGTGCGATAACGAGTGAGGGAGGGAAGTGCGAACTTTGATGCATTCCGAGGGGTTGGCTCTCGCTCGCTCGTATTGTCGCTGTCAGATCCAAGGCGCTCGAGCTTCGCCACCCGTCGGAGTTCCCTCGACCTGATTCAAATCGCCCTTCCTCGTAACAGGTTTCTCTCCCCAGCGTTGCACCAGTTCCCCTTGCTTCGTCGAAATCGTGACAATCGCTCTGGTTGAAATTAGTTTCCGCCCGTAATAAATTAATGTCTCTTAGCTACTGAGATTTCCTCCCAAGTGTTGCGTTCCAATCTCTTGAGGATTCGAGAACGATCGGATGCTCGGCCTTTAAAATTGGAGGCTCTTAGGGAAGAAAAGCAGGGAGAGTGAATCTCGGGAAAGCTGAGGTGAGCGTGGAATATCGTCGATACTGGCAGCTAATGCAGGCCGCGCTGCTTAATGCCTTTCGGGAGAAGCACAGCCGGCTGGCGGATACCGTAAGGGCGAAACTCAATTAACAAAGTGGCTCGTCATCGTCTCGGCCGAGCCTCCGAGCGAGATCCCAGTCTAATACACTTATCTTTGTTGCCGCAGCAATAGAAAGCACTCGAAATCCGTTTAATATACTTATCTTTGTTTCTGCAGCTATGGAAAAGCGTTCTCCTTTCAAGCCTTATTAGCTTACGCGAAAGTAAAAGCTCCACAGGCACACACAGGTACTTTCTCTCTCCCTTCCATTTTTCTTGCCTCGTAGTAGCGCAAGCTTCTTTCTAATCTTATTAGCTTCACCATTAAACGCGCGCGCGTATCCCGTTGCACCTTTTGCATTTTCCTACAAGTTCTAGTTTCAATTTTCTATTTTCCACGCCTTCAAAGAAGTACGGTTATTCGAAGTTCAGTATATCTTCGGCAATCAATCTTCTTTCAGTCGCGTACATAGATTCACGGTGTAGATCGATGTGTCGCACGCGAAAGAAGCAGCGGCACTTTCTTAAAGGTCGTTCGGCCAGAAAGAACTCATATATTCCGGCAGAGCTCTCGATGGATCGCGGTTCTTCTTTGTATCCCTGAAGTGGGGTCTTTCAGCTTGTTCTCTCAGCTACGCGTACATAGGATGCCCACTTTGTGCCAAGAGGAGAGCTTCAACCGACGGCTGACCGATATCACACTTCCCTTGAGATTCCGGCGGAGCACCATCCACCTTCTTCTTATCAGATTCCCATGCACGAGGATTTACCTGGAATGCTGATACATTCCTGTCGCGGGTGAGAATGCGCGCCAGCAGTAGAGATGGTTGGAAATTATCAGTGACGACAGCCTCGAAATTTGCAGTTGGAACTAGAACAAAGTACCGCCGTTAAAAAGCGTAACCCGCCAGCCAGTTGTACGCCACTCGTGCTGCACTAGCAGACGCAGGAAAAGAGGGGGTGGTGGTGGAGAAGTGAGGATGGGGTGTGGCCGGCTCGCTAATGGAGACAATTTATTATTTTCAACTTCCCAGCGAGCCGTAACGGCAATTCGCCTTTCACGAGTAGAGCTGTTATGCCTGATGGATCGCTCTGTCGGCCGAGAGAGTGGAACGGAGAGTACGCACGGCTTGGGGACTAGGTAGGCATGCGAGGGAAATCGCCCGGAGCAAAGGGGTTTCACTCTGGGTATACCGAGCCTTTAACAAAAGAGCTTGCACTCTCATTGATCCGACACATTGACCGTGTTGGCTCGCGTTATTATCGACGCGGTCGGCAATAAAGGCGAACGTGTTTAACGTCGAAATTAATACCGGATGGACAGGATTGTTTGTCCAGTATGGCAATGTAGTGACGGTGCTGGTACATGGCCGAGATGAAAGCCTTCGGAACTTCCACTGGCGTCTTAATTATGCAAACAGATGCTAATTGTTCTCGGCGAAGTGAGCTTAGCGCCCCGTGGATTTCGGTTCTCTCGGTCCTCCTTCTGGTGTAGCTACAAGTATACAAGTATACAAGTATACAAGTACACGAAACACGCGAGTCGTTGGAATGTCCAGCGTTAAGCCGGCTCTTGCTCACCTGGCATTCATTGTTTGTAACACGGCGGTGTGCGTAATAACGAAATGCTTACACGTGGTAAACGCGTCATGCACACACCAGTCTTACAGGAAGGAACTGCTAGGATTGGCAGTAGTTTGTAAACACGTAAGGTCACCGCTAACTAATTGCAAACGGTGGCTAATTGTAAGTGCAGTGGCACGGGAAGCTCGTTGTCGGCCTGATTGGCAGCTCGGCCAAATTGGCCTGGCGGTGGTGGCTGTGAACTGCCGCCGCCAGTACTACTGCCAGCCGCATGCAACTTTCGGCCGCAGGATATTTTCATTGTGCGTCCGGGAAACTGCTCGTGACGGGTTCAAGTGGCAGGCCGATTCATTTTCACGCTTCGCGCTCTTTGCCTGGCGCGTCTGTAGCGCCCTCCCACGGTTAATCCGCGTTTTCACCGCGTTACCACATCGCATTCTGCTTCATGAGCCCCCATTAAAGTCCCCTGACTTCACCGCCGGCTCAATTCTCACTCCCGATTCGTCCACACCTCTTCATAATTGTATTATCTCTTCCAACTGTTACTATTCGGATGATCTATTATTTTATACATGTTCATGCAAGCCAAAGAATGTTGCTGTCGATATTGGTGAGTATCGGGCGTACTTTGTCGCTGGATGTTGGGGGTATCGATCTTATCCAATGCTTCTGGGAATAGCTAACGTAATTCTTGGTAATCGAACTGGGCCCATCGGCTCCCAGGTGTTTCGGCAATCTCGCCTGGAGCTTTGGCTGTCGCTCCTCGATTTCGCACCCCTCGATACCTGCAGGTGGCACACGCTCTCTCATTTCAGGCGAGAGACAAAAAGAGAGGGAGAGAGAGAGGGAGAGAGTGTGTAAGGGGGAAGGAGGTGATGTAGAAGCGGTGGAGAGGAGAGCCAATGCCACCAAGGCTTCGGGAAAGGTAGAGGGCGAGAAAGACGACTTGCCGGCACTTACCCCTTATCCCGCGGCTAAAATCGATCGTGAGCGAAATTTCTGTCAGAGGATTGGGATCGGTACACAAGGGAGTAAGGAAGAACCCTCCGCCAGAGGGTTCGAGAGTAAAAGAGAGAAGAGAAAGTAATTGGTCTGGATGGAGGACGCTCTCATCACCACTTTTTCAGGCAATCTCAGAGGCAGGCTTTAGCTTGGACCTGCGCCTGTGTAGTTCTCTAATCCTTGCTCCTTACGGCCTGTTATATCCTTCCCGTGTCGAGCTTCTCTCTCCCTGGGAGAAAAACACTTCACTTCTCAGCCTCGCTGCAATTGCTCTTGCTACGTTGAGCACTGATATACTAGCTAAATCGGGGATCACCGGCACACTAAATCAGCCTTACACTTTTTTCTTTAGTAAAGATTTTTATTCGTTATGATATTGTGATATGAATTCATATGATTATTGTGTGAGAGATGCCTTTAATGTGTTCGGGATATTATCGAGCCACAGCTGGACGAACATTCTATTTTCATTTCAGTCGGGCGATCGGTGCGTTTAATCTGCTGCTTGGCGAAATAGATCTCTTATCTCTTCGAATGGCTTTCCCGAAGCAGTGTCTCGTTCCCGAACGGACCATTTCCACCCTCATTTCCGAACGCGTCATCCTGATATTCCGTTGGCTGTCCTCGCCCGGGGGAGACAGTAAGTTTAAGTAGTCTCACTGTCTGTTAGCCACGAACTTCATTATTGAAATCAGAATGGGTCGACTGGCGCGGGTACTTCCCTTTGAAAGTATCACGACCTGTCAATAATGTCGCCGCATTCAAGTAGCTTTCCTCGTTCCACTAGCGTTCTATCAGATCGAGCTACGTCCTCGCTCATTGTCAGTCGATCATTTACAACTTTCACGTCACACGCAGGTGTGCTTCTGACATGCGCTATGAGGACCTGCCTTTGCCTGTACAATAAGAAACATTCATTCGCTGTATCACGGGAAGTTCATCGCATACAATAGTAAGATCACCGTTAGAAAGGCGATTCTCTAGCGAAGATGAGGGTGCGACTGTGTCAATTCGTGGGACGCCTCTGTTGGAAAAGCTCGCAATGAAAAGAAGGGGGGAGGAGGGTTGTCCTGGTAGCCTTTTAGAGGGAGGGTCGATTGCGGTCGTTGTACCATGGATGCTGCCGTGAAGAGCATACGATGCCTGCTATCGGAATTTTTTTAACGCTTCGGCGCAGCCGGCAGCGCGAAATTACAGCGGGTCCATTGCAAGCTGCGCGTTCCACCGGCTTCTTCTCCTTTGACCCGGATTCAATCTGGCGCGGGGGCGCGCATAGAAATCGCACGCCAACGGAATGTGGGTCACAGTGCCGAGGACTTTTGCCCGCCACGATGGGGGCTTCTGCTGCCCAGTGTGTGTGCGCTCGCGTTTTTGAGTGTTCTTTGAGGGAACGAGGAAAGGAACAGTATTGGCTAACGAGCGACGCGCGCCTGTTCTTGCAAAAGAGCACCGGCTCACATTGTGGGTGAATTCCTGGTAGGCCGCCGACGCCGACGCCGACGCCGGCGGCGGCAACGACGGCGTCGGTGCGCATCGATTGTTTGCTCGATCCTTCAGAGGGAACGCCGCAAATGCGCGCCAGGTATTAAGCGGGTCGATGTGGATTTAATAGATCGATGCATTGCCACCCCTATAATACTCGCTCGCCGGCCTGGAGAGCAGCTCGCAGAGCTCGAGTAGCCCGCGTAATGCTCCTCGGATCTTCCCTATCGATATCCAAGCCCTTCTCTTTATCTTCCATTGCACACGATCCCCTGTTCGCCTGGAACACAGCTCCCCTTGCCCGTTTTCAGGCCGCTGCAACACGCTGGGAGAACTTTTAATTTGCAGTCCCGTAGTTTTAGCTCACCGGTAGATTGAATATTTGTAATGCCTGTGGATCCCACGGAGTTTTACGATTGCGTGAACCATGGCGCGAAACTCGACGCTGTAATCGCTGGCTCTACGCTGCGTTCGTTTTCCATTATTAAATGAGACTGTATGAGGATACAGTGTGATATCGTCGTCGCTTACTTGCAATTATCCGTCCGCTTCAATTAAGGCTTTAATCAGTTATCGGGAATCGCGAGGCGTGCTGTTTCCCGCCCTCTTTCTCTCACCCGGTCGCGCAACTCCCCGATAATGACGCTCGGTTGGCAGGTCAGGAAGACCAGGCTTTTTCCGTGTCATTACCAACGCGTCCTCGAGGTCGGCACGTTAATTACGGGCATTTCGGTGGTCCCCCTTTAATCTGTAACACGCGTGCTGCCCTTTTTGAACCCTTTGCCAACGGCGTACTGCACTGCACCTGAGATATGAGACACGCCGCCACTTGCCGAGAGAGACAGTTTTAACGAGACTTGTTCGCCACTTGTTTCAGTAATTATACGCAAATAGGGGCTACTGGAGGGGTGGCCGGGGAAGTCGAGTGTGGCCCGAGTGTAATTCCGCAGCACACCTGTTACGAATATCTTAGCGGGATTGAAAGCGGCGGCCTCCTTTGAAAGTAATCTCGGGCAATCCGGCTGCGCGTCCCATTTTTTTGCCCTCCCTTTGAATCCCCGGATGCCGCCGGATGGTAATCACCGGGAAAATACGTTCTCAAGGACACTCCGAGGTAGCGAGCGGCGCACTGCGGCCGGTGATTATTTATTGAGGGGATCAGAGGACCGCCAGTTGTCGGGGATTAGCACGCGTGACAACACTCATCAAATAGTTAGCTGGCGCGTTGGGTAGTCGCTTAAAATACCTTGCCATTAACGGGGGTGGTCATGCGCTCGCCAACTGGAAAGTCCGTGACGCCATTATCGCGTAATGTTATTTGACAATTATCGCCGTGCAATATTTAAGCGCGTGTCGCCGAGCATTAGATATCTAAATGTGAGCTCGCATCACGGTCATCAAACATTCAATATTTCATGAGTGTATGTGCATGCCTGCCTGCCTCCTAGGGCATTATTAACCAAGGCAGCAACGCATTCGGCTCGAAAAAGCAAGTGCTGGGATACTTGCATTCGGAGTAATCGGCAAACATGGGACTAATGAGGTTTGACTCGCTCGAATATTGGCTCGTTTATTCAGTTAGATTTCACCCTGCGAAGCCCCTTGAGAACTTTTTAATCCCGTCAATTGAGAGTGCTGGCGCAATAGAACGTGTCCCTTGATCGATCGTCCGCCAAGTGTTTCATAAATTCAACGTAAAAACGAAACGAAGCGAAAGAAAAAGGCCGCCGCCGCCGCCGGCGAAAAGTGGGTGGAGCGAAAGTGAGCGTGGAAAGACGCGGCTAGAGAACGCCCGGCATGCTTTTTTCCCTTTATCTTTTTATCCCGATGATAAATCTCAACGGACTTGCCGGCACCTTGGTGCGCGCCCCTGGCAGATGTAGCATGCTGTAGAAGAAATTCGGCACGTTTAGCAAGAGGTCACCGATGCACACCGTGGCCTCGTGTATGTATCGAACCAGGACGCCCTTGTCCTTTCTAGGAAAAAGCTCGCCTTGCAAGGATATGCGCTTCACGAGACCTAAGAACGTCCCCTATCGTATCGTATACCATAAAATCCCCACCCCTCCTCTCCCAATATATAGCTTGCTGTTTTCTTCACGAGGTCCAGTAGGTACTAACATATCGTCAAGTTAAGGTGTACCTGCATCAATATGATATAACTTAAACATACATATATTACTGATAGTGAGAGTGCAATAACTAAAAGCGGTCATCTACTGATCGCACATCTTTCGTAGCTACGATTTTACTCGGTTAATCGGTTAGTACGTGACAGAACATCGTTTGCCCTTTGCCCGTGCTTTTATTTCGAACATAAAATCTCGCTTCACTGACAAGCGCGCTCGCGTGACGTGTTTCACCCTGGAATCGTTGGACATTTATCTCTGATATTCCCGGTGAATATCAGCGCTCCATTAGTGTGGGTATTCGCGGCGTGTACGTGTACGTACCACGATTTCATGTTGCTCCAGCGTGAGATAAAAAGTGGGTTAGGCCGTGAACCAGTGGTACTCCGATCAAGTAGAATGACTCAAGTTGTCTCTGGGCGCTCGTTAACAAATGCGCCTGCTCCTACGTACGTGTAACGGCGCTCGGCCGCTAACGGAAAGTTTTAATTAGCTCGAGGGGGCGCGGCTTCATTTCGCATTGCTGGTACGAGATTACGACTGCAAAGCCTGCCATTTTCACGTGGAAGGCGATACAGCACGCTCTCCTGTTACGGTAACCGGAAGCGAGATTGAGTACGATAGTTTCGTGCAGAGCTTTCCCTAGCCGCTAGCTCATCGGGCTCTACTCCGTTTTTGCCACCAATTTCCTTACTGTCTACCCGCTTAACACTGCTTATTTATCCAACAACCCTTGCATCCCTTCATCTCCCTCCTCTGTAATCCCATCGCCCCTTGACCCAGTAGAATGGTATAGAAATGAGGTCGCAAGCTCGAATTAGTCCTTGAGTCTCATCGGGGAAAATGTGAGGATGAAAGGCGAGATGATTGGCTAGAGTAGTGATATTCCCGAGAGTGGCTTTTTCAACATCCTTTCCAGCTTAATTGTCGGGAGACGGAGGAGGACGCTATCGGTAATTGCGGCTTGGCAATGTGTATGCGCATGTTTCCAGAGGGGTGTCAAAGCAAAAAGCCCTGGCGGCGGGAAGTGTCCTCAGAGCTAGTAGTTCCTCCTCGTACACGCGGCGGCCCTCCGGTTCCCAGCGGTCAACAATGCTCGAAGTCAGTGGTAGGCGAGCTTCCCTGGCCCAACGGTTGCGCCTCCTCAAAGAGAGGCGGTTCTCTGTGTCGCCGGAAATACTAGGCCAGCGTAAACCTCGCTTTTAGCCGCCTCACTGCCGCCACCGTGTCGTACGGCGAAAGTCACACAAAGCTTTGGCACACGTCATTAAGCGCATCAGCGGTGTCGAGGTTTTATTGCGGAGAGGCGCGGTAAAAACTCGAGAGTGTGACTCTTCATTCGCCAGATAGGCGACGGATCGTCGTCATACGGAAGCAGCAAGCAACTCCTGCCGTGCTTGACATTTGTGGAATTGCGACAAACTTCTTCTGCTTCGAGTTTGTGTAACTTTGGCAATTACGGTGCTTCGACCGCGGGAATTTTTGTTGTTTATATAGTTTTGTCGAGGCAGATTCGCCAGGGATTTATTTTTGCCGTTTAGTAACATGCCTTTCATTCGTAGAGTAATATCGTATGCACTCGGAAGCGTTTCGAGGAAGCTTAGAACCAGCTAATTAGGAGAAGGATGTGTTGCAGTCGAATGAGAGACTTGCCGACATAAGCGTTCCAGCTTGTAGGGGGATGGGTAGAGGGTTTCAGAACCAACGTGATTATTAGAATCTCTGTTGGAGTAGTAAGGAGCTCGATATCATACTGGGAACTAATGCCTCCCAGTCTCAGCAATCTAGTGTGTTTTCGTCGCGAGAAATTCGAGGGAATTTCATCTAACATTCGAAACTTGGTGTTAAGTTGCTCGTAATTTTACAGCCAGCCTTTCTTCTCTACCATCTTTTATTACAGTGATTTATATCAGAACTTCTAGCATAGCAATATCCACTAGGATTGAAAGATAGATTTTTATCAACATGTTTCCTTTTAAAATTGAACGACACCGGGCGTATTTTGGCGATTAATTTCTGTGCTTCATGAGCCATAAACTGACACAGTGTCGAAGGCGGAGTAGAGAGCGGCAGTGTGAACCGACAGTCAAGTCGTTGGAAGGAAGCGACGACACAGGCAGATGACTAGATCGTTTCCAAGAGAGCCTGGAGCCACGAAGTCGTCTCGGATAAAGAGGAAGTTGCCAGAGCTTCCAAGCACAAGTTGGATCTCGGCACTCTCTCTCTCTCTCTCTCTCCCCCCCTTTCTTCCCTCAGTCATGCCCAATTCTCCGCTTTATCTCAGTCGCTCCTGCTTGATTTCGAGTTCCTCCTGTTCCTTCTCGCCGGTGCTAGCGGTGCTTCCTACTAGCAAGCACAGACTCCTTGTTTCCTTGCTGTCTCTTTTCCGCGATGTACAGGGCTCCCAGGCAGACTTGGGCTAGTTCGCCGTCTTGTTCGCTGGCAGAAGCAAGCAGCAAGCTCTCCGTAGCCGGCTCAAGTACTAGAAACTACAAGTTATAATTACGTCACTAGATAACTCCCAGGCTCGATGTGCTCTTGTAAAGTGGCCACGTACGCGTGCACTATGCACCGCCCTTCACTGCACCTTGCACTTGTTAACATATACGTATATTGAAGCTTCGCGTAAACGCCGCCTTCCGAGATTTATGGCTCCCTTAAAGTAGAGTTTTATAGGCACGAACAGGGCGGTTTTAGAGGCGTCATTGTTTCAGAAGCTTTTTATTTTTAGAACTGTCATAATCGAATGGGTTACGCGGACGCTCTCCATTCTCACGATCATTATCTGGATGAGTAGCGGATCCGGTCAGATTTCGACAGTGTATCAGCATAAATGGGAGTCGTAAAAAGTTGGCCGATTTCGAGATTAACGGTGCGAGTAACGAGCGGAATGGTCATGATATTGGGAGTCAGATTTTTATAGCTGATCGTTAGGATCGTCAGGTTACCCGGAAACATGACCTGTTTACGGGACAGTCACTCGCGGTTCGGGTCAGTTTTGACATCGAATACCAGGATGTTTTCATTCATGCTTCTTCACTTTTGCTGCACTCTTCATACTCTTTCAGTGTTTGGTTACAAATTTCTTCAATATTACGTTCTCTCGTACACATCACGCAGAATTTCGAAGTACAAAGGTACATTGCAAGTAAACGTACAAACGCCTTCAACTATATTAAATCGTCTTAGCAGATCTACACTATGCCAGGCTGTGCTTTGGAGCTGAAACTCTTCCGATCGGAAAACTTCGTGCAATCCGATTTAGGATAATAGTTGTTCGTGTTGGAAGCACAACCGTACAGAACGGGAAGTAGATGCCGGCTGTGTCCCGGCCAGCAGCCGTGACCTATTGTACGTGTACAAAGAGATCTGTGTCGATGGATTAAGCGATTAAGTTCGGCTTAAACGTTTTCCCTAGAGAGTTTGAGTCTTACTCAGTTCGGATTATTCGCGCACGACCTTCTCCAAAAGCTCGTAAGATATCGGCTCTAACTTGATCCACGACATTACCCTAGTCCCTCAACAACTACATGGAACGAAAGGTACACACTTGCTAGTTTCAAGTGAATTTTCCCAAGAATCCCTAAGTGTTCGTACAAGGAAGCCATGCAGATTATAATTCAGCAAGAAAATCAGTGTCTCGCTGGAATTCTCATAGGCAAGGAAACGTGTATGTAACGATATACGTCTGACCACACACGGACTTATACTACTGCGCTCGCTGCTATTCTACTTGACAAGCGATCCTCACTCGCCAGCGAGAAATTGTATGTGGATGGAATACAGGCTGGTTTGTGACTGTAATGTTAGCAACAGTTCATAGCTGCTCGCAAGTCACTTCATAGTAGTTATAAAGTTGGAAGTTGAGTGCGGGGAGAAGCAAGCTAGCATTATGTGGCGCGCGACACTACCCGGAAGCAGCTCGACTCGATCGTCACTAGGCTAGCATCCTTTTGTGGAAGCGTGTAGCTGCCGGTAACCCAATCGATCCGATACTCTTTTCGTCGCTGACACGGAGACACGTATTGGCACGCGTGCGTAGTGGTGGTAGGTGGTGTAGTAGTGATAGTAGAGGAGCCTTTGACACAGGCGTGTACACAGCGGCGCCTATTGTTCGAGGATTTCGTGGGTGAGTTGATGGCAGAGAGGAGATAGTCTGTGAGAAGGAGAGGGGCAGAGAAGGGGACGGTGGGTGGCAGAGAGAACACACTGTCACTCAGTGCGTGAACACTGACGGTGTCTGGTGTATTTGAAATTTGAAGTAGATTCCAAGAGAGTAACTCGTGCGCCTCTTGCATACTCTCTCACATCATCCGGCCCTTCCTCTTGTTATTATGCATGAGGGATTTCTTTGAGAATTCACGACGCACTACTGCGCCCCCGATCATTTTAACGGGATTCAGAGTTATAAGAATAAATGACGAGTACGGGAATATATCGCGTGACGAACTGCTTGGGTTTTGTAGACATTCTCAGAGCGCCGAGAGGGTGGAGGCATTACACGTTCTTCTGCGCGGCGAAGAAGGAGTACCTGTTACTCGGAGCGCGCGGTCTGGAATTCGAATTAATGGGGCCACATACATCAGCGGGCTTTTCTGAAATTATCGGCCTACCCTTACTTCGCACCTCGGGATCCCTGGCCCCACTGAATAAGTCTCGGCATTTGTACTATCAGTGGTCGCCCTAAATCTTGACGTGGAGAGAGTCGTTGCTCTTGCCCGTGAATTTCTCAACTCTTGGATTCTTTGTTCGATCCTCTCTGCTCAAGAGTAAAGAGTGAATTTCATTAGGAGATTCTCGGTCATTGTTTATTCGGGCGTGTTGACCCCCCAATTTCTCTCGCTCGGTTGCTCCCGTCTCGACGGTGCTTCTTTTGGCTTTACGAATCTCCTTTTGAGTATTCGCTTTTCCTTTACTACCGGGCAATCGGTTCTTCGAATATTTACATTTATCGCCGCTCGAGAATAGGAACGTGAAAGGGAAGCGCGCTCCTTTGACTCTTTTTGCCAAGAAAGCAGTATCGTCGATGTTCCGTCAGGTATGCTGTGCTCGAAGAGAGCTAGTTCGACTTTTAGCACTCCCCCGCTATTCTCCCTTGTCCCATTGTCACGTTACATAAAGTTTCAGAGTGTCGCGGAATGAATTTCAAGCGCATATATTTAGTTTCAGTCTGGCAGCTGCGATGGTGAAGCTTCAGATTTTAGTGTTCGTTCGTCCTCTCGACCGGAGACTGACGTGCTCGGCAATCCAATTGTTTAGTCGCCAGGCCAAGAGCGAACTATTTCCGATCTTTGATAAGAGTGACCTATATAAGTTGAAATCAGGAGGGTAGAAGTATTAAGTAGAACTACGTTGGCCAGCACACTCGTATGGAATAACCAGTATTGTGAGTGATCGAGAGTTTAGATTCAATAAAGAGAGCGAAGTATAAGCGAGCCAGAAGAAGGAAGGGTATTACTGCTCTCTTTAAGTGATTTCGAATAGGAAGCTTTTCAGATCACCCGAGATCGATGGGTCGACGTGACGTATTCCGAGGCTTGATGAAAGACATTTATATACGGGCTCGAAGGTATAAACGTCTGGCCGAAGTATATTCCATCATAGCAAGCTGCAGGAGATCTCGTAGCGCGAGCGTTCCGTTTGCCAGATATATCAGCCGGGTGAGAACACGTACGCTTTTGCTAGACCGTGCGCGCTCGCGCGCTCTCGTGCAGCCTGCATTTTCAGTTCGTATAATGGGTATTTTGCATAGAATCTATTGCATAGCGTACGAGGCCATTCCAGAGCAACACACCCTTTGCGCTCACTCGCCTCTATTCCTTGTTCATAATACTCCAGCGATATGCAGATATTTTTCATCCTTGCCTCTTTGCAGATTTCTCGCGAAGAAGCCCGCAAATTCGCCACGCGCCATTTGAAATTCAGATGGCCGGAGGCGGCCGGGCGTGCTATTCTTTAAAAATTGCGGCGAGCCCCCAAGAAAAATTCGCCAAAGACGCGCGTGCACTCCGCATACGTAACAGAGGGTCTCACCGGGCGCAAGTGTGCGGCTTGGTGGACCTGCTGCATTATTAATGCGTGACTCAGCGAGTACATAGCCGGTAAATATTCGATGCACCGCCCTGTAATTTACACGGGACGGCCTTGTCAAGTGCACCCTCTCTTTTTTTGCCATGGGAACCCGAGCGACTTCACTACGGATAAACCTTCCGCGGATCTATCCTTTCCTCGCAATTCCGATAGTATAACTCTTGCACACCTACTACGCTCTACGAGTCATATATAACCATGTGCGTGTGTGTGTGTGTGCCTGGGTGATCGCACGTTGCTAGAGAGAACGACCTACATGCGTGGAGCTTCATAATTCCCGTAAACTCGGCGCGAAGCACCTGGAATTATGGCGGGCAGAACTAGGCCGGAACACGTTGTTACACGATACTACATTTTAGCCGCTCGTACTTACAAAGGTAGTGAGTACATTCATCGAGTTTCACGGGCCTCCCGGCAATGCTCGGCCCACTACTCTCTCACCCTACGTGTTTTTGGCCTTTCCGCCCCCTTCCACACGTACCCTCACTCTTCTACCAGCACCCCCCTCTCTCTAGTATACGCGAAGGATAAATAGGAAAGCGGCAACATTATTACCCTCTTTATACTAGTATGTCTGCCGGATGTTCGGCGTATTTGTGGCTCGCCCGGGGCACAGGACGCAATGACGACCGATGGCCTGGTGGCGCTTGCATCCCCGCCGACTTATTAAGCCGCAATTAGTACGCGTCACTCGCGTTAATAGCGTGCGAAATGCGCGCACCGAATTCCTCTCGTGCCTGGCTGGCTGGCTGGGCCTGCACTGCCATCCCCTGGGATAATACGATCGCGCAGTTTTGAGTGCAGTAGTGCACTCGCTGGCTGGAATTATGCACGCTGTACCGCGTGCTTGCAGTCCCGATTATTTCGCAATGGTCTCTGTAGTACGCGGGCCGCGCGCTCTTCGTGGCCTGTGACTCCCTTTTCAGCCAATCCTCCGCCATTGCATTCAGAATTGAGTCTAGTTCGGCGGGTAGTCTCTGTTTTACAAGCCCGAACAGACTACATCGGGTAACACTTGTGCACTTAACGCAACTGCTTTCTACTCCTCGAATTTGTTAGTCTCTGTGGCAAGTTTACTCGCTCGGTTAACTAAGTTTACCTTTATATAAGGCAGGCGTACTATTTAATAGGCTAGCGTGACTTAGAAAACAATTAGCTAACGTTCCGATCGCCATTGGTCGAATGTTTGGCATTCGTGAGAGTCTAGGGCTTTGGGGCAGAGGTTTCACCGATGCTGTGGGAGTTTCGGTTTTCATCGATGACGAGGGAATATCGGCCAAGAACTTAGGCTCTTTCCCCTCGGGGTGCTGTTGCGCTGAAGAGGTGCCGAGGGAGCAATATATGTATGTAGGTGGATGGCTGGTTATCCTGGCGCGAGTGCGGCACGTGGACATGGAAGGTGTGAGGAGAATCAGGGTAAAAAGGGTGGACGGGTAAAAGGACGGAGGTTCGGCGAACAGGAACAAACAGTCGTAAACAGAGGGTGAAAGAGGGAGCAGTAGCTGTCCATCGAGCGTGTAACAGGACCTTTGGACCCCCTGCATACCCCCTATCACTTTTATTCTCTCTCCCTCTCTCTCTCTTCACCCTCTTGTCAGAGTTGGCGTGCTTCGAGCTATTCAGCAAATTGCTCATGAAAGGCTAAGTAACACCGGCTTGTGGGCGCGCGATTTTAAAAGGATTCACTCCTTCTCATTACCGAGTGTATATAAGATCTGCAATTAGACTCGGTCCCGCGGCGCGGCTGCCACGCTAATATGTCTTTATGGGCTGCGCCCGCTCCCGCTTTACGCTCTTCTGCGCTTTAACGAGCCCCTCTTTCCCCTCAGATTCGTTGTCTTCCCGCTGTTTCCACTCTTAACTATTCAAGTGGGTCTCGCTATTTTTTTGAAACACTTGTGGAAGGCATTTGCGACACTCGCTCGTCGAGCGAGTTAATCTTTTGCAATAAACAGACGCTCGCTTGTTCCCCTGGAGGGCAGGATTCCAACCTACTAAGAGTTAAAGGGCGTTAAGAGAGCAGGCGTACATACGGGAAGACAGTGACATGACTCGGTAGTGGCTTGTTGCTCGTAGAATCGAAAGTGCTCGTGTCATGTATTAAAGCTGGGAAGCAGTGAGGAGGAATGAGAGATTCAATGCTGCTGCTGCTGCTGCTGCTGCTGCTGCTGCTCCTGCTGCTTGCCTGATACATATTTTACGGGCAATCACTGGCGACCTTTATCTACAGTTTACGCGACACTTTTTTCTCTCGTGCTCTGAGAAGAGAACTAGAGAAAGTAACGTTCTAGATCGCTCGGACTCTGCAGTGCCATTACTAATGAATATCCCAGAGGAATTCGCTCTCACAGATCGGTGTCGAATAAATAATTAATTGGTGGCACTGAATTCAAAGTAATGGAGATTAATTAAATTTCGTTAGTAAAGAGAAGGAGAAATTGGAAGGCCAAGGGTGGAAGCCAGATATATGAATACACTGTGTGAGAGTACCACTGGTAAAACACATATTCCGAGCGGAGAACCAATCTGCGTCACCGAATCTGCATTCCCCCGGGCGGAGGAGCGCCGGCGAATATTGCAGCACATTTGCGACAAAGGAATCGTCTTTGTCCTTACATTGGCCTCCTTTCCACTCGCGGCATCTACCCTTTGCCTTCTTCCACAGTCTCCGGAGCATCATAGAATCATATCTCCGACCTTCCGCGCGCACTATTGTCGTGAAAATTCGGCCCAAGGAAATGGCCGGCTGGCAATGCTTGCCAAATTCTTACGCCCGACTATATCGCCCGGGGAAATTCTCAGCCACGAATAGGGAAACTTTCCAATGGCACAGCATGTTACTGCTTAATGGAGATGGTGTACCGGCTTACTCTTTGATGCGAGGAAGTGTCGTTGCCGCGAGAGTAAAGTTAATTCGAGGCTGGAACTGCAGCGGGGCAATTAGAAGTGGAACCAAGTAAGGAATCAATTGAGCCGATGGTGTCGGTGATTCGGTAGTGCTCGCTTGTCGAAGGAGCGAGCTATTCTTGTTTCATTCGAGACAGCTTGATAGTAACCCGAGCGCAGCTTGCACCCGGTGTACTCGGTTTATACGTAATCTTAAGCTCTCTCGCTGTCAGTAACGAGAACGCGTGTCGAGGGGCTCGGCTGTACGTACGTAGACCCTGAGGCAAGAAGGCACGTCTTCCTGAGTGGTGCAGTTCCTCAAATTAATTCGGCATCTACTCCGGCTAAGTGCAGTTGTAGTTAAACAGAGGAATTAGAGACGGTCGCCCGGTTGAGTCAACTCGAACTCAAACTCAATTAACCCGCCGGGATTATTTCTGCTAGCGAGTAATCAAGAAGACGTAGTACAGTCTTCAAGGTGGCAGCCTCGGCTGCAGTACCAGTCGCTTGCACACTATCCTGTGGCTAGGTCATCCTCCGGCTGCTTCTTCGTGCAAAGAACTCGGCCAACTTTCTCCACTAATTCGTGTGCAGTGCACCACTGGGTTCTTTATAAGTAACTACCTCATTTCCAAGTAACAAATGCGAAGTACGTATGGATAAGACGCGCTCGGCTAAAGATCGTGCGCCTCTGGTTCTGGTAATGAATGCCACATTTACATAACTCCCAGCATAATTGTAAAGGGCAACCGACAACGTCATTATAATTTTTCTTACGTGCCTCCCTCTTGCCGCACGTTCGCGCTCTCGCCTTTGTCAAGGGACGTGCATTATATTCCACTTATTACATTCCTCACGTAAGCCCTGGCTCGTAAAAGCGGGCCGTGATACGGCCCCCGCCCTCCGGGGATTTCCTTCGTTACATTTTCATCCTCGCCCCGGTGCATGGCGCTCTCCTCGCTCTTCCAACGGGGCCATTCGTAATGCCCGAGGAGTAATTATGAGGAGAGTCTCTCTCCCGCTCTTTCGGCAAGTATCCCCGGGGTATGGACGGAGGAGTCTTGCGGCCAATTGGCTATGACTAGGAAATCGGTACAGTAAAAGGTGCGGAAGAGCTTTCTGACCGTTGATAAGCGAAGCTCTTTCGAAAGGCAGAGTCAGGCTGGCCCGGTGTACATGTAGCACGCTGGATCCCCGATGGCTCTGTGGACCGGCAGGTGGTGGGCATGTAAAATGCATGAGAGTCTCGTGTGTACGTCGTGTGTATACGTGGGCTTGGTCGTCGTCGCCGGCCCGGCTAACGGGGAGCCCTGAATGCGGGAATTAAAACGCAATTTCCTGCACAAAGGGGACAGTTTATGCCGACCCCTTCTTTTCCACCCTCCACTTCTCTCCTCGGTCTACTCGCCCCGCACCACTCTTGCTCTCTTGTTCTTGCCCTCGCGCCACTCGACACCCCCTCCCCCGCCCCGCTCTCGCCCCCCCAACCTCTCCTCCTACCGCTCTTCTCATACTCTCTTTCCCTTCCTCCATCATTGTATCCCTCTCTCGCTTGGCCCCTTTTCTCCCTCTTTCTCTGGAGCAGGCACCCCCAACTCGCCACCCGCTAGGCAGAGCGACCTAAGCCAGGTATCCTCTCTACTCCCGAACACAGACTCTCTCGCGTCCGTTTAATGAAGCTTTCCCGCGAGACCTTTCTTTTTTGTTTACTCACGCGCGCCGTCTACACGTTACACGCCGTTGTCCTATTGCGGTCCGCGGCAGCCCGGTGTCCTGTTCTCCTGACAGTATCCCTTCTCCATGTATATGTATGTGTAATGTTCCACCCAGCCCGACTACGCCAACTTCTCTCACTGTAGCTTGCGGGAACTTACCACCCGCTTTCTCCTTCGCTCTGCCCTTAGAATAACTATCGCCGCGGGCAAAGTTCCGCCGGCCAGTATTCCCTTCCGCTGGAAACCCTCAGCCTCGCTTTTTTGATCCTTTTCTTCGTCAGCATATCGCCGGCGCGTCGGTGGACGCCGGGGCGTCGGACTTTGCTGGCATTGAACGCGCACAACCCTCTCTTTACCCCTTTTATCGCGGCAGCAGCGGTCACGGCGATCGGAACCGTACGCTCTTTTACTCTTTCTTGACTTGACGGCGTACTCTTGCTTAACGGGGACTTGCTTTTTCCCCCTTTTGAGACTCGCCAGTTAAAAGGATTCTCTATTTCACTCTTTTCTTACGGCCATTGCACACCCGTCGCTCTCTTTGCCGCTTCTTTCCTGTGCGGGGAAGTATTTCATTCTGCTTTTTCTCTTAGCCTCTTTGCCTTGCGTATCTCGCGATCGACCCGTTCAGATTTCCACGTAAGTCTCCTTAAGGAACATTTAGGACGCACGTGAGCGTCAGGAATAGTGGCGGAGCGTCTCGCGCAAATACCTGTAAGCGGGATCCGATCGTAGGAATAAAGAGCGGTGTGTTCACAGCTGCGAGTTCTATGTGATTCGAGCCGACAGCGGAGGGCCGCTACTCGAAAAGAATCGAGTGAAAATGGCACGTGCGAAGTGGAGTGGCTTGTAGTGAAAGAAAGAAAGATGAGGGCGGACCCGTTGAAGGGCTGCTATGGCAGCCACAGCTCCTTGAAAGGACCGCACGCGCTAGTAGTAGTAGTACTAGTAGTTGCGAGCCCGGTAGGATGATTTCCCCAAGAATTCAAGCGTGCGCGATTGTCTCCCGAGAGAGAGAGAGAGAGAGAGAGCGAGCGAGCCAGCAAAAGTGGGGCACATGAACCGGCTTTATACACGGATATCCGTATGTACACATCATACCATCATGTCAAAGTAATGCGCAACCCAGAGCGTCGAATGGGAAATCTTTCGTCGCAGTTGAAACTTTCGAGTTAACGGTATGCTTCATATAAACGCTCTCATCTCCATCTCTCTCTCTCTCTCTCTCTTTCTCTCTTGGGTTCTTCTTAAGTTTCTCAAGATATAGTCGGGGGAGCAGTCTAACTGTGCTCGTTTCGTCCGATGCTTCTTGTTTCCCTGTTAAAGTCGCAAATGAATTTATTCGGGGATTGGGCCGACTGCACTCGAAAAACTACCACTTGCCCAGTGAATCCCGCCGAGATCTTGAAAGAGTAACTCGGGCGTGTGTAGGTACCTGCACGTATTGCTAAGTGTTTCATAGTAGCGGTATTGCGCGACGGGTATTTACGCTGGAAAAGCGTAAGAGGGACGTAAATCTCAGGGTGGACATAAATTCCTTTATCGCGGCCCGTCTTGCCGTGCTAGCGGACTGCCTGCTGCGGCTAGTTCTTACTTTTCCTCTTAGAAGCAGCTCCTATATACGCTTCTTACTAGCTCGGCGACATGCATTCCTGGATAACTGACTTCCCCGCAGTCTGCCAGCTCCACGCCAGACAGATCCTGGCCAATAAATACTGGAAACGTTATCGATTCGCACACATTTCCTCTTGCCGAGTTGCCAGCGGCAATCTTCGGCCCTTTCGCATTGATCCCACTCTCCCTTCACTCTCGCACCATTTCATACCCCTTGTCGCGCGCATCCCTCGTTCTGAATCTGGTGTGTGCCACTCGGGCGCATCGAGAGTCTGTCGTTCACTTTTTCCAGGATATAGTTTCCGCTTTCTACTCATCGATGAAGGTGTGAGAATAGGGATGGGTTGGTTCATACGTGGCGGAATGCAAGGCCTCTGCCAATTAGCAGTTCGCGGACATCTCGCTCGGCCGGCAATCGAGACAACGAGGTAAGAGGAAACCAATTATCCGGCGGAACGAGTGGCCGCCCGCCAACGCAGTTGTTTCCTAATTGCAGCCCCCAAGCCCGAACCCTCTCTCGTGTCGCGTTCCACATAGAGCTTTACTGAAAGTAGCAGATCAACCCCCTTCCCGGTCGAACCAGATGAACTTTTGGCCAATTTTCTCGCATACCCTCTTCCGGCCCAGTTTCTGTTTACCCTCTGGAATAGTCGCGTCTCACTCGTTGTCAGATTTGGCCAATGTTACTCGACGTGTTATTGCTCGCAGTTTCTAATTTGAAGTTGGTAATAGTAGAGTATTTCGGGACTGATCCAATAAAAGCTGATCGATTTTCTTTGTTATCACGACTATTAAAGAGTTCAATAGCTAGAAAGCTTGCTCTCGAAGGAGAATCTAGAATCTTCGGAACTTTGAGATAAAATTCTTTCGACATCAAAAGGGTATCGACAATAGAGAAAGATTCCAGTGACCAACTGACACGCCGAGCGAGCAGAGCTTTTCCGTCACTCTATAATCTTCTGAAATTTCTTTCGTCCCTACTCGCTTTTTAGCATTCCAGCACACCGGCAATATTGACTGTGCCATGTACATACGCGCGTGAGCGAGCACACTCGCATTAAATTGTCGATATCAATTTCCCCGGTGACGCACGCCAAATGTTTATCTCATGAGAATATCAATAGGCTTTATTCCAGCCTGATTCATTATGCGCCCGGTGATATTCTCTGTTATCATGGGGCGCTCGATCGTCGAAAGTTACAGGAGTCGTTCCGTTACAAATTCATTATTGCACAAGTTGTACCAGCTGTTTGCAGAGTACGTCGTCCATTAGAGCTTCGGTCATTAGTGACACAGTCCATAGAGAATTTACTTCCACGATTTCTACCTTTGCCAGTGGGAGAGTAATACTTTAAAGCTCTACGGTCTTCGGTAAAACGCGGCCGGGCCGTGGTACACTGGCATCGTAAACGAAATAAATAGAGTGCAGAGGTAATCGAATTTCATCATTTTTGGTGCGGCGGTCCGCTGGGTGGGTCGAGGGTTCCCTTTGTACCATAATCAAGTTACACCAAGTCGCATTCGCAGCGTTGCCGACCTGGCCAGTGTAATAAACGTGCGACGAGGTACGTACGAGAGCGTTTCCTGCTCTCTGGCACACCGATAACCATAGCAACCCGTCGAGCAGAGAAAGAGAGGATAAGGCTCGATATCGCGATTGCACGTGGCGGTATTAGTAACAAAGGCTGGCATTCACTGCTCGTTTCTATTCGCGCAGAGTCTAGATACATAGGTAAGGTATCATACGATATCCAGAACAATATGTCCTTGCACCAGCAAAGGGGATGCAAGGGTGGATCGGGTTAAAATAGAATGGGAAAGTGAGAGATGTTGTCATATCTTAGCAGTGGGGGAGAGAGAGAGAAAGAGAGCGAGAGAGACTAGAAAAGGGGGATCGAGAATGCCGGGCGTAAAACAGAGCTGGTGAAGGGTGTGGGAGTCAAGTCTCGTTGATACGGGCTACCGGTGAATTTATGAGGGCCGCCGGGATAAGAATAAGGAGGGCCAGCGCCTCCCTGCCTTTACGTCTCCGTTTTACTGGGCGTTTCGCTGCCATTTGCATAACGCCATGCTTACACCCCGTGCAGCCTTCGTTGTTCTTCCACGGTAACCACACCCGTCTTAACCCGCACCTGCTGGGACCTGCAGTCAGTAACAATTCTGCCAGTGGCTAAGCATCCACCTTCAACGAGTCGAAGTGACTCATAATAATGAGATGGCTAGCCAAGTGACTTCATCCGTCGGCCGCGTACCAACTCGATGACGCCCCGGAATTCTTAAGAGCCGCGGGAACCTTTCATGGAAAATTAATTAGCATCGATCGAACCGAGTGGGGCTGGAAAGCGGGCGGGAGAGTGCGGGCTCCTTCTTTCAGGAAACTCTTGCGGCGGCTACTTCTTCAAAGGATAGCGTAATTAGTCCGAATGCGTTTTCTTCTCTATGAATTACTTTGCCTCGTTTCGTTTCTTGCCTCTTGCCAACTCCCCACTCACTACTCCGTCGTTGTACAGCCTTATGAGTTCGAGGGTATTTTCGTTCCTTTTGATGGCCGCTCTTACTCCTTTAGCCTTCTGCTTCCTTCGTGAATTTCATTTCTTATGTTTTTCTACGTATATTTCACCTCCAGCGATGCAGCAATCGTACACAGTACTAGAAGTTTTCGGATTGATTTTAATTGGAGTAATACGATCTTAGACACCATTAATAAACTCCCGTGATAGCTTTACAGGTATAAGATATTCTCTGGTGTAGTGGATCAACAGGGGAACTTCTACCGAAAGCTCGAACTACACTATCAGGAAAGCAAGCATCATGAGCAACAGTTAGATAGGGTTTAATGAAGTAAAATAATACTTGCATTGTTTTATTGTAATTAACTCAAACTAGTTATTTACATATACAGTTATAAACTTAGTAATTGTGTTATTATAATGATACTCGTTTAAATAAAGAGGATTCAAGAACAATAATGTTTTGGACTTTAACAATAAGCTCCATGTGGGGATGCAGAAGTCTTGAGACGAAGCTGATAAGATGATATTCCATAAACTATCGACCAGTGTTTTGTACCTGTAACATATTATTAAAATATGAAATGATTGTATTGATGCAGAAGTTGCTCGGATTCTCGTGCCGTGTCAAAAATCAAATACATTTTGGTATTGGTTGGAATGCACGATGTGTGTCGCGCGAAAGAAAGCGTACGAGCGGCAATGCAAATCGAGCAGCATTTTCCGGGAAATACAGGGTCGGTTAAGCCGCGGAAAGAACGAGCGCAGTGCCGCAAATCCGAGGTTGTATCGTGCGAAATCGGGCGCAGTGTTTCGGGATCAGGGAATTGAACATCGGGGAAAAGTCCATTTTCGGAATCGGAAAACAACACGCTTTGCTCTTGGCGTCCGCTTTGCACGGGGTTCGGAAGAAGAATGCTGGAGGAGTACGATTCACTTCTAATTAAAGGATCATGGAAAGTCTTCGAAAGCAAATTGGCGAAACCCGTTCTCATTCTCGGCGCGGCGCGGTTCGTTGACTTTAATTTCGACGTCGGGATCTCCGGAGCAGGGATATCTCCTTCCTGCCTCCTCTGATTCCGCTAGCCCTCGCTAGTTATACTGTCCCGCTGATCCAAGATCCGATCTCGACGATCCTTGCACTGGGATCTCTCTAATTAGATCATCCTGCTTTATCGGCGATGGAATTAACTCTTTCGAACGTGACCGCTTCTACGCCCTCTCTATCTCTCTGTCGATTTTCCACAGTGGCAGGTCCTGTCAAAGACACGTTTGGCCTTGACGGTGGATCACGAAACCATAGGGTATCAGAGTTATGCCTTTGCAATGCCGGATATTTATGGTCGCACCGCTCCCTTTGAGAGCAGACGCATATGGAATTCCGCCGGATTCCGGGAAACAATACAAAGCAAAGCCACGGAAACTGAAGCAGCGATGGTGTGTGCATATGAAACGCCACGTAATCACGCGTTTTCAGTACTAGAGCTGTTGCCGGATAGTAGCAGGTACAGGGACTTTTCGACTTTGCAGCCTTTCTAGCCAGTCCTCTTGCCTCGTTAAATGAAGCATAGAAAGCAGAGGTTTACGAGGGCAAGGCTCTCAGCATGTTCTAACGTCGAGTATGTGGCATATCCATGAATTCTCTATCACGCTTGCTAGTATGTCGCTTCACTTCCCATCTAAGTATATTCCTGTAGCTCAGTCTCTAATAAAACTATGACACCTATCACATCGAAACCCGCGCGTACTATTCTACAATCCTTAATAGACTTTTGGAATTTTTTCCTAAATTAATCGTGATTCTAATATGAAATGAAAACTAACTAAATAATCGAAATAAGAGACACGTCACTAGTTGCGGATACGGTAATATCCGGCTGGTGCTCGACGGCAGTTCCTGTTTTTCCGAACTTGTTCTCTATTAAAGTTTCGCGGAGTGGGCGGCTCGAATGAGGTAGGGTTTGTAGGTCACCAAATAGAGCTGAGGGAAGCCGAGCCGGTTGCACGATTGCAAGCAGCAAGTGAAGGACGAAGGCGAGCTTGGTGTCAGAAGCGGGTACTGCGGGGAAAGTAGAGGAGGAGGGAGAAGGAGAATTCTCGAGGAGAGGATAGGAAGCGTGATTGTAAATTAGAATCTCTGTACCATAAAGCAGAGCAGCCGCCTGTGCAGCCGAGGGCGGCGGATGCCAGCGGTTCTGAGTTTTGAGAAAGCTTCGGCGGGGGTGGAAGGGGTTGGTTGGCAGGGCGAGAGTGGTTTGGGGTGTCTCTAACAACACAGATTGTTAGTGGACATTCAGAACTTCCCACTCGCGGGTATTGCTTCGCCTTCGAAGTTTTCTCGATGTTTTCAGCCGGCGCGTCTAGATGGGAAGCAAGCCGAACCACTTGTCCCATCGCTCGCTTTTTCTCTCTCTCTCTCTCTCTCCCTCCCCCTTCTTTCACCCCTACCCACTCTTTCTACACTCTCCACTCACACTATATTCCTTGGTACGCACATACCTACGGATATCCAGTGGTGAGGGCGCACATACATGAAAGAAGGAAGCTCGACTCGACTACCTTTTCGACAGATAGGTAACGCCGTTCCAGACTCCTCTCGCAGACTTCCTCCTTCTGACGTGGATTTTTCCGCTCTCCAGCTATTCTCCAGTGGCAGTCCGCTTCTCCTCGCCTCCTTCCTCGAATCCGCAGCGGTCCAGCGAGAATTCCGATCCCTCCGCACGGCAAATACGCGAGATCGGCGGAATTTAATTAATTGGCTGGCTTAGCACACTCGACGGATCACGCGCGCACTGGATCCTACCCTACGAGAATCTATCCTCAACCAGTCTGTCTGTCTGCTTGCCTGCCTGCCTGCCTGCCTGCTTGCCTGCCTGCCTGCCTACCTCACTCACTCTCCTGTAAAAGGGGGAGGCGGTGATAAAATTTTTATCTTATACGAGACTTCAGTGAAGAGCGAGACTGCACTCTCGGCTCCCGGGATAAACTCCGATCGATCTGATACAGTGCCTTGTCAGTACAAGCGATAAAATCGCCAGGACAGCAAGTTACATCGAGGCGTACGGTTAGCCGAGGTTTATGCCTCCGTGTATTCTCATTTCACGTTGAACCTGCTGAGTGCTTCTGACTTTCCTTCCCCCCTCTTCAACAAGACGCTGTCCATGTTAGACATTACCCTTTTACAAACAAGACTTTACGTGTCCAGTTTATTTTCTTATCCCGGACACGGATAAAATACATTGGTGTATCGATTTGTTCCAGTATGTACGCCAGTACAATTTCCGAACTAATCTCTATCTGGATCAGTCATTTCGAGCGCATTGCAGGCCGGCGTGGCGGCCGGCTGGCGATGCAATGCAAATGTTATGCGACCGTTCTGTTGCGCGCATTGTTTAGCCGGCGCTATCAAATATTGGTGGATCGAATCACATAACGGGTTGTTTATCCCGGCGTACAGTATGCCAACATAAACTGCAATAAATGGTCGTTAAGCGAGTTCTAGTTGCGACCGCGAAGTAGTTATATGGATTACGATTGTCCGTGCGTGCATGCGTGTGCGTGCGCGTGTGTGTGTGTTTGTGTGTGCTCACGCGTTAATTGCCTTGGCGCGCACGCTCGCACGCTTATTATCTGAGCGCCTCTCACGCTTCTGTCATTCGTGCCCGCCGTCGCAGCAAGCTGGCTAATGCGTTTTTCGAATTTCCAGCTTTTTCGTAAATCCGTGTGTGTGTTCGGCTTTTTCGCTCTCGGAACGCGATTTGAAACCTTCGCTATTTCGGACCACCTTATATTCACGGGGAGTACAGTGTACACAGCCGAGATTGGTCTTTTCCCAGCTTTAGAGATGAGTTTCGAATGGGTTTAGAGTAATTTCCTGTTTTTTCCCAGAGTAGTGTATTTAATATCCCAAAGTTCTTGCTAACAAAATGAGAAAGTAGTCTTCGACACTGCCGGGAAACTTTTAAAAAATTATTATGGCACTGAAAAAGAAAGTAGTTTACGAGAAAAAGTTTTTAAACCGCTTTTTAAATGAAACGGTGTCGCAGAGAAAATGTGTTCCAGGGATTCTAATTAGTACACAGTAGATAATATCATTAGGAATTAGAGTTTGCGTGTGCTATCTCGAATAAATCTCTCCTTGTCATTCTTGATTTCGGCTTTCTTGTGCTCTCCGTACACTTAGTCGATTGCCCCCCTTCAAGGATTTACGACACGACAGGTTTGTCGCTGAAATATTTATGTCGTTGTCGCGGCTTTGGCCTGTTAGTGTCCGGTCGTTGCGGCGGCTGCCTGTGACGCTCGATCGCGACAATTCTATCGGCCACTGTCCACGCTTAATTCCGGACAAGTCCGCGTCTGCTGCTCGTCGGTTTGTAATTGAATCGTCGGGCACCGTGTAGGACCATTGATTACTTGCCGTGAACACCGAGCGAGTCACTCTGCACACAGGGCAGAGCAACCAGGCCGAAATACATAGGTGTTTAACCGGTAGCAGTCAGCGTAACTCTACAACCCTCTGCATTCTAACCAGTTTCAATCGTCACCCAACTCTTCAGTGACTAGGCTTTCATTACTTTTCCACAATGCCTGCAATATTGTACTCCTGATGGTTGACTCGAAGCTTGAAACAAGGTCGAGTTTTGCCTGCAATTAGAATTTCAGCCAGTGGATCCGAGCCACGCATTTGTCCCTTATTTCGGCGGAGGTAGTTCGCTCCATAAAGATGTCATTGAGAGAATTCGAGGCAGCCCTTGTCGCTCGAGCAACGTCGCAGTACTGAATCGTGACATACTTTCAATGAACCTTTTAGGGGAAGAAGGGTATCGTACATCTTGGCTTGCCGGCTTGTTCAGGTACAATGTTTTCCATTCGTATTATGAGAGACAGCGCGCGACAGTAAGGTCGAGGTGGAATGACAGGAAGAGCGAGAACAGGTTAGGTGGCGAAGTGGTCGCCGGAGTGTCTCGGGGTCGAGAAATGATAAGCAGATTATCCATCACCGAGTCTGTCAGGGCACACAGCGAACATCGGAGCTTGAAGTACCCCAAGGCAACCTGTCATAATATTAACGTCGCTTCGCGCCCTATTTACACGATAATCCTCCGCCGGATGCTCGTCGTTCGCCTTTCCCTTCCGCCGCTTCTTTATTCTAATTAGATTCGCTAGAGCGCGCCCGCGTGTCTGGTGTCCCTCTTTCCTTCCGGCTGTGCTTCTCATGCGTTTAACATGACCGCTACATAAAGCTCGGCTCTGCCAGCGAGATGAAGAGAAAGGAGGGGGAATCGTGGCTTATTTTCAGGACGGTTTATCGCTCCGTAACAGGTGCCCCACCGCGGATGCGAGCTTGCGATTCTGATACTACTTCCGGTTTTCCGCCAAGCGGGATTTAAGGCAACGGACCAGCATCTTGCGGTGGCTTTGTCCGTGTATTTCAGTATGCACACCGGGGAGCACGTATCGCACCGGTTATTGTTTGAATACTGGGCTGTGTGCGTGTGTCTGTGTCTGCGAGAGAGAGTATAAATCTTGGGCATAACACGAGTCACGTTACTTCCTTCGAGAACCGAGCGACCAAGACCTCCGGGGGCCCCCGAACAAATTCGTTGCTGAATTACTTGCCCTCCTGAATTCTCGAGTCGTGCATCCGACGCTCCCTTGTCTGCCTGTTAGTTCAGATAATTTATTTCACGTGGAATTCGTTGCATTCTCGACCGGTGATAAATTAAGAGGAGGTCAATAGTTTTTAGGTGGACAGAAGGGATCTTTCGACCCCTGTCAGAGTGAGGTCCATATGTTTGCTAGAGAGACACTCATCGATTGGTTCTCATTCGTTCTATCAAAATTTATAGCCAACCACTGGGAAACAAAATACTGTGTATAGTCTTTGTTTTTTTCAACCATTAACGTCGTACGAAGATTAGAGTTTTATGAAATACGAGGTGAAGGCCGTGCGCGACTAGGCGCTTCGAAATCGAATCACTAATTGCGCGCGAGTATGAATTAGATCGCGTGATTTATCGAGGGTGAAGTTTGTGTATCAGATTCATTAGCGAGCCCATTATAATTAATTGTCCCTAGAACGAATGGCGATCGGATAATAGAGCTATGGTCTCGCGCTTCTCTGTTTATGGAAGCCATGCTTCACAGAGAGGCAGCAACGAGCGAGCAGGCAATGGAAGAGTCTCGGCGGTGGAAAAATTGACTCAAACGAATGGAAACAAGTTGCAGACGCGTGTCATGTTGAACAACGCCCGCTCGACACGCTAATAAAAGAGCTCTCGTTGCGCGCGACATATTAAATACGAGAGCGGTGCGATGCGATGCGCGACAGGAAATCTGTCTAAAGCTTTCGCCGGGCGAAATGCGCGCTGCACACACATATAGCTGCGCATGCCATGACGAGTGTTTGATACTCATTAAAACATACGTCGGAAAATCCATTTCAATGGAATACCTATGATAGAGCCGTGAGTCTAGTTCAACTATTGCGTACACACACGGGTGGACGTGCACACACAGACTAGCGCACCACCGTCAAAACGAAGACAAACAAAACGAGTGTGTTCAAAGCCGAGAAAGGATTTATTGCGATAGATATTTGATATTCACCGTATGCCGAGCGCCCTAGAATTGTGGAGGGAGAGAGAGTACGCGAGCCCCCCGCAAGCCGAAATATATGGTCCGATCTGTTCAATATTAATTCGAGACTTCTCTGCGGAGCTGACTATAGGTATACTTTGATGCATACATGCGGTACGAGGCGGAATCCTTTGCAGGATATATCTCGGAAGCCCGCGTGACTCTCGACAACGTTCCCGGGAAGAGAGAGAGAAAGAGAGAGAGAGAGAGAGAGAGAGAAGCGATGGTCGAAGGGAACTTCGGAATTTCCTACCTTTTCTCCCCCTGTGGCTCGAATATTTCCAGGCGAATATTGCCGGGTAACCATGGGGAGTGGAGCTTTCCGCGTGAGAATTCACCGATATCTATGTGCTTCCGGTGAAAAAGCACACTGCTGGACCAGCATCCGCTTTAATTCACAGCCAATGACACCGCCGCAAATCCTCTATTCCAGGCTATATGCGATTAAACGATATTAATAATACGAGAACCGCATCTGCCACTTGAGAATGCGAAACACGAAGCGAAGCGGCACCCGGAAATACTAGGATGAGAATAAAGTTAGAACAGGAGAGGCACGATTTCGGGATTCGCAGAGGTGGCTGGCTGGTCACATACGAATTCTCTAATTCACGGAGAGAGCACCGTCTTCTCCGTTGTCTCGTCGCAGAGTGACCAGTCGCCAACAGCGAGGCTTTTTGGCATTCAGTACGAGCCACGCGTCAAGTCACCAATTATATCAGGAGAGCGAGAGTAATTCTGAGAACCTGTGTTCGCAAGCACGTACTGCAGGTATGCAGCCGAGCGCCCGTGCGTGCGTAATGTTCTCACGTCACAGACTATGCTATGGCATCTTCATTTGTCCCTCTCCCCTCGCCTTTCAAAGAAGTTGACCGTCGCTCGTCGGGAGAACGCCCTCTAACAATTTGTCTACCACTTTTTTTCTATGCATCTCTGAGATTTTGTCCAGCCATAGAAATGCAACAACAATGAAACTCGTCTCGTTGCATTGAAGTGCGAGTGGCGTAGGATCGAAATGCATACTGCGTACTGTGGAGATGGAGAATCCAGTTTGGGCTGTCCACTTGAAGAGACGAAACCGGAGGAAGGAAGCGAGGAGCGTTCATTCCGGAGTACACCGGCTCTAAACCGAACGAGAGCGATCGAGTGATCGAGCGAGAAAGGGACGCTGAGTGCCGAATACAGGAGAGAGTGAGTGAGAACGAGAGGGAAGGAGGGAGAAGGAGGGAGAGAGAGAGGGCGAGAGAGTGCGCGCGTGTACGGTCCGCTAAAGTTTCGAGGGGCGGAAGCAATTCGTGGCGGAAGCGATGAATGATCGGCAACAATGGGAGTCAATCAGGTGGGCGTATTCACGTGAGTGAATCGGTTCGATTATCCGGTACCAGGCGATCTCTTCACCGGGCGGCAGGCGCGCGCGTTGCATCAAAACCGCTTTTGCATTTGCGGCCCGGCCCGGCCCGCCTGTTTCACCGAGTGGCTAGCCGCCGTTGCTGGTAGCTGCTGCTGTTCCATTGCTGAACGCTGCGACGATGTTACCGTAATAGGGTCCGATTAAGATGCAAATTTTGGCCCGGCACTCCGCCCGACGATTTAACCAGCTAACAGGGCTAATATTAAATAAAATTTCAAGCCGCCCCGTGCAAACGCCCGGCACGACCTACCAGTCTCGCCAGAGGCTGCCTTCGGGACGGGTTTTCTCCTCTGGTTGGCATTCACTGAAAGCGGCTAATTTTCATTTTGAGAAATTATTATTAGATTTCCCCCTGTCGCGCCACCGCTTCAACTCTCTATCACTCACTCTCTCGTTCTCTTCCTGCTTTTTTCTTCTCTTGACACTCTTTTTCCGCTTCCTTTCGGCGAGTCAATCTGCCGGCGATTCGTGCACAGTGAGGCTTCTCCATTTTTCGCCAGACTCCTACTCGCCCTCAGCGTATAATTCGCTTTCCGCTGCCTCCGGGGAAATCCTCTTTAGCTGGCGTTTTACTTGCTTCTATTTATTGGCTCGTCTCTAGCCCCACCACTCTTTTTCTCTTCTTAGCCATCTCTCTGTCCCACTCCCTTTCTTCTGCCAGTCAGAAGTATATATCGCGGCTGAATGTAATTATTTCAGCTCATAAAAGTTATCCACGTAAATTCTCGGGACGCTCTCTCCAACCTCGCTGAGGATGCTGGGCCGCCGCTGCTGCCGCCGCTCTCAAGTTTAAGACTGCGAGCGCTTATTATGCCTAAGTGAATTACGGAATACTTATAATAGTTCCTTCGTTCTGTATCGATCGTCTCGAGCTGATTATTTTTGAGAGGAAAGCCTCTTCTCGAAGATGCATTGCCGGTCCACCAAGAGCCGAAGTAAAATTGAAGATTGAAATAGATTACAATGGATGATTTAAAGTTTAATAGCTAGCTGGATAACCTTTCGCTCGAACGTCAAATGAATACTCTATGAGATTGCAATTAATTACAGTAATCATGCATATTGAGAAATCAGCAAGAATTGTAGGTAGACACAGATAATTGAAGGAGCACTTTAAAGCTGGACGGCTTGCACACGCAGGCAGATCAAGAAAAGAGCTTAAATCGCAAAGACGCTGATATAGAAGAGCTTCAAGGATGTTCATTAAAAGTGATTAAGAGGAGCTGAAGAGCCGGGATTCCTCGCTAGCTAAACCCCGTGCATTTTTAATCAGACATCGCGCACAAAGGAAGATCCTAAGTGTCCGCATTGCATTAGGCTCGACATTAATCATGCACATACCAGCGCGCGAGCAAACAGGATGTGACTGTTGCAGAACACCAGCAGCAGCAGCGAGAGAAATATGCTGTTCGCGGGAAAAATGTCTGGTGTACCGTAACAGCATTACGCCCGGTAATGCGGCTGGCTTTTAAAGCCGAAGCACCCTCGATTTCCATAGAGCAGTCGGCTGCTTAAAACAAACGCGAGGAGTTACAGGAACGGCTGCGAATGGGAAGAGGAGAATTGTGCGAATTTTGGTTCCTAATACTCCGGACTCCTCCTGACACGTACATTTTGCAGTGGTGTAACTCTCGCCCTAGCGAGAGAATGAGTAGGAGAATGAGAGAGGGAGAGAGAGAGAGAGAGGGCTGCAGAAAAGCGAAGAGAAAGAGCAGGTGCATTAACTCACTATGGAATTCATGGTGGTGCGACTACCGCCGAGTCGTAGGAGTCTCAGCCGAGAGAGGAAGGATAGGAGCGAAGCCCCGGAAAAGTGTAAATCAGATTAGGCGTCTTAGAATGGCCACCCCAAGGAGTGGTAGTCACCTTTCATCAACAGGGAGACCCGGCCAAAACAAAAGTATAGCAGGGAGAGAGAAAGAGAGGGAGAGAAACTAGGGACGGAAGGGTAAAACGAGGGTGGAGGAGACACGAATTAATGTTCATCCATGGAGGAGTTCTACTCTCTCGTACGAGAAGGCTTTGCTACTTTCGTTCGCCTGCTCTTCTGCCCCTCGCAATTGATCTTTCCTGGGAGGAAACGCTCCTCGGTGTACCGAGGCAACTCGCGATTTATCGCTGCTTCCTGTTACCGCCCTTGACGCGCGTACGTGCTCCTTCCTACCCGGGCGCAATTTTCCTCCCCGAATAGCTTCGAGCTGGCCTGTCTGACTGTCGGGGATAGCGATTGTCGTGCGGATCGTTCGCTCGGAAGACACAGAGATTAAGTTAGTCTCGAACAATCAGTGATTTTAAATCCGACAGGAGTTCGTGTCGACTGGCAGTTGAGAGGGTGGCAGTGCGAGGTTGGAAGTGGGTGGGTGGGTGGGCGACGACACGGAGTATAATAAGGCGCATTATGCCAGGAGAGCGGGCGTCACCGCAGTCAGGGGAGTTTTGCGCGTTGAATGCAATTGGTACGGGTGACGTGCGTCAATTTCCAGGACGGCAGGCGGTTTCCGAATGCGCCGCCCGATGATGTGTTCCGCGCGAGATGCGGACTCACGAACAACTCAATTTCCGAGCATTGCGCGCCGACTGTTAGCAGGTCAATCCATCGCTATCGACCGATCGACGCTTCGTCCAGGAATTGTGCTGGCAACCTCGCACCTCTCCCCCACCGCTTTATTGCCGGGTTACTGTCAATCTGCGCGGTACTTTTAGTGCACTTTTATGTTGGCCGCCTTGTTATCCCAGTGCCGTTGCGCCCTGTGTCCGCTTGAAATGGGTGCGCGCTGTTCCATACAACCGATTGCCAAGAGAGAAACTGCTTATCTCGAATCAATTATGCGCCAAGTCGGTCACGCACAGCGTAAAACTGGAGGCTGGAATGGGGTTATCGGTAGGCAAAGTCGAACGAGTAAGCGCAGGAGGTGCGATTTATGGGAGAAGCGAGACGCGCGCGGTCGCAGGCTGCGTTGACAAAGCGATTTGCCTCTTGTTACCTCCGTCACGTACGCCCCACCCGAGCCACCCGCTAAGTTCCTACGAAGACCGACGAAAGCTTCTGAACGAGAAGTACGCAGCTCGATGCTTCAGGCCCAACTTTCCAACCACCCTCTAGCACCTCTACTCTTACCCTCTTCCACCCTCGCCGCGCCGCACCGCGCCGCACCACGCCGGCCTCTTCATCGGAGCCCCCAATAATCACCAACTTCTACATCGAGCTTCGCTGGAAGTCGATCGATCGGCACATTGCTAATGCGAACGATCGACCAATACCAGTGAACCGCGCCGTGTCAGACGCAGTATTAACGACAGCCCTCTTAGCCCGACATGGTTAGAAGAAGGAAGGGAAGCCCGCAAAATCGATGGCAGCCGTGTGGGAGATTTTTATTAGAAGGATTAAGCCCGGGCAAGCAAACAAACTGGCACGAGTGTAGCTATATCGGTATTGAGCCCCAATAAAGATTATTGCGCATCGTTCGAACGGCGCATGGGAGATGTTCGTCGCGCTGGTAAGAGCCGTCTGAATGAAAATCACCAGTACGCCTGTAATCATTTCGAGCGTGGAAAACAAGCGCTTGCTTAGTGGTAGGTTGCGCGCCGGCTGCATCGAGTCCTCGGAGCACTGGTAATAATAACGGCGCAGCGCCGGACCAAGTGGAATCGTCTATCGGAAAACACTAAATATCCGCGTTCCCGTAGCTCCGCTCTGTGTCATTCATTTCATTTGATAGTGTGCACTAGGTACTGGCGAGGGCAACGACGCTCGAGCTAGAAAAGCCCGGGCAGGTCCAGGGCTTCGAGAGGGAATCGACGAACGAACGAACGAACGAACGAACGAATGAACCAACGAACGAATGAACGAACGAATGAACGAAACCCAAGTCCGTAAACGCATCTAGAAAATCGGAGGGTGGAATTGCTGGCCGGCGGACCGCGCAATAAATCTCCGGTATTAATTTCCACGACCTTAGCAAATCGCGACTGCCACTCGTAAAGAGCGCCATTTTATTTGCTACTGATATTTACCTCTCGCGCACTCGATGAGCCGACCCTTACTAACTCATCGGCCCTCCAGCGAACCTGTTTAACACACAGCCACCATCGTAACCAAATGATCTTTCCGAGAGTGCACGCTAGCCATGAAATACAAGTTCACCCTTCCACCAATTCGTTTCTTCTTGTCCGCGGGGAATTAGAATTTTTACGGGCCGAGCCGCCCGCCCGTAAATAACCTCTACTCTCGGCGTTCTTTATCGCCTTATTATTTACAGGATGCCGCGCTACGGAGTACCGCGCAATAACGCCCGACGGCTACGCTCGAGTACGTGACGGAAAAATGCAACAATGGAAAATGAATTATTCCACTTTCATTATATTACTCTTTCACGAGCCGCAATTGTTACACTGCCGCGGTTGTCAGATGTACGAGTTGCACGATCTATTATTACTTGTCGATTGCCGATGTAAATAGCAGAACGGATAAATCAATCTCGGCTTTCCTCGACGATCGCATTCTGTAATCCGAAGTAATAGTTGCTCATTCCAACGTCGCGGCGCTACCTTTTATACGGCGAATGAAACGCGCGCCGACCGATCTACCGAGCAGTTAATTTTATTGGCGTCGGAGAATATTGGAGTTACGATCGAGCGCATGGCTACAATGGTTAGCCGGCAGATAGGAGCGCGCACGGCCGCAATACTTCACTGTCTTCCGGAGTGTTTGCCGCGGAACTGGATCGTTATGCGAGGCTCCATCAAGCTCGAGCAAGCACTCCAGAGGCTCTCGAGTAAGAGGGAGAGCGTACAAGAGCAAGCGAGAGGGAGAAAACGGACGAACGCGGGTGGCTATTACATTATATTCAGGATTTACTATCGCCTCTTTGTCAGCGTTCAAAATGGACGGCAAGGGAGGAAGGTGCATTCCCATAGCGAAAGAGAGAGCAAACGAGATTATTCCCGCTGAATGGAAAAGTAGCGGCGACACCGTCG
This sequence comes from Ectemnius cavifrons, assembly GCA_964023945.1. NCBI lineage: Eukaryota > Metazoa > Arthropoda > Insecta > Hymenoptera > Crabronidae > Ectemnius > Ectemnius cavifrons. The sequence continues at coordinate 5,781,489 of OZ030385.1, read as the reverse complement.
GTATACCGTCCTGTTAAACCTCGGTTAAAAGGCGTGTCGTTCCGACACTCGCACATCCGCTAGAAGAGCGAATGTAGAATTGTCCATGCTTTGAATCAGAGCTATTCCTCTCCAACCTTCCAACCACTCTCATATGTATCGTATACTTTAAAAAGACTGCCAAAAGTGTGGGGAGCGAGAAAAGGAGAATTACGAGAAACACACGGATGGTTTCCATTTCACACCTTGGCTCGGGTGGAATGAAGAGGGGCAAATGGAAAGAGAGAGAGAGAGAGAGAGAGAGGCGGAGAAGTGAGAGCAGTTACGCTTAGAAATCCGAGTCTCTGATGCCGAGAGAGTACTACTAGTGGAGAAAACCGCTGTTTTACATAAGCAAGCCACGTTCTCCTGGCACGCTCTTCCCATAGCTGGGCCGCGCGCGCGCCACCTAATAGTTACAATCACAGCGAGCTCATTACCATTCATTCGTCGAAGCAGTTGCCGCGGAAATGGGGAAGTTCTCGCGCAAATACCTAGCGGGCATCGGATGGTAATTGACGGGCGGCAGGTGGCGTGCAAACAAATGACAGGTGATGAAGGAAATGAGAGAAAGATAGGAAGAACGAGAGAGAGAGCGTGCATTTATCGCTATGGCGAAGCTGTAAGATCGGTATTTTTGCATTGGACTTGTAGATTCGGTATACCACCGCGTTCCGGCTGCGGTCGGGCGCGCGATCCGCGTTTCCTCGGAAGCCGGACGAAGTTTGAACCGCTGAACTTGGCAGACCATCGCACACGCCAGCCAACCAGCCAGCCGGCTCATTCCCCTTTGAACCGTGAAAATCGCGCGAACAATGGAACCGCAGTCGCGAGAGAACACTGCGAGACTAGTGGAGTCGGGCGAGCGGAAGCTGGAGAAACCGAGAGAGCTTTGCTGCTTGCTTGCTAGCCCAAGAGGGAGAAAGAGAAAGAGAGAGAGAGAGAGAGAAAGTACGGGAAAGCGCGGGAGCCAAGAACGAAAGGAGCAAACACCGAAAGAGTCACTTCTGCACGAAACTTCTTGCTCCGATACACATATATGTATATGGTGTATATATAGACACGGTGTACACGTATATGTATAGTATAGAGTGATACTTTTCTTGGAGTTCAACCGTCCTTACAGTTCGAGCGACGGATTTGTAATGCAAGCTTTCTTACGTGCGAAGCACCTACCTTTTCTCTCCCTCTACGAGCCCGAGCTCACCGAAACTGAATTTTCTAACAATAACTCGAGGGATTACTCCTGAGGAAACTATTTTCTCGTCCTCTCCCGACCATTATTCCTTTCCCCCGGGCTTCCCGAACGCTCTTTATCGTAATGAGACGCAGCCGACGCAATCCTCGTACCTTATTGTTTCGCTTCAACAATCTTGGATATATTCTGTTCGATACTTTTACCTTTTATGCTAACGGCCTGTTTTTTTCTCTTTTTTTTTTTCTTTAACAAGCCGATGCACGCTTGGTTTATAAACAACGAGTATGCGAACCACCTGGACGCAAACATGACGGCTAAGTTATAAAGAGTCGCCCGGATATTATGGTTACGGGAAAATAGTTTCGGATTCAAAATAGCATTTCTACCTGGTCGACTTCGAGATCCCATTCAGATATGAATAATGGGGTTAGCGTGCAATTATCATGCTAATGAGAGTTGAAGCACGCCCGGAATATGTTGTTAGGAAATGTTACGAAAGTTTTCGGGGAAGATAGGCAATTACGCTTCGCCTGTTAGCGTCTTCATTATTGCAGAGCGAGGAGAGTCTACGTTTTCTGCGTCGGCCACGAGTCTATTAGAACAGAGTTAGTTGCGAAATGTTCGCCGATGATATTGTCGTGGAAAGTATGTAACAATTATTCAAATTCCCTGAAATCCTCTTCATTAGACGTTGCAAGAGAAACGTTCAAACTCCGACATTCTTTCAGAAAACCCAAGGGACGTATAACTTTTCGTACTGAGTGATAGCTTGGATTTCTCTTATTTGTACAAGCACATATATTTCCAACCTCCTGGCTTGCTATCCAATCATTTCGGGAATCGTGAATATCATTCCTAAAGTCCCGCAATGAGTCCTGCAAACACTCGCCCAGCCGCTTCTATTGCAATTCGCTGATGCTGCTTTGTCACACGAAATGACTCTGAAATTCAGTTCTATTCTCACTATCCGCACATTCTCCTACATCGATGTGGCGGACCGCCGCTCAGTGCATTCAGTAATTAATTGCAAATTGCAATTTCGCTCGCGCGAAACCCATCGTCACGTAGTGCGAGCGCGTGCGCTTGTGTCGAGTGATACATCGTATGGCAAGCTGTTTGGGTAAACGCTTTGAGTACTTATGAGATTTCCAGAGTCTCTGAAGCGAAATGGGTCATTTTACCACCAAGGCTGAGCTATTACTAATTCATGCAATAATGCTAGGAGAGCTTCGAGTTACCCGATGTACGACACTCTAAATGCCCCGCTATACACTATACTACCTTTTTACACATTTTACGTTCCACAGACGTGTGTTTGAGGCTCGTAAACTCGAAAGTCGAAATGACTTGGTTCGCTCCTGAAAACACCCGACGTGTATCTCAATTATAATAATCGTATTACACGCAAAAATATTACTCGTGATAAATTCACCGCGTTATTTTTGCCGGGATAACGAATTCGGTTTTTACCGGCAGCGGCGGGTGAAAAAATAATCGGGGTGGATTGATTCTCGCGGATTTATGCGGTGTTACAATTGGACCGGTAATATATACGATGGATTTTCCAGTATTGGTTGCAGGACGAATTGGAAAAGTAATAAATTATACATTCAGTTTTGATTACCGTTCACATTTTCGACCGCGCGTACTGGACACAGCATTGTACTTCTCGGCAGAGTTGTCCTTTGATAAATAACAAAATCATAGGATCGAGCTTGTCGCTTTTCCATTTTCCTCTAATGAGTTGATTTGTTATTTCTCACCCGTTCTTCCATAGTAGCCTTGTGATTCCCGGCGAAATCTTAGACCGCGTTCCCTCTCCTTTGTAGAAGGGAGGAAACTATTTCGCCACTGGATTCCACTTCGTAATGAAGGGGAATCCAGACCAGTCTGACACAAGATACTTAGCCAGTTAGCAATAATGGAAGATGGATGGAGAATTCGTATCCTCGCGCTACCGGTCTATCAGATATTCTAGCTTGCATGAAACAGACGTGTATCCGTGAAAGTTTCCTGAGTGACCTCGACGCCACAGCGCTTCGACTCTAACTAAAAGTCTCGGATACCACTGCCTCTCTTCCGGCCGGTCCATCGCCTCCTTCCACCTCTGCACACCTTTCGAACTCGTTCCAGGTCGTTCCGCTCGCGGAAATTCCCCGGACAGTGCTAAATGTGTAAGCGATAAAAGTATGTCTGCGGGGAAACGCGTCATTTTATGTACTTCCTGCATTTCCTTAAGGTCCCCCCGGACGCTCGTAAATATGCGCCAACTTTTTTTTTTCTCCCTCACCACTGCCGCCGCCGGAAAATACCCGTTGGCAAGGGCGAGCACATCTCCGGACTTCGGCTCCTCGCTTTTTACGATCCTTAGTGGCTGTGTAATGCAGGCTTTGATGGTCGAACTAGCGAAAAAGTTGAGGTAATCAGCCGTTTCTTCAACACCGATTTCCCCCTTTCTTATTCAGGGCGGAGTTGGAGAGAATTGGGGGGTGTCGCGGGAAATTGGAGCATTTCGAAATGGAGGTATCGAGAGACGGATTTAAATCTGCCGGATGATTTGTGTCGAGGTTCGATCACCGCAGCAGCGGGCGATAACAATTATTGCCAAGTGGCGGAGGACGAGTGGCCGAATACGAAGCAGGCTCTCGTGAAGCAGGCCTCGCCATTACTGCCTCATTAATAACGACATTCGCTCTGCCGGTAGGCCGTGATTTAGTGGGTCGAGGATTTCTCTCTCACACCACCCCGGCCTCCTCACTCTCATATCTGCTATGGTGGCTCGAGTGGGTGAGAGCCGCGAAAGAGAGAATAATGACAGGGGATGCCAATCTTCACCACCTTCGCCAGTATCAAGTCTCCTGAGATCGTTATTAACGAAACAGTTTCAACGATGTCCCTGTAGATTTGGCCCACCCCCTCTCAACTTTCACTGTTAAAGACATTCGCCCACACGTAAGTCTGGGGTGCGATGGGGTTGGATTAGGCTCGAGTTGTTCACCCCTAGCAATTGACGTTCCAAGTATAGTGCGCTCTGGGATATTAAGCGGCAGGTGGTAAAGTTTCTACCGCACGCCGCCTTGGAATTGCAAGCGAGCGAGCGCGCGCGCGCGCGCGCGATCTTAAGTGGAAAGCAATGCTTCCATTACGCGGTGGCTGAGCTTTAATTAATCTTTCACTGGTAGTGGAAACCCGCGGCTAAACTAGAAATCCCAACCCCTTGTAAATAAATGAAAATCCTCCACGGATGAAAGCTACAATGCGAATACCCGATGAGAATTTCATCCACTCTCTTTGCAAGGATGCATGGGGGGGAGGGGAAGCAGAAGTACACAATAGCTTTTCGAAAAGATCCGATCAGTACGTAATGGTTAACCAGCATGCCGCAGTGAATAGTGATATAAATCGGAAGAGCTAATAGAGGAAGTTCAAGTCTGAGATTTCGGAAGTAAGGGCATATATATATCGGGAAGTTCTCTTTTTAGTGGCCTTTACTTATGGCAACACGTATTCCCCACGGTACAATCGGCCGGAAGCGGCGGCCGCGATTATGCAAAGCGAGCAAACGATAACAATTAGATGGAACTGCATTGCTTGTGCACGCAAAGTGGAACATGGTGTACGTATATCGCAGCAGGGGTTGTTCGACTTCGAGAAGACGCCGGGAGATTTCCGGCTTGGCAGGAGTCACCGGACTTCAAGCATTCGAAGCTCAACTTTCGCCTCTTGGCGTAGCTTCAGCCAGAGAACCCGATGCGCCACAGCCTGTAAGCTCTACTCGGGAAGTGTATCAATCACTCGGTAACTCGGGCCTATGTACGGCTTCCAGCCAGTTTGTTTGAACAGGGATTCCCCGTCGGTTTGCAATGATGGCGTACGGCCAGAGCATCGACATCGATACTGCGTTCGAAAAAAGCCGACGGAATCTCGTGAAAATTGGCGAAATATGAAAGGCAGAACCCACGTCTGTTTATTCTACTGCCTACAGTTACTAACTCGATCGTCAAATAAATGCTACTGTCTAGATTTTTAATAACTATAATAAATGTTCGGACTGTTGTTAATTCAGAGAACATAGACAATTATTTTAAATTCGTATTGTCACTTAGAATGATTAAGTAATCGAGATAAAGGCGACAATGAAGAACGTACGCGAGCGTCTGACTAGGCACTGATTCGTACTACTTGCCCGCTTCTTCCCAGGTACACATTCTATTAACTTGTTTAAATGTATGTATATTGATTTGTAATCGGGGAAATTATCACACGCGCTGTTGGCTAATACCGCAAACATTATTATTACGCAGAAGTTAATATAATTTTAGCATTAATAATATATAAATATTGACATTAAAGTAAATCAACGCGGTCGAGTAAACGAATAAAGGCGAACAACTAAACTCTGTAATTAGATTCCCACCTTTTTCAATCCGCTTGAAAGTGAGATTCCTCGGTGACGCTATTGAATCGACTAGGTTGCTCCGGCGAGGGGATTTCGCTCTCCAATTCATTGAGTCATTGTGCTTGAAGCGCCGGCTAAATTGATTTTCCTAATAATTCCTTTGTAGCGTGTTCGAAAGGGATGAGTATTCGAGGGTGGAGGAGATCGAGCGTGTTTACGGGCCGTAACCCTCCAATCAGTTGGAAAGGGCTCTCGACATTGGGAGCGCGAGTTGTCCGCAGTGTCGTGGCGATTTTTCGAAAGTGGGTGGTGCTCGCTGTCTGGCAGTGAGTGCTCTTCAATTTAATTTACATAGTTTGCCGGCATATTCCTTTGGGCGTCCTCCGTGATCCTGGCAAGCGTCTGCATAATCGTCGGGTTAGATCGACCACGTTACACTGCTCTCTCACTCTCAGCCATCCTCTCAGTCACTCTCTCTCTCTCTCTCTCTCTCTCTCTCTCAATGTAACAAGGTTGCGCAGCTGGTAATCATCCGGATCATGAACGCGGATCACACGCGTTACTGTGTTGCCACGGAATTAATCAAGCCTATCTATATTAGAAGGCATGCCCTGCGGTCAGATTAGAATCCCGCCCAATCCGCTGGCCGGATGGATAGAGCGGAGAGCGCGGTGGTGTCGCTAATGGAACTCCATCTGCGACCCTAGCGATCTCCCCAAGCGGCCGGCCACCCTGCTGTCCGGCTCAACCTAATCCAACCACCTCGTCAAAGAAGCGGTTGGCCTCGTTTAAACTGGAAAATTAAAACGATAAGCATCCCGGCTCGATCATCGAACCAGCAGTCCGAAACAGCAATTTTCGAGTGCCTCTTCACTCGGTATACTCTTCTGCTACCTACTCGTTTCACCCTCTCCTCGTACACTTGGTCACGCTATGCCTGTGGCTTAACTATGGATCTCGGGGAGAAGTAATTAGTGGCGTTGGCACTGTGGCTGCCGGCGCGGCGGTGGCGCGAAAAATTTATCCGGGCCATTAACTTAATTGAGAGGTGGCTTCTTGTATAGATGTTTCGCCCTGTTTTGCCCCGGCGCGCCAGAGACGGCGACTCTTTCCAGGCAAAACCGGTTAATGCCACTGGCGATTTACTTGAAAGCCGAAAACTCGTTCGTATCCCGCTCGACTCTGCTCTATTCGACTGGTGGATTCTGCAATTCGTAATTTGGCGAATCGGCAAAACAAAATTGAGAGAACCCGGAGGGTAAAAAGCGACATGAACGTGTTCCTGGTGGGGCGGAGTTCGATCCTGAATGAGAGGGCGCGCGCAGTTTCATAACGTATCGGTGGTACTTAAAAACAAATGGATCCTCCTCCACCACCGGATGTTTACGGTGGCCAGTTCCCCGAGAGCGTTATCGTTCTATCGATCGTAACGATTTCTAGTTACTTGCACCTGCTTCCTCCTCGTGCACCTATAACCGATGCGCTCACTTAACCGTAAGAAGCTACTTTTTCGTTTTAACCAGTCCTCCTACCCTCCCCAGTACCTAACGAAGATCCCCATTCGGAATGAGGATTGCTCACCAACCGAATCGAACTCTTCTTCCTTTCGACTATCGCTATCTCGAGAATCATCTCCCGCACTGCTCGCGAAGCAACTAGATTCGCCGGATTCACATTCTACTTTTTTGTCGATATTCTTACTCTCTTGCTCGCCCAGTCCCTTCGGCAGGGTTTCTCTCGGCGATATCGGAGGATCGCATTTACGATGATAGCTATTCGATGGCTCGGGTTTAAGTTAGGGCAAACAGATGCGGGCTCCACGTTCCAAGATTTCCAAGACGCGCACACCACCACCCCCGGAGCTAGCCAACTCTCTCGACACCCTCTCGTTTTGTTGGCGAGCGTTCCCAGAGTGCGGTGAGGCGTGCTCGTACGTCGATTCGAATTAACGAAAGCACCGTACTGATTGGAATTACTGGCCCTGGACCGAAAGGAGTAGCCGCCGCTTCGGTAACTGCTTCGGCAGCGCAGGGTATTACAGGCGGCTTAGTGCGGGATGACACCGGGGATGGGAATAAAGGGTGAGGAGAGATTAGAGGATACCGGGCGAAGAGAACAGAGGGATTCCGGAGGTAGAAAGAGCCGCTGCGAGTGAGAATCACTCTGCTACCCATCAAAGACGTTCGTGCCGTGAATTTTACGAAAGATAAATTCCCCCGGCAATATACATCCATAGTACACTGTATCCTCGGCCTCGTTCTCTTGCCTTGCCCTGCGTTTCCTGTGCTTTTCTCGCCACCTTCTATCCTCGCGCATCCTTTATTTCTCACGCTCTAGAAAGAGAGAGAGAGAGAACTCTCTCTCTCTCTGCCTCTTACTTGCGCACGCTTGCCCGCGTACGTGCTCCAGAGACACGGCCTCTGATCTTCATCGCTTTATACAGTATATATACGAAGAGGACGTATACACCCTGCGTCAGGATATACCCTTTTGCTGTACACTTATACTTCCCAAGTGACCTCCAGTCCAGAGGAAAGCTTCACTCTCCTCTCAGAGGAAGCTTTCGAAATTCTTCTTTATCGGATGTTCCGCTCTTCGCCATGCTTCTTCAGGAAGTAGCGCGAGCGCTGCTCGCAGTAGTTGTTGATGACTGAATAACGCGTCGTACAGTCTCCGATTTTCGCATTCTCACCGGGGTAAGAAACTTCCGGCAGTCCAAAGTCCCTGAGTACGAAGAAGCAGCGTAGTTACCCGTCGCAATCCTTGCGAATTCTACACTGGGCTAGGTTCGACTTCGCCGAAATAAGGAGTGATTAAAATCGCTACTGCTGCTGTTACCGCCACCGTGGGGAAACGAAACTTCTGGGAAGTTGGGTATGGAACAAGTGGCACACGAGAGTTCGGTGTATGTGTGTGGGTGTGTGCGTGTATGCGTCTTGGAGACAAAGTTTCAGGAAGCGAGGCCCAGGAAACCTTCGACAAATCTAGCAGGCCCACGGAGATTAGGGACACAGCGAGTTTCCCAATTCCTCTTTGCAAATTGCCGGAATTCCCGCGGCGAACGAACTCGCATATCTCACGTTTGATGCGCCATGAACAAAGGGTTACGACGACGAGGCTGCTTCGCAAATCGCACGCTCGAGAGAAGATCTCGACGGAGCTCCGAATCTCGAGAGTTTTGTACATGGCGCTCTGCATTGGGCGACGCGTTCCCGAGGAAAAGGAGTTTATCCAGTGACACGAGGTGACAAATCCTCTTAACTGCTTTATAACCATGCATTGTCGCTACCAGTCACATGCATAAATGCCGACCCTCACCAACGTAAGCGTGTTTATTCTTCTTCCGCGGACAAACCTTAAACTTTTCGAATTAAGGCCTGATCCAGCGAGCACTACTAGAATCCCTCTGCTAACCACTACATTTTTCAAACATACTTTTTAAATAAATCCTCTTCTCAACTGCACTCTATTCTTCCCTTGTAATCTTTGCTAACTTCGACAAAGCATATCTCGTTAATAATCAGCCAGCAGAAACAGAGGAAAATGCGAGACTCTCTCTGAAAGGTGTTGAGTAGCTTGGCAGATCAACGCTCGAAAGCTTCGGTACAACATACTCTCTCTCCGGGTATTCTTTCCCGACGAGTCAGTCATTGAGTAAGTGCAACGTGGAATTCAGCCGTTTCCAGAAGGCTGATTCCTTCAATTCATTGTCGCACTCCACCACGAACTGGGTTGTGCTTTGAGCAAGGCTTCTCTCTGTCTCTTCCTCTGGCAGGCAGGCAGGCTGGCAGGCAGGCAGGCTTACACATTGAAACCGGGGGCGATGCGAGGACGCGTGGTGTGCTTTCACTTTCCGTCATAGCGACGTGCTCAGATACAGATCGCGGTTTGTTGACATCCATTGATCATGACATGAATAATGAATGGATACACCGACTGAATAATGCATGCATCAACGTCGAACAACATCCACTCGACTCGCCGGCTGTATCTCGGGGAAAGCGTTCATCTCCGGCTCTGGACTGCGTTCACCACTCTCCACGCAAGTCAGCACCCTATCTCTCTCTCTCTCTCCCTCTTTCTCTCTCTTCGTTCTCTGTTCGTGTTATCGTGAAACCTAACGTTCCAGCTACTCCTCCGGCTGCAGCAGCTTTTTGCTCAGTCAGTTTTAGTCTCCTGACCCCTGTGCTCTCATGAATTGTTCGCAAACCGCAGCTTGTGTACAGTTCGCTAGTTGAATTTCAAATCGGCGCTTCTGCGCTGCTCGTCCATGAACGCAAACTTAATTATCCTAGCTGGAGATTAAGATGGGCGAGCGCCGAGCTCGCTAATAAGAGAGTACGCTCGCGCTTGAATCAGTCGGAGATTTGTAGGTAGTAAAGCAGCAGATCGGAGTAACTTGGAAATCGAAATCTCAATCTTGGAGTAGCGGCTGGAACTGGGTTTTTTTTCGACTTAATCAAGTGGAATGGAGATACACGAGGATTAGCTAGAAGTTCGAGAGCTCGATAGTCACAGCAAGGAAACTTGCGCTCCACGAGTACGAAGAAGTTAGGTCGTCGGCTATCCTTGGGAACGCGTTTGGCGAAGGGTCTTCGCTGAACTTACACGGGGGAAGGGCTGGAAGGCAGAGGCTCTTAGTTGTGTTAGAGGGTAGTTGCAGCTGTTTGCGGCTCATCGGAGCCATAATTAGTTTTCCTGGTGAAGTCTCGGTCGACCGAACCCGATAGGCAGTTTTAGCCGGTAGATCAGGCGAGCATTCAGAGAGGCCCTGCTTGGATGGGAAGTTGCCGGGACCCTGGGAAACGACGTTCTTGTCGTGGCTTTATCGAATTCCAAGGCAGCGCTAACTCGATCAAGCTACGGCCTTCGGAATATTTACTCCCCTCGATAGAGAGGCGAGCGACGAACAGCTCCTAATTTCCTCCGGTAGTTCGCCCCGGAGAAAGATTGCACGCCCCTTTTCCACTCAATGGCGTAAGAACCGTTTTACCAATTTCCCACACTAATTATGAATAGTGCATGCAAGGATACGATCATCATATCGCGCGTAACACTCGACAGTAAAATGTATGGCCTGCCTTAAGCTGTGCCATGAAAAAACGATTAGGGAATCGTTTTAGAGACAGCTAGCATTTAAGAGGAGGAATAGAGCGTGACTGAAATCCGGGCGCTGAGCTTTTAAGAGCACGAGAAGAGAAGAACAAGTCAGTGGTACCGGAAACATTATTCGCTTCGTTCTTGATTGCAGGCTCCGTGAACGAGGCCGGTGTTTTTGCCTTGCGAGGCAGGCAAGAGGGTAGTCGGCGTGCTAGAAGAACTACCACTAGCACGACCAGCACGACAACCTCCAGCTCGACATTGATATCGCTCTCGGATGAGGTTGCTCAGCCAGCGGCGCTCCTTGCTCCGGACGAAGATGCATGGTCCATCAGCTCCTCTACTACGACCAATGTACCAGAGTCCGATGTCGTCTCAACGAAACCGCCCATGGAACTGGTTGTCAAACTGCACACCAAGGTCATACTACCATGCGAACTCGACGGAAACTACTCGAGGTTGCTGCAGCCAGGAGCCAGGTAATTTAAACGTCCGAAAACATACTCTAAAGTTTCATGTGAAAGCACAATTATAATCTAAGTTTCTGGTTCATTGTATTTCCAAGATTTCCACAAGAATAATGTGCGGTTGTCGAATTCCCTCGTAGTGATCTATCACCAATGATACTCTGATAGGATAGTATTGTCACAGGGTTTGTGTTTTGCTTTAGAAGCTACAGAGTACGACCGGCGAGCTGGCTGCACGAGGGCAATCCAGTGGATATGATTACTATCAATACGAGGACGGAAATGAGCGGCACCGGGCACAGGTACATCGGAGATTCGACCACTGCCGCGCTACACATTGACAATGTTCGCTTGGAGGACGACGGGAAATGGACATGTACCCTGGAAGACAACGAGGGAAGAAAACTATCCGGGAGGCTAGTGAAGCTGGTGGTTCTCGGTAAGTCGATCGCACTTAAACTGTTCGGCGATCCCGTTGACATGCTGCGTATCTCGAGCGAAGCCTTTCCCGCAGGCCACGGGAAAACGGGACACGTGACAATCGAGTAAAGCTCGAACGGGTCAATAATTCTTGACACGAATCGCTCGAGCGGCACTCGCTTTATCGGTGAAGCAGATACTCATCTTTTGAGAGCTGAACCCTTCTGAGTTGTGTGCGTGGGCTCGCGTATCCCTGAGCATTCGCAAAAGAAAGCTCGCTGAATTTCGCTTAATGGCAGGGTTTTATACATATTAATCCGCGTCACTTAGAGGCTGCCTCCGCCGTAGCGAGAGCATCGCGTTGAGAGCATGAATATGCATCTGCCGCAAACATTATTCTCGTTTTTTGCCTCCTCCTCCTCCTCCTCCTCCTCCTTTTTTTGACGTAGCCGTCAACCACGGTGGCTTGCAGGCTGTACTCGCATCTGTGTGTGTACTGGTACGAAGCTTTACATACACAGTGGGAGCGAGCGAGCAAGCGCGTGCGTGGCTCCAAAAACAATGCCACCGCGAAGCGAAACAATCGGCTGGGCTGTGCCTGTAGCTCGGTGCGCCGACGACTACGGCGACGTACGTGTCACGCACTTCAACCCTCTTTTGCCCCGCTCGAAGCCACCCTTCCAAATGAACCTCCAACGCCAACCCTCCCCTCTTCTCTTGTCTGCCCTCTGACCACTTTTGTTTTTTAATACCTGGCAGCATCCGCCGCGAGCCATCAGCATGACCCCCTCCAACCCGCTCCTACCGTACGCGAAGCACGCTCGAGTACTCTCGAGCGCATACACAAAGTACCAGTCGAAAGGCGAAAGAGCCGTATAATGGAAACAAAAATCTACGCTGATCCTTTGACTTCGAAATACTGGATGCACGTGTCACACCCGTTGACGAAGCGATTGTTTTTGCCCTCCTTTCAATGCGACAGAGAGATTCGGTGCAGGTGTAGACATGATGCGCGCTGGAGAAAGTCCGCGGTAATGTCTGCTACCGGTAACAATGGAGTAATGCATGCAACGACCGATCATCATTGGCTTCGAGAATTCAACTAGTTCTTGGCTGCCCGAGGTTGCGAGTGGCGCGGACAGGAAGGACAGAAAGGAAGACAGGAAGTAAGGGTGGCGTGGGGTAGAGTAGACTGCTCGAAGCAGTAACGTCGTCGTTCTGCGTCTGATGGGGATAGATTTGCCTAGCGCCCTCGGGGTGCGCGTTACCAGGGCTCACGTGAACGAGAAAAAGTTGAGAATAATGCGCGTTTTATGCGACCGCCCTGCCGGATTCCCCGTATTTTACTCGACAAATAGACAGAAATGTCAGGAAGACCCATGGTTCTCGCGAATGCGACTGCTCTTCGCGCGACACAGCCAGCGGGAGAGCGAGTGCTAACGCATCCAGGAATTCCGACTTCCCACTTGAATATTGGGTGAGGCTTCTCCTCCCATTTTTAAGCTCGCGTGTCCCACGAAATGAGCGATTCCAACGAGAAGCCCTTAAGCTACTTTAGTCCAGCTCCCAGTCTCACCCGGTGCCTTCTTTCTAGCCGACTTTTTCTCCCCATTCTGTTTCCGCTTGCAAGCTTTTCTTGCACGAAATTCAATTTGGCCGTGCGGGTCCTCGAGGCAGGACCCTTCTAGGGGGGGGGGGGGGGGGGTAGAACACGCGTGCCGTTCGTATGTAGGTAGAAGCCGGCTCTCTTTTCTCGCCCGGTAGATAGGTCTGAGCCTGACAACGGGCAGAGCACTGCCGGCATCTTCGAACCTCGGTAGTTGCTCGCCCGGCAATCCCTCGATCTCCTTGACTTTCCTTTAGCTCTGCGGCTTCGATCGCTTTCCTTTTTCCCCCCGTCCATCCACCACTCTATAAGGCTGACGGCACTCGGTACAGAGAATCTCGTTGTCTGACGCGAACAGAGGGCATTCCACTGTCTGACCAATATCAGCCCTCTCTCCTTTAGGGCTGCCCTCCTCGATATACTACTCTCCACCGGGCTCCTAAGACCAATAGCGAAACTCCATCATGCGCCAACGAAATTCGTGGCATTCCACCGGCGTTCCCCAGCCCTTTCACCCAATATATTGTCTTTCAATGCTTCGCCGCCCACATTGTGCCACCACCAGCTCGATTCGCATCGACAGGGGTTTCGCGTCCACAAGAAATCTCTCGTGCTACTACTAATTGACACTCGCCGAGTATTCCCTCACACCCAACTCTGATTGGATGCCTTCTACGTTACGAGATTCCGGTTACTGGAAAATTCACTGACTAGAGGATTTAACACTCGAGAACTAGACTTTGTTTCGTAAGCGCTGCTTCATGTAATTGGCCTGATAAACTTAATTAGAGTTAGATCGACAGGAGTTTCGCTCCACTGATTGGCTGCTATACGAAAGATAAAAGTATTGTCTAACCGTAAACTGAGCAAGCCGGTGGGGTGGTTGGAGTGGAGCGGCGCAGGTCGTGTCGTCGCTACTGCTTCGCGCTCGTCTTTACAAAAGGACAACTTGGTCGTCGAGAGGAAAGCAGAGTTGTTCATTGTTTCTAACATTGTCGACCGCTCAAAAGCGACTGCGCACACATACGCATCCAAGCACAGTGCACGGGGGATGTTCGAGGGCTGGAATGGGCTTGCCGGCGTGTCACGGGGACGCTTACACGCGCGGTGTTTGCAGCGGACCAGCGAGCATAATAGATATACGAGCGCAAAGGACACTTACTTTAACCACACGAGTATATTTCGCCCGGCCTCTCTCGTCGCGGCGGTGGCGGTGGCTTCCCTCGTTTTTCAACGTAAGCTTCTCGACTAACATAATCCACTCCACCGAGCGGATTTCCGAAATTTAAGACGTATCTTTGCCTACAACGATAACTCCCACGACCACTTAAGGGCTTCTGCCAGTCTTCTGGAGAATGCTGGAAAGTACGACTAGCAAGCTAATGAAAATCATTGAACCGAGTGAAAGCACAGCCTGAATTGACTGAGCGCCTATTCCTATCGAGCTAGCATCTGATGCTAACTCACAATCAGCAATTACCTATGGATGCTTCAGAGGTGGATGAATCCTCGAAATTCTGCCTTCGATTGTGATCGCCTACGACTGCCGATCAATGTGCAGTTGGGTTTATGCGCGGTATACGATCAAGTGGAGCGTTAATACATGTAATCCGCTCGACGGAGAGTCCTTGCGGACTGCCGGTTGTCCTGTGATCACACGGCACGCTGCTGCTCTTAGAATTAGACAATCGTCCTTCCGAACCAGTGGGACAAGGGCATTAATGCCGGGGCGATGCTAGTGCCGGTGTAAATTAGCGCATCACAGGCCGGCAGCGCGCACTATCCTATAGGCTAGTGATTATTGATGCAAGCCGGCCATTGGCCACTAACTGCCCATTTATTAGCTAAAGGCTCACACGTAATTAATGGTACATTCGTCGACAACCGGATGCCCTCGACCCTGCCCACCATCATCGAACCATCGTCCAGTACTTTACTCACATACGACTTAATGAAGATAAATGCTTCGATGATTTTACCAAATTTTTTAATTTTCAAGTCGCAGATCCACTCGATGAGACTTAATTGTCTACTGATTGCCAATAGTACTGATTCAATCTGGTCTTGGATAATTGCTGCCCGGATCCGATTCACTGTTTACTATCTTTTGAAGTTGATTGCCGGTGCGTTCGTCGAAAAGTTCTCGTTGCTTTGTTTATCTGTGGTCTAGCAGCGTAAACGAGGAGCTTAATAGAATGCCTAATGATAGACCGTGATAGAACGCGCTATTGTTGGCAGCTGATTGATTCCCTATTGATGGGCACTCGAAACCCAATCTGAAACATCGGATGAAAATCGTCACGCGAGAGCTATTAATCGATCGTTGCCAGGGGGGCTTAAACTGTTATACGCTTTCGAAAATAGATCCGTAATTTAATAGAGTTAATACTTGAAAGGATTTAAATTTATTTACGGAAAGCTGAAAGCTTGCAAACTTCGAGTTAAAAGTAAGCTAATAGTAACAAGATAGAGCAAGTTCATTTAACATGTAGATACCGAGTCTCGAAAAATAGGAACCCACCGGTGACCACGACTCATCATCTATTACGTGCTGATCGGCTCGGTGTCCCGAAGATGGATGGTGGGTCTTAACTAGTTTCATCGTGAAGTTTATTAATTGTGCTCGCCTATCACCCGGCTGTCATCCGACCGTGATATCAGCCAAGTTCCGTGCCACGAGCAAAGAACATTGGCGTGGTCTACCTGGACCTTTAATACTCTCTGCGGAAAAGTACGTTTCAGTTGGTAGAACTCGAAGAAAGGCAATGACTAGATTTAATTTGATTGAACCGCCAGAGCGCGTATTCATTGTCGTGCTTATCAAGTAATCAAGGAAACAATGGAGGCTGGTTGATAGGGAGTATAGAGATATATACGAGATGCGATTCAGTAATGGTGCCAAGCCGCAAATCCGCCGACTGGTAATCTCCCGATTCATGCACTATGACGGACGAACCCTCATTGACACATAGATATGTCCGGCTAAGTTCGAACCAGCGCTTCATCTTACCGGTTAACCGTGTGGCAAAGCCCCGATTGCCAGCGTATCGGACCATCTTAATGAAGTACGCTCTCACGACGGGACACCGGATGTTACAACCGCCCAAGAAAAATGATACTTTATACACGCCCTATCATCCAGCGAATCTCTATTGCTGGCACTCGAGAGCTGGCGTGCACCGGCGGCTCCGTTCTCATCTCTCGAGCTTATTATTTTTCGGCGAGAGACTCTTCCTCGCTCGAGGAAGAAAGGAATGATCGTTGGATTATGTGGCCGCGATTTCCGGGCGTTTAATTTTAAAGAGCCTTAAGAGGACGCCGCGTGCTCCTGGAAGATGGGAGCCTTGCTACTTCTGACAATACCGGCTGCATCACTGATAGAGAGGATAGGAGAGAGAGAAAGATAGAAGGATGCTTGCTGCTCACGAGGCTGATGGTGCCGCTCAGCTCTGATGTCTGTTTTATACAGAGGACTCGGCATAATGAACCTACCCGATTTCGCTGCCTCGTCCAAACCCTAGCTACTACTACTACTACTACCAACCACCCAACCCTTCTTTCCTTCCCTATTCCTGCTACGTGAGAATCATCTCCCTTTATATTACCGGCGCACATGAAATAACCTGTTACAATTACACTTCCACGGTGGGACGAGTTCCTTTTTAAAGCCGAACTGTACGTGTATGGGTGAGTGTGTCGGTCAAAGAGAGAACTTGACCCGGATAAGACTCGAAAGCGCGTTTCATCGAATTGAGAGACTTCTTTCTGAGAGATTCGCGAAGGACTCGTTGCAGCTTGGAAGAGAAGCTAGCGTCGCCAAGAGCCGGTGATTATAATAAGACTCTGGGAGCCATTGCTGTTGACAGGGCAAACTAACGAATTGAAATCTAATTTTAACTTGATCGAATCAACAGCTACATCGAATTACTTGGGCATTGGCTCTCCGTGCACTGGATAGAAGTGTGGGGGTTCTAGGTACACGGAAATTGAGCACGAGGAAATACGTCGCGGCCAGGAATGGAAGGCCTGAATAAACACGAACGAGTTACCTCAAAGAATTTTGCTCCCTCTCTCCCTCTCTCTCTCTTCCTCTCTCTCTTTCTCACGCGCGGTGCTAGAACTCGAAATGGGAAAAATCGTGCGGTGCCTGAATAGATGGGACCCCCAGGTCTACGGTGGTATCGGAAGTCTCGAAATCGTCCACGGAGGTATATTACGCTCAAGGGGTAGATCGGCACCCCTCACGCCACCCCTAAAGAACCGAGAGAGACGCGGACTAGGTCGTCGGTGTCGAGAGACAAATATGTTTCCACCGAGTTTCCTATCGATTTCCCGTACAAAAGGAGAAACTTTATTATTCCGCGGCGAGAGTACACTACACAAAATTGCAAGGCGAACACCCTTTTCTCACGTGTTGCTCTCGCGCGTTCTCTGTCTTTCCTTTGATCTCTGACTTCGAAAAGTGATCCGATACCTGCTCGCTGGAATTCAGAGCGAAACTCTGCGATATGGAACGTGTCTATGCAGCGGATTCTCCCTTTGCTCAAAGCGATGTAGTCACGAATATATCACGCGCGATGTCCACATGTATCCGAAGAATATCATTTTTCTTTTTAACTTGCACAAATATACTGCGCGTCACGAAACACTAGCACCGCGATGTTCACTCTAGCTTGGCTTTCACCTAACTGAAACCCCACCTCTGACGATAGACTTTTACGACCATAGTTCGGAAGTAGCTTGAACCGGTTCGAGCAGGTATACAGTTGCACCCCTGCTCGTTCTTCAAGTATTATGACGTCAATTAGATGGCCCTTTAATCTGTCAGCAGAACGTATACTAGAGGGAAGGGTTCGATCAATTTTTTCGAACGTGCCGTCATCAATAAGAAAGCTCTCTCCAGGAGATTTGCCAGAGGCCGGGTTTTTCGACGGATAAAGCGTCGGTGATAAATACGGTGCGAGGAAGCACATAAAGCTCTGAAAAATTGACACCAGCCGAGCGCGGTAACGAGCGCTTAGCGAGCTACATAACGCCGTTATAAGAGTCACGTGTCCTCTCTTTCCCGTCGGGTGTTTCAGCAGCCCTTCACTCCTCATACTTTTCCACCCTTCCCTCTAAAATGTAACAGGCCCGCCGGGGCAGACCCGCCTTTCTCATACTATGTGGCACAAGTCGATTTTATTGCGGCTACGTGAGAGATTAGCGGATTAGCTGCGTGGAAAGCATCGCTGATCAAAGTCTAGCCGCTGAATGCAATGCCTCTCACGGGATGTCTCCCGTCTTCCACCCTCTCGGAGCAATAACCGTGTCCTTTGTAACGGCCGGCTTGTCTGATGCTCGTTGGCATCGGCTGCTTCGTCTTCGCTTTGTCTCCGCCCGTTCTAGCGTTTTTCCTTGCCGGGATTCCTCTCGGTTTGTTTGCGCGCCGCGCCACTAGTTGAGAGGAGCAAGCACCCGCTTCCGGGGGAGCCAACGAGACAAAGACTCTGATCAAAAAGATCCTCATCGTCGACCAGACTTAATAGCCAAGGCGATGAGGGGGTGGTCCGGGGTGGGAGAGGACTGAAGTCACCGTTCGTTTCCTCTTCGCCAGAGGCCTGGTCGATTGACGCGGCCGGAATGTCTCTGTGGTGAGTGTGTACGGGAGAAAAATCCGCAACAACGACGTGCATTCAATCGGAGAGGAGAGAGCCAGCCCTTAATCCAGGATACAGACGTGTCCTGTGTACTTGGGTTCTGAGGGAAAGCTGAAGGCGGCGCGGCGCGGCGGCACATGACGCTACTGCGAGTAGTAAAGGAAAACCATTTCACGCCCGACTTGGCTGCTCTGTCCTGGCGGGAGTAGTCGATCGTTTCGCGTCTCGTTAGCATCTCATCCATCGCCGTGTCTGCTCTTCCCAGCCTGGCAGCCAACCAGCCCCTACCAGGCCGTCGCCTGCCGCAATGCTTGCTTCCTTGTTCCCCGGCTGCTCGAGGGTGAAATTTCCCAGTCCCATTCTCCCTCGGGGTGTCCGTGTACTCCTACCGCCCGTCCCACTCTCTCCCTCTTCTCTCAATCTGCAATCCAGGGAGAGTTTCCACGGGGAAATGCGTACACGCACGAGTTGCCTGGCCGCCCGGGAAAAAAAAGCTCCGAACTTCCTGTCGCGATCTTCCTGGAATGGAACTGCGTTCAGTCCCCCTGTGATATGCGGACACCCCAACAATCCGAGTGCGGCTCCATGAATAACTCATCTCGATGCGCATCAATGTGCTCTGGGAGTAGAGTTTGCATTTGTTGCTGAATTTCATCCACGCTACACTGAACTTCCTGGGTGTCGGCCGAGATCGTTTCGCCGTGTGTTCGCCCGGCTGTACCGAGAGACTGCTTTGCCAGAACGTTTTGTATGTTGTTCGCTCACATTCGAACTTTGTTGTCCGGGCGACCGACGCCGCTCGCGGCAACGAGTTCACGCGTTCTCGCGCGGAGAGGATGTGTGCCAGTTGGCGAAGATCGGCTGTATTCACACGGGAGATGTATGTTCCCCCTATTATTGACGAGCTGCCGGTCCAGTCGAGTAACTTGATATTTCGTTTAAAATCTGAAATTTATTCAGCAAGCCCGGATGCCAGTAATTCAGAGGCGCTGTTAGCTCGACTGGCTCGAGTCAGGAGATTCTTCTTCCGCTTATAATAGGAAGCTCCAGGACGGACTTTCATCAGCCGTGTTAAACCAGCGAAGTTAGCCGGCGTGCCTGATATAGCCGACAATCTCTGCCTCGTAAGAAGCAACATTTCTTTCGGATGCCAAGGTCCGCTAGCTGATTTGCATTTTAAAAGAATCTCCCAGCCCTCGCTTGAAAAATTCGAGCCTGTCCCAGCGGACGTCCGAGCGAGGCGCGTGTCAGTTCACCGTAATTTGTGGCATCCAGGATAAAATCTAGATATAGAGCAGTCGCTCTCTGGGACGCGCGGGCGTGGATTCCTCGGCAAACGCGAGAGGAAGGGAAAAAAGTGAGATCGTCAACTCCGCGCTTGAAGAACTGCCGCAAAATTCCCCTAGAGCGCTGAGAAAAAAGTTCCGAGTCACTGGGGAGCTTTCCTTGGACTGGTTCTCTTCGCAGGGAGTATACCTAGGGAATTCATTTAGTATCGACCTCTTAATAATCGGGATAACTCTACCATCCATCTTCCAGTCTTCCAGCGTGTAGCTGGAAGCATATAACTACCATCGCAATCTTGTTTGCGAACTCGTTGCGAGTTTTCGGTGGCGGGCGAGCGTTTACCCTTGCCGGTTCAGCGCGATCACTGGGAATGCCTCAACTTTTTGCTCCACGAATATTTGCATAATGTTACTTTGCATATCAAAGGATTGCTTGCCAGCTCGTTTCGCGTTTTCGGTTTGGTGCTCGAGCGATGCCGATCGGCAGGTTGTTGCTTCCAGTGCGTAAAAGAGCATCCAAGGATTAGTGTTGCATGCTTCGATCGTTTCTCCTGTGCTAATTAGGAGACGCGTGGTTAATTGGCATTCGAGAATGATGAAGAGAGTTTCCGTTCGCTGGTGATTCCCTTCCTAGATAGCAGCAGCAGAGGAAAGATTGCATTGCTGGGTGCTGATAGTAAGTAATGCAGGAGAGATCCTTTATAGTTCACGCACGGTAGCCCTCGTTACGAAAGGAATTTCGAGCCCTCGTCTCCGAGGACTCGCTCAAAGCTTGCACGGTGAGTTCAAAGTGAAATATGGCGAATTTGCCTTGGAAATTATTGCTCCTGCTCTCTCGAGATATTCATCTGCTGGAATAACGTTATGCCGCGAGTAGAATGCCCAATTGTTCCTGTTGTCATTGTTACCACTGCTCTGCCCACTCTCTCTTTCTCTCTCTCTCTCTCTCTCTCTCTCTCTCTCTTCACGACAACATGCTATAAAGACGGGTGTTCGGTAGCACAAACTTTACCGAGCACCACTCGGCTGTATCAGGGTGAATAAAGTGCGGCTTTTACACTCAATGATATCGTAAATACCTTCAGAAATCAATATCACGTTGCTCGAGCTTGTAATCGTAATAGGTTCTGTGTTCCAGCGATAATTTTGCCTTAGATTATACAGTCCATCGTAGTAAATCGATTCCCGGGTACATTTAACTTCGCGTCAGGCGAGAAAGGAATGGCAACGATCGTGAAAATTATCGGAAAATTACGTTTCAGCCAAGCGTCCATAACAATTTCAGATATTACCAATCATTTAAGCTACCGGCTCGCGCGCAACGAATTATAATTTCAAAATGGCACATATTTCAGCAGGTCGCTGCGGCCACGACTCGTTATTCACTGTCCGCTCAATTCAGTATAATCCAGGCTGCTTTAATCCATATTGTAACCCAACTTGGAATTGCAAAGGAGTACATGGTGCCGATGCCTAGACAATCCGTGAAATATTGGCCGCAATAACGAGGCAAGTACGGTAGGCTGCGATAAACGAATGGGCTCTTTAAAAATTCAATCCCCCTACTCGTTTTATTTGGGGTTTACTTCCTTCACATTCTTTAGTAGTACCGACCCGACTCTGAGCTTTTAATTAGGCAAAAACGCTCGTGAGATGAACCGAGTGACTTTTAAACGATCATAGGAGGATGGTCTGACAGATAAAAATACGTAGCAAGTAAAAAGTGCTCTCTCATGTGACACGAAAAAGTTCCGAGTGTCAGTTGGTCCAGGAGGAGTTTAATTTTTCGGGCAAGCGGAACGTTTCTTGCCACTGGAATTTCTATTCCTTCGAGCGTTTGCTCTCAGGCTTTCTCTCAATTTCTCTCGCTTTCCTCCCTCTCTGCCTATCCCTCTCTCTCTCCCTCTCTCTTGTTCGGTATGCGCACCTGTTGCGCCTTTGTTGCGTACGGGAGAACGCAGCGAGATGTAGGCGAGTATTCTTTTGGGGAGGGCGCGCGAGGGTTGGTGCCTCCATCGCCAAACATCTAGCAAATTTCACGTATTTCACTCGAGGCGCAAGTGCTCGTACAAGCGTTTCAGTCTCGCCGTCGCCCTTTTACCGGCTTAAATGTACTTTGGTTTCCGCTTCACACCTTCCCTCGTTATTCCAACCCGCTTCGCTAAGCGTTTTTTGTCGGCCGGAGTCATCGCGCGCGCACTGACGAGAGTGCCTGCCTGACATCGACCTCAGCGATTCTACTTGCGCGCAGTTGGATCCTCTGGTACAAAGTACAGATCCATTTATTATCCCGTTTGCCACGGCAATTCCAAGCTATTTATCGGTACATCATTAAATAATCTATGTGTAATCGAAGATCCGGGTTCTCAGAGCTAATAATGAAACTCCTCTTCCGCGGTAAAGGATGCTGTCAAACACATTTTAAGTAAAGACTAGCTTCGTTCGGACAGTGCTGATGTAGGCATTCTTATTTACGCTCGTGGCAGCGAAGGGAAAGGGTGTGTGTATGGATGTTGGAATGAAGGGTGAAAAGCAGTAGAAAGGGAACGATCTAGGCCAGACGCTGTAGCCACGAAAGGGGTGATGCCCGAGAATCCAGCTAATCTTTCCGCACTAGATACATCGACTGATGGGAGAAGAGTAGTCGATTGAACGCGCTGATGCGTGAGCAAACTCTTGCTCCCTGCTTGCGATGGACCCTTAAGAAGCAGGTCTAAATCTTGCCTATTTCATGCTGGCCTTGCTATCTCGAAGGCTCGATGGGATGCTCGATGACTATCGATAGTGACATTTTCCCTCGCGCAGCTTTTCTTCTTTCTTGGTTCAATTGACTCGCACTTTTCTTTGTTTTCTTCTTGCCCGCTTCTTTCCTTTCACTTTGCGCCAAATCCTCTTTGCTAAAGTTGGCCCAACTTTGGCGTTCGGCACTTAATGAGTTCTTCGCGTTCCGCGCACTCCCTTTTATTGACTTTTTCAAAGCTCAGTAAACACTGCTTCGCTACACGGGAGACGCAGAGTTAAGGGATGAGAGGAAGAAAGAAAACAACTTGCCATTTGTTTAAAAGCAGAAAATTAATTGTACTCACTTGACGACTTTCGAACTTGTATTAACGCGTGTCTATCGCTACTGGTTCGTGATCGCATATAACAACAAAGTACCGCCCCTTCACTGCCATTGAATCTGACGAATAAATACAGCGTACTCCAAGATCTAGTTATTTCAGCAAATGAATGCATTCGACGCCACTTCCGAAAATGCGGCGGCCTAGATTCGTCGAGGGAGCCTCTCGTCCGGTATAAATACGAGCGCGATAAAACGATCGGCAGAGATGACGTTCGCCAGGCTAGCAGCGTCGAATACGAATGAATTTACAGGGAGTAGTCTTGAATGCCAAACGCTTTCTTCGAATTTTCGGAATCCGCGTCGCGAACTAGTTATTTATGAGGGGCTCGTAGTTGCAGCATCGTGGCGGCATTCCGAAATCCAGGCAACGATAATTAATTAAGGTTCCGTCCATCGTTGCATAATTCAGGGCTCAAACATCGGCGCGTCCTGTCGTTAAATATGCATCGAGCCGTCTCTCTCTCAAACGAAATTTCCCATTAATCGCGGCCGACTTTCGGAACTCGCGCGGCTAAGGATCGCGCTGGCTACTCTGGTGTTAGCCCAACATCTGGCCGAAGGGTAGGGGCTCTAAACTGGGGCATTACCGGTTTCGTCTGCAGTAAACCCCCCTTAATGAATAACAATGAATCTTTCAGCGGGGTGGGAGACGCTGCTGATCGTGAAAGTCAAGCAAGCAGCCATCCACCCCGCCTGCTCCACCGCCCTCTCCAGGCACACAGTAAACCAAGCGGATTTAATTAAATAGATAGCAGAAATATCTGACTACCCCTCGGCTCGCTTCACCTCCTTCGTCTTCCTGCTTCGCGGGAGATCGCTAAATTGCTTTCTTATAAGAATTTCATTCGAGACCGTGTGTTCCTTTCGCTTCAGCTGAAAGGATCCTACTCTCGACTACTGGCGCGCACTCGATCGCGAGGCAGAGGCGTCTCCAATATTGTGAAATTTCACACAGAGTACGGATGTGTCGCGAAATTCCCCCTTGGGGCGAGATAGGCGACGCCATATGTGCCGAATGCACAGGAACCATCCCTGCGCCAGCCAAGCGCTATTGTTTTTAGTGTTATGTTTCGGTATTAACACCTGCTGTAACCGGGCCACTCGAGTGCAACGGGTCACGCGTGTCCCTTGTACGAAATTTCCGTGATATCCTTTATGCTCACTTACACTAGCTTACACCAACCGCTTGAATATGAGCTCCAAGTACAGAGATACTCTTTCGTCCTCTATTCTCACGATTGTACCTTCGGGAAAGGTAAGCGTCGAATGCCGAATAGCGAGGACGAATGCTACCTTTTATGAAGGTCTCATATCCCCACCAATCCTCCTTGCCCAGTTAAAGCGACCGTCGTCACTTCCACTGATTTTTGCGACTAATTGAATTCTGTGTCCAACACTCCAAATCCAATTCAACGAAAACGGAGTAACTTTTTAACGAGGGGAGAATGTGTTCGGTGAGGTCTAATAGGCTGATTGAGAAGTTAGTTGGCGCACAGCAATCCTCTCGACAGTGTAATTTGTTGAACACTGCCAATCAAATCGTTCGGCAAGCATCTATTATCTCATACAGTTCTCAACATGTCGCTGTACCTCTTCTGTGCAGTTAAAAAACGTTTTAATTGCGTGACCCAGATCGATGGGTTGCCGGTTTGAGCCACTTTATCCTCGTTTTCGCGAGCCTCGCGTTTGAAGTCCGGCTCTTCACTTGAATTGGACCTCTTTTCACGCGGGATTCACCGGGCAAAAATAGCCCTCTCTCGTGAATTCCTCGTGGCCGATATTTCAGTTCCTGCAGCCGCTATTGTAAGAATTCTCTGGCGAAATCGCTTTCATCGCGATAAACATCCTAACGATCCAAAGTGATACTTTCGTTAGTTATTTCTTGGGAGCATACATTTGCCTGTATTCACCGGCCTTTTATAACTGGCAGAATTAATCATAAGTTTGTTACTCGGGTTGATGCATCGCCGAGAAAGTTCTTCCATCGATATTGTAAGGCGAGCGCCCGCAATCTATGCAAAGATTTAACCTCCCCCACTCTACCCATTCGCCGGATGTTCCAAGCGAAGCGTATGCTCGCCTCGGAAAATATATAACCATCGCGTCGACTCGCTTCCCTTATCTCGAAAAGCTTCTTTCCCAGCGAATTCTACCCGAGTTCGATTCGCGATCGCGTTACATGCTCCTGGAATCCATCCAACCACGTGGGGCTTCGTGATTTTGAAAATTAAGGCGAAAAGTGTATGCAAAGTGCGCTCGAATCCGCACGTCGATCTTCCTCCCAACAGTTCTCGCATTCGGCGCAATCTGCTGGAATAGAAATTGCCTTCCTGTTACTTTTATTCTCCTTTGAATGAATCTGCCACGATATTCCTTACTCCGTTCCACAAAACGTACACTAACAGACTTTGAGTAGGCTTCGGAACAATTAAATTTTCATTTTCTTTTTTATAATCTTTTTGATTCCTTATACTTCTATCATCTTTTTGTTATAAGACCGTGGAGTCGTTACTCCCCAAAGATTGCCAGACGTATTAATCATCCCTGCGGGCATCAAAGTACGAGGAGCCAGCATGAGAAAGAAAGAACTGAACTATCCCGTTCATAACTATTATTGAAGCCCCAGCGTATTTGACTGTGAGAGAATATTCTGCTAATAACGCAGCGGGGCTATGTTACATAGTCTGGAGAACAGCCGAATATATGGTTTCGAATTGCACCATAGAGAATTCTCACCTATCTAACCAGTGCTTTCTTTCAATCTATAAAACGCTATGTACACAGAAAGGCCGGTGGCTACCGATATTCGGGGTCAGTTCGGTTTCTATTGCTAAAATTTCGATGAAATTGCAGATGGAGGAAGCCAACGGGATTCAAAGGGGGCGAAAGGGGGTCGGTGTGTGTTGGTGGACTTCTGTTGTTCGACTTTTTTATTTTCGCCTGGTGGCATGCATTTTCAGAGGAGATAGGGGGTGGCGAGCACGGGATCCGAGAGCAACCACGGGGGTCTCTGCCGCGCATAAATGAATCGCCGCTGTCGCTGATGCGCTGTATCGGAAAAATTGGAAAACATTTGGAATAACGAGTCCGTGCGCGCGTGTCGTTGTATAGATTTTCTCGTTCGGTCCCCCATAAATTCGACTTTTTCGCTAAAATTCCGCTCCCTGCTTCCAACTGTCGAATATTCTTCGCAAATTAAAGCCTCACCTCCTCTTAGTCACCTTCTTCATCTCTCTCTCTCTCTCCCTCTCTTTCTCTTTATCTTTTGGCGTGGATTTTGATACAAAATAGCCAACGGATTTTTCCATTCTTCGTGCCGCTCGCCGAGAATTATCGTGCGATGATTTATCCAGGCGAAATTGCTGTCTCCGCTCGGGGGGCCTTTTCGTCGGCTACGGTCCAGGAGGACGAGGAAGTCTCCCGATTTTGGCACCAGCCGACACGCCTCGACGAAATTTAATGAAGCCAACGAATCTGTGTGAGTGCCTGTGTGTGTGTCTTATCGGGGCGAAACGAAGGAAGTGGACAGCGCGAGGGCGACCGGTCCTCGAAATACAACTTGGCACGGACTGACTGAATTACATAAACACGATTCGACGGAGGCAAACACGATTCTTATTAGCCGTATTTTCCTTTCGTCAGATGTAATCTCATCGCCAGTAGCTTTCGAGGGAAAGAGGGAGAATTGGATTGGCTTTGGCCTCAGCTGTCGTTCCTCCAAAATATGCTAACGCGAGATTGTGCTTGGAAGATCGCAAAGACGTGCACGCGTGGCTACCCAAAGACTTCCTTCGGCCAAGGAATTCATGAGTTTCGTCTTCGAGAATAATAAATCTCTTTTCTCTTTCCCCGTCTTTTCTCTGTCGGTCGTTCACCGGCCAGGAGAACATCCGGAAAGGATCGGGGTTCGAGAGAGGATTGGCTTAACTGCTATCTTAGCTTGACTATTCCCTTCGGCACTGCTTGCACGCTGGCTCGCGTGACATTAACTTTTTTCGCGGAGAGCCAGCTGTAAAGCAGCCAAGAGTTGGCACCAGCTTTCTCTCTCACCAGTTACTAGATTGTTCCGCCGAGTTTTCAGAGCATAACATCGCTCTGGCGTATTCTTGCCTTATAACCTATGCCTCCTACCTCTCATAATCGATCAGCTCGAATGAATGAAAAAACCGGGACAATTTTTATATCCACTTTACTTCTCCTCCTTTTGTGCTATTACTTTATATGATACTCCACGAAGCAAGAAAGTTCCAGGCGACTTACATCAGTGTCCCTGCGGAATAATAGCGATCGAACCTCCTCGAGAAATTCATCGTTAGCCTAGTTCGATGAACGAAGTGCACACCAACGGCACTCGCACGCGAAACTCGTGTCGATTCAATTAGTACTCTTCGAGAATTCGAGTGAAAAATTACGGCGGAACCAGTCGTCTGCGCCCTGAAGATTTTTATCCGCCGAAAGTAAAAGTCACTCGATGGAGGCCGGATTGCGAGTGGATTACAGCTTCAACAATTTTCCAACCCGTCTCGAGAACCCAGTTGATTTTGAAAGGTACCAGCATATTAAAACTGGGAAAATTTTTCGAAGTTACTTAGTTGTCGGTAGAATGTCGAACGTTCGACGAACAGTGACGTTTAATTTCCGGGATGTTATTCTGACCGACAGTGTATCCTTCTCTGTAGTATTCTAATGGTCGTTCTGATCCAGTGTTTCCACCAATTGGCAGCTAATATTCGACAAACACGAGGAAACCACGGCAAACGCGAGAGGGAAATGGGATTGCGCAGTCCGCTTGCATAATATTATGCGCTTGGAGTTGGTATCCGTAACCAACCTAATCGGATGCCGAGCGCGCTCCCGGCTTATCGCGATACCAGTAGCTAGCCGAAATTCCGTATTTGTAGATCGGTAATTAATCAAGGAAAATCGACGGGCGAATAGTCAAAGGAGGGGCCAATGGATCGGTTGGATCTGTGCGGCTACTTTCCCTCCGAATATTGGAATCTTTTGATAGTAATATCGTTGGATAAGCAATGTCTAGAGAAGCCCTGGGGGTTCAATTTAATGAAGAAGAACCTAAAATCTTTGCCCCGTTGGTTCGAGTATTAATGTCGATCAGATTTCCTCGATCAACGCCCAAATAATTCTTTACTGTTATTGACGAAATTACATAGGGAATTTTCTTCTCATTACAGAGGCACCACGTGGAACGTATCTTTTGATAGATGGACGAAGACTAGACCCAGGCAACCAATTCGTGCCTGTGAAGGAGGGCTCGGAACTAACGCTCGAATGTGCGGCCGAGGGTGGAAATCCACCACCGGTTTTGGCATGGGGTATGACTCTGTCCCAAGCCACCTTAGATGGACCAGAGCAACTACCGGACAACCTCACAGTGTTGCCCTGTACGTCCAGTGGTTGCAGCGGGGCTCACCTCAGAGTCCTACGGGGACACCACAATGCAACCATCGCCTGTATCGCTAGACATATTACTTTACCGATGCCAATGAACGCCAGTATTCTTCTCGACGTGCAATGTAAGTTATCTACCACCATTACTCTTCCGTATTTCTCGTCTGCTTCTAATCCTTTCACTTGGTGCCGCGTAGCAAAAAAGCAAAGGGTTCATTTAAGGGTTTTTACCAACGGTGCGATTCTATCGTGCGAAAGCCGCTAGGATTTCCGTGATATTAGAACTAGCTACCGCTACCTCGGAACGAGTAATGCTTGCGGCAAGCACGGTAGACAGGGCTGAGCATCGAAATTGAAATATAAATTTAATTAAGTTGGATCTTGGTGGCAAGTTCGCCCGGGATTTCACTGTAACAGTTGCTCGCTCTTACGAGCACTGCTTGTAGTCGAGTAAGAGAAAAGTCCTTGGTTCGACAGCACGCTGGGACGTAACTACACGCTGAAGAGAAAGGTAAGACGCTACATTATGCGAACTGTGTGGACGCTGTATTTTATCGTGGAGCGTCTTTCGCTCTCTCCACAAGCGGACCTTTCGTTTGTGTTAACGTAGCGGGAAAGTCCGCTGTAGCGCACACCTTGGCAAGGGCCGAGTCTCTGAAGGAGTTTCTAGGGTGAGTTTTCAGCGAGACCTTCCCGGCGCGGCAGATTAACTCAACGAACAAAAAGCCGGTACAGGGGCGTGAGTGCATTTCAAGGCGTCTCTCCTCTGTCGTGCTGGATACCTGCTTCCTGAAGGCACGGCTAGACGAGACCGCGAATGTATATCACTCGACACCGAGCCCTTCTTTCCTCTAAGTCCTCTTATTCAACTATGCTTCCTTTGAAACGTCTTCCCTCTTCTTGTGTCTTGCACCTCTCTCAGCTTGGCCCAACTTTTCTCACACCTCGTGCGAGCTCATATTACCATTTTTACTTTGGATTACCGCCAACCCTTTTCTACTTCGTTCTTCACTGCTGTATCTCTTTTTCTACATTCCACAAATCTAATATCGATATTGTGTTGACCCTTAATCCCTTCACGCCTGTCTGACTCCATGCGTGGCGAATACCAGACACCCGAGAGTGCCTTCCCTGTGGCCTTAAACTCCCAAGAGAGTTTCTTGGCTCCCGGTAGAAAACAAATTGAGTAGGAGGGCTGAAATCGAAACGAAGGAATTCGACTACTCTTGATTCTCTTGGGTCGAAAGTCTGGATAATTTGGAAAGATCCGAATGCGGGAAGATAGTTTCGCTCGGCTACGCACGCCTGCTCAGCCTCAAAGATGATACGGGTGGTGAAGCAGTGAAGCTGAAGCCTCTCGAAGATGCATATTTTCTAGACGAACGACTGGCAGCATCCAAGCGCCACGCTGGAAGGAGAGATGCG
This sequence comes from Ectemnius cavifrons, assembly GCA_964023945.1. Classification (NCBI taxonomy): domain Eukaryota; kingdom Metazoa; phylum Arthropoda; class Insecta; order Hymenoptera; family Crabronidae; genus Ectemnius; species Ectemnius cavifrons. The sequence goes on along the minus strand of OZ030385.1, from coordinate 5,751,398 downwards.
GGCCTCTCACGAGCGATTCCTTCCGATAGCGAAATCGTACGGGTGACCCTCTTTCTTCCCCTCCACCCTTTCCCTGATTTCACTTCGCTCCCACCTGTCCGCGTTCCTGATGCCGCGCACTTGGGACATTTCAAGATAACTATATACCTGGGAATTCCCTCACACGATTTACTTTCGTCTATTGTGAACGTCTTGTAATTTTCGTGATATTACATCCCGAATGGCAACTATTATGGAGAAAGGTCCTTAAGATTACGATGCCTTGGAAATGTCTACGCACCGATTCCTAGGATGGCGCTTTAAATACTATAATTTACGGGATGTACCTGCTCGGAGAAATCTATTACTTTTAGCGGGGAGCATGAACTTTTACCTGGATTTCCATCAGAACGGTATTATTCTGCATGACAAGTAAAACACTCTTGGTATTTTCTTGCTCGAGATACGGTCGGTAGTGGGGCGGGAACAAAAGCGTGGCTTGCTTTTTGAAAAGGGATGATAGGATTATTAGGAAATCTTATTGCTTGAAATATCCCGGACACAACTAATTGGCACTTCAAAAGCTCTTTTCTGCGGCACGCCGACAGAGGAAGACCTTGCTCTTGCCATTGTGTTGCAATCTAGCTTGCGTTAAGTGCTTGTCAGAGAAGAAAGAACGCAATTCACGGAGCAATGATTGGCTTGGCTCGTTTGTATTCTCGCCAACATGGAATTGACTGTCGAAAGGATACACATTGTTTGTATGTGAGTCGCCGGGAGTATAATTTGATGCTGCGAATCCTCTTTGAAGTCTGCTGGGGTAAACATCGAACTGCAGGAAAGCGTAGAGGAGATATCGGAAGCTCGTCGTCTCTCGTAAAGAACTCCCAAAACTTCCTGTCTGTCGATCACACTTTTCGACCCGCACTATCCGAAGATTCCGATGCGTCGGTGAGCTCGAGTGATCCTTGGGGAAGAGGAAAAAAGGAACTAGGAAAGCAAGGGGAACGAGCTGCTATTTATTCGGAGTTGCGGCGGCAAAGTTTCCCTGCCGACGGCAGGGAAGGCACGCGTTCTCCGATAAGATGCAAAACTCCGAAGAATCGCCTGCTGACGAGGAGGGCGAGAAGAATATCGGCAGTTCAACCAAAAGCATTGCTCGCAGTGTCATCGCCACGCGAGGACCGCAGCGAACTTCAAATTATTTGGGCTATTCATCAAAAGCGACAGAATTCCCCGGCGATCGGAAATATTTCATATATCCGGAACTCCTGTCAACAGTTGTACCGAACCGAATTCTCGCCGCGATCTCTCCCCTTTGTTCCAGCCATTTACGCTCTCCCACCCAAAGATGCTGGGCATTTTTGCAATTCTCTCTAGCGCGACAATTTTCCCTCGATATTTATTTCTCCCTCTCCCAATCACGCCAAGAATTCCGAGGTCTGATACAGACGGTTCGTTAATACGCTTCGAACAGTTTACCAGTATTTCGAGTTATGTGATTTCACGAGAAAGACTGGTTTCGACGCCGCCAGCTTGATTCGCTCTCTACGGCTGTCCTGCTAATTCAATGAAAAAATAATGCGGTATATCGGCGCCCCGGGCGGCACGTATGCGCGCTGGCTCTTCTTAAATACGCCAAATATCAACAGGTTGTTGATTTCGCTGACCGTGTTCTCTGGTTATTTAGTTCGAATCCGACCAGGTGGACCGTACGTGTCTGGGTGATGTGTACGTGTGTATACACTCCCGGATGTGTACCAGAGAGTGAGAACGCCAGAGAGGAATGAGATAGAGGAAGAGAGAGAGAGAAATACGTACACCTGCGTGACTGCTTGCGAACTGATGTTACCTCGCCTACACAATTCGGTGGTATCGCATTCGACGATCCAGGATACTAATCGTTACAAGAGCCCCTTTTATTTCTGAACAACCCCCGGCACCGATCTCCAATTTTTCCCTTCTATCATACCGCGTTTCTAGCAACTCACCATTCTACCAAAAATCCGTCGGTCCGATATCGAGAGATCCACCGGTAGGATTTAATGGAGGCTTGGATTAAAATGGAAAAGAAATATCGGCTCGCTACTGATCAATAAGGGAAGTATCACGGGTGCGCTAAACATTTATAATCAACAGGTACTAGTATGAGAGGCGAGGGTCTAATAGTAGTGGCCGTTGTGGGAGGAGGCTCGTGCTAAAGGAATCCATTATCGAGATTGGTCAGAGGGTGATGGGAGCAGCCGAATTGTCAGCCGACGCTGCTGACAGGTTGAGTGAGAGGGCGACTGGTGGAAATTAAGCGATCGAAGGGAATCGAATCGGGCTGGGACACGTGTTTAATAAAAGCAGCCGCGAGACGAGAAGAATCACCGAGCGATATCGGTGCGGAGCGGTTCGGTGCGGCTTGGAGGATCCATTGAAAGGCAGGGAGAGGGATCAGCTGGATTAGTTGGCCGGCTGAATCTATCCATCCTACGGACGGATGAAAGGGATACCTATAATTACGTTCCCCTTACGGCGAGAGGGCGCGAAAAGCCTCGGCGCGAATGACGCCGATATCTCTTTTTCAAAGGGGATGGAATTGGACCTGCTGATGGTGGCGCGCACCTTTTTCGAGCGCTTTTCACTCCCTTGCTTATGTATACCTACGCACCGATCTTCATATATCCTACCCCTATGTGTACTTCTGACTATATGCTCGAATATTGAAGCCTTCGAATTTCCCCTTTTTCACTAGAACTCGTATTCTAAGCAACCAGCCAAACTAACTTTAAAGGACATGGTATAGTTGCGAGTATATTACATTTTAATATAAACTAGTACTTATTGTTGATCGAAAGTACGTCTTAGTTTTTCGGAAGCATAGAGAACGAAGGGAAGAAACGTAGAATTCGTGCGCCAAGCCTCGAGTGGAGTCGAGGCAAGGTTGACGGAGAAGGTTTCTTACGAGCTCGCAATTTCACCACGAAGAAACTTGCGTAACGCGAAGGTCTACGAGAGCTTTTCTTACGCGCTCGATGGAAGCACGTAACGAGCTCCGCTGCGTTCCTGCGTCTTTGCGAAACTCGAGAGCAGTTCTTCCTATCTAACACTGCGCTTTCTACTAGTTGGTGCTAGGAGTAGGAACTCGCAGTATAGAGAGCGAGAGGAAGAAACGTACATGTCGGAAGTTTTTTCCTTCCCTTACCGGAGCAAGTGACTTGCGCACAGACTGTTGAAAGCACCATGATTTTTCATACTGGCACGCGCTCCTTTCCATTTGCCGGAGACCAGGTCAGCTAAACTCCAAATATTCCCCAACGTAGTTAACCGAAGGTTCCGATGAATATGGATGACTACGGGCTCGATTTTCCAATGCGCTTTAACAGAACCGTTCTTACTGCTAGAGAAGAAATAGCGGGAAATAATTGGGTCGTTCGAAAGTACAGGTTTCCTGAAACGATTAATGCCGCAGAAATTGGGAGATGGTATAATGATCGTACTCGTTCCCGGAGTCGTTCAACAATAGTGTAGGGCGTCATCATCTCGTTCAAGAGGCGTCTAAAGGTGTCTGCTGCAGTGTCCTGGGAGCCGTCAATGTCACGCTCCATCTTAAGTTTCCCTCCTTACGAGAAGCCTCTCGCCGCGTGTGCTTCCTCCGCCCATCCATGCGCAAAGATGGTCCATTCATGTCGGTCTCTAGGTGCTCTCGATCAATCATCCGCAAATCTCGCGCACTGTGCCTCGCGACTCATTTGCTTGAGCCTCCGTCGCGGCGTGTGTCCCCGAAGCTTTCGTCACCTGCATATTGCAGCATAATTCCAACCCCGATGTATGGATGAACTCTCCTCTGCCGGCTTCCACCCCGTCGCCCTTCCTAGATTGACATCATCGATCGCTACCTACACTATCCAGCCGAATGCGTGCGCTCTGCTTCTCTATAACCGGCAACTCCATTTCCATGGTGATTTATGCGTCCCCACCAGATTATTATAATTCGATGGTAGAATGACATACTGCCAAGCTAACTAAACCCTTGTATATCCTCTGTTATTATAACAATGAATCCTTCATTTCTGTTTAATTGCTTGATTTAGAAAGGTGGAGGAATCTCGTGCGACTTAGAAATACTACAGTGGCAAAGCCTCTATTCTAGTGCAATTACGAGAACTAAAATGATCTATTACAAATATCGATATCTTATGAATGGATCGTGATAGTGGGTCGATTCGAGACGATGACTTTTCCCATGAAGCAATTCATCACGAATGTTCAGGGTGGCTGGATAAGAGAGAGAGAGAGAGAAAGAGAAAGGGAGAGTGAGAGAGAGGAAGAAGCGTGCCGTGTCGGGGAATCTTATTCGTCGTAGCTCATTGACTTGGTAATGAGGACAAATTCCTAGTCGCTAGGTGTTCGCCGCCTCGGCACTATGCTATGGGAGCCTGCGAACCACGATAGATCTGTGGTAGGACTGCGACAGTTTGATCTTGCTGATCGATTTTGCATCGAGCACTGTCTGCGCTGCTACGAAATTTACACTTGGAGCTCCGAAAACCTTAGGACAAACTGCACTACTTATCGCACTCGTTCTTTTACGTTAGAATTCGCTCGAAACTCTGGCATAACGAATTCTAGGATCCTGCGTGAGAGAGATCTGAGAAATAGGTTGATTCAATCCCTCGGCGAAAGGCTGGAGTGTGTTTGTTAGTGCGCCGCGATAATTAGTTCAATGGAAAGCTTGAAAAACAATGGTAACTTATCAGACTGTTTACTCTTGTTATAGCTTCGTAAGTATATCCCTGGTGAACTCTCGCCTGAGAACTTCCACTTCTAGCCCGCCAACTGTCTCCCTCTTTCTCGAGGATATTATGTTCCATAATACATTATGGAGATACGCGTGCAATTCGAGAACCACTTTACATTTAGCTCGATTACACGTTTATGCTCGAACGAAGTGGAAAGCAATGAGGTTTCCTCGCGAAAGATTTTTTTCCAGAAATTACCGCTTGCTTGGAAATTCATAAAGTGCGCGCGATTGCAGTCGTCAGACTAATTAGTTTCGGGCTGCTATCTCTGCGAAGGGATTGTTAAGGGTAATCCCTCTTGGAAGGATTAACGTTACACACAATTGGACGACCTGGTTTCGTTCGGTACCAATCGATCGTTCATGTACCCGCTCTAGATTCTGAATAAGCGTGACGCATTGAATATCGCAACTCTCCCGTTCCTCTGGAATCATCTACGTAATGTTAAGAATAGTAAGTGTCCGTCAATGAGATTGCCATTGTGCGATGCAGCCTCGTAATACCGCGATCCAAGTAAAAGTCAATTATACCAATGCAATTATAGAGCTGCGTAATGCTATTAAGGATCGGCATTGAATGCTAGTTGGCTGGCGATTAAAAATCATGACTCGCGCTATCTGTAATACGTTTCTTGGATTCTAATAGCTTTGGCACTGTTCTTCGCTCGATTCTCAGAACGGAAGGGTTCCTTTCAATTATTTTGCAGTCTATTTGATGATAGAGATAAATCCCACTTAGAATCAATGTAACACTCGTATGCATTAGGCTGTACTTCCGTGTCTATTGAATAGCCCGCATAAAAAGTTAACTGGTTCATGTTCGGGCGTCGACGATCTTAACTCTACGCGAGGAAAAGGAGAAAGAATGGTTAAGGGACTGACAGTTGCGGCGGTTCAAATAATCCTGAATTGAAGGCAAGAAATTTGTAGGTACAATCAACTCTATTCGTCATCGAAATTCCGAGGCTTCCCCGGCAGCCGCAGACGTGGAAATAAAGGGGCGTGCCACGACTCGATCGGGTTTCCGCTCTTCTAACAAGGTTAATCGTCGTCAGGGACGTCAATGATTTTCAACCCCTGGGGATAGTAATTTAACTAATTGTCCAGGCGGAGACGGATGTCGGCTGCGAACTGTCGAAGCCGCAGCCGAACGGGTCACCGGTCTTCTGCCTTGGATTACAAAACGAGCCTCGTTACTCTCGTTAACGACCTGCTTTCATCGGCTGGGGCCGCATGACGAGTCCCCATAAACGTGACTTGTCAGAACCCAAGCAAGCCCAGCCGAATATTGGTGAATCAGACTCACGTACATCACGCTACCGGAAGAGAAAGAGCTTCTCGACCTCGCTTCCTATTATCGCTGGGATGCTTTCCCTGCCGGCGTCGTTCTTCCGCTCTGCATTCCTCTCGACGCTCCTCCACTCCTGCACTTCACGGGAACGAGACAATCCTCACTTCTCCCTGGTTTGTCCCACTCCTCTCTCGCACTCTCCGTGGCTGGTAATCGTAGGTCCTACTCGCATGAGTTTGCCGATCACGTCAGCTAGCGCACGAAACTTCGAGTTGCCTTCGGTACGTGCCATTTCTCCGGGCACCCGCGTCCTGGGACTTGTAATTGATTTACAAGCTTCGCCCCGCGCGATCGGCGGTGCAGGCGACTTCGAATAGCCTCGATGCTAGCGCCAGTGAGCGAAAGAGAAAGAGCACCGAGGACTGAATGAGAGTCGAGGAGAGAACCAGCTTCAAGCCTGGAGTAACCACGGAGACGCTCGGCCGCAGTTCTATTAAGGGAACGGACTTTCCAGAGTCCCAACCTCTCAGGAGGCCGGCCAACCTCCGTTGTGCTCGTCCGATCGCGAGGAATTCGCACGGGTACATGCCATCCCATCTTATGTTAGACAGACTTCCTCACCGTCAGCCTGGAATAGGAGGAATGGAGTAATTACACTTCGATATCACTACTTCTACTCGCTGTGATGGTCCCCGGGTGATAGCTCATTCGAAACTACTACGGATCCTTCCTAAGGCATACCGCTGGGTGTTGTATGCTGAGAATCCGAGAAAGAGGGAGAGAGGAAGAGAGAATAAGAGAGAGAGAGAGAGTAAGAGAAAAGCGAGCGAATGGTAATTGGACTGGTGCGTGCGCGTACTACTTTTTAGTTGTGGATTCTAGTTACGGGATGAAATGTATTTTCGGAGTTTAATGGAGTACCCACACGTCGTGCCGGAGAGCATTTGCCATGACGCCGGGGGCCATGGAATAACAGAATTCCGCGTCTCATCCATCATAAAATTGAGGAGGGAGATTCAGTATGCACGCCCTATTTTCTAGAACCCTTCGCTACGACGACCGTCCTGCGAAATCCCAGTGATTCTCGAAGCGACCTGAATTTCACTTGTCTATACCGCAGTCACGGGATATCAGTCTCAATCAGATGGTTGCTAGCGAGAATTTTCAAAGTCCGACCCTTTCAATCGTTTGCCCGCTTTTTACAGTCGACTTTCCCGCGTTCGAAAGAGTCTATTTTTACATTTTATTCGGCAAAGGATGAAAGCGTAGAGAGTAAGCTTAACTGAGTTCATCTAACTCTCATTATCTTTGGTAGCTAGATTTTTGACCCGGTTAGGATTTCTTGTTGCCGAGGAATTGCTGACACCAAGGGCTTTCCATTACGAGAGCGAGCGACATAGCTTCTGTGTGGGATCTTTAGTTTGGGTGCGCAAAGAGGCGGAGGAACGAGACTGTTTGGACGATTGCCGCACGACGTTACATGGCCGTAAGATATTCCTGAGTGGAACGCAAAGTTACGTTAGTCAGGGATAAAGGCGGATTAGCAGGAGTTGTCTCCGGGCCAAAAGAGGCCAATACCCGCTACGCCATAGCCGGAGAGTGATCCTCGTTCGCCTTTTACCCTCGCTCGGCTCCGATGCTAGCAGCCTCCTCGAGAAAATACAGCGGCGGTTTGAAAGGGACAATGGTAATGTGACAAGCGCCAGCGGGAGAAAGAGAGCGTCCCCGAAGAAAGAGTCGCAAACAGGAAGCGGAGCAAAAGAAAATGAAGGAGAGGAGAGAGCCAGTGGACAGAGCGAGGGCTGCTGCTTTCAACTGGTGCAAAGAGGAGGAAAGATCAGCGGGGTTACCTTGGCAAATCTGCCCTTTTCTCGTGATCACCCTCTTTGTTTCCCTCTCTCACTTGGCCCTCTTTACCCCCTCGCTCTCACCCACTCACACTCACACAGTCCCGCTATCCTTATCATGCCTGCTCTCTTACTCTCTTCCTCCTCTCATCTCCCTGAGGATCTTCGATCTCGGATTCCATTGAAAATTCATTTCATCCGCCGGATCCCGCGGCCAATCTTCCCTTCCATTTAATCCCGAGATGCCGACTGAGATATCCTCTTTGCCGATAGTCAAAGTGAGGATCACGAAGACGCTCCAAGTCGGAAGTTAACTTGTCCGGGAAGCGGAGGATTCCAAGTGGCAGCTGACTGCATTACTCTGCTTAAGAGGGCCGGTATTCATCGCGAGAAACGGCCGCGCGACCTCTCACGTTAACCCACTGGATTCTCCAGCCCCCGTCGCGCCCAGACATTTCACCCCCTTTCCACAAGAGCCACGGCAAATCCGCAAATTCTATCTTTACGAGCTCGGCCTTTCCCTTGACCACTCTGGACTCGACCTCCTCTTACGGCACATCGCTAGCTAACCAGCTTCCTTTCCCCACTTCGACGAGAAGGAAGAGTCGAGGAAAAGTCAAGGAAAACTCGTGGAAAGCAGGGGGAGTCTGATAATAGGACGTAACCCTTGTCGTCCACGTGGACTGTTTTTGTTCGCACTCGTTAGCCCAAGGCAATGAGGCGGCCACCGAAATCCCTAGAGTTTTTCCTCCCTAGCTACACTACCCTTCCGCCCTACTCTCGTCCTATGTTCTTTCGACTTGGCTCGCACATTTTCTCCTCGTTCTCCTCGGAAGACAGAGGGGGATGCTTTTAAATCACACTGACATCCTGGCGACTGGATGCCTGACGTTCATCAGTGTTGCATATACAAGAGGAAAGATGAGGGGAGCGTCAGTCGGTTGGAAAATTAGGTTACGCAAACATTTTTCGTTGCTGTCTTCTACTTTCTCGCATGCACCACTCGCTATTTTCTCCTGGAGATCTTTGCACCTCCGTTATTTCGTTTTGCACAAAACTGAAATTCATATTCCGTGCTCTAAATTCCGTAGCCGCATGTGGACGGGGGCGTACGTGCTCGGGTATTTCTTTGTGCGGCGTTCGATCAGTCCATGGGACTTTGATCTGCGCTCTTATTTCCAATCGCGCCGGAAATCGAGGGAAAAATATAATTTATCCGTCTCCGCGCGCGCTATCTTGTTGCATTCCGTTGGATATTGGAATTCGATAATTCGTTGGTCCGCCCGGTGTATGGCTAGTAATAAAGGACGCCGAGTGGGCCCGATAAGATCCTTACGAAAATGTCTTAAGCAGAGAATTTGGCGAACGAGACGCCGAAACGAGACTGTGCAGCATCGTATTTGAGGGTGGTAAGATTATTCGGGGTAGCATTCCAGTCGAAAATCTTCTACGCAGTCTCTCGCAAGCCCAACCAATTTTATTCTCAATTTGCATTGCTGGCAGATAGAGTGGTTCATCTATCTTATTGGAATCAAAGTCAGGCCGCGCACATTTACCGCTTTATTATCGGAATCCGATAATTAATATTTTACTCCGAGCAAGAAAATCACGGGCTAAAGGCTGCTTCTTTAACGAAGCGAAAGGCTACGTCGACGAGTAAAGCATATGAAACATTAGCGGGGGCATATTAAGCCCACTAGGTGCGCGCAGGTCACGGGCACGGCGTTTTAATAATCATTTGTATCCTATATGGCCGGTGTACCCATCTGCCAGAATACCGCTCCCGTTGCATCCGAACTTTACTCTAACAACATTTCTCCTCTCCTTCTTTCTACTGCGCCATCAGCCCTATAGAACTTACATTCTCCGCTCCTCTCCTCCCTTCTCTTTTACTCTCATTTACCCTCTCGAGGAAGCTCAAGGCTATCGCGAGCAAGTATGCCCGAACTTTCATTCCTCGGAACAGGATGAGGGTGAGTTACCTTAGAACAGCTTTGGCGAAATTCCCGTGTATTCCCCTTGGTTCCCAAGGGCAGGTCTGGAAATACGATTTCACCGAGCAAGGTGTAATTTGGGGGCTGATAATGCGTCGTGTAAGCAATTACGCGACGCTCGTAAAGGTGGACGCGCAGGATGGAAAGGTAGTTGGGTATGAAAGGTAACGAGGAATGCCCCCTCGGGCTAAAGTGGCTTCTTCCTTCTTTCTAGCTTAATAACCTAATAAATAATCCGGCTAATAACCCAATAATTTGACAGTGAACGACCTAATAAGTTTGCGGGGGATGCTTGTCTATCTTAAATCCCCCAATTTGCTCGAATTATTTGGCTTTAGTACTTTTTCCTTCAGGTTCTTGTTTGAAGCAGTCAGATTTTCCGGAGCCTTGGTCTTCCGACTTTTTTTTCTTCTTGGGAAGCTTTAGTCGCGAGCCGTTTAGTAAAAGGGTTTATAGTGACTGCATTGTCAAAAAGTACGAACGCTAAAGCGATTCGGGATAGTAAGCTCCAACAATTTAATGCAGGGGCTCGACTTGTTCAGAGTAAGCCTTTTTAATAACGAAGAGTATTGGTCGAGCTGGTTGGACGTTGGCCCGATAAAGAGAGAAAGAAGCACGGTCGAATTTCACGATAATTGGAGTGTCGCTCAATGGTGATTGATCTATCAGAGCTCGGGATTTCACGGAACGCGATACAGGATCATTTCCGATTCCGATAACAGGGCGGTGCGCATACATAGAACGTCCCTTATCTGGCTGGCATGCGAGCGACTATATTCTTATTGGGCTCACGTCCCAGCTTCCACTATGCAAAAAGTCTTTGACATCGCTAACGGCCCCGCTGTTCGTATTAGTATTCCAAAACGCACCCGCCCGAGACGAAGCCCCTCTGATCATCGGTTGTAACTCCCCCTCGACCGAGGACGAACTCCCATGTTACAGGCTTTTCCTTTCTCAACGGTGATCTTAAAAAAGGAACACGCAAATTAATCCTCCTTGCTGTCCTTCTCTTTTTCCCCAAGAATTTACCGCTCGGCCAATTCTCGTCTGCTTCTCACCTCAAAGAAGATTCCCGATCGAGGATTTAGCTACGATACTGATCTGATTTCGAACGATCGCATCGGTCATTTTCCGTCAGAGCGAACTTCGACGCTCCACTACCTTGCAAACACACTGGTTTCCATGCGAGATTCTCTGTGTACACCTATCCGAGCTTGCAGTCTAGAGATGCAAGCACGAGTTTACGGTGCAGAAGCGAGAGGGAGTTTCTATGCTGCTAAAAGCTTCGGCTGCGGGGCTCATGAATCCCGCTTAGCGGATTTCCACGGTTGCCGCTCGGATTAGACTCGCATAATTCCTCGGACCGTCCAGAAAACCATTAGGAATAGGACCTCCATTCGATCCCAGATAGGATCTCTGTGAGAATTTATGCTGATGCTACTGCTGCGAGGAAGAACGATTGTACCCTGAGGCTACAGACAGTAATCAGAGAACGGGATATGTCGGTCGACTGCGATACCTCTTCCTAACATGACCTCATCTCCATCTCAAATTAAGCTCACCTACTGCACCACTTTAGACACCAATCGAATATTCCTCGAGGATCAGTCGTAATACACAATAATTGTATTATTCGATTCTATGCTCTGTCTTATTCGATACAAGGCGAACCAGAGAAAATGAAGAAGACAGTTTTTTTACACGTATTTCTTACATAAATATCATCGCCTATTGCATCTCGCTTGAATTATCAAGGGAATGGAAAGAAATTGTAGCTAGTTCCAAAGTCTCATCTTTATTGGGGCAGCGAAGTCAGCCCTTCGTCAACGATTCCTCCAACGGAGGAGGCGGCACTCGGAGATTTGAAATTCAGATTAAACCGGAATGCGGAATCGTTAATGCTACGAAGGTCTAGCTTCCGCAGCGGTATTACCATATACACCGTGTCTCACGCATCCAGATATACAGCGAGGGAGATCCAGGACGCGGTGGAGCAGTGGCACGAGGTGAAAATCATTCCGAAGGAATAGTTTATAACTACGAGGCTCTCTTCCAGAGAGTGGCATGCTACAGCCCAGTGTAATCGAGTGGTAATGGATGCTATCCCGTTGGGGATGAAGACCATCAGAGTGATTACTAGATAGCGGCTAGCGCGTTCCAGCGGTCATCTCGTTAATTGCTCTCTTTATCCGGATGCAGTACGAGATTTCCTGAAAATTTCCGACGAGAAACGACTACAAAGGGCCAGTGAGTAAATCGTCATTTGCCAGCAGAAACCTGCCACGGCGTCCTGGAAACATAGGAGTTACGGGCCCAGCCAACCACACGCACGCAACTTTCTCCACTCGTTTACACGGGTTCCCGTTCTTTAGAGACGTTGCTAGGAATGTACTGTCCCCGGATTTAAGCCGCCAGCACTGTTACTACTGTGGGCACAGCTCTAACCTCCACCTTACTGGCGACGAATAGGTCGTGCGGGATTACCAAGCGAAAATGTTCTCGTACCCGTGCGAAATGAGACGAGGGCGCGAGCGTCGCCACTAAACTACAATCGCCTTCACGACTAAAGCCTTTTGTTCCATGATTCGCACTATCACACTCGGTCGCCACTGCAACTACCTACTTTACCGCTGCACCTTCAAATTATTGGGCCATTTTTTCTTCGCACCAACTTACGCTTTCCTAAGCTTGTCTCCGGATCGGAATTTCGGTCGTGACTTTAAGCGAGCCGGCGAAAACGAAGCATGCGCGCATTTACTTTGTTGCTTGCTTTTACTTGTTTCCGCCCGGTAACTCGTTTGCGGCAACCTTTTGACGTCGTTGTGGCAGAAATGTTTGTTCGTTTCCACTACCAAGTTAAACACCACCGAGATTAGTTAGAACAATGCTATTATTGCTGCCTTTCAACTAGGCCTCCGGGTAACACCAACAAATTACTTGAAGGAAATATAGTCCTGTGCTTTTTGGAACGCTGTCCGCTCATGCATTGTCTCATTAACAAGAGTGATACACGAAAAATTGTAATATCGATATTATGTTCGCTTTACTACACAGAGTCCCGAAATGAAAATGTTTGAGCACTGAAGTATGCTTATCTGAATACGATGGCCTTGTTCTAATAAAAGTGTCCTTACACCTGTCTCCAAAAAAGATATCCGCGGGGTATGAAAAGTAATCAGACATTCGTACGAGTATTCAACAACGAGGCGCACGATTCGCTTGTTCCTTCAGCCTAGTTTCCCTTTCATTTGCACTTTTTTAGGCGACTGTTCGTTCTCCACTTGTCCAGCAACGCGGCAGTAGCTCTCGTCTGCCTCCTTCCCGCGTCCTGTCCCGTTTTCCATCCCCCGCGAGTCCGGCACCCCGCGTAATTTCCATCCAGCCAGCCAGCCAGCCAGCCATCCAGGTCTGGCTGGCTGGCGGCGCTCGGCAGGGTACGTACGTGCAAAATGAACGTCCGTCGTCGGTGCGGACGACACTTCATTAAAGCAACGCGCTGACGATTTTCTTTCTGCCAGTTCTCTCCGCGTCCACGTCCGCCAGCTGTTTCGCACCCTCTCCCTCTGCCACCGGCTGCTCCGGCTTGTCCCGGCAGTTCGTTCAGAAATTAAAACGACGTATCCTACAGTCGTTAGACTCGTTTTCTCTCTGAGCGTGGACTTGTCTGCGAGCGCGGGTAAGGCGAGGGAAAAGAAAAAGGCGAGGGACTCGAAGCCCCGCGGCACCGTAGCAACCCTCTTTAAACGAGTCACCTGGCACACCCGGAGCCTAAGCTAAAACACCCCCACCCCGCCAGACCTCTGACATGTCCCTGCCTGTAATACCTAAGTTTGCCCGGTCCTATTGTACGCCTCGTTATTTATTACTGTGCATTGTACCAAGCCGCGTGTCTCTAAAGGCTAATGTGCTCTTGCATTAAGCCGGCAGTTGGATGTACTTACTTGGACGGCGAGTGTAACCATACGAAGGCAGAAGCACCAGAGGCCAGATATTCTCTTACGGATATTTTCTTTATGAGAAAGACTTAGACGCTCCCGGGCCTTTGGAGCTTGAATGAATTCAGTATGCTCGCAAATGGCTTTGATATCGATGTAATCGAACCTCCGGGTGAAGTCGAGCCACCCCTGGGCCCTCTTCAAAGGCACACGCAGCGGACGCCAACTCTCCGGGATGAAAAATTCTCATAAAGCTTCATAAATATTTCAAGGGATTCGCATAAACGAGCAATTAGGTTGAATTAGAGCTCCCTCGAGTAATATTGCTTCTCATCCGTCAGTCCTTTGGCAGGATTAATCGTTTTGCGATAGTCTACTACTGCCACCCTCGATGCTGTTGCTCTTCTAGCTTTCCAGTGGCTCGGATATCCCGATCTACCTCGTTTTATTCTGTTTCCTTTGAGTTATCTCCTCCCGGGAATGGAGTATCCGGCGTGCCCGTGTCTTACGGGTTACCGCGAATTTGTTGGGACCGAGCCCGAAACTTTCCAAGTTCGGGAGACTCTCCGATACGACTTACTTCTTAATTCCCTCGAAAATTCGAGCCGCGTGCCTTCCACCTTGCCGTGTGTCTTTGAGGAAACGAGAATGCCGAGGAAATCTACTAGCGGGAGGAGATTGCTCGTTTCACTTGGTGGTAAACTCACTCTCTAGTCATCAACTTGAGAGAAAGTGCGAAGGAGAAATAGAGTTGCGTACTTGCCACGGTTTTGCCAACTTGTTAAAGTACCAAATCCGCACAGTGAGCACGACCTAATCCGTAAGCAAATCTCGTCGTCTAATTACTATCCGATTTCCATTCCTAGCGTGGATAAATTACACAAACGCACACGCAATGCGTGTCCGGCTCAATGAGTAGAAGTACCAGCTGCAATACTGCATTGACTACCTTACAAAAGGCTAGCCCACTATACCGAACGGATCACTTTAATGCGTGCAGGTACATTGTTAAATAGCGTAGTTACGGGCAAAACTCCCCACTAAATTATACGTGCCAGTAGCCAGCCTCGAGCTACTGCTGCCAGGCCGCTAAACCGAAAGTAACTTATACATTTATGAAATAGCTACACGCTTGCGGCATTCGGCTCGATGATATTGCTCGAATTCCAACTTGCAGTTCTCTCCCGGTTGCCACGATAACACAGGTTAACTGACGAACGCCCTCCACATTACGATAGCGCGCGGTTTGCTTTATCGGGATCATTTAATGAAAATCGTCGCCATTGAATCCATGTAGAGAGCGACATCAGTGATATCTGGATGACTGGCGAGCGGAATTTTGCGATGGAACTAGCAACGTGATACAACAACCCTCGAAAGCAGGTCAGCGGAAATTGGGCTACTTTGCTACTGGTCGTTTCCCTCTCATTTGGAGTGCACACTTCACGCGACGCTAATGGGAGAAAGACGATTTCCATGGAACATCGAAGTCAACGACTGAACTGCGATTGGAAATCGTCAAGTAATGTGCTCCTGGTACAGTGAAGCTCATATAGTGCATAGAATGAACTGCGATCGTACAGGAGCTGATTTAAAGCTACTGCAATGCTGTTTTTCGAGAACGATCAACATCATTCACGATTCTTGCGCGCTACGGTAAATATACACGGAAAAATATTTGCACAGCGGTGCATGAGCATGCCCGGCGCGCTGATAGCGTTTGTCACTATGTTAATGACGTTGTTACATAAGCGGTAATGGTGGTTTGATCGATTCGCATACATGCGGAAAAATACGTGCGCTACTATACGATTTCTCGAGTGGCAACAACCCTTATTCCGCCGCGAGTTTTTCCATCAAACTCTTACATCTCGACTAGCAGTACTTAGTACTGGTAACGACTTTGATCTAGTCTCGAAATGGTCTTCCGGCTTTGTGGTTCGACAGTCTGAAATACTCGGATCATTTACGAAAAAGAATCCTCCAGTGCGGTCGCGGGTGGTCTCTCCAGGACGCGTTCATAACGAATTATGGGCGCTCGGCAATGCGCCCGCGCGCGCGCGCGCGCGTGTTCAGGACCGTCTCTCTCCTTTTGTGGCTGGCTTAGAGCACGCACAGTTTCTCGGTTCGTCGCGAAAACCTTCTTCTGGCTCATATATAGGTTTGCTTAACGGCCCGTATAAGGTTTACGAGGGGCGTTCCAGCTCTACGCCGCGGTGGTATCGGGATTGAGAGAGAAAGCGGAAAAGCAAGCGCGGAAGCCGAGAAAAATTTCTCGTAGCAAGAGGGAGCTAGAAATGGGGAAGATTCCACGGGGAACGAGCAATGTCCGCAGCCCGTATCCCACCGCATCTATGTTCCGTTCCGCAATTTAGCAAACTCTGAGAAAGATGCAAAGGGGGGTTGAATGGTGGGTAGAGGGCGAGAAGAAACCGGCTAAAGGGTCGCTCGAACGCTTCACGATTTATTGGTCGGTTGCCAAATGAAAGCTTGGAGAGAGAGAAAGAGAGAGAGAGAGGAGTTTGTGGAGGAATGCAAACACACATGTGGATGAAACACACATATGTACAGAGTGCCGGCAATGCGGTCCAGCGTGTAGAAGGGGTGAGAAGGGAGGATGGAAGTATACGACTGCGGCGCTCGGGCGAAGCGGTAGTTCGCGGGAGCCGGCGCTTTAAAGTTCTCATTAAGCGATCGAGGTCTGTGGGACACTTCTGTGCCTCATTGTTTGCTTTGTTTGCTGTTTACGTCGCTACATGCTCCCCGCTATGCCACGCTTGACATCGAAGAGGACTGCGACGTCGACGCCAACGTCGCCGTCGAGCTCTACCCGGCAGCATCCCTTCCCCCGTGCCCGCCGGGGAGACGGATGAACGAACGCTTGCGAGAGGGAGGAACCTCCCAGCCACCCACTGAAAAGAGGATGGGTGGCTGGGGTGGCTTTCATTAAGCATGCATTGTCTCGGCACCGCACTATTATAGCCGAGTGAATAACTTCGAGCCATCCGACAGTCGGAAAGAGGGAAACTCTCCATTCTCGCCTAGCTATCCACTCTCTCGCTCTCTCGCTCTCTCTCTTTCCCTCTTACTCGTCGTGTTGCTTCGCTTCCTCCTCTTCTCCTCCGATTCTACCAGCTTCCTCATTGCTGTTCCAAGAAGTCTTCACCCACCAAGCCCTTAGCTAGTACTCGATGTTTAATGCACCTGCGTTGCATCTGGCAAAGCCGACGAGTGTCTTCATCAATTTGTACCCTGTTAAATCCTTTCTAAAGCGACTACGCACTCGACAAGCTTCTACGGAGGATACGAAGGAATGAAGTGGAAATCAGGGCCGATATAAATTCGAACCGAAAATGGAAGCTTTATTACACGAGAGACTTTGGCAACTATCCGCACGATTGATACGACCGAATTTCATCGGGGACTCTGGGCCGCTAGTTCAATGGGGTGGAAGATGATCGCACACCTCGGGGAAAAGAATCGATTGGGAAGGCACAGCTTCATGGAATCAGGCTGGAAACGCACGATAAAGGAAGAACGCTTGTTCGCGAATACCGTGTGCTCTCTGTCGACTAGCGAAGCTTTCCTTCCCAAACTAGACGCTGAGCTGGAACGCTATTCTACCGGAACTGATCGCACTGGAGCAGTGCTTCTCGACCCGTGGCCACTTGATCTCATTTTCAATCAGGCACGGATTTATACGCGCGATTAGTATGTCGACTCGGGTGCACCACTACCGCGAAGGTCGTGACATCTGGAGTCTCGGGACGCCAGACGATTGAATATCGCGTCTGGCAAAGGAAAGGAGAGCACACACACATACGCCCGGTGTGCGCGCTCTTCGATATCGCAAATGGATCCATGAAGCTGCACTCGCGGCCCGACCAAGAGAAATATCGGCCTGCTGCCACTGATGCGATTGGGCAACGGTTCCTATCGGATTCGCGTGCGCACGCCGTGCGCCTCTATGCCTTCAATTGAATTTCTAAAGAATGCTAGCAAAAAGCCCGACAGCCACCCGCCGAAATACCAGAGCACAACAGGAATCTACGCTTAGAGGTGGCAGGGGAGGGAACTCGACTGGCTGGCAGTGACAGTAATTGTTTAATACTTGTGTTTCAGATACGCCCTCGTTCGCGATAACGCGTTTACCCGGTTTCGGAATTCCCATTGTCGAGGGGATGTCCATCAGCCTGAAATGCGAGGTGGACAGCAATCCTGCGAGCACGCCCATCTGGCAGCGCGGTAAGTGACCACTGTACTCAATTCGATCTCACGGCGAACCGCCGATAATTAGTCTAAACTCTATGCTTTGAAAAACTCCTTGGAAAAACTCGAATTAACGAGAGGAGCTGAATATCTTTTGATGTCGTTAGGAATTCCTTGATTTAAGCGAGAACAGAGGATGTAGTACGACCTCACTCGCACAGAGTAAACTTAACCGGTGGTTGTGTTGTAGTCCGTCGTTTTAGCGTGCGGCTATTCGAGCACCGGAGCATACTGAAAGGGCTCTAGCATTTTACAGAATGTCTACAGCGACTCCTGGCCTTTTCAACCCACTCACCCTTCCTTACCTACCGCCCAAACCACCTCACCCCATGCCAAACAAATGATGGGAGAGCGCGTGGCTTCCGGCCACTCTCCCCCCCCCCCCCCCTCTTCCTCCGTACATGTTTCCCTGCGGCCTTTGATCTCCTAAAAAGCGAAACCCAGGCCCGACTACTACAACGCCAACTACCTGGGAGCCCTCTTTTTTTTCAACCCTCCTCTATTAGTCTGATCAACATTTGCATTTGCTCCACGCGTTTTCTCGTCGATCTTGCTTTCAATTTCGCCCTGATACACAGCGCGCGCCGCCGCCCCCCACCCTCATCGGGCGTCGGCCTCGAAAGTGGCGGGCTACATGGGAAAAATTTCGGCATCGAGAAATAAAGCGATCCCGACCCGTTCGAATCCCGTCGGGATAATCACAGCGTATTTCCGAAGGGATGAACGCATAATTGATGAAGTGGCGTGCTATAAAATTCACTGCATACGTAATTACGACTAATGAGGTAATACACAGGGAGGGCGTGAGAGTCACGCATACGCGAATATACGCGCTTACACCCGCGCAATCGGTAAATTCGGCATCAAAATTTCTACGCCAGATTCCACGAGATTTACTAGCTGATTAATAAACGGGCGCGATTTCCCGTTTAATTCGCACCATCATTATTTTTCATTAGTCACAACGCTGCTATATTCTGCACGTAAGAAACTTAACACTGCACTTCGCTTTACTGGGAAAACTTGGACTGGTGACTCGGACTGTATGAGTTACAATAAGGGGAGGAATAAACGCCGAGTGCTACTGAAGCCTTATTCTTCCACTATCGATCACTCGAGAAGCCCGCGTTCAAACAATGCACAACGAGTCGTAGACTGTTCGGTGTACACATCGTCAAGTAACTAAATAGAGAGAGAAACCCGTTCCACAATTATCAGAGCACTTATATCGAGCTGACGTTTCGCGACAGCCACGCGCAGAGTAAACAGGCAACTTTATACGCCCGCAAATTACCTGAATTCCTATTTGCGAACCTGTCACTACAACGGCACTGACATTCGACTGTATTACACATTTCGTGGGTGACAGCGTGCAAAATGAAGCGAAAGCAATCGTCTAATCGTGTTTGACCCTCTTTAAATTGGAAGCACTCATCTTTCTTGCAGGAGACATTTACACTTGGTAATGACACTGCAATTAGCTATCATTAAACACTCGTAACAGTATTTACACTGAATGACCTGAAACGAGCACGAGAGACGAAAAAGGTCATAGCAAATAACAGAAAGCTTGAGTATTATATATGCCAAACACCCATCATCGATTCTGCTTCCGATGCTCAATAAATTGATATGCAATGAGATATTAATTCCGATTTAATGCACTTTATCCTTGCCGATCTGGACTGCATTTAAATCAACGAGATTGGTATTGGTCACTGCGTCAAGATTAAGTGTCTTGCTGGTATTGTCGGATCGATTTTATTAGTAGTTTTTGCCGTTTGATTAATCGACCCTGTAACTGGTGTTATATATAAGCTTGTGAAAGAGTTATTAGTAGTTCGTGGTATACTGGCTCAAGCTGCAGTCGAGCGTAATTTGTTTAGTAATTCCTCGCTATCTCTGTCTCTCGTTGCATAAATTACTTTCAAAAGCAATTAAGACCTACTAAGAAAACAATGCGGCTATAACGTTTGGAATTTGGAAATGGCATTACCGCGCTCACGAAGTTGCATCAGGATGCGTGAGTAGTGGAATAAAGAACTCCCTTGGCTCGAGTCTGAATTCATTGCTAAGTCATTCGTTCCTTATTGGAGGAGGTGAGAGAAGCACGGATGAAGGAAGAAGGTCCTGATAAATATTTAAAACCTTGCATAATTCCCGTTCAGTAGTCGCGCGGATACTTCTTGTGGCTCTGAATCCTTGAATCCTGATGTACTCTGTTACGGTGTTTTCGGTCGCATTGCGTATCTCCTGGCTTCATGGAGAGCATCCTCTCGGCTCTGGAGTGGTCGACGCAGAGCAGTTATTCTAGCCATTCGGCCGAGCGTATACCAGGAATTTGGTTTAGATGAAACAAACAGTTAGCTGCTGCAGGATTTCCGCCTACTAGAACCTCTGATCCTGGTCAGCGAGGCTGGCGTTAACCCACATTCATGCTTTTCTGTCTCGCTCTGCTGTTCTACCTCACAGCATCCGTGCTCTGGATCGAGTTACAAGCTGCCGCGTGAGATCTGTTACGCTCTCGAGGTTTGCTTCACCGAATTAACGATTATTTTCATGGAACTGAGAACGTCGATTCACTACTAGAGTTACTTCACGGATGGAAATATTCGACCTGAGAACATTCGTTCTCGAGGACCCGATGCTGGGAGGTCCAGAGATGATGCTGAGTTCTAAGGGTTGCCTGGTACGCCAACCTCAAACTACCGTAGGATTTCCGTGCCAGGTTACGATAGGTAAATTTTGGGCACCGCGTGAATTATGCTCTTCCTATACACACCAGCTACCGAGAGGCGAGATATTTCAAGCTTCCGTCACCGAGTTTGCACTGCGGATTATCCAGATGAATCGCGCGCGCGCGCTCTCTCCCACGCACATCCACATACGGCCAAAGATACTTCGTCCGTAGCAGGTAATTGTCGCGAAGACATTGCACTGTGCGTTGGAATATTTCATCGTTGCTTTAAGTAATAAATAGTTTCTTGTATTCAGCCGTAGCAAATAGGACACTGACTTTAATATTTAATTATGAAATTGTAATCACACGAAATAACAAACGAACACACGACGAATTCCACTCGATTTGGAAAGCAGAGACACTAACAGTGAGGGAAAAGGGGCCGGTCGGTGGCGAGAAGGATTTCACGGTAGTTTCGGGAGCAGTTGCTCGATTAGAAGCGCTGCGTTTAAGCGGTCGAATTCATTAGATTCGTTAAATGCACTAACTGCCACTGCCAACTTCTCGCAAATGCTCATCCTGAAGTAACTATTACCAATTACCGTTAATAGACTCTCGCGGAGTATGCAACCGCGTATAGCCAAACCGTGAGCGAACGAATTGCTCGAAGAGAGTACCGGAAAGCTTGGTCGTTCGAGTTTTCACGAATGAGACGCGTCGAATATCGTGGTTCCATGCTGGCTTAAAGCAGTCTGCTGGCTGGCGAGAGAGAGTTTCTTTTATAACTTGGCATTCAGTGCCGGCGCGCATTTTAATTCGCTTTCATCCCTTTAAGCGGTTTTATCTCTGCCGGCACAACCGCCCTTTGATTCCAGCAGCTCGGCCGCGAAGTTTTTCAGCTGCCGGTTGTCCCTCTGAGAACGAGAGGGACCAAGAGGAACAGGCCTTTCTCTCTCTTTACCTGCCGTTGCCGGATCAGCCGTCCTTTTGATGCCCGTTCCCGCCATGCAAATTGGGATTATGGCTTTTTAGTCACGGAGGCCTGAAAACTTTTGCATCTCCGCAATGCAACTCCCGCGCTCACTCCTTGTTCTCTAACTACAACTTGGACTTGCACATACGACTACATGCGAGCACGTCGTTTATACCTTCATATGGCACAGTAGATTGAAACTGGGTATTTGCTTTTCCAAATTTTCGAGATTGCTTCCTTTGTGACTTCTCGCGTACTCGCATCGTATCACTTGTCGGAAAAGTTGTTAAGCGAAAGCTGGAGCGGCGAGGGTGGGTTTGTGGCAGCGTCGATAATGGCACGAGATAAACGTTATCCCCGGTGGGAAAGAACGCCCCTCCCCATTCTCCTCTTGGCTCCGCACTGCCGAACGCGATGAAATTTATTGAGCTTTGAGCTAATCGCGTAAGCCTCGTTAGTCGCGTTATTGAGTTATACAGAACGCTGAGAGAGCAGCTGCACCCGTCACTTTCCGCCGGGATCAGCTCGCTCACAGTGATAAGAAGTATGATGGACGACCTGCTACCACCAAGCGTCTCGGGCAACTCCAAGAATTATTGCTAAACAAACTCTCACCGTGGCAGGATTTGCCGGCATATTACGATTGGTCGGATCCGAGCGGAAAGCTACTGAATACCTGATGCCATTTCCCAAAGGACTGTTTCTTTATTTTCACTCTTCAAGCTGCATACCAGTGCTCAGACATGCGGAAGAGAAAGCCATTTCGTAGCACGAGTCCGCTTAAAAAAAAGAGAATCCTCGCTAGGATTGGGAGAGCAATCGAGCCTGTCGGATTGATTCCTTCGCCGCGTTACACTCGACTAGACTGTATAATTGATCGGGCTAGGCGGACATGCGGCAGAAAAATCGTGCCCTCCTTGCTGGTGACGGGTGGCAACGTTCTCGAGGCAGTGCTCCAGCGATACGCTATATGACAGTTATCCCATTAAATATTCAATTATTTCTACCCTTCGTTCCCGACGCCGGGAATTCCGAGACTGAGGTGTGCGAGGACGGTGCCGGACGGTGCACGACGTCGGCGTGCTTAATCCCTATTCATAGACGCAATCGAGTGATTTCGAATAAATCCCGGCAGCGTTCCGCGAAATCCGTTGCAATTAAAATACTTTAATATCCTTTGGAGCACGTAGCCGCCCGGAGCGATATGCCGGCTGTAGCCGGGGGCGCACCCTTGTCTCGGATCCCCCGACGCAACGCGAACCACCCAGCCAGCATCCGCGCTCATCCCAATTTCTTTCTTGAGCGGTAGCTCTTATTAAACGTCCCAATTCGAATGCCTCCGGCGAGCACGTTCTCCTTCGCCCGGAGCACAGCCCTTTTATCAAGCTAGCTTCACTCTCTCGCACTCCATTTCTCTCTCCCGCTATATTTTGACCATTCATCTTCGTGCCATGTATATATATATATATATATATCACAAGGACGCTCGGTCTGGCCACCGGAAAGCTGCACTTACACTTTGGACACCTTACGGCGTTATTACGACGACGTACTCTCTTCCTTAGAGCCAGTCATTTTTCAAGAGTGCTACTCGGTCGCTAGTAATTCGTAGCTTCTCACATATTAAATAAGTTTGGCCCGACTTGTTGGGGCGAGAACGAAGTCGATAGGAATTTCTCCGACCCTTATCCTAAGAAAAGTGTATGTGTATGTCGGTGCAGAGAACTAGTCGATGAGGGATGACGGTGGGCGCCCCTTGTTCGCCGATAATGCGATCCATGTGCGATGATCGCCGCGAGGAGTGTCGGCCGGGGGTGGTGCAGTTATTTTAAATGAAAAAAGGACAAATTTATCACGCCGCCTCGCCGAGCGATTTATCATGACGATACATTCGACCCAGGCGCAGACCTTTCGGGAGAACGTACGAGGGCGTCAGCTGTGGGAAACCGCTCTAGGGGAAGTAGATCCCAGACCGATCATTGTTCATTTGAACCTAGCATATAATGCGATGGCACTGAGATTCGACTACGTATATATAGTATATATATATATATTCCAGGGTCGATCGATCGTCCGCCCTTTTTCCGAACTGTCTCACCCAGCTGATAGATGCAATTGGGAATATCGACACTTCTCATTCTTTATTAATTCGATCGGTAATACCGCTTCGCTGCATGGACTGTCCCACATCGAAAGTCTGAAGTTCATTATACACTTCATCGTTGATTGTCCCAATTATACTCGGGATATTTTTCCTACGGGTTTGTACAGCGAAACAGATGGAATCTTGCAAGGACAATTCAATGATAGCTCTAATGGAAGCGAGCATTTCCCTGTGATCCCATAGTGTTTAGTGGTCTGGTGTGCTCTGTAGCAAAGGAAGCCCGATCCATAGCCCGTGCGCTACGACTTTATGCCGAGGAGCACATAAAAGTTTTGCCACAAAACTCCGCCGACGAGGGATACGTGAGCCAACCAAAGTTCTTCCGCCTCTTCGTCTGGCTTGCACTTCCTTATGCCCGCGCTTTCTTCCTCCCAGGATCTCTGACTGCTGGTTGACGTTGTTCCACATTCGGGACGCGATGTACTTTCAACTACCTAGTCCGACAGCTGCGTCGAATCTTGCTTCTCTTGGCTGGGCCAAGAAAAACAAAGTCGAAGAGGCAGCAGCCTACGGCGGGGGGATAAAACTTTCACGGGCCGATGTCGGCACTGAGAATAGCCAGACTTTTCTTTCCCCCATCGCTAATACTCTTTCTTCTTTTACCCTCCCTTTCCGCCTTTGATTGTCCGTGCTTCTCTGTTTATGAATAACCGGGGACCACCGCCCTTTCCTGCACTTCCTCTTCATTATTCCTCTTCATGCTGCCTCCTGGAATTTCTTGCTCAGGACTTCCGCTCTCCAAGAGAATCCGGAAACTCGTACCTTTCGATTCCAAGATATCTCAAAGTCAAATGGTACAAGCTTCCAGTCGTAGCCCTTATACATTTAAGTTGCATTTAAATGGAAATTTCGGGGATCCACGAATCCCTGTGGTATCACCGGGCATACGTAATAAATGGATGTTCACTTGTGTTTCAGACAATGGCCAACTACCGGTGGAGCAGAGCGATGACGGATGGCTGAACTTTACAAAAATCGGACGCGCCGAGAGCGGCTGGTACAAGTGCTATACCAGACACATGCTTGGTATCTTCACGAGCATCGGATACTTCCTCAATGTGCGCTGTGAGTAGATCGTTATCGCGTTTCAATGAGAGCCGGCATTCGCATCCGCTGCTTTTCGATCGAATTCCAATGCTAGTTATGCCTTAATCCCGCCGCCGCCGCCGCCGCCACCGCTGCCGCTACCGGCGGCTCTAGCAGCAATGAACTTGGCAGGAATCCCGCTGGATTCGGCCTCACAAAACTCCCCTCTCAGCGCTCGGTGCTTCTGATTAAAATCGCTAATTATTTCGTGGGACAATGGCCTTTCTAAAGCGCGGAATCCCGGTGAAAAAGCATGCTGCAATCGATACTATCACGAGGCTCCGCCGCAATAATCCACCCAGCCCGAATTATTCACCGAGACTTGAATTCAAGAGGAGGCGACAACGAACGCCAGGATCCTCTATCCTCTATCTTCCAGTCGTGTTCTCTGATTTAATTTAGTCCTCACGACCAGCCAGAACCACTCCCCTTTCAACCCCATTGATAATAGACTGACTTTATCCAGTTCTGGCGTATGTTGCTTGACACGAGAATAAAACCTGAGCACAGACAAGTAAAATGCATTCTAAAGGGAAGGGATACACCTATTGTCTGGCCGCATCCGTGTCTGATCTCCGAGGCAGACCGTTCGCTGATTCGAAATGCGAAGGGAGTCGCCGGCCGAGCCGATAACCGGAAACCACAGTCATTTGTCAAGGGCGGAAACCGCCGAGCCAACCGGAAATTATCCGTGCCTCGTCGGGGAAAATTTGCAAATTTCCTATCCTGACCCCCCGTGTTCCTTCCATCTTGCCATTATAACAGCGGAGCGTGCGGCTCCGGGGTTGCATCCCAAACCTTACTAGCGCACCCACGTTACTCCTGCTCCCCCCCTCTCTCTCTCTCTCTCTCTCTTCCTCTCTCTTCCTCCATCGGGAACACCCGTTGATTCTCCTCTGCTGCTGCTTGCGTCCTCGTCCCGACCATCCTCGATATGGGTTTCCGAGCACCTAATCTCTACGCAATTTAGATGGCTCGAGAGCGCCTATAAACCTGCGATCCCTCTGCCGCGGGAATTATCGATTACACAGCTAGCCGCGTCCTGTTCGAGGCTCTCGTCGGATTACTTATCCCAGGATAACGTTAAGGGACTGCTTTAAAGGGATCCTTCAATTTGGATGATTTGTAGACAGCCTTCTGGAAAGGAGATCCCGTTGACCTAGCTTTATCAGCCCACTACCATAGCTTCTACACTTATACGCTCTAACCATTGAAGAACTACTTCTACCACTAGTCAACTGATTCTATCAAAGGTGTAATGAATTCCTTCATTCTTACATCTGTCTTTTTTGAAGGGGCTAAGGAAAGAGCAAAAGCAGCATTTCGTGAAGTAACGATAGAAGTCGCCAGACCCGCATTGAGGATTAAAAGCGGTCCTCGTACCTAAGAGGATTTAAGCTCTAGATCAAATTCTAGACTAACGAGAATCGCCATTAAAACGGATTGGCACTCGAGATAACAAAAAACCTAGGCCTTCATCCACCCCCTTTAATCGTATAGAGAGGGCTGATACTGGATATTTGTTTAGTTGTCACAGTTGTGTTTACTGTAAAATTCCTAACAAACTAGAAGACAAACGACAGGAGGGCGTGGGGGTATAGTTAGGTTGGTGGGCCGATGGGAGTCAGGCATAGTCGAAGAAGCGAAAGGGGCGGGAGGGTAGAGGGAGCTTCTATCGTCGCATCCGGCGGCACTTTGATCCCTTTGTTTTGCCATGGGATGAGCCGGAGGATCAGCTTGCTAACTCAAAGGACTGCTCGTCCTCTCCTCTCTGCCTAACCCCTCGCGTTCGTTCGTTCCCTTACTCACTCGCGCGATCCTCTCTTTGTCGCGGCGCTCTTCCGCCCGTTTCCGTCCTCTTTTTTCAGCGGATTCCGCCGGAGCTCGTTCGACTCTAATTCTCCTGGTAGCCGGAAAACGGGAGAGGGAACGCGCGAAGAGGATAGTATTCCAGGCTAACCGACACCCGCCTTCTCCCTCGGTGTCTGTGGACACAGTGTTAGCTCGAGAGCAAACGATCGTACGAGCGCGCGCGCGCGCGCGCGAGCGGACGTATAATTCCGCAGGTAGAATCGAGAAAGGCAGTGGCCGGTGGTTCGGCATCGACTCGAAAGATTTCGTACTGTGTGTGGGCACGTGGAAGCCAAGCTACCCCTTAACTTTATCCAGCGTACGTGCGTTTGATTCCTGATGCCGAAGGATCTTACTGATACCGACGACAGCGAGAGCTATCTATTGCTAGTGGGCGTAGAGCGCTGCTGGAATAACCTAAGAGCGAAACGATACACCTCTGTCTGCCCTGAAGCTTCGTACACGTGACAAAAGAAACTAACTCGTCCCTGTGGATGAACTGGTAGATCTGGGGCGAGTTGGATCTGCGACATGTTAATGCACTCCGACGAACGAATGTACACTCGTAGCAAATCAAACCCTTGCACCGCAGTATCCCCGGTGGAGCATTTTTTTTATAGTGGGTATTTAATGATGTTCAAGTCTCGGTGAATAATGGGAAGTTGATGATGAGCAATCGCTGCTTGTTCCTGTTGATGGAAAACAGGACGTGCTTTGCATTAGCAGATATGGTATAGATAGATTAATAAAGACGTATGTATCGTGGCAAATATAATGCCAAGATGCTCGTGAGGGATTTAAAACAATGGAATTTAGATGATCCAGATATGGAGACCGAAGCAGAAGCACTGAACGGAGAGGCTACCGACTCACGAAGGATGGAGGTGCAGATCGGAGGAGCTGTCACTCTCGAGTGCGACGGCGGATGCTGGGGACATGGACCTGGAATGGACCCGGTCGGTGTGCACGGACGCTTAGCTCTAAATCGGGTCGTCTATCAAGAAGCTGGCGAATACAGATGCGTCGCACCAGATCGAAAGATGCAGGACGCGTGGCGTGCACAGCTACCCTATCACGTCAAAGTCACCGGTAAGTCCACGACAATCTTCTTACATTGAGAATCGCTCAGCTGTGGAATGCGCTTTCGAGATGACATACTTTTTCCTCGGGCGTGCCGCCGCATCGACCGATTCGATTTCGTCACGGGAAATATTGAAGTGTAACTCTGGCACTGGCGTAATTGCGGCGCGAGAGGAAAGCGATTTTTCCAGTTTTGTTTGTTGACTATGGGTTGACCCCGGGAAACATGCGACGAAGCTCTTCGGATCGAACGAACTGTAACTAGTTCGCGGGTGAACGGCTTTTACGGTGGCATACAGCGCACACAGGCCCACCGAAATATAGTATGCTCGCAGGGAAATATTTGCGCTGGATTTTTCAAACTTTCTGCCAAATGGTTTTTTCATTCTATCAATTTGTCCGCCACGGCTGACATTAAAGGCCAACGCGAACAATGTTCCCCAGGGAATTGCGCCCGCGTGGTCATGTATGTGTATGTGTGCGGCTGTTTTACCGTGCAGAGGGGGCGAGTCAGAATTATAAAACGTGCGAAGAATTGTCGCGCAGTCCATACCGAAGCGTGGCCGATTTTATCGCGCGTACTGCATATTATTCGGATAAATATTGGCCGGTACCGAACGCGCGCACGTCGGGCACAAAGCAGAGTGTTGTTTTATTTTGCCCTGCTTCTGTCCACCGACAGCTTTATTAACACTTTTCGTACATTTCTGTAAATTGCATTCGCCCATCCATTGGCCGATCAAATACTCCTGTTGACATCATATTTTTTACTTTGTATTTCCCGATTCACGAAACAAATGGTTTACATTTGTATGCCGACCATATAATGAATGAATTTCTCCCGGAACCCACAACGGGTTACTGGGAAATGGGCCCACTACTCAAGGAAAATTGTTCCACTACCGCATCCACATCTAGTTCTCCGCAATTCATATCTTTAACTGCCGGTCGGCTCAAGCATCCTTGGGAAAGTAAGTTTCCGGGGTCAATCGAGCCTTTCGACATTCTCGCTTCCCCGATTCCTCGATAATTCGCATGACCCAATTCTCCGAGAAACGCCGCAAAGTTTTCCGTGCCGGGTCTTTCGCTCAAGTGCAATAAGGGGTTGTCGACGCATACGTTAAAGGCTTATGCGCCCCCTCCCGGAAGGGAAACCTCGAATAACTAAGTCTTTTGCTTCTTGTCGTCAAGCTTTTGTCAGGTATGCAAGTAAGAACTTCCAGAACAACAGATAAAGACCTATTTGTCACAGAATATAACACGAATACAGTAAAATATGATCTAGTAGTATAAGTCAGCCGCTAGTCAGACGCCCGTGTTAACATTACCTTTCTTACCTCAGGAAGACTAAAAATACTTAAAAATCTTTTACGCCGCCGTAAGAAGCTTTACCAGAAATATCAAGAGAAACTTGCGATTCGAAATCGACGGTTGGATTATTTAGAAACACGCATTTATGGGGTCCAGTAAGCAAGTCAATTCTAAGAGCAGTATGCATGTAACTTACTCTAGAGTACCACAAACAGCATTCCTAGTGTGTTTACGAAGATCTTGTGGAAAACTTGGCCGATTTATTAAACTGTTATCAACTCACTAGCTGGGGTTGAATCTTCCCGCTCTCCAGCTCGATGAATATTCCAGGAGTAGGAGTGAAATCATGCGAGTTAGATGCCAGATGCTCTCGTGGTTTATCCCGACTTCGCTTAGCGTTCGTCGAATGATTGCGCACTCAGAGCACTCTGAGGATACTCGACTTTTTATCAGGGCTTTTCAGTCGCGCACCTGCTTTTCCAGGAGAGGACTCGTGTGCCGTAACACGTTAAAGTACCATACTCCTTCCGCCGTGAGTGGGTTTCACGCTCAAATTGCCGTGAATTACCTTGCGGATGCCAGTAGCGTTCCCTCTCTCTCTCTGTCTCTCTTGATGTGAATGCGCGTCGGCAGCGTCAGTAGGATCGAGTGTATTCGATTACCAGCAATGCTAGACTTCAAGGATCACGGGGATCCTCGGGTCACGGTCAATTTCCCAAGCATGGCATATGCCTTCTTAAGTATTCGCTCGGCTAACACGTGAGCTAGATACTCAGGGACTCGTTTCATCCACTCATTGGCATACGAGCTTCTCGCCGTTGAGGGAAACGCTCGGCAGCGCTACGATAGTAATTACGAGCCAGACTCCTTGATTCTTATTAATTAATTAAGATCGGCGGGAGAGAGAGAGAGTCGTCGCGTAAATTGCCATTAAGGCGTTAACCACTTCAGCCAACCGCCACTTACTAACACACTCAATTTTGAATAAATAGCGAAAACTTTTCACCCTCCATTCCAGCAGCCCTACTACCTTGGGTATCCAAGTCTAATCCGACCGCGATTTTTACGCTTCTTTGTAGTACCAGCCTAGCAGCCGCTAGCACGTAATACCGTGATTACATATTTGCATGCTCGCTATAAGAGGATCTCACAGGATCGTCTTCTCATTTGCGGGCGAGGAGTGTGCGTTCGAACAAAGGCTTGATTACGCGATCAAAGCACAGGAAGGAAGAAAGAACACCGACATTCTCACCCTCCACCTGCTATTCCTCGGTGGCGAGAGAAAAGGAAGAAGTGGAAACCACTCGTTTTCTTGCACCAATGGCCCAGGGCGCACAGTGAATTTTTTAACGAGCCGAGCCTTTAGTTTTGGCATTCAGCATGCACTACCAAACGAATCCTTTGAGTCGGATCAGCCTCCTTACAAGCACAAATTAGCTTATGCCTTTCTGATAGCCTCAATCCTTCCCGCTACTTCATAAAAGATATTCGAACCCCTGCTTTCTTAATCAGCAATCTTTTCCGGGGTTAATAAAAACCAATGCATCGAGCAAGTATACACTGCTGGTGGAGAATCTTGATTACTTATAAGGGTGCTGATAATTAAAGACAAGTACTGGTTAAAGGAGACATCACTCTTGTGCGGTTCGCGGCTTTCGCTCCGGTTACTACCGAAGGGGATTAAATTAGTTGGAGTCCACGCGTGTCGTGTTTACACGTGCAAGCCTGACACAATTGAGGTGTCACGATTCCGGCGGTCGCCCTTGGAATTCCGCAGACACACGCACCTACCCGGCTCGGGAAACACCGCCGCGAAGCCTCTCAACAATCTTACCCTCCCAGCAATCTCGAGCTCCCCATCGATCGAGCTTCCTCGCCCTTTCTCGTCTTCTCACTCTGTTGTTAACTCCCTTCTCCGCCAACAAATGGGAACAAATAGCTCCGCGGAGAATAGTTCTCTGCGAATAAATTGAAGACGAATTCATATGACAAGATAATGGAGTAACTTTGATGCGTTGGTCGGCCTGAAATTCCTCGTTCAAAGTGGACGCTGCCGCATAAAGTGGATGATAGTGTTACAGAGTCGGTAGTCCCTCTAACCGAAAGCCGATCGCCACCTTTGCCGACTCGGGTGTTAAAGAGCGAAAGGGCGGGAAAGAAAGGATCGGCAAGAGTGTCAGTTTTATCGGGCGAACATGTCAGCCGTGAAAGGGACGGTGAGGGTGTAACAATGTGAGAGAGGCCAAGCGTAGACTAACGAAATGTAATTCTGAAAACGATGCTCTGCGATGGTCTACGTGAGCTCAAATGGGGCCAGCGACGCGCCACTGCAAAATCCCCCGGTTGTCAATAAAAATTGCCTTCTAACGAGGCGGAGTCTGAAAAACACGAGCGCGCCGGGCCGCAACGCGCCGCATTGCGCCCGGGGAATCGCTTTTTCAAGCAACGACGAACTCGCACTGTAGTCCACTTCTCTACTACACGGATAGCGACATACAAGCCTGGTGTTGAGGCCGATCGTCACAGTACACCTATCTGTTGGCTATTTTTTCGTGCTAACGATACATCGACACTGTTCGAATGCCAGCTGTTCAAACTGTACCGCCGATCAATCTACCAGTCATTCTGCTGCTCTGGAAACACCTGTCTGTGGATGGGTTGGTTCGACCGATGGCTATGAGTCCCCGAAAGCACAGGTTCCTTCGATCGAGTGCCTTGAAAAAGATGGCCCGTGCCAGAAAGGACCATCGGCCCACAAAAAACAAGATTGAGTGCTCCTAGTTTTCTTCTCGCAGGGTGACGCGTATGCTAGTTACACGTACAGTTACTCCCAGATTCGATGATGGACGATGCGAGCATCAGATAATAAGCGTCGAAGCCATATACAGCCTCGTAGCGCGGCAAAGAAGGATCTTTTCAAAGGACGACACTCCAAAGGCACATTCTTCCGGTCACGTTGCGAAATCCTCTGCTAAAGGGTGTGCACAGGTATTTTGTTTCGTCGATCGTGAATAATCTATCGACAATGGGCGACAAGCGGCGCGTATCGCTCGATCAAATGTTCAAAGAATAGGGAGAAAAAGAGAGAGAGAGAGAGAGAGAGAGAGAATTCCGAGCGTATAAGAGGCTTTGGTGCGTTTCACAGGCGGTACGGCGATCGTGAAAAAAGTTGACGCGATAATCGTGTCGCGAAACGCGGCTAAAACGAATCGCAGGTATTGTCGATGACTATGAAAGCTTGCGGGGGGGGGGGGGGGGGGTTGGAATCCGAGCTTACCGCTCACAGGCGAATCCTGGGATTCACGAGGGTTGGAGATGTAATCATCGGACACCTCGAGGGGATGAGTGAAGAAAACAGGGTCTTCGAAGTCAATGGCTCTCTGTGTAGCGAACGTCTTCCCTTCTTCTCCCTGGCGAGAGTGAGCCTGCGTCAGCCAGGATTATCTTTTTTGTCATTCCTGTCGCGTGTATCTCCTATCCCCACTCACTGGCATCTCCCTCTTTTTTCATCTCGCACCCGTACCACCCACCTTCTCCTTTTTTCCCTTTCGCTTTCAGCTTCCCTCGTCTCTTTCTGGAGCAAAATGGGCGCCCTTCGAGAGACTGTGTCGCCTTGTCGCCGACAGATCAATATTCGATTAATTCCCAACCGACAATACGGAGGCGCGCGACTTGATTATGTTGCCTTGGGAGCTCGTTCGTTTCGTGGAGATTAGATTTTTATTTTCGGCCTGCCAGAATGCCGATCGTAGAGCCTCGACACCAAAACCTGATGATCTCTATGGTGGATGAACGACGAGGGTTGACAGCTTCTAATGGGAAGTTATATCAGTTCTTCTATCTTGTCCTTGGTACTCGGGTCTAGAATAATCATGCTACTTCTCAGTGTTCTTCTTTCGTTATTCCTGGCATTCGATTACTATTCTCGTTGAATGTATCAACTTCGATGATACAGTCAAGTTTTATGAAGCCTGTGGCTCCGAGCGCCGCAGCCAAATAATCTCCGAAGTCATTCGAGCACGAGCACCGTGCAACTTCGATAACACAATGGGAGATCAGGTATCTTCTTCTGTTATTAGTTTGTCCTTTTACTTCTTCACCGACGCGCTCCCAGCCCGTTGCACCCTCTCCCCATTTGTTGCCGGTGTTACGAAAGAGCGAAAAGTTTCCCTTCGATCCCGGTCGCGCTCGATCGGACACCTGATCAATTTCAGTTGCAGCGAGTCCGTGTTAAAGTCATTCGAGTTAGCGAACTTTCGATCCTGTTAAAACACGGTCACGCATCATTGCCCTCCGGAATCGGAAATCCTCGACACGAGCCCGACAATTGCACTCTTCACCGAAGGATTAAAGATATTAGGGTTGATGTAAAAGTCGTAAGTGTTACAGGAAAATCCACTGGAGAGATTGTGTAAGAACGAATTAAATTCTCACCAACCGATATTAATTAATTAATTACGGTCAAATATAATCTGTCACTTTTACGAGACGCCAGTGCTTCCTTCCTACTTTCGTCGGTTCCATGACACCAAAACTGCGGGGTGATGCGAGGGTGAATATCATAAAAGCGCTATTAGCGAATCTGACGCGATCTGCTATGCAGATTAATCGTATTCCCTGACCCGCCTTGCCCCGTCGCTGAAGAATATCGCCAGGGGATATTAGGTATGCACGCCGCGGCGTCGCGACCATAAATCAATTTGTACGCCGGACCCCCGTAATGTGTTCATAATTCATGCTTAGCCTAACACGCCGTTATAGGTGAGCGCTGAAAAATTAATGCATCGAAAATAGCCGACGCTATTCCGCCTTGTTAGCGGGTCGGCCATTTCGAACGATAGCACTCAGCTCGCCCACCCCCACCCATTTTTCCTTCCTTCCTTTTTACAACATTACATCTTCGATCGCGCCAAACTATCGTGCGCCAGCTTGTGTAAACTCGTGAACTTCTCCGAGATGAAGCAAAGGAATACCTCGAGTCACTTACAGCTTGAAAGTACCGCTTGGAACAGGGACTTTATATAACTTGTGCCAGCATGAAAAATAAAGCCCGAGACAATATACCGGCGAGACTCCGATAGAAGCGACAAAGATTCCAGGGCGACCTTATCGAAGGCATTCCAGCACTCTTTATCGACAGCCAGCCCCGTTGTATTAAGGCCTCTAACACCAAGGTAGAAAAAACTTGTTCTACTGTAAACACTACCAGGATAGCCTAGTATTCCCTCGCAATGGAGTCAGGATAACAGAGTAACCCGGTGAATGTGCACTAGTGACATAGTGCGCTGGACGTGCGTGTGTATGCTCTAATAACAAGGAAGTCTGGCGAGCAGATCGAGCCGGAGTCGAGGTGGTAGTCCTCGCACGTGTATCTATATGTGTGGCGCGTCGGGTGGTCGATCGGCGGTTGCCAGGCAGCCTATAATGAAGCTATCTACATATCAACAGCAAATCAACATACAGATAAGTCCGTCCGGCCGAATCGAGGAGTGAGCCCGCGACGCTATTATCCGCAATGTCGAACAGCGACGTGGTTAATTCGGCACGAAACATTTCTGGCCAGGCTGATGCGCTTGCTTCCAAAAACGAGAGGCAGTGGTGAGCTTGGCTGCCCGTGGCTCACCCGGTAGCCCCGGGGGGAATTTCGCAGATCCGCACGTGACTTCATCCGATAATTTAACTTTCCCGTGGCGTAATTATACCACCACGATAACCAGCCGTCTCGCCGCCGATTACGTGTCCTTGCCGCGTCGCTGATGCCACTGGCGATGTATACTGCCGAGGGAGTAGTATAAGTCAGGCATTCGTCAGACGCCCGAGTCCACTACGAAAGAGGTGGATAGTAAGTAGCGTAATTTATATTTTGCAGAGGTTCCCGATTCAATTTATCGCGGCCAATTATGACCGATGACTATCTCAATCGCATACAAGTTATAATTGCTGGATATATGAACTTTGGGTGGCGCAGTAATATTATAATTAAGAGTACAACTCCGATTAAAGCCGAACGATCGCGCGACGTGAATTGTACGCGGCCAAGGGATTATCCGCAGTGGCGCAATCCTGTGCGCGGCACACGATTACAACGCAGTGCTTTTCCCTTGGCAAACGCTCGACTGTCGCTTCGAAAAAATCATCGTAGCGTGTCGATTGCCCGATAAATTGCATTTCGAGGAAAAGCGCCATTAATCTCCCGACGGGCGACACCGCTTCCCATGGGTCGTCAGTCGCGTTCCGTTCCCCAGCCTTTCTCGTACCCGCGCTTTTTCCAGCCATTGCGGTGCACTATCCTGTGCGCCGCCAGCAGCCATGCACATTCGCACACTCTACTGCTGTCTCGGATATTTTGGAAAACACGTGACAGTTTCCAGAAGTGCTTTCTCTCTCCTACATTTTTCCTCTCTCGCTGACGGCCGGCTCCGATCTCCTGCGACGCGCTGCGCCGCGCCACCTCATTTTTCATGGTTCCCACTGGCTCTTTCTCTCGTTCTCTCTTTCTCTCCCTCACCGAATAGAGAGCTCTTCGACATCTAATTAGGCTAACCACAGCAATAATTTATCAACGTATTTATACGGCATGTATTTCCGGAGGCAGACGGCGGACAGAGCGAGTGCCGTATGAATCACGAATCTGACAGGCGTCGATGCTGCCCTGAAAATATGACAACATCCGACACGATCCTCGTATTACGCGGGAGATGGCGGTAGCGCAACTTTTGTACATGGACGAATGAACATTGCAGCATACATACCAACCTTTTGGGGAGCACATATACACCATCATCTATCTAGACACGCACACTCGGCCAAATTGCACGCGCGTCTCGTTGCGTATTTGTTTGCGCGTATGTCCGACTGCGCATCGCCGTAATAGCCGTCGACGTGCTCGCTCGCAAGGAAGCATCACCGTAATAGGGCTGCAGCAGGCACGGACACACACACACACGCGCGCATTTACGCTACTAGGGAAAAAGCCGAAGTGAGTGAGTGCGCTGGTGTGCGCGTGTTTTCCGGGAAATTTAATAGAACGATACACACCGCATTCTGCGATGTGTCTTGGTGCGTCGCGCTAGAATGTGCTCGCAGCAGACGCCCGCGCGCTCGCGCTCGCGCCCTCATGAAATATAGTATGCCGGTATGAAAATGCCTTTGATTAAAGTTACGAGGTTCCTCGGAGCTCGGACGCGCGCGTCCCGACGTGAGAACGCGCGACGCCCGTGCCAGTAGTGAAATTCTACGCTTTAACGCGCTCGAATGCGCGCTTATGCAGGAGAAAGCGAGCGTGCAATCGTGTACGCTATGCGTAATTGCATTCGTCCGGAAAGAACGAGGAAGTTGCCGCTGCTTGGAAGATTGAAATGAGAATAAGTCTCCAACTTACCACTCTTGGTACATAACCTATTGTTCTTACGTTGTTGGAATATGTTTGTAACTGGACGTTGCAATCTTACTTTATTTCCATTGTCCGAAAGAACACGATCGTCTTTCCGCTAGGAAAAAAGTTATGAGAAGTGTGCTATTAAAGAAGAGCGTGCGGCAAGAACCAGCGGTACACAGATCCAAAATTAAGGATTCTTCTATTTGCTTCGCGCCCTGGAAACGCCAACCAGGGCGCACCTCCCTCCGAACTCCTCCCGCGCCCAACTGGAAACTTGTTATCGCAACAATTTACGCAGCTCGGGAATTTCCCGGGCATTTGCATTCCACCTGCGGAACTTTACGACTTATTGCCAGCGGGTGTGCACCCACCTCGCTCTGGCGACCGACTTTCTCGAGATAGTAATAACCGGGGCGACACTCTACCCAGCTCCCTTTGTCAAGTATCACGTGGAGCGAAAATTGATTGGTAACACACACCCGACAGCTTGTCGCCATCCAGCGAGACCTATCTACGCTGACAGCCTCTCCTGACCGCTCGACAATTCCATTACTCACGATTCACTAGGGCCCACAATCGCGTTTCCACTTGCTCGCCCCGCTATTCTTTCACCGGTTGCTCCGGCACACTGAGAATCCCTATCGAACAACCATACTACCCGCACCACCCAAACTCTAGGAAGATCGTGCAGGATTTAATAAACGAATATACGAGGCTGAATATGCTTTGAATCCATAGACAACCGTATGAATGCGAGCTTGAATTTATTAAGGACTTTATGTCGGGGAGAATTTTCCGGACGAATTGAGTCAATCTCCCGGCTGACTGTCGGTGGAATATTCTTAGCTGATACGTGCACCAGCTCGTAGGAGGGTTAGGGGCGTACAGTTTCGCCGGACTGTGAATCCGCTTATAATCCAATTTCCCGGGGGAGCCCTGTCCCCGATCATGTACACGCGAATCTGGAAAGTAAACTGCGCAGACTGGGCGCACACCGATCATTCACATACACGTCGACGCATGCACGCCCGTCATGTGTGTATGTGTCGCACTATAGGCGAACGTTTGTTTATTCAGCAAGTCGAATACTCGGAGAAGGCTAAAGGAAGTCGAGTCGGATGCAGCGTGTCCCTGGCAACTTGGACTCGCATAAGGAAATCTCGGATGCACTTGGTTTACTTTGCTAAGTGATTCTCCTTGCAAGCATTCAACCCTCAAATGCAGCGCGCGAGAATAAGAGCTTTCCCTCCCGATAACTAAGCTCCTCTCTTCTCTAATTTGGAAATAAACCATTTGCTTGCACGCGTGCGCCGTTCCCTCGAAGGATCTCGTTTGTCCCAGGCTCGAGCTGGGAATTTAATAAGACTACGAGTGCGTGAAAGGGGATCACGTAGTTATATATCCTCGATGCTCTTATGCAACGTCGAGCTCTCGCGCACCTCCCCCCCGATTACGCAACATATTTCCGTAGCGACGAGCAAAAGCCCTTTGTGTCCGGCAGGAAGCACGTAGCATGCCGCGTGCTGCGTTCAGGACACGTGCTCCAAAGCGGCTTCACGTAAAAGCGATTATATCACAGCCAACAACAGCCCCCTCACGTATATCGCGCTAAATTTAATTCTAACGGCAGTCACGATCGACTCATTTATTTGTCCCTATTTATCGGTGCTCACCTTTCAACGCTCAGGCCAGACAAGAAAGGATAACGACACTTTCAGGCGCTGCATTCAACTAACATCACTGCGTTCTATTATTCCCCATGGAAATTCTCCGATCGGCATCATCTCACACGTAAAGCCGACGAACAAAATATGCATGCTTTAATCCGGCTGACCGACATTACTCGCAAGCTCAAGCAACTGAGAATTATGGGATCCACAGTGGACTCGGTGGAAATAAATCAGAGTAGATCATGCGGGAGAAGGGAATAATCGAGCGAATCTTTCCAATTTTCAGTCCGATGAATATTCGGAGCAGGGAAACGTTGGGCGCGTCCGTGTGTGTCTATCGCTATCGGAGCCTTCTCGCATCCCTGACGTTAGGGTGAACTGAGGCTACCGTAAATTCGGAGAAACGAGTCTCACAGGATGGTTCGCTATCTATATGACCATCGAAATATTCAGAGAACTATCTATCTTATATCAGCGAAGCGCTGCTATCTTTATGATAACGGTAAGAAGGAGGCAAGGACAAAGAGATCCGCTATTCTCCATGGGACTTAGGTTAGAGGGTGCTTAACCCTTAACCGTGTGGAAGAATCTCCTGCATCCCGTCTAAATCTAAGGATATATGGTTGTGACTTCGTTCTAGAGTGTGCTGGACACGTGAATGCGTACTCGTACAATCTACACTGCCGGACTTGCTCTCTCTCCCTTTCTCGTTATATACGATTGCAGGGTTAAAGGCGAGGCTCTGGCCGGTCAGATATATTGCGGGGCTGTTGAGTTTCAGAAGGTGGTGTAGAGATAACGGTAATCTGAGAGAGGTTGCAAGGACCAACGTAGTTGGTCGTAAAATTCAAAGAGGTTCTATGAAAAAAAGGCGAAACTCATGATCTTGCTGGACTGGATCAGGGAGTTGGAGTTTGATCGTTGATAGAGGACCTTCCCAATCACTCTAATCCGAGAGGGATTGAAGAAGGGGAAGTTTCCCTTGGTTCAGTCATCCACGTGATAGGCAAACTCAGACGACACTGACCTGGTAGAACGTAAATTCATTATAGCCCGAGCGCGGAAAGTTAGTGGAGTAAATAAATCAGGCGAAAAAGCCGTGCGCCCGGCCGCCGGTATTAATCGAAGCCGATGATAGAGGACTGCAGCGGCACGTACAAAATTTCGCTTTTGTAATAACAAGTTTTATCGGGAAAGTTGGCGGACTACTTGGGGAAGGAACTCAGCCGTTGTACCGGGGAGCTTCCGCACGGCAGTTTCACGCCCGCTCGGATTACGGTTCCAAGCTGCACGTAATCGAAAAGCCATGGTTCCCGAGTGCCAGCAGAGCGCCGAAACCTGGACGCTATGCTTCTCCGTGCCTTTTGCGCGTAATGGTTTTACGGTAGTTCTGGCCAGTGGCGATCGGAGGGGGCCGATTTGAATGGCGGATTTAACGGATTCGATGGCTTTGACACCGTTGGTTTGTTCCCGTCGGAAAAAGTGGAGCATGTAAACCGGCAGTCGCCGAGCTGAGCTGGCCGAAATGTCTACCGTCACGCGAGAGCCGTGCGCATACATATATATATATATGTGACAGAACGAATTTTTTTCCCGAAGCGCACAAGCCTCAACGAGCAATCGCACGAGAATCCTCGGGAAAAACCATCCTCCCCAATGCGTGATCACAGGAAAAGAAAATATCTTCGATAATTCAAAGCGATACACGATATAAGCTCGACTCTTAATCAACGTTGAATTCAGCCGGCTGTGTATCTCAATATTTCTTATCGCTAATATTTACGATCGTGATAGTATTGGAAATATGCGATTCCATTGGAGATACATTTTAATCAATTATACCTCGCGCGCACTCGACAACAATTATCGTGTTTTGTTGGGAAAAAAGTGCTCGTGATAGCGAGCTCTTTCATTAAACATCTCAATCGGGTTATCTTATCAGTCGGAAGGAGTAAACAACTGGAAGCCCGGAAATAAAAGAGCGCTTAATGAAGCGGGATTCGGAAGTAGTAACTCCGAATGAGTAGAGCTGGTCCTTGATGGGAGTGGGC
Source organism: Ectemnius cavifrons (assembly GCA_964023945.1). NCBI lineage: Eukaryota > Metazoa > Arthropoda > Insecta > Hymenoptera > Crabronidae > Ectemnius > Ectemnius cavifrons. The sequence continues at coordinate 5,711,053 of OZ030385.1, read as the reverse complement.
AGAGATTGCTGTTTTGCGAGAATAACCTTTCCCCGTGGCTCCCCTAAGCAGGGCAGATCGAGCGATGTGTGACGCTCCGGCCAATGTATTTATTTGCCAGGCTCGCGGCAAACCCCTTAAGGGTTGCTTTTATTACTCTCCCCGTCTCCTCTTACTCCTTCCTCCTTTCCTTGCTTTATTCCTCTTACGTGCTCCGATAGCAGTCGGACTTTTGATAGCCTCCTCTCTCAGACGCTTCTTTGAAGGTTCAGTGCAGCCGAAATTGCTAATAAAATGTAGCTAGGCGCCGCTCCTATCCCATGACTCCCATGTTTCACGATGTACGCGCTGCATTTACGGGAGACTGGCGCAATCCAGCTTTTCCCAGCGCTTTCAACTTGGTGATCGAGTGCTTGCGGTCGAAAATTGTGACCCGTATTAACGGGAAGATTGCCTAGTCCCATAAGTCATGCACTTGAAACAATCGGGGCTTCGACTGGCGAGAGAACGTTCGAGCGGACAGTAGGAAGAGAGCGATTGCCAACTTCCCGCGTCCATTATGGGCTGCGAGTCCTGACAGGTATCGATGACAGAGCGATCGTCGGTGTCCGATCGGTTTTGCTCTTCATTGTCGTCGGAACAAAAGGGCCAGGCGAGTGCGCTCGCGCGATTGATTCACCGGCGAACAAATCTCTGCGGCGACCGCCACCCGCTCCCCAATGGCGGATGCGAGAATCGCTTGCAACTTTCCGCTTCCGGACGCGCTTTTTCACGGGAAACACACCGGTGTCGACTATCCGGCCGGGTCGCCGGCGAATCCCATGCGAGATCACGTAGAGTTTCGTCGCCCCATACTCGATCGATTCCGAGAAGACTGCGCGCCTCGGCGATATTGAAGTTCTTCGCGAGTGCTTCTACTATCCTTCCAGGATCGCGCAGTCGTTATTGTTAAGAGCCACCGTCAGTCTCAGGTTCCTCGCAACATTGTGCAACCGTCTATATCGTTCCTCCCACATTCCTTTGCTGGAATGTCCACAGCAGCAGCTTTTCATTGACTACGTTCCAGTGATAACCCGACGTGGGTGGAGTGTCTTCTCCAAGAAAAGCTGATAAAAACCGCAAGTATATTGTCTCGGGAGTCTACCAGTTGAAAGCTTTGCGTTTCAAGGAATGACATTGGACGCGAAGTCTTCTCCAACTAGGTCGCAGTCTCTTACCCGATCTCTGCGCAGCAACCAGGGAAATCGTTGGCAAATGAGCCGAATGTTAGTCGAAAGGTAATGGAACTGGCCTCGTCTCTTTCCAGTGCTCACTCCGGTGCATGCAAGAACTCGATGAGTTGCTGATTCGCGTAGTTTTACCAGAGTGAGTGGCAGAGCGCGAAGGAAAGAGCCAAGTGGAATCTAGCGAGAGAACGTGCGCTGCATATCTTTCCGGCTGTTGCATCTTGAAGGTGAGAAGGTTCTCCTGCAACTGGAAAGGTACAGCTCTACCGAGGACTAGTTAAACAGGCAGGCACTCGTAGCCCCGTTAGCGCAGCTCGCAACAGTTCCAGTAGTTTGAATAAACTCGACCTTTCCCGTGGATGCTGCGAAGTACACTCGTGGCGCGCCGCGTTGAGTCAGGCCAAAAAGAGTGCCGAGGAATCCGCAGAATGTGTGCGCGCACTACATTGCTCGCCTCCCTTTTCTCACACTCTCCACTACTATCTCTCTTTCTCTATCTATCTATCTATCTTTCTCCTCTCTCTCCCTTTCGACTAAGTCGCGGAATCCCGAGTCGCAGTTTAGCTCGCCATAAAGGTCCGACACTCGACATAAAACAAAGCCAATCGAACCATTCGTTTCCCCGGCCCCGCTACATTTTACGGCCTCTGCCATCTCTAAAGCGCGCGATTTCGCCGGCGCAGCCCGAACGATTCAGCCGAGTACTCGCCAGGAATTATTAAAGTATAAAAGGGAACTCGTCTTTTATTTCTGTCGACGACGTAAGTGGCATTGGGGAGTGGGAGCACACACATACACTGTGTCCCCCTTGAAACATGCACCGGGAATGATACGTTCGCTAGGAACTATTTATTTCGTACGAGCGACGCTACGTCTGCTTATCTGGCGAGGAAGGACTCGGAAGTGGCCCCCGGGGAACACCGAGCTACCAGAGTACGTTCTCGCTCTCTGTCTGCGTTTTTCATGCCGAGTGCGCTTCTTCCTTCTGGAAGCACTGGCAGGCGCAAGTTCACGTCTGAATTTTTTCCTTGGCCGACGAGCGAGAAAATCGCAACCTCCGCACGTCCTCCCACGATCCCTATATCTCTCCCAGGACGAATTGACTTCTTGCCGGAATCGCCGGAAACTAACTCCCTGTCTTTTAAATCGACGCTCCGTCCTGGATTTTTCTTGCGCGTCGAAAAGTGGAATATCAAGAGGTATCAGCTGAAACTTACTGGAAGTGAGTGATTTAGATATTGACGCATCAAAGCGATCCCGTCTAACTACGATCATCCCTTGCGAAGCATCTCGTATCCTATGGTGCACAGTCGAGCACGCAAACCGGATCAAAGGCGGCGTCTATAATTGGGGCATTTTCCACGCGGACAGTCCGTACTATATGCCAGTATATATGGGTCTGTGTATGCGTGTGTATGTGCGTTAGGATAGTTGGAGGCCGATGCCCAGCATTTCCCGATATCGATCGAAGCAGCGGCGACTTGACGTTGCTTACGGAGGTAGGAGACCCCTTGGCGCACTTGACATTACGGGACCAATAGTCCACGACCTAGCTCGGCCATGGATAATACAGCAGACTGATGATACGTCCTCCCACTATACTGCCTGATTAAACAAGTGTGAAGCCAATATCCTATGCCATATTGTCCCTGGCAAATACTGGCTCGGATCATGAGTGCCCACGCAGTCAGCCATAAATCTGGTATGCTGGTCTCTACGCATTGATTACTATTCACAATCATCATCGAGTAATTCAAGATCGAACACTCATCACTTTTCTTTTATGATTCTTTATGGGAAAATAACAGATTCACGATTCTCGTAATATATGTACGTACACTCGGGCATTTCCTGCAGACTACTTCGATTGCCACCACAGCAAGCAGTGGTTCGAAGGGCCATCGCATTTGGTACGAGCGCGTTAGAGGTGTCAAACGCACTGCCACGCTACAAGCCTCAATACGAACCACCAAATCCCAATTGCTAGTCGATGAATCGTGAACTTACGCTTGCAAGGGTGAAACCCACGATTCCGTCATCGACTGATTGAAAAACGACAAAACTATGTGTGTGAAGTGAAGAAACTTATATATTGAAAGAGTACGTAAGCGAATAAAGTTTAAATTTATATAAAAATCGATAGAAATTAATAGTTATCGTCAGAACTCTAAGAAAATAGATGGAAGTCTGTATCACCGATAATTAAGATCGTACGATAGTTCAAGGAACTGAAAAATACAAGCTATGATAGATGCTTGCACTCAAGTGTGTACTGAAGCGTAGTGCTAGTAGTACGGGTCAGTCTTTAGTCGGACGCCCGAGGAGATCGCTAGCTTTGAAGCGATAGCAAGCTGTCACGAGTACCGAGGTACATTAATTAAGTTTAATTGGATGTTTTGCGTGAGTACACGAGGCCTTTGGCGCACAGAAGAACGAAAGGGGGATCTCCCCGGAGCATTTATCGTGGCCTCTCTCTCTTGCGAGCACGTAAAAGGCAGGTCTTCAGGCTGCGTTAAATAGGAAACGAGAGACAATCGGCGCTGCCAGTGAACGAGTTCCTGGTGAAAAAGTGCAAATTATGACGAGACAATTAATGTCGAATATTTATTGATGGTAGTGGTGGTATGCGCGCGTGCGGCGCTACAACAATAAACACGCCAATTATCCCGCCTGTAAATGTCACCAGCAGCGCAACAGATTGTCGGAGAAGGGAGGACGTTGTTTTCAGGCGCGTATTATCCCGCGGGGCGCCGCTCTTTATATTCTCCATGCAGCAGCACATTGTGTCATGCAAGCTGAATGCTTCCTGTGCCTGGCGTTGATTAGAAAGCAGGTCCCGCACATGGATTCCACACTGGCGTGTATCTGGATCTCGGTGCGTACGTCCGGTGCACACGCACATATAGGGCGCTGGTAGCTAAGCGGAAGCGAGGTAAGCCCCGGAATAGTTATTGGCCCCCAGGCGGTCGTTAGACACCCCATTGATTTCGGGAACGTTACTCTATTACGCGATGGTCATCGAGATTACTAGCCGGCAAGCCGAGCTGGTTACCAGGAAAAATGTGGCCACCTAAATAACAGGTAGTAGTAGGTGCCAGCGGCTGGCACACGGGCGAACTGCGTAACATGATTTTATCTGCTCGATTATGTACTCCCCCGTCAAAAGGGATGCTTTGACTGGCCGAGTGGCGCACTGCGCGTGTTACCGCACCGATGCAGGTGCCAAAGGTTTTCCGGAAATATTGATAATATGAAGGCCGCAGGAACGAGCGAGCGAGCGAGCGAGCGATTGGAATGCTGCCTAGTGCTATCGGCCGGTGCTCGTGCGGCCCTCGATTCCAGAGCGAGCCCCTTTGTCTTGAATATTCGATTTACGATATTTACCCGAAGCCTCCGGCGCAGTCGCTTTAAATATCAATATATCCTTCCCTGAATTTAAACGAGTTTCGGCTGCAGCCCCTTAACATCGCTTCCGCCGGCGGAGAGTGGTGGCGGCGGCGGCGGCGGCGGCGGCGGCGGCGGCCAGAGGGTCGGCAAAGCTAGTTACCGGGAAAAGCAATCAGAAGATATTTGAAAGTTTATCGCTCTTCGGGAAGTCAAAGCTTGAGGAAAACCAAGGGGCCCGAAGTTCGGCGTGTCTTTAATCAAAGGCGCCTCTTAATTCTTAAGAAAATTCGTAAATTCTCTCTTTGACACGATCTCTTAATGCGCCGTGAAATTGCTAATTCAATTAAGAATAACAAAAATGTATGGCTGAGGGAAACGCGCGGCTAGCATTATCGTGATTGTCCCACACACGTCTGGGTGCAATCAAGTGTTATCGCATCGAGACGCGATCGGCAGTGGAGACGGCCTGATAAAGAAACCGGACTGCGTCCAAGGGGCATTGTGCCTTGGTCGCAGAGCTTGCGGCAGCTGGCATGTTCATCGGAGTGTTATAGAGCGCCTTGAGACTTAAATTGAAACTCGCGTACCAGCCGGCAGCAGACAGCGTTCATGTTGGCCGCCAGCGATTTATTGTGTTTCGGCTTTCTTCTCATTTAACCGGGGAAATCGAGTGTAGATTTTCATTCGGCGATACCGGAGCCGCGCAATAGTGCCGGCGGACATACGAGATCCACGGCCATTGTGAGCAACCAATTGTATTCATGAAATCCCATTCTGATGCCACGGGACGACGTCGAGCTGGTCAAACTGAAAAGAGCGACGCGTCGCGACGCTTCATTGGGACAAAGACGACGACGATGACGACACCGAACCAAGCGTCCCGCTCTACTGTGGAGTGTCGGGCTAGTGCCATTAATTAGTAGCGGCAATAGCATACTTACGAGAACTAATTAGTACAGCTGGCAGAGAGGAAAAACTCAATTATCGGGACGTGTCTCGTACGGTCGCGGCAAATGGGAAATCCAGCGGCGTGTCGAATTCAGAGAGACTCGTTCAATGAATACACCAGGAGCTCCACACAACCACCCACTTCTCTTACCCATGCATGCACCGCCCCGGAACGCTTGATAATTCTAATATAATTTGAAGAGAGCCGGCACACGATTGCTTTCATTCTTATTGTCGGCTTATTCGATTAAAGAGAAATAGCCGAGTAATTCGGCGTCAATTGTATTACCAGCGCAAAAGTGTTTCACTACGAGAGAAAGAGTGAGAGAGGGAGAGTCAAGTTACGGCATAAAACGATTCATATTTTCTCCTCTACCTTCACTACTAGCCGATAATTCATTGATCGATGAAAGAATCAAGTAAGGGCGTTGATGTCAAGTAACTCAGGCTAGTATAAAAGAGTAGGAGAATGGGCAGAAATGGTAACAGGTTCGAAGGAGGTAGTGCCAGGATGGAAAATGAAACGTCAGACTCTTGGAGGGACAATTTCTCCACGTCCAAACCGCCCGACATGTTCGACAGTAATCTCAGCCAGCTTTGCCCTGTACTTCCATGCTGGCGGGAGTTCCTGCATCCACATCGGCGCTGTGACCAATCACCGGGCGAAATCGTGTTTCCCGCGAAGAGAGAACTTCCTTTGGCCCGCGCGCGTCCGCCCTGCCCTTGCTTGTCGCGCCGAATTCCCGTCGATCGCATGGGAGTACGTCACTCCCACTCAATCGCCGTGCACCAGCAGCAGCAGCAACCGATGGCAAAAGTTTCCAGCGAGAACTGTCGCTACTACGGCCACCCAAACAAAGCAGTCGCTTCCTCTTGAACTAGTTGCGCTATCTCGACTTCGATAAACAAGCAGAGTGCGTCAAACAGCTCGTTTGTTTCTCCCTTTGTGAGCTTTTCCCCGCAACGGTAAAGGCGACGCTCTCAAAAGATCGGAGGCAAAACAAAAACTAGCTAGGCTTCTTATCTTGTTTCCGCTTGCCGCTAACGCCGAGAGAGAAAGAGAGAAAGATAGTGGGATGGTAGGTGCTGGAACAATCGCCTCCAAAAAATACCATTGTTCTCTGATCCAGAGGATGGTGAGAGCGTTGATGCCTCTCGTCGTTCGAGAGAAAGTGTTGTCCGTGCTTTTTGCAGCGGCATCGGGTGGCATCGCAAATTGATCTGACGACAGGTCCACTTGTTTCGAGTGCTGTATGTATGGCAGGGCTATAGTCAGGCCAGGGAGAGAGCGTATAGTCTCACTCTCGCCAGCTTCATTTCGCTCTCCCTCTCTCTGCCTTCCTCTGTCTGGTTGCTCTGGTTTCCGTTTCCTGGCGCGAGCCTAGTTCCGCCTGTGACGCTCGGGCGCACGTACTTTCGACAAACAATGGTGCAGCCGGCGCACAGGGCGGACGGTGCAGCGTGCGCGCGAGTAATATCGACAACTCCATTTATACTGGCCGCCACCGAAACGGGAAAACGGACGGCAGGAAATGCGCCCAGCCATTACCTGGACTGACACGCGTCTCGCAGCCTCTTCCACGGCACCCAACACACTCCACTGTCCATTCTCATCAAGGCCGGCGCAAAAATTCCCTTGGCTTCGAAAATTCTTTTCTCCGGCTCTATCCCATCGCATCTACTCTATTCCCGATCCCCTCTATTCCATTCCAGGCTAATGCCACCAGGACTTTCACGCTGATACGGAATTTCGTGAAATCCTGTTTACGATATATTGGGTTTCTAATGCTAGATATATTCCGCCCGGATTTATATTCCCCGTCTCCATTTCTCCCTCTCTCTCTCCCACTCTTTCTCCTTTTGCTTTCTCAGCTGGTCAAAAAAATTGCCCAGCTATCGATGCAGCCGACTATCTCTCCGAGTGAGTCGAGCTGCCGGTGATCCGGCTTTGCGATTTATCCGCCGGGGTTGCAGTTGCGCGGTCACGATTTCATCGTTTGCGATCGGCAATCATAAAGCTCGCAGAGTTTGCGCCAGTCTGTGCCGTCTCCTACCTTAGCGTTCGCTTGCTAGACCACCACACGGATTCTCCTCTACTTTCCCTGTAACGCTCTTTTCCGCTTCTATTCGGCCGGTGAATATATGGCGTCATATTTTGGCACTAGCGGCACTTCTTTTACATTTCGTATGCATGTGCTGCGCTGGTGTGGTGTGCCGGGAGAGCGCGCAACCCGGGCTCAGACTCGGTTGACGGAGCACGGGCCGAGAAAGGTGCGGCAAGAAGAGAACGAGCGGCAAGAAAAGTGCCCGCAAGGGAAGAAGCGGAAGATAGAAAAGATGATTCCAGAGGAGCAGCGGGGTCGATGAACGGGTATGCCGCGTACGAGCTTTGGATCTAGCGTTTCATGCTGCATTCAAATTGTATTTTCCCCTCTGTGATAAGTTTCGTCCGATATTCGATTTCCCGGACCTCTTTCTCTCTCTCTCTCTCTCTCTTCACTGGACCTTCAACTCTCTCCCTCATTCTTGGCCCACATCTTCCTTCGCCCAGCGATGTAAGGGATTGTTGCTGATTTCCATCATGAGAAATGTCGTTCTCCAGTCGAGAATGGCAAACCGAGCTGGGCGATAGAAGTTCTCCTAGATCAAAGTAATTTCGTGAGGAATCGATCGTCGGGACGGCTCACTGTAATTGCTCATTGGCTGTGAACTCTCGATATGGATGTATTTTCATTCGGCAAAGGAACACGATGGAAACTTGGAGGGTGACACAAAGGAGCGAAACTGAGAAAAACGATCAGATTCGCGCACCCACCCGCTTCTTTCTCCCATCGATTCACCCTCTGTTCGTAGGAAGCACGGGCTAAAAAGTCGCGCGAAGTAATAGAAATGCACGATAGAAGTCGGCATAATAGTGGCAAGAAAAGGTTACTGCCAACTTTTTCTCGGCTTCTCCCATCCTCCAGCAGCGGAGGATGCTGGGCAATCGAGACTCGAAAACAAAAGCGCCAATACACATTAACGACTCGGCGAGCGAGTGGCAGTAAGAGAAGGGAAGCTGGCAAGGGAGCTTGGCAGCTGCCAGTGGCTGAAACCCACCGCACAATGGAAGTTTATCACTATCCAAATGACTCTCCAAGAGGTGGGTGCGCGCTTGAAAGCGACTGCGATTTATTCTCCTCGCAAGTTCCTAACAATAAAGCTTCGCAGCGCGATGTCGGCCCGGCCGTTTAGCCCCGTTAACATTGGCACGGTGGCACCGTCTCGTCGAGTTGCGTTGCCCCCGGCTATCTTCCGATTCTCTCGACATTTTCATGGCGCACAATTTGTCGCTGCATTCTTAAGAGGCTGACGTTCAAGCATGCGAGAATATCGGTCCCATCAACCCTCTCCTTCCCTCTCGATACAAGCACCACTGAACTAGAGAGAACGAGAGAAAGTGAGCGGATTCAGCGTCGCCTTCGGAAAGTCTATTGCGCGAGGGAACCTGCTAACTCAATCTTCATCATCGATCATTAGTGCGAGCCAGCTAGGTTGGTGTAGTAGACTCGCCATGCCGATAGAAAGTCACTTATCGCTGAAAGGTTTCCGAGCCTGGCTCAATGCATTCGAAAGGCGGCAGGTTGCGTGGCGTGCACGCGCGCGTCGAAACGCTTGGAAGGTGATACGCGACAGGGAAGCAACCTCCTTTTTTCTAAGGTTTTCCTCCTTCCCGATAATGGACATAGTTATTGCTGTCTCGCATCGATCAGGCATTCTCTTCTCTCATCCTCTCTCTTTTACTTGGATATATCGAGTTATTGGGCGCGAAGCCCGCGTCCTTGGCGAATCGACAGCTCAGGGATTTCGATGATTAATGTCACTCGTTCCGGAGAACCCTCTTGTTTAGCGAGCCTCGCCGTGGCTGTAAACTCCAATGGAGAGAATCAAGCAGGCTCTCTTACTCTACCTACTACATCTCCCTTACTCTCTCACTCTTACCGAACTACCTTGAGCTCGTTAAACTTCGCCTCCAGGTCGTGTGCCTAAGGCCTCGTCGTTTGCTGAACGTTGTTGGGGACGTTTTCAACGGAAGTAGATTAAGTCTGCGACGGAGCGCGAACAGCGTCGATGAAAAATCGAGGGAGCTTTCGACGATACTAATGCGACATCTAATTCTTTTCCGAGAGCTATATTTGAATAGATGTGCAGGCTCAGAGGACCCCCGGCGATTCACGCCGACCGATATTAATCATAATTCGTCACGTTTTCCACCGAGCGAAATTTTCGGCAATGCTAATGCGTGGTGGCCGAATGCGCACACGCGTGATGCTGAGTTTTATTCGCGGGTTTAAATGAACGGGGGGATTTCGGTGCAATTACCACGCGGCTCTCTCTTTCTTTCTCTCACTCTATTAATATTCACGAGGTGTCGTGGCCCAGTGTTCTATTTAGCCTGACCAATGCCGGCAGGGGCGCACAATACTTTATTCGGCACTATATTTGCAAAATGTGAACTACCGCGTATTGTAATGGCGCGCTCCGTTGGAATTAATCGGGCATTGTGACATTTATCGCAAATTCAGGCACGACAGCGGCAGCAAGTACATGCGAAAGAATTGAGCTCGCCTCGCTAGCGATTGGAAGAGCACAAAGCGAATGACTGGGGGCCTCGTTGATTTCATTAAGACGAAAACTCGCCCGAAATTCCCTGCCCATTGAAATATCTGTATTGCTTCTTTAATGTGCTTCCCGCAGTTAGCACGTCGCAAATACGCTTCTGTCACTGCCACGTATTTCATTCCCGGGCCGTTTTATCCCGGTGAAATGTAGGCCGAAAGTAATGATAATTGATGCGCTTTTAATGCTCTTTCGTCCAATTGAGGATAGCGTGTACTCCTGCTGTCTCTCTCTCCCTCTCTTTCTCTCTCTCTCTCTCTCTCTTCCTCTCGTTTTACCTTTCGATCCTCCTCTCGGCAGAGAAAATTCCATTTGCCGGTGGATGTTGACAATTCGACCATTGCGCTCCCCTCGACCCCTTCTCTTCTTCTCTCGCCCACTGTTATCCTGTTCTCCCGGCTCAGCTCAGTATTTGATTATGACACTGGCATTTGAAACGTCAGTGTCAATAGAGGAACGGCGGCATTACATCCCGCAGTAATTAAGCGGCTTCCTCAACCGTTTACACTGGGAGAAAAGACGCCTGATGGGATGCAATTAAGCCGCCTCCGCTTAGTTAATCCCTCGATGAAGCCTGAAGGTGCGTGCGAGCTTCTCTCAATACGCCACGTGACAACCACGAGAAACGGAAGCCGCTTCGTATCTCTGCCTCCTTCTCTTGTTCTCTTCATTCCACTGTTTCTCCCATGGCGAGTCTCTTCTCTCGTGATATACTTCGTTCAAGCTCCGCTTCCGAACCAATGCTTGTATCTTCGTTCCTCAGCTCCATAAAAGGATAGAAGCTATTATCACAAGCGAACCTCCGTTATATCGAGGATAGAATATCAAGATACTCCTAGCTCTGTCATCCCCGAGCGTTTTCCATCTCTATCTCGCATTGAGTTTGCGGCAGCCCCAGTTTTCCCGATGCGCCGTAATTAGCATCATTAACGGGGCCTCGACCCACTACGCACCGCTTCGCACCTGCGATCCTTTTCAATTATCGCCGCGCATATGACGCAGCCCGATGCGAGTTCAGCAGATTCTGCTATCGCACTCTACGCCCGAGCCTCCAAGCAATTAAGCCACTCCATTGAGATTGAATTCCAAACTTTTTCCTACTTCCGAGTAAATCTCTTCTACTACTACCATTTTTTACCTCGGAATCTTATTAAATTTCATATTACTCTGAGAGATGCTTCCCTAATGCTTCTTCGTCCCAGCACAACTATCCTCTAAATGTAGAACTCCAACTTCGGGGTTCACCTGCTTCCGGTATCTCTGAAAATAAGCGGGGACTATTCTAGCGGTGGGCAAGGCGTGAAGAAGGGACGTGTGTCGGTATGCGAACGCGGCGATACATCCGGAATAAGCCGAAGACCGTGAACAAATGTGCGTTATATTCCCGACGTGGACCAGAGCCCCCGATCCCATTCCCAGGTAATATATCGAATCGAGAAACTGCCCAGCTGCGCCGTACATCTCGGCCTGCCTGCCACCGCGCTCCAGAGAACCGCATATGTAGTTCTCGCTCGAGCTGACCGAGCATATCGATGATATAAAAGTCGGCTTGAATGATTGCGCCCGACGGACCGCGTATCCGATTCCTCTCGTTCGGCCTTGCGATTCCACCGTCTCTCGGACTCCCTCCATCTGGGCTGCTTTCTCACGCGGGGAAGATCGGCAAAAAATGTATGAAGCCATAGCAAAAGGCCATCCTTTAAATTGAGGGCTTTAAATTGAGCGACACCCTTTAAGTGTACCACGCTTTGCTGACTGCGGTTACCGACGATTTCTTGGAAAGTGAATTAGCGCATAAACGTTATAGCATATTTAATAACGCGTCGTTAAGGTCCCACTGAGATCTCTGCGAACCTCTAGGAAAAGACAGCTCGAAAGATAGTGGGAGGATGGGAGTGGTAGATAGTGGCGTTTAAAGCCGAGGGATAAAATTTCCACTAATAACTCCGATTAAAGGATTAACTTATATTATTATCCGAGGAGTTCGTTCGCGAGAGGTCCTTTTCCATAGCGATATAGTTGAACCAGTAATCTCGTGGTGAGACTATCTCGCCAGCAGCTGCAGCCTAGTCCCAACCTCCTCTCTGGTTTTCTGGCTTTTAGTGCGCTCGTTCAGTCTCTTGTCCATTTCGATGTCTCTAGCTCGGCAGTGGTGGACGGTTCCCAGGGCGGCGGGAGGTTGCGGTGAGACTCGTTCGTCTCTCTATCGTCGATTGATTTCTCATAGATTTTTGGCGGGTGAGGTCGTCGCCGAGGTAAAAGGAGGTCAGAGAGAGCCTCTCATACCGTGGGATGGTGGCGAAGTTAAAAAGTTCCGCACCGGTCTGCGGACTGGCTGCAACCTCTCTCAGATTTTCCTCTCGCTCTTCCCTCCGCTTACCCTCTCTGCCGGCTTAGTCAGCCTTCTGGCGGGCTGTTTCCGCGGAATCGGCTTTTGTGCCTTGCCACGCGCGCGATGTGGGGCACTGGTGAAAATGGGACAGGAAATGCGGTTAAGGCTCCTTCCAGAGGCAGCAGGCACTGCGGGCAATCTGCGTCTCCTCTGTGCGACGCCCTTCCTTTCAGTCCTCGCCGCAGAGCGCGGTTAAATGAGCAAACCATCCTATTGACGGCCATCCTCGCCACCGTCGCCGCACAACAACCCGCTTTTCGAATTACACCCGGCCCCACCGGCCCTACCGACAATCCACCAACCTCCAAGACTTTCTCCTTGGACGCCCAACTACAACCACTTCTTAGACGGCAACAGTGAAACGCATTCTTTGAAAGGACAGTCGCCAACGCCTGAATTAGACCCTTTGCCACAGCAAAGGAAAAAAGATGGTAAGAGAGAACTTCAAGTCCTCGGGGAATCCAAGGAGAATGGTATGAGCACGTAATGACAGACTTAAATGCCGAGCTACAGAAGATATCTTGCGTCACAAGTATTCCCTGTGAGGCCGCCCTGTAAATAGCACGAGTTCTCCGTTAATCGGCGCGAGTCGCAGGAATGACGAAAGGCCGATTCCGTTGATCCGAACAAGTTCCGATTGCCGAGACGTCGCCGTCGTTTACACAATCGACGATGCTCGCGACGAATGCCGTTGGCCCGACAAGAGTGTCGCTAGGATTTCTGCCTCTTCCCGGAGTGTACAAAGTATATACATGCGCGTATTTCTTCTGTGCAGCACACGCCGTATTCAAAGGCGTCGGCGATTAAATGCGCGAGAACGGGAGCGGGCGACAGGAAAACGGGAAAACGGGAACGATAGATCCGGGGGACAAAGCCAGGGACGAATTGTCATTCGGTCGCGGAGCTACAAAGAAACCGGGACAAAGGCTATGCTGACTGGAAGATCGGAGCGGAGGCGCTCTTGGGGGCATTTATAACGATGCCATGGCAACGCGCAAATTACTGCCGCGCCGACACTTGTAACGTTAATTACCGTCACACGTAGCCAAGTCGACTGCTCTCGTTGGTGAAGTTGGCTAGCATCTCTGCACCTGTAGAACTGTTGCTTGCCTCCTGAGCATTGACCACGAAGAAGCCCTCCGCTCTCCTTGAGAAAAGTTTCAAGTTCTTGCAGCCTTGAGAATTCACCCTTTAGAACCAGATCGTGCAATTATTGCGATAAGAGCTACTCGGAGGGTGGGCGGGGAGGGGGGGTTGCACTGCACCAGTCGTCGATCGACGACTGCTACGATTGCCGGGAATGATTGGCGACAAAAAGCAAGCGGAACTCTCCTGCGATGCGTAATAATTATCGCCCGGTCCTTTTGCAACTGTAATGTTGCGCCACTCTGCTAGCTCGATTAATTGCCCAAGGAACGCGGAACTTGGGCGGAAGTATTCACTTAAAAGGAGAAGCCGTTGCTGTGGAGTTCTTAATTATATCTCGGGAAATGTAGTTGCGCCACGAAAGTACCTCGCACTTGCTACTGGCTTCAGCTTGAAAAATTCGCGGGACATTAAAGTATGTCACCGAGAGGAAGAGAGGGGAATTCGCAAAAACATATTCCACGAAAAACCCATTGAAAGCTACTTTCGACGTAGCTGGTACGCTGCCGGAGTAAAGATTTAAGCGATGAAAGTACAAAACCTGGCTTTGCCGGGGAATGGTGGAAGGGGGATGATGGCGGAAAAGGGTCGGACGAGAGACAGGGGAAAAAGGAGAACAATGCATAAAGTTATTAAAGGAGAAATGGAAGTCCTGCGGCAAGTGTCCTAGTAGAGGCTGCGGCCAGTGGCTGCACGATGGCGTCGAGTGTAACACATGGATGCAGGGATGCTGCGGTGGTAACGATGACATTCAAGGGAGATGTTGGAGACAAGCGAAGAGGTTCGCAAGCTTTCACGAAAAGGTAGAGGACAGCCAAGCGAAAGAACAAGCAAGCAAGGTGGAAGATAGCAGAGCCAAAAAGAGATGGAGTGGAGACAGGGCTTGGCAGGCATTGCTCTCTTATCACTATCACTGTATCGAGCAGGAAAACCTTCCCAGCAGTACCACTCTCTTATTATCCCGTGATCTAGATAGCCTGATTTAATGCAAAACGAGGGAGTTTTTAATATTCGAGGTCGCGGTACGAAGCTCACGTCAGTGCTTTCGTGTCCTCGAAAGCTCCAAGTCACCGAGGGGGTTCTGGTGGTGGGGCAGTGGCAACCTAGTGGGAGGCAGCCTGCAGGAATACCGTTTTCAAGAGTGGAAAAAGGCACGTGTGGGAAATACGCTTTTTACGGGCCGATCGTTTATATGTATGCAAACGATTTTATGCGAGATCGTCCATGAGAATATACGGGGCCGAAGGAGGCATCGGTGGTGGAGGCCACCCCCAATAAAATACGAGCCCACGAGAAAAACGTATCCGCGAAATCTGAGAATCGATGTGGCCCCGAGAAAAAAGGAGCGGCGCGTTTTTCACCACCTGGAACGGCGATAATATCTAGCGACCCCTGTCCCACTATGTTGTATGGCATTCCACGCCAGGATGGCTGCAAACCGAGCACCGCTCGGTAAAGAATAGTACGTACGCTGAGCAAACTGCAATGTGGTTTTCTGGTACAATTGCAAATTAGCCGGCATTTTCTCGGAAGAACTCTCTGAAGACGAGCGCTTGTCGTTCGGAAGGCATGTTCACGGTACTCGGAGCGTTACACACGGGGCAGTGGAAAGAAAAACGAGAGTTCTGAAAGGCACCGCGGCACAGAGGCGATACGCCTCTCGCGGTGAGCGGCGGTGTCAGTGTTAACTTAGGACAAATTGAAAGCTCGAGGGGCCACCTAGCCTCCAATTTGTCTTTCCGCTCGTTTCCGTGGGCCGCGTTTACCCGGGAGGATAGCCCAAGAGGCATCATCGGCTGTCCCTCCGACCGCGAACCGGCTTCCTTACAAGCTACCATGAAAAGTCCCTCACTACTGGATACGTCTCTCCCTGTCTCTGTTTCCACTGTCAACTTTGCCGTCACTCGAAAAAACAGTCAGGTTGAAATTCGCCTGTCAAAGAACGAATAGTCTGGGAGCTTGTCGAATCACCGGAGAACTGCCAGATAAATGTGATACAGTAGGGTTCCGTCGGAAGATATTAATCTTCGAGCGTCAATTCGACGAAATCCAGGGGCGATTTGATTATTTCCATGAATATCGAATAAAGATAAGTACCCACCCGAGGGAATCGCTGCTTGAAACAATGGCACACCACACCGCGGACGTTATCGGGCGGACCGAATACCCATTGATTCCTATCGCCTTGAAGAACGAGTGGACCAAGTGAATCCTAGCACGGATAGCGTCAGAACTTTCCAGGATGTATCGTCCTCCCCGAAGGAGCCGTTCCGAACTTAGCTCGGCTCTTAGCCCCCTTGGAGTACGCAAATCCCAAACCAATATGAAAGATCGCTCTTTCACACCATTTGCACATCGACGCCCTCCCAATCGTTTCGGTTCACGCGTCCAGAAACGAAGAAAATTAGTTGGCGAGAGAGAGTGAGAGAGAGTGCGAAATAATTCCGTGCCAGGAAATTAATCGATTAATTAGGGAGCTGTTAGCCGTGTTGCGATCGGGTGTAAGAGTAATTCGCTTCATTCCTCGTGAACCCGGAGGTCCGGCTGTCCTCGGTGGCAATTTCACGCACAGATTGCTTTTGAATCGAATGGCGCTTCCGAAAGTAGAGCACTAGCCCGGCACGGGATGCTGTCTGCCGTTTCAGCTATTGGTTGCATCCATTTCGCTCACTCCATTCCTCATACTGTGCGCGTCGCCAGTGGAACAAGTCAATGCTTGGTCGGACGTACTCCCCACATCGAGATCTATCTGCCCTTTGCTCTCTGAGATCCTGTCTATCCTTTTCAATTAAGTTGTATCTGGACATATAGAGTAGAGAGCACCTCTGCAGTCAATACCATCTCTTTGCTTCCTAGCATCGACAAATAAACTAGCAGTGCGATAGCCGAAGATTTCTAGGTTTCCGTGAAGAACTATCCAACTTAAAAGAAGAACGCGCACACGGCAGCTACGAATCTCTGGTCGAGTGGAAGTTAAAAAGAACAAAGTATACGCTCCCAGTTCCGTGCAGGAGGGAGACGGGGAAGTGCAGTAAGCCGAGTCTTTAGAGAGACAGTCAGCGAGAAAGATTCGTTACTTCGACGATCGGTCTTGCAAGAAAGTTTTTCCGTTGCCGAGGCCGAGCGAAGAAATGAATCACTGTGGCCATCGTAGCCATCGCCCACGGCTCATTTAACTTGCTAAGAGGTTCCCCATAGCAGAGACTCCCTGCATCGCCAGGCCATCCGGGACACGGTATTCGAGCTCGCGACAGAATATCCGCTTCCGCCAGATCTAACAATACAGCATTCCTCTTGGAGATTCCTTGAATTTTACGGGAATTCCTCGACGCAGCTTGGCCGATTCTTTCGTCGCATGGCGATAGTTAACCCGCGCTAGCTAACGGCATGGGTTCATCCCGCAATGCGAGAAGAATGCGGCTAACTCCTCGTTAATCTGCGGCAGCTTCCGTTTCATTTAACGTAATGTGCCCGCTCCAACGTTCTTAATGTGCCTGGCGCGTCTTTCTTTCCGGATTTCCAGGCAATATTCAAGTAGGATATGGGAAAAGCGTAGTGTTCCAGGGTGTTTGGAGATACTTTCATTAACGCACGCCGAGGAGAGTACTTGATGTTGAGGGCGCCAACGTTCCAAAGGAGAATGGGTTGACAAGGCGAGCGAGCGCAAGAAACGATTACCTAAGTAATTTTCCTTGCAAGGCGCCTCTCTAATTACGAGAGCACCGCTCTCTCGGCGAGATTCCCCGAGCACTTCGCCCGAGGCACGCCTGTTGGCCGAGCGGCTCGCACTTTTTTTCCTCTGGTATTCGAGCTGCCTCTTGCAGCGGCTGGAGCGAGCCGCAACCTCCACACTGCGGAGCTCTACTCAAGAGAGGTCTGGGAAAAAATGGGAGGATAAATAGCCGGTACAGAAACAAGAGTCGCATCCAAGACATCCGAGTAATATCAGTCGGCGAGAGAATATTCATGAGCGACCGCAAGCGAGTGTACCGTTCTGCTTCTATTCACCGATGCAGATGATCCGGCCTCCTCACCTCTCGTCGGGGTCAGAAAGCTCCCTTTCTCCAGGAAATCCATGGGACCAAGCTGACTGAAAGTGAAGGGAGGCCAACCGTCCACGCGAAGTAGAAGCAGTCGGCGAAACTGAATACTACTGCCGGATGAGACTAGCTTGAGAGCCGAAGCTTTTAATTAACCGGAGAGCGTGGAGGCACAAGCCCCTTCTAATTCCAGTCACAAGTTACTGTCGTAGACCGATGATCAATCGGTTCATTAAGTAAAATGCGTGCTAGGCTACTGATTACCTGTACTCATCGAACATCTACTTGCTACGCTCAACAAGAGATCTCGGAAGCGAAGTCGAATAGGGTGATAAGCGGAGGATTAACTTGCGATGCATATAAAGTGAGCCAAGATGTGGCGATAAATGGGCACTAATTAAGGCAGTCGGCCGTGAGCGAGAGGTACGCTAGGTGAATCGGAGCATGCTTGCTTGCAAGCACCGACGTGATACAGGTCTGTCGTTCAATGGTAAATATTGCCGAGCGAGAGTGAAAGTGAGAGACGAAGTTTGCTGTAACCCCGAAAGCACCGCGGGGCGAGAGCCCGTGCACTTTATCGAGTTGTGCTGCTGGCATTCCCAATTTCCTAACATCTTGCTAGAGATGCCAGCGATAGCTAGCTACGATCGCTCCAGCCGCCGGCATCGACCTGAAGAGACACACTCACACGCGGACGCGCGCGCGCGCGCGCACGACCGCATGGACACAAAGATATCTGCCGATGGAGGCAGATCGACTGTTGCTGAAATCACAATTGCCCCGAGCAGCCAAAATCGAGAACTCAAGGCTGCCGCAATTTGTACCCCGTACACTTCTCGGCGTCGCTGCGGGCTTTCCCAGTATTGTGCAAGCGACGCAAAAGACCATCTCGAGATATATCGATCTTGCGTTTTGCCCAGGCAGCGTGAAACCTGGGCTTAACGAGGTAATCCAACACCAATTCCAAAACGTTTCGATAACAATTACAGTTCGGGGAATACTAGACGGGATCATCGTAACATGAACATTGCACGGGTGTCCGGTTGTTAATCAGCAAATCAATGAAAAATAATTGGCGAATCTGTGCCAATTAAAAGTTCGCCGATACGCGGTACTACTTACAATGAATTAATTAGCCCGCAAATGGAAAAACCTTTCGTTCCACTTAAAATTATTTCCCAGCTACGCCGAGCATGCTCTCGCTCTTAATTCTCGACGTTCCTCCGGTTTAACGCGCCGATGTTTTGGCGAACTTGACCAGGCGAAAAAGTATTTCCAGCCTTTCCTGTGAAGTTCATTAAACGAGGGAGCGTGTGTCTGGCCTGCTAATTGGTTGTCAAGTATCGTGAATATCAGTCGATAATTTGCTGTCAGGTCGCTCGTTTTGTTCTGGCGGCGTTGCCATTAGGCCGGTCACTAACAACCGGACGATCTTTCACTACTAACGAGGCACAAGGCGCCGGTAAATAGAGAGGAGGGTGCCAGATTTCGGGGTGACAGTAGCGCTAATCGTCTCCGACCTAGCCGCCCACGGGGCCGCCGAATTCACGATTTACGATGGTGGAATGCCCTCGTATTCCACAACCGCTTGTACACTTCACTGCCAGAGCCTTTCAGCGATTTATTGCATCGTAATACTTATCCCTCGATCTAACGACTACGAGCCTGGTCGGCCACTCCAAATGCTAATAAGCACACTCCTAAATGCGGTCGACTATATACGTATACCCCATTTCCCTTCGAGTAGAATGCATCCCGTTGAGCTCACTGATAAATTAAAGCACGAAAAAAGCATAACACAAAACATTAAAGATGAGAAATATAAATTTACCATTTTGAAAAGGGGAATGTTATAAGAAATACAGGGATTTCCCAGCTTATTAGTGGAAAAGCTTGATGAGAAAAGCTTTAATGAGAAAGCTGGTGGAATTCGTGTTTTAACGGAACTAAAGAGCAACCACATTGTTTATCCAGCTAGGTGGATATTTTTGTAGCTAACAGGGCGCAAAGCCCTCGGCAAACAGGAGAGAAGGGTGGTGGGATTGAGCTTTAGCAGCGACAACGAAGGATGGATTTATGGATGGGAAAAGAGGGCCGTAGAAAATGTGGGTTACAAGGGGCTAAGCAAGCCGTTGGCAAATTTTTGTTCCAGGACGGCCTATGGTTCATCCACCGAATCAAACGGTCACGGCAAAGGAAGGCGAGCCTTTGGACGTCGTGGTGGAATTCTGTGCGGAGCCAAGCTACACCAAGGTCCTCTGGATGTCCGAAGAGAGTGTGTATGTACCTGGCGCACCCCCCAGGGATGGAGTACGAGCTCCCGGCGTCGAGGTAAATTCCAGAATTTTATTAAATCCCCCGTAACGCGCACCGTTACCTCGAAATTCGGGGGCAATACCCGCGATGGAAACCGATAAATTTCCGAGCACTACAAATTTCGTACCGGGACGCTGGCCGCCGCCACCGCCGCCACCACCGCCACCGCCGTCTGCCTGAGCGAGCGAACTCGCCTAAAGTACGCGAATATTTCCGGCTCCTTCGGATATTCGAGGAACTCAATGCCGTCGCCTTTACAATGCGCTCCACTTAATTTCGACGCTCCATAGAAGCGGCTTCTCGAGATGAATCCTCAACGGCAAATATCTTTATTCGATGGGAAGCGTCCACGAAATACGGCAAGGAATTCGTCCGATAACATATCAACTGCGATATTTCTCCGCGTGAAGATTCAAGTATCGCGCCATAAAAAATTCGATAACTGGCATCCAGGCGAAAATTGGACACATTCTAGTGTCTATTTCTTTCTTTGACAAATACACAAATTGCACGGGGAATTTGCGTGAGCTCGCGAATCCACTGGACGATATCCGACACATGGGAGAGTATTATCCGCCCTATTCTCAACGGGACTAATTCCAAGAAGAAGGAAAATAGAGATGGCTAGCATTGAAATGCATAGTATAAGGCAGGGAATACTAGGATGGATAGCATGCATGCACAGGCGGATATTAGTGGGGCGTCCATTTCATTTCTCCGGGAGCAGAGAGCGCCGGCTTCTTTTTCGGGAGATAGAGAGTAGGCGGCGAGTCCGAGAACTAGAAGACTAATACAAAAGACGGATTAACCGTTTTCCCAGCGGCATTGGTCTAATGAAAGGAAGAGCGTGCGGCACAGCTTTAGACGGATTTACTAATGCAGTCGAGCCAGCGTTTGTTTTTATTAACTCGGCCATTCGCTTTGTTACGCGCGCAGGAACGTTTTTAATTCCAGGAAACGATCGAATTAAACCCCAATATTTCATGAACAGCTACCACTGCACCTCTGTAATACCTCGGCGTATCATCTCTATGCTTAACAATTCAGAAGGCACAGAGTAATTACATCTCCTATGCCAATTATCGAATAAAAATGTACCGGTACGTAGAATATTAATATTTGAACAGATTACAGACACATGGCAGATCTTGATTAAGGAACCAAACGAGCTCCGAGTGTAACTTCGTGCAATTAACATGATCGAAGGATCTCAAAGCTTGGGCGTCGAAGCTTTTGCAGTGGTCGTCGCGAGTGGTACTAGTTAGTAGGTCATTTGTACCGGGCGCTTCCTATATCGCTTGTTATCCTGAGCTGCGGGCGTCGGCTAATTAATTCGTGGAATTGCAGCTGGGTAGTGCGCGGGAATGGCTTACGCTAGGGGATGATGACGAGGAACTGGCGGAGCCACGTCCTCAGGGACCCGCACGTGTCCCACGGTGAACATAGTTATTTTGACCCAGATGCGAATTCAAACGTCGCCCCTTCTTGCTATTCAAGGAACAAACTAGCATCGAAATCTATGAAGAAATTAGCCTCGAGCAGACATGAATTGTATTTAATAGATCTGGATGAGCTCGTATTCGAGTAATTCTTTAGCCAAAAGATTCTAAGCCCCGTCTGGGTCAGATAGGAGAATTAATTTTGGCTTGCTCGGTAATTGGATCGTTCTCGCGCGGTATTAAGGGAGCTCGAAATTCCGCTGCACTGGCACCGGTCAGCCAACGGCTCCCTCGCACTCTCCGCTCAGTGCTTTAGGCTCGCGAGGAGTGCATGCGATGCACTCGAAGGCGGTTCGCGCTCGCGCGCCCGCTCGATGGAAATGTAGACTCAGGAACAACGCTCGGGATGCCGGCAGTTACAACAACGCTGGCCTGAATTCCGCTCATCGGTCGGAGCTATTTCGCCTCGATTATCAGCGCCATATCGTTACTCCCTAAGCTAATTAATCCAGCTCTCACCGAGCGAGTGCAGCCACTCACATCAAAGTTCGGGGCCAACCGAATCGCGCAAGCTCTCCAGATCGAATGGATCAACTCGTCCTTAAATTCCATTAACCTAGGAATCTCAAAGATACGCTGCAGTATTCCTGGACTCGTTACATGGAATATTACATCCCACATTGTCCGTTTATCGACGTCAATCGTCTGTTGAAACTAGCTCCTCAAATCAGTCGGGGTTTTTACGCACGCTCGATTTAGTGGCGTCGATTTCGCTTGAATTCGGAAAGAGTTGCCAAACGAAGAGAAGAACAGCGGGGTTGTATTCGGGCAAGGGAGAGCAGCACTAAAGGCAGTGGTCGGGGGAGGATAAGAGGGGTAATAAAAGCTATCTAGCGGGCGAACGAATGAGGGTGAGGTGAGCCGAGTAATTGGAACGAGGAGGACGCAGGAGGACGCTGGAAGTTTCCAGTTTCCCGCGGAAGTTCCACGCGAAAGTTTAATCGCAAGGACCTAAGCAGGATCCGCGGGGATAAGGGGGACGTGCTCGGATTGACGTTATCGAATCGTGGTTAATGAGCATTACGCGATAAAAATGTTCTCGGACCAGAAATCTCGGTGGACTTGTTCGGATGGCTCGAGAAGTCCGCGCGGAGATCTCCGGCGTTTAGCTAGACAACGTTCATCCGGTGATCGTGAACGCCAAGTCTTCTTTGCGCTATCGTCTCCGCCTTCCTTCCTCCCCTCCAAAGCAAAACTTCTCGAACTCGGAATGAAACCACTAGAAAGAGAGTATTCAGAGACGGAACTAAACGAGTACGACTTACTCGGAAACGACTGTTTAATCTGTTCCTAAAACAGCTAACAGTCTTGAAGAAAAGGATACGGCATACTACAAGTCATGACTTGTTTATCACATTCCTGAGCGCACTGTTCAGTCTCAGACACGTTTAACCTATTTCTCCCAGCGGAGTAAACGCATCCAGGTTGGTGGGGAATTTCAGAAGCGAATCTCGACACTTCACGGTTTAATGAAACAGAACTAGAATAACAGGTGGTTAATTAGACAGCTGGTATTTTGGACGCAAATGCAGGTGGATGCGCTTGTTACAGGATGGAGAAACCGAGTCCTGCTACAGAACAACCCTGAGCTTCGAGAAGATCCAGTGGTCGCACGCCGGGGAATGGGTGCTCCTGGTGCGCTCGCCGGAAGGCATAGCCGACGCGACTGTCCTCCTAAACGTGACGCGGGCTTCCGGGTACAGCCAAGGACACTTCCGCTCAGCGCGCCCAATCTATCTACTGCTATGCTTGCTCCTGACGATCCTGCAGGATCGTCGCCGCTGAGAGCAGCGCGTTGCCAAGTCTCGAGTAAGGATTCCTACCACTGCCAAATCTCGAGTACGAATTCCTATCGCTCAACGCGCGACAATCGAGCGCCGGCGCTAATTAGCTCGCACCTAAACCCGGAACAAAGTTCCGTTGGCCAACGATGCTGGCAAATACACGATCTTGTAAATAATTACTGTTCTCAAGGAGAGAAAGCTCCACGCGACAACGCAACCCTGCGTGTTCTAGGAATGCAACGATAATTCCAATAGCAAAAATTGTGCGAACCGTATAATTACTCAAACGGTCCATCGGTGGCGCTCTAACGTCGAGCTCACTGACAACGGGTCCCGCTTTCTCTCGGCGACTTCAATCCGGCCTCGATCTTCGATCTACTCTCGCGGAGGACTTCCTCGGGGAGATCCATTGACCGGCACGTACCGCCTAAGCACCTATTCTCACCTGGTGAGATATTAGCGAGGAGTGCGAAGAAGGTGCGCGCGCCATACTGCGTATGTACTAGGCGAATAGGCGAAAAGGAAACTGTAAACACACGGATTGACGGCCTTCACCGAAGTGCCGTGGCTCCGATATCTTGTATATACTTGTATAGTTATAAAGTAAGGAATGGGGAGACACGTCGGCCAAATCCTCCTATGCGTGATTGGCGGGGTGCAACGAGGAGAGACCAATTCACGAATGAGCATTGGACGGAGAGGAAGATAGAGAGGAGTTCGTGCGATCGCTGTCCGCCAGTGCAGAATGAGATGGGAGTGAGAGTTATGTAACATGAGGTGGAAAGGAATTACTACTTAATTGTAATGAATACAAGTATTCCGCAGAAACTAGGACAATTAAAGGATGAAAATCAATTGTTGTATATTATTTTAGGTAATTAGAGTTAACTAGCGTGTATATAGTGACTGTAAATGCATCATAGGCTGTCGTACTGCCGTATATGACGAATTATACATACAGTGACGCTGTTATAGATATATTTATTATTCGTTGATATATTTTTATAAAGTTTTATTTAGCCATAAGTTCTCGTTCGGCTTCCCTGAATGTACGCATTGGCCACCGTTACTTTCCGAGAGAGAGAGAGAAAGAGAGAAAGAGAGAAAGAGAGAAAGAAAGAGAGAGCGAGAGAGCGAGAGAGCGAGCGGGAGAGAACGAAGAGAGTCAGCGAGTAAGGCAGAGAGAAATCGCGTTAAGTTCCAAGCGTTTTCATTAAAAATAGGAATGTAACTCGTTTCACAATAAAAGCGAGCTCTTTGTCCGACGAACGTCCCGAGTCGAAGTTAGTGCTAGTTAAAGATAACCGAGCGCGGACATTGTTGTACTTGATTATTCCTTTGATCTCTCCGAATTGGAACGAAAGGAAACACCGTAGCCCCTGATTTCGATCGATTTCCAGTTCCTTCGAAATGACTGTTGCGTGACTTTTCGTGAATTCGGTGGTTCCTAATTTCTTACGATAGACACGGCCGTAACCGGCTTGCCGATACACTAACTATAATTCCGTTCGTTCTACTAATTCGAGGGCGATCGGAGTCGGTACCTAATCGTCTTAGATATCGAATAAAATACCTGATGTCTTCTGATTTCGAGTTTAGTCTACTCGGAGAACCCCGACCTTTTTTTCAGATTGCTTAGGTGTTATCCATAAGCAACGTGGTGTAATCGTTGTACCCAATGACGCCTAAAAGTCCAATAAATGATATTTACAATACCACTGCCTGCTCTATCATTAATCCCATTCACTCCCGATTACCAAATCTTTCTATCCTGTTTCTTTTCTACAAGTTGTCGCTATCATTCAAGCAGGACGGGTAAGTACCATTAGAAGATATAGCAATCAAGGGGATACGTAATGCTCAGGGGACTTTTCCCGAACATTATCCTTGAAAGCTGGTCGTTTACGAGCACGAGAACAAAAGCCATCTCGATCCTTGCCGGGCAAATAGATCGAAGTCGAGGGCTGCGAGTAGACGAATTAGTTTGACAAAGAAATGGCACGGACCATTGAATCGAGCGTGGCCGACCGACTTTACAGCCATTTCCTCTTGATTCGGTTTGACCGATATTTCGAGGGCGACGCTTGAGTGCCGTTTTGTTTTCAATTACTCTCGAGCCTCGACAACTTCCGCCTCATTGTGACCAGCATCAGTGAAGCCGTTGCAAATAGTATCGGGTGGAAATAGGGCGGAGCAGCGGTGTAAAATTGCACGTCTACAGGTGGTAGTACGAAGGGGTTGCGAAACTATTATTGAAGAAGAAGGCACCAAGAGTCTTGGCGCACTCTTCGGGTGACGCAAGGTGAGAGCGTATGCCGATGGAAATAATACAATAGCGAATTGCGATAGCAATGTCGAACGGCTCGGTGGACGCATCGGTGAAGCAAAGAGGTTTCCTCTGGTTGAAATATAGCAAGCTGTGCGAGAGGATGCTGAAAGGATGGGAAGGGCGTCAGCTTCAGGGAAGTTCGCCTCTTCGCAGTTTTCTACGCGCCTTCCACCACACACGCTGCAGCCAAGCCCCTCTAACGTTATGGCTTTTGTCTCGTAAAACGTCCGCCTGGGAGCCTTCCTATTCTCACGTGTTCGCAATTTCAGACTTCCAGGAAAGTGAGTATACTCGCGTGAGAGGAAAAAAGTCGCTGATAAGAAGCTCCTGCTCTTGCTGGCATGAGTTGTGCATCCCGAGTTCTCCTATGTCACACCACGTGTTCCATGACTAATGATTTCTACCGGTATTAATATAAATTCCGTGTCAAGCTTTGGCAAGCGACTGCTTCCATCTTCGTGCAATTAGTATGCCTGACAGAGTAGTTGAAGGTGACGTTTCCTGCAGTATTAGGAGCGAACCGGAGTTTCTATCAAAGATGGTAATCATTTCTGAATGATCTGCTTCGAATCAGTGCAATTCCCTTGGTCAGTGCAACTTTAATCTGGAATGTGAGCTGCGCTCGATCCATCTAATACATAATGGATCATAGAGGCCTATGAGCGAAGGAAGGGCGGTCCAATCGGATTAATAGCACTGCCAGCACTCTTCTCGGCTAAATAATGCTTAAGGGGATTCGATGCAGGGGGGTTGCGAAGTAACCTAGGATGTGGACGCTGTCCGGCAATATCTCGGATTGCATGCGACTAGCTACCTTTCGACGACAGCTCTCAGATACACACACGCGTCCCACTCTCGTTCTATTTGTTCGTGGAATTACGAGCTTCTCTACAGGATGCTGAAACCTTCATATTCTCTCCTCTTCCTCGTTGGCTTACTTCTAAGATGGCAATCTCATAATTTATTTCTTATTTTCTCCTATAATTCTTCGACCCTCTGTGTCTTTCTCGCTTACCGGGAATCCTATCAATTCTCAAAAGTTTCATATCCTCCTCCACTCCAGCAAGGGATTTCCAGGTGGAAACGGAGACGGATCGATCGTCATGCGTTCTCCCGATTACTTTCTCGCCCGTTCGGAAGGATCGTGTCGTGTACTTGCTCGACGGTGTGGAGATCGTAAGGGGGAGAGTAGGAATTGGCTGAGGCACGGTAAGCCTGTCGCTACATTGGCAACATTTATCTCATGGGCCATGTAGTCGCGCACGGTTTCACGGCAAATCAAGTTCATCGGCGGCGGACAATTAACAAGGGTGCTACCAAGCCCCGGAGAACGGATCGGCGAGTCTCGGAGAGAAGTTGGGGTGGTGCGGCCGAATAACGCCCACGTGGAGCCAGTAAATTACTCTTAACTTCTCCGAGGGGCTAAAAATTACCGAGTTGTAAGGGCGGCAGAGAGGAGGAGGGCTTAAGGCGGCCAAGTCCTCGCCACTTCTCTTCTCCGCTTCCCTCTGCCGCCACGACTTCTCCGCGAGGAGCCATAATTCTCGCGCTATCTACACTGAAACTGCTCTTCGTGGTTGGTGTCTCGACGAGCGAAGCACGACGGAGCCCGCGGGAATCCCTCGTCATTTATTTATTTCCCCTTCTCTCGTCCGCTGGGACACACACGTCAAAAGTCACGCGAGATATATTCGGCGACACGCGTGTCACGGTCAAGTTCTTTTCTTCCAATCTTTCGCGACTCATGATCGCTCCTTTCCGCAGAATCTTCTCCCTTTTCATCTTCCCATTTTCTCGGTTAGTAGAAAAAATAAAGCTTCTTCCTTCGTGAGCGTATTCTTACTACAGCAAAGATTGCAGATCTTATTGAGTGGATATTCACGGAACTGAAAGAGCGAAATGGAGTGGCAAGAGTCTTTCATTAATGCGACTCGCGGAAACGCTAATGATCATCGTTGGCAATCAAGGGATTCTATATTACTGGAATAACAGTTGCCATCCAAGGTGCTTTTTAGTGTCGGTGGCGCTTTCCAGAATCTGCGCCTTTACCAAGAGGCAAGGACGAGAATACTATGGCAGCCTGGCTAAGATTGCCCTCTAAATGCTAATTCGTCCGTTTACGTTGCCGCCATCGTCGACACACTAGCGAAAGACCAGCCCGCACCTTAAAACCGCACGCTGAAAATTCGTCCCGAGGGCCGGTCGACTTTGTCGCCTCTAACTCGCACTTTCAGTCTCTGTCTCTCTGGTCGCGTCGAATTATACGTGCTAACAGGAGCGTGCCGCTAAGTTGCGAGCGGTAAAACGCGGAAACTTTGCCAATTTAGCAGGGCGCTACAAGGGAAATGATTCCTCTCAGGGGAAACGGTCGACGTGGCGCGCACACACAAGTTTTCCCCCCTGTTTACCTGTGCCCACGAGCTGCCGGAAATTGGCACGAGTTACGGCTTTCGGCGTGTCCGTGAAAAAGCGTACACAGGAAAGGCCACACGCGAGATCGGCCGCTAAGCGAATGAGAACGATTGTCCGACCTCATAATTAACTGGTGCCGGGTGCTTTAATGTAATTCATCGATGCATTTTCAAAAGTGGTAGATACGCTAAGAGAATTAGTTGCCAGTTATTTGACGAAATATTTTTAATACAATAGCTCTTGCTCGAAGCTAGGTAGTATGCTATCAGATGGTAAGTTCATTGTCTGGGTTGACTATGTGTATAGTGAATAGTGTCTATAAGAATCGCAATTTCGCACGCGCGCAAGGCACGTTTCTTTAATCTAGTAGCTTTCGCTCGTTTGTATGCGAAGGGAAGAGAGGTGTATGGTCAGATAGCAGAGCTTTCGCGCATACAGCAGGAACCCGATGCGAAAGCATATGCCGAGAGGAAAGCTCCGGGGATAAAGCTCTGCTCTCACATTGCAGCAACGGCACCGGCAGAGGCAGCAACGAGGCAGCATTTCGTGCTCGATATAAGCTTATTTGACTTCGCGGATGCATAATCCATTCCCCGCGTGCCGTGCACGCGCGCCAAATCCAACTGTGTGAAACTGGATCACAAAAGACTAAACTTACTTTTCGCACGATTTTTTCCTACCGCTGCAAGAAGTACTGCCTCGACGCTTCATTACGTCACCGGCAGTGTCCAACTGCTGGCTGGCGTTAAGCCGGTTTCGTTTTTGCGCTTTATAATTGCGGCCGCCGCTGCACCGCACCGGCCACCTTCGCGTAACTCTCGTCGGATTAGGCAAGCTGCGCGCTGGATTCGCGAGATAATGCGATTTATACTGTAATCTTTAGAGCCAGCGGGAAAAAGCGGAGGAGCCACCGGATTTCTCGGTGCAGTCGGGCCCTGGCTATACAGTATCGCCGTTCACGAAATTTCAATTGTTCGACGGCTCCTTTCTCAATAAATGCAAGCGAAGTTGCTGTCTATAGAGATTCATATCTGCGGGTTATACATACGGTGAATAATGCAGCGGACCTTGATGACTCTTTTCTTTTCACGGGTAGTCTTTTATCATGGAGAATTGCATTCGCGGCCCGATTGCACGATCGTCTTTCGAGGACACGGCCACTAGGTCGCCGTCGAATTGGGTCTCTGGATTATCTTTCCGACACTGAACCAGTAATCCAGCTGGTGCACCAATGTCACTTTATCAGTTTGTCACACTGATTCTTTTACGAGCGGCATGTGAGAGGGAAAGCTCGATCTCCATGGGGAGGTCGAATTATGCAGATAATGGAGGCCGCTTCCTTTAGCGCCAAGCATTTTCCCGCCTTCGACACTCTTCTAATTATCACACTGGCCTGAATCCGGTGGGACTTAGTTACTTTAATTGCTATGCCGAGTCTACCACCGCCTTTAATTTTCATTAATGCAGCTGTCCGCCATCTTCAAAGCCGTTCTACGCCCAGGAAAGTCGCTTTTCCGCGCGAAAACAGTTTGGACTTGTTAACTGCAATCGCGAGCAAGTCCGTGCTCGTTTGTCAGGCAGAATTAAGATTAATATGTCAGATTACATCGTCGAAATTTCCAAGTATTCGAATTCCTTCTTCGTGTGGATTGGAAAACGGTTATACTCGAATACGCGGCGATATTAGTTAGTGCAGGGCTTAGCCAATGCTCATAGAGAGAAGGTACCATTTGTCTTAATTTCCAACATGGCGATAACTCTTTTACCAAAAGCCTTTATATCGTACACGAATACACGTAGAACCATAAATTGGTAGGTTAGATTAGGACGGAAAAAGTGGACTGTCGATTTTCCCAAGAACCCAAATCTTCTTCGACTATTGCTCGTTAATTGTTCTGACTCAATTAATCCTACCTTGTTCACGATGGAAGTTTCCCCTACGGCGTCCCATTGCTCCCCCATCCTTGGCTGTGTGTTGCGAGCTGCACGTGCCAAGTAAGAAAAAGGTTGACGGATAAATGTATCAGCTGACTTCGCTGACATTACGATGTCATTCTGCAGGCCGCTTCGGCGAAACTCAATTTTCCTTGGCATGAATCGGCCGGTGATTGGAGGCTTTGCAGGCCGGCAGGCAAGTTTTACTTGCCACTTGATCCGTTCTCGAGTGTAACCGGATTCACGGCATTCTACGTACGCGCACTATTGATATCCTTTCCTATTGAACACGCCGGCCACCGACTTTTACAATTCGATTTTCCCCGCAATGGCTTACGACTCGCGTACTCCTTTCATACCGAGATTTCCGAATAGACTAACTAAGTCGGCCTTCTCTTTTACGAACACTCGAAAACTGCGTGTTCGAGATTGGCTGCTGCATGGAAGCGCTTGTTAGTATGGCGAAGTTTCAACTACTCTTATTACACTTACTGTACTAACTTCCTGACCATAGGCTTTCTGCCTGTCCCTCTCTACAGTGTTTTATGTTCACTTTGGTACAGCGTGAGTTCACGAACACACAAATTCGGAATGGTCTAATCATGGTTGCGCTCAGTCTCTCCTGCCCTTCGATTGGCCCGTCAGTGTCACGGAAATGAAGGTGACTTCAATCGAATGCCATGAATGCGAAACGATCGAGCATAATTGATGAGCCTCTTACTTCACGGCTGTGGTGTGCCCGTATGCCACTGGCCTTAGAGTACGCGCTCGCTCTGACTCACTCGGTTAACTGTTTACATAATACCTCGGCGTACGAGTGTCAAGGGACACTAGTGAAAAGGCAAAGTGCATCGACCAAGTTTGGTCTAGGTGTCCTTGCGGTGTCAGTGACTTCCAGTGACGGCTATCTACTATTCATGGTCTCGGAGAGAACGTAGGCGTTGGACGTTCGTATCGCCGAGGAAAGTACTGAAATGCTTAGACCCAACATTCAAGTATTCAAGGAACATTCATCAAAAATCGTAAGTATTACTCTTTCTTTGACTCGTATGCCCAAGTTCGAATCTTGGTTATGAACTATCTGTAATAAGCGTGCTAGCGATGCACTGTGGCGAACTTGACCCGCATAGTGCCGACTGCAGGGATACTTGGCGATGAGGTTAGGCTGTCGTAGAGAGGTAAGCGTTTAGGAAGGAAGGTGGAATCTGGCACTTGGTGGAAGCCAGCCGTGGATCAGGCCAGACGTGGAGGAGAGCTTATATCGCCGGAGACAAAGAGTGGGTCAAGTTCAGCGGAACGTGGATGGAGTAACAGTCGAGTGGCTCTCACTTTCGTATTACCCAGGACGAACGTGTGTCGGCAGCACATGCACGTGCTTCTTGCACTCCTGCATGCATCTATCTTCGTTAGGAAACTGCCGGACAAATCCTTTCTCGTTAGATTGGAGACGAAACGACTCCATTGGAGCTTCCTGATGGAGCATAGTGGTGGCCGAAGGCCGCTCCGATAGGAGCACGAATTCTAGGGTCATCGATCTATGCCCATTAGGTGAAATCACTCTGCCCGGAGCACCGGCACTTCTAATTCGACTCTAACTATATGGGTCGTTGCTCGTTAGATCCAGCATGATTTCTGTGCCTGAAGCAATTAAAAACCAATGGCACTTTACGTTCTACCAAAGTCATTCTTTCGGTATTGTGAGTCAGGATACTTATCTCTAGGTCACAGCGCTATTAACACGGTCTTGATGAAGCAGTCGAACGACTATTCTAAGGTCGAAAATTCTTCAAGTATAATAGGCGGATGAGGAATGTTTCATAAAAATATTTCTTTCATTCGAGATCGTATTTTGGCAGATATTGATCAATATTGTGTCAGAGAAAAGAAAGCGATGTCGTTGAGTAGAGAATTGTTGTAGGCAGATAATATCGCAGCAACCGTCAGGGAATCAGCTAACAGGGTGTTCCATATTTTCCTTAATTGATCAGCTCAGCGTGATATTAGCTCTGGCATTGACATTCATTGGAAATTGTGGCCTGGCCAAGAGCGGGGGAAGATAAGAGCCTCTTCGAATTCTGCAATCGTGGCATTGCATTAACTCACTCGGAGCCCCGATGTCTGTTTTGTTTGCTCTCTGGCACGCGAATTGCCGGCTTGCACGGGGCGAACGAGGCTTTGGCTCCCAGAGCCAAGATATATGTGAGATAAGTCCTAATCCAACGAGGATCGGCTGCCCCCGCGATTGCTTCTTCCGTATGCATCGCGTGCCGGCCATCCCTTTCGACACACTGAACTACCTCTCGTGACTAGCCACTTTTCAATTTTATTTAGCCCTTCCAACGTTTACTTAATCGGCCACTGCCACGAAATTACCAATCATCTAAGCTCTATTATCCTCTCAAGATGTAGAAATGTTATTGTTTGATTAAGACTCCATCAAGTTCTCAAAAATTCAAAATAACAAATTCGATTTATCATTCAATTGTTTTTCATTGTAGTAATTCTCTATTATTCTCTGCTAATCGTTCGATATCTTGAATATTGGTAAGAGAATCAAGTAATAGCTTTGTGAAATTGTTCTACATTCCTTGTCACAAGAATTACTGTTGGACAATGAGCCCTACGCGATTCCCTATTATCTCAGCCAGCCGCCACAGCGATTATCCGCATGTGCATAATCCGATTGCCATTCGCCAGTGACGACAATATTCCCAGATGCGTGTGTGCGCTTCTCCGGGCTAGACAGTAATGCATCGCATAGCACATGTACTTATCAGGATCGGATGAAGGAAAGCCGAAGTCATCAAGTAGATCGGTGAAGAGTAGATAGGACTTGAAGTTCGGAATGTATTAATCGTTTGTCCCTCGCCACTAATTTACCTGGCATTTCCATTTCCCGTTTAATTGCTGCATCGCCGAACGTATAGCCGAACTCGAACGAATGAACGAACGAAACAGGTTATCGAAGAAAAATCTAATATCTCCAGCACGAAGTTCAGCCTGTCGCTGGGCAGAGTGAAACGCGCAATTACTGGAGCTTTGCGAAGGCGCTGTAGTTCATTCCATCCATGTATGTCACAGTTTTCTTTGATATCGGATTGGACAGCATTGGATGTGTGCGAGCACTTGAAAACGTCGGCAGTCCACCGAGTAGCCATCGTATCCCAGTTCAAAAAGACTTAGTAATCGTGTTGCAAATTTGCAGGCGGTCGTTCGAGCAAGTGGTCCATCCAATCGGCACCAATCTCGTCAATGATTCAACTCTCAGCAGTTTGAGGAAGGAAGTATCGTGAACGGTGAACTCGGAAGTAGAGAAGGTCCTAGAGAGAAGGTCACCTGTCTATCTAGTGGCAGCAGAAATTCGCCGAATGTCGAAAGTCAACGGGTGCTCAAGTGCGATTACCTTGGCCATCTCCGATCGGGGCCGCCAGCGTGTGGCGGTACTTATTATCTCACTTCCGGCGAGGTGTGTGAAGGTGGCGCATTACATGTATCCCCAGTCCCGTGTGCTCGTATCGATGGCCACGAGCTCGTCGCATTACCGAGCCACGAGATCTTTGGAAGTTCAGGGGCTCCGGGCCCCTGGCTGAGCGACAGAGAGAAGGACAGGCCAACGAGAAAGATGCAGTCGCTACGCGTACCACCTATAAAGATGCCGCGATGCCTCACTGACTGCGACACTTTTCCATTGTCTCCCGACCAAACATCATCATGGTACCGCGTAACATCCTCGGCATCTCGGCCCTTCTTCTCCTCGGCCAGACCTTCGCACTCGATTTCATTAATCGTGAGTATCTAACACTAAGACTCATTATTGAAACTGTCCATGGTAAGGTTTGCATATTGCAACAGGGGGTGGGTGGGGTTTGAAACATGTACCCTTCGAACTGGGTCAAAGGTGAACGAAGGAAGTTGTGCTCGTAGAGCAAAGTCATTGGGAAAGCTATTTCACTTTGTATAGAAGCAATATAAGTCTCTTTGATTCCTTTTTTCCCACCGAGAACGCGCGGTTTGTTAGGTTCGACTGAACCACTGACCCAGATAAAGTCACATCTTATAAAGTTGCAAGTGCAGTAAGTACTGTCTATTAGGAATAGTTCTCTCAATTGGGAAGGCGGATTCTCAGTAGGAAGGTAGCTTCGTTTATAGTAAAAGGAAAGGCTAAGTACTGCAAATAGTTGGCAAAGAGTTCGGTGTCGGGTACTAGCCGGGGGAGCAGCACAAATCGTGGTGAGCTCGTGTGCGGCTCGAGCCAACTCGGAAATACCTAGTTCTCGATCCCTGTTTTCCAACTCCGGTTGGAACAGCGGGCGCATAATATTAAGCGCACTTTATGTAGTGCGTCAGGAATGCGAGGATGCGCCTGAAGGCGAACGGGCAGAGGGTTCCTCCTCGCCTGTTTTCCGTGGTGCATCCATTTAAGCTGAGTGGCTGCAGTAGAGGGTGAGCGGAAGTCACTTGGAGCGGCAGCTCACGATAGAAGGAGCAGAGGATTACCTTGTAACTGCGGAAGTTAATAAACCGAATTTAGTGTCCGCCATTAGCGCAAACGGGATTTCCTACCCGGTGGCCACTAGTGGCCCCAATAACCCAAAACCCAGCTAGGCCAAGTAGAATCACCGAAAAAAGCTCAACGTCACCGACACAACTCGTAACTTCTCTCTCTTATTCCACCCAACTTCCCGTATAAACTGAAACCCGGGCTGTCCAGTTTCTCCACGTACGTATATCCGGCGCGACCAAACCCTGGAAAGCCGAGTCACCAATGACTGTCACTGGAATTTCGATGCTGCGCTCCGCTCGTTTGATGATGTTTACCGAAGCTGTAAATTCAATCGCTGGTTTGCCGAAAGCTTTTTAAACCGAGACCGGTGCGCTCGGGTGGACAACAAGCCGCGGAGTCAGTGTAAAATGTGGTTACATTAACGCGACCGTGGGATTCCGCATTGGACATTCTATTTTCGAATATTGGCGAACTCACCCCCGTAATCATACACTTATAGAGAGACAGAGACACAGCCAGGTACACGCAGAGAGGAAGCCTGCCTCGTCAAGCGCGCTCGCCGCTATATAAATAAAAGTCTAATTTACTCGCCGGTAAATAAAACTCTAATATCGCCCAGCAGCGTGGAATATGGCCGAGATTGAGCAAACACAGGCCGTGCGCCGTCCGCTTCAATATTTGACATTTTCATACATACTATCCTCGTTATCCTCGCCGGATTTATTATCAATCACGCGCGACTTACCGTGCCCGCTAATATTACCGCGCCGCGCCCCAAATGACGGCATTAGTATCACCCGAAGTTATTCCTGCATCCCGGGAAATTCGAGCTCGTACCTGAATAAAGAGCGACAGTCCGTAATATGCGAGGTTTATGTAATTATTCACTAGAATTACGTATTTTTGTCTGGCAGAGGAAAGGAAAGCTTGTCAAAGGATCGATAGATATCAATGTTCGGTCTTCCAGTGGAGCATCCAATCGATGGTTCGTTGTAGCTCGAGTATTTTCCCAATATTTTGTTCGAGGCTGGGTTGGTCAACAGGGTGGATGCTGTTTGCGTCCACCTTCGCAGGCCATTAACATTAACGCTATCAGTACACCGGTCTGACAAGTGGCCGCTTGCATTCGCACACCGCAATCCAAAACACGCGCGCCTCGTAAATTGTATAAATGTTGTCGTCCGCCCTTTCCTCCTCTCGTCATTGTCTCTCGTCGCCTCTGGCCTGCTGGTTCGCCTTCTCTCTCACTCCCTGCCTCGTTAGTCTCTCGATCGAGCAGCGGCGATTCCGTTTTTGTTTCCTCGCCGCTTGTGAAACATTCAAGTGCAATTAGCAGCTGCAATTAATCGATGGCCGGCTCGAGTGGCGATGTAACGAAGTGTACTAGGCAGGAGAGTCAAGTTCACTTTTATCGGGCATCTAGCGGGCAGAGTGCGTGGGTGTGCGTGTGTTGGCTTTGTATATACGCGTGTGCGTATCTGTCAGGTAGGCGGAAGGTAGGCACGAGAATAGAATAGAAGAATAGGTGGATAACCTCGGATTCAGGAACGGGCTGCTCTCAGCGTCGAAAGTTAGGAAGTCCCCGCCGGCCTCGAAGGTGCACTGACACCGTGCGCGCGAACTTCGCCTCTGCCATAACTATCGCACTATCAGCAAGGTTCTTAACCTGGTGAAGGTCGCCCTCGTCGGCCTAAAACCTGATCAGTCGTCACTGCAGCGAGGAAATGCCGGATTAACGGTTTACTCGTCTTAGCTGGTAGAATTAATGAATCACATTTCCCGAATTAATCTTGCATTGGCAATTGCCGTGGAATCAGCCAACCCGGGTTATATTGGGGTAGATTCGATTAAGTCAAGCGAGAATTGATATTAAATATTAAAGTCGCTCATTCTCCCGAGTGAAGGCCTTGATGGAGGTTTCTTCGAAATTAATTCCGGATTTCCCATTGACAGCGCCCTAGCAATTATTCACGCTGTAATCACTGCCGTCTCTTCCATCGGAGTGAGCGGCGGGTTCGCTAGGTGTGTGTATGTGTGTGTGCGTGGGTGTACGTGTGTGCTTGGAAACGTGAAATATTGGGCCGTGAATTGTTCTGACTTGTCTCTCTGGCGTACTATCTTATCAATGTCGCGGAATCAAAGCCCGGCGAGTACGTGCTCGTATTTCTAAACACCTGATACTTTCCTAATTGGAAAAGATGAAGTTATTAGCGCGCTGTTATGTAGTACTTCTTTATGAGGTTACTTGCATCTCTCGATTAATTACGCGTAATCTACCAATAATTATGCCAACGGTTTGTATAATTGCAATGAAGTCGGAGCAGTGCTTTTACAATGCATCGCAGCCTGGTTCTCCGTGTAACATCGGTGCGCCGCGCGCACTAGCTCGAAGCACTGTCAAATTCAACGGTACATCGCGATTACATTTCACCCCGGTCGATTTTACACATCTCCTCCGCGTTAATGGCTGACATTTAATTAATTACCGCAGTCGCTCGC
Organism: Ectemnius cavifrons; assembly: GCA_964023945.1. Lineage (NCBI taxonomy): Eukaryota > Metazoa > Arthropoda > Insecta > Hymenoptera > Crabronidae > Ectemnius > Ectemnius cavifrons. Next base: position 5,673,998 of record OZ030385.1, on the reverse strand, counting down.
ATTGTTTGCGCAATTGCAATTAAAGCCGCGGCAACATATTTCTGCCTCGCCCATTACCATTCGAAGGAGATCGATCGGTGGCCAACGAGGAATGACTCGCGCGGCTGTTTCTCATGAAAATAGCGCACTGTTTTCCAACCAAAATGATTGCACGCTTTCACACGATCCAGTGACAGAAAAGGACGAAAATCTGTGGGGCTTGTCTCAAAACCAGGCGTTATATCAAGGTATCAGCATATTATCCTGACCCTTCGACCTGTTTCTGACATATCTATTACACGTCTCTGAATAGAGGCCACTTCGAACTCTAGTCTCTTCTCCCTCCTGCTCCGAGGGTGTTCTCAGTTGAAGGAACCCTTGCACCAAGTAATATCTTTGGACCCAGGGTATTAGTCGACCCCGAATCACTTCTCACTCACTCCACGACCTCTTCATCCTATTCCTATTTCTCATCGAAGATTAAAGCTGGAGGAGAAGTCGTTCTCGTCTTTAGCCCGGACGTCGTAAGAAGAAACAATCAGCATCTCGTTTTCAAAAGAGTCTGATAGGCAGGAGAGACGTGGAAGAGATAGGTGAGAGAGAAAGAGAGCTCGAACAGGATTCACTGAAGTGGATGGTGAGAGCGAGGGAGAGAGGATGATGGCAGGAATCAGTGGTGCAGGCGTAGAAGTCCAATTAATCAGGCGCGGTGTGAAACGCACGGGTGGAAGACAGAGGCAGGAGGCTGTAGGGTCGAGTTGCCAGCAGAGGCGAGGTGTGCTGGCTGCTGGGAGAGGTGGGTTGTGTCGCAGGGATTGCGGTGACAGATCCGGCGTATCCATCCCTATCTGCTCGGGGCATTAAATTCGCGTGGCAGCAGCCGCCGGGCCCAACCAGTCGGATCCTCTTGAATCGGTTAACATTCCGGTGCGCACCGCTTCGTCTTTCAATTAAACGGAAGCCACGCGGTACGCCTGCTTATATTCAGGACAGGAAGGCCAATCAACATTTTTACTCATCTTTCTCGTATCATCGTATGTTCGTCGAGCTGGGAATTCTACATGGAATCCTGATATCTTTATGATATGGCGGGTGCGCGTTGCTAGTTCATTGTGGCCTAATGAAGCATACCGCCCCCCTGGGAATGAGAGGCCAGGCATATTCGGCAGCGGCCGACCAGCAAAGTTATTAATTGGCACTCGGACTTTTAACGAGGCGAAATTCGCAATGAACTTTTATTAGCCTCGGCCTCCGATGATTATTTGCGCGTAACATACTTGAGTACTCGAGAGGGAGAAAGAGAGATAGAGACCGTTTTATCATGCTAGTCCCACACGATTATAAGTGGCTGCATGCCAGATACATTTATGACGCGCCAGAGTAATTCGTTGAATTGGCGAACATTTATGGAAAAGAGAGTGCTCACATCGTGCTTGATAGCTTCGTCCTCGACAAATGATCCTGGTGTAGCGCGGCAAATGTCGAGTCAGCTGAAAAATTTCACCAACTCTACCGCACAGAAAAGGAAAGAACGAAAGAAGAAGGAGAGAAAAAGGAGAATGGGTAGGTTTACGTCGCTGAATAAGAGAGGAAAAATCGTCTCTGTCTTTGGGATTCCAACGATATCATTAGGGCTGAGGAGAAATCGGGATGGCGCGGCGCGACGGTTAAACCTGGGCAAATGCGATTGACGGTAATACTCAACGCGATTCATTATGGCCCTCCTTAATCCTCTCTGTGCTCCGGCGTAATATCCAGGGCGAAATGTCGCTCTCATCGCTGCCTTCCGGGATTCCTGCGCTACAGGAAGCCACCCGGCGATTGAGGACACGTCACGAACATTAATCATCGAATCACGAATGGGTTAAGAGTCGGTCGATACTCGTCGAGTCCCGCCAGTTAGTTGGAGCTTCCTATCAGCTGTTCCAAGTGATTCCAAATAATCGAAATGTAATTACCCGCCACTCCCACTGAGAATAGTCCTTTTTTTGCAAGTCCAACCGTAAATCTACTCACTCTTCCACTTCTCTCTAGACTAGATTCGGGTAAGGTTAGTAGTCGATGGTACAGTATAGATAGGAACTATCCATTGACGAAAGCGGTGGACCAGCCGATTGTATACGGAGAATAGGATGGCTGTATTCAAAGGGAGATGTGTATATCCTTTGTAACACGGCTAATTAGCTATTATGTCAAGCGTTTGCCGGAGATACAGGACCTTCGGCCAACATTGCTCACTGTTTAACCAACTCCGGCTGATCCTTAGCCGACATTAACGAGGAAATCCTTGTTTAATAACAGTGGCAGATGTCCCGTGCGGCCAAGGAGAGATCGGGACGCGCGTATCCCGAGTTGTCGGGGGCCGGAACGCGATACCACACGAATTCCCATGGTTGGTCAGCATCACCAGGAAAGGCGGCCATTTTTGCGGTGGTACCATTCTTAATTCCAAGTTCATCTTGACGGCGGGTCACTGTCTCTGCTCGTAAGTAAACTCTCCAATTTTATATAGCACAAGAATATCATTGTTTGCACCACCATACACTTTACACAGTCAGATATTACGAGTTCTGGATACTCCAGTACTTTGTCATACTCTTTCATCTCGCATCCTCCTGCTTCTTTACTGTCTTTTCCATTGAGAATTCAAGTATAACAGGTTGAAATAGTTCATCATCTAATTTGCTGCTCTCTTGCTTCGAGTTTCATTTGCGCAGGCCGTGAGGTGCAGTGGCAATTAACAGTGAAGCAAACTCGAGCTTTTAAGAAAGACAAAAGAGAGTGATCCGAAGTTGAGCTGCCGGGATTAATCCCGCGGGATTATGTAACTTGGGGGATTTTATAAGTAAACGTTTCGTAATCCACTTAGCCCGGGGTTTGCAGCTCGCGTGAGCGGCCAGCTAGTCTAGCTTCAGTTTAAAACTAGAAATCCTCTACTTCCGGGCAACTGGAAATCGTCACGCCCAGCAAAGAGCTGGCAAGACTTTAATAGTAGTCGGACTAAAAATTGCAGTTGACGGCAAAGGGTTGCCGTGAATTCGTCCCTTTTTCCAACGCGGTCTAGGTGCGGTCCAACAAGGTAGAATGTTCGGGTTGGTTTTGCGTACAAGATTTCTATTTTCACACGATTCGCTCGAAAAGAGGAGCAAAATACCAGGGGGTGGTCAGCTTTTTAATCAATAGCTCGGCTCGCATCCTGACCGCCGACCACCGCCGAGGTAATCTCATAGCAGCGCTAATGAAAAATAAATTGGACATATAAATCGCTGAAAAATAACCTAGCCTGATTAATTTATCTGTACCGAGTGGAGCGTCGCTCTGTAGCTGCATAGCCGGGCGATGCGCCGCTGCAAATATTTTTTGAAATTGCTCCCTGCCGCACGGGATTACCGGGCGAGCGGTTAATTGGCTGATCACACCCTCCATAAAGCAGACCGATGATTTTTCATCCCCCGTCCTGACATTCATCCCCGCGACGGTCCGATTTGCCATGCCGCAAAACGGCGAGCGATACCGTTAGAAAAATCGCTGGGCAATCTCGCGCGCTAGTCGCCCGCTTGTTTAATGCTCGCCGTACGCGCGCACCCCCTCGAAAGTCGATAAATTCCTCTCTATACATACATGTTTTTATTTGTCGGCGAGTGTTGGCGACTCTCCAGGCTGGCATCAAAAATTCGCGACCTCTATTCGCTAACCGTTGGCAAAATCATTTGAGGAGGATGGAACGTGCGCGTTTCAAGCGGGGGCTCGTGTCTCACGTGATCTCGAGGAGAGTTCACCGTACTTTAAACTAATCACCATCCGCAATGAGTGACATGTCGCGCGCCGCATAGCTCCTCACCGGGAATATAACACACGGCAGAGGAAGATGGCGCCCGCTTTTCATTAGTCCACGTGCGAGAGGACTCTCCTAACAAAACGTCAAGCCGGCCGGACGGTCCGGACTCTGTTGGCCCATATTCGAGGGCAGCAGCGGAAGCGAGAAACTCTCGCATCTCGAAATGTTTGTGATCTTTTTTCCGCGCCGGCGGTGCTCGCGCGGATTTACGGGTGGCTGTGCGGTGGCTGCTGGTGTAATTAAACAGCTCGACTCCGCTTCCCAAGCCACCCCTGCAGTCTGCGGGGGTTGGCTCTGGAGCAGAGTCGAGCGGAGCAGAGCAGCGCAGAGCAGAACAGGGCCGACAAAACAGTCTGATATTGCGTATCCCTCTCGGTCAGCGGTCACGCTGTGAGAAACGAGGGGTGCCAGCCGAGCCGGTCGGGCCTGCCTCCCTCGCAGTGAGAATTCACCGGAGCTTCGAGCCTGTAAACCATGATTGCGTGTAGATTACAGAGCACCCGGTAATTGCTAGCGGCCATGCAAAACGCATGACAAAATGCCACTAGTCCGCCGCGATTGCACCTCCACCCTGACCATCTCTCTCAACCCCTTTCTCCCATTTCATCCCTCTATCTCGTGGAAAATTAGGATTCTACCAGCCTCTCTGCATCATCTTACTCGAGGCGGAAGAGTCTGGTAATGCGTAACGATTAATACTCGGCAATCGGGGAAACTTTGCTCGCTTCATTAGTACGGGGATTGATTAATCAAGCTGGTAGCAAGAGAATGGCGCTTTCGCCGGTTTATTCAGGCAAAGAAGGGAGTAACTCTCGGCGGATGCAGCGTGTGCATTGGACGATTAAGGGGTTATATCCCTCCTTGAATTTGACAGTGATTTGTTAGGCGGATTAACGAGTGATCAAACAAGCAGGGCAATTTTCTGGCGCGCCGGCCGTACGGGGCCGCGCCGAATTAGCGCCGACGCAACGCAACGCCGCGGGCTGAGTAATGGAGCCGATTAATCGGCACTTGAGCTGGAATTAATTATGCCGCCGCCGGTACAAGGACCGTCGAGAGGGCCGACGATATTTCCGCGCGTGGGCCACGCTGATGCGGTGCCGGGAATTAATGCTCGGCGATATCTTATTGCCGAAACGTCACTCGGCTGCACTCTGTGCCGCAACATAGTGGAGATGTGATTCAGGCCAGGCCCGGCTGGGACGATCCTACCGGCTCCGACGAAGCGCACGCTCGCTCGCGACCTGTAATTAATCTCAATCGATGCGCCAATTCGCGGCCCAATTAATTTTTAACGAGCCAACTCCCGAAATATTCCCTCACCGTGGTGAGAGCCGCTTGTCGCTTCTCGCCACCCTTCCTCCCCATTGGCAAACTTAATGTTCCCTTTTGTCGGGGGATGCTATTCACCGATGAAACCGAACTAGCTCCGCCAGGGAAATTTCCCCGAGAATCAGAGTCAAGTCTCGCGCGACACTATTAATTTATCGTGTGACACCAGACTGCTTTAATCATCCCTAGGATCCTTGTACCCGGAAGTTTGCCTTGCATCCTGAATCACCAAGGAATTTCGTAGGAGCTGCGTGTTTTTCATCAAGGAGCAATGCTTCTCATTGCAGGGCTACAATCAGAAGAGTATATATATATATCCGTAGGGTTGAAAGGAGGTCAGAGGGAGATCAGAGGATGTCGACAAGCCCCGCACGATTAACTGTCGCACTAAGGTTTGCCGTGAGTGAGATACGTCTGTCTTGAAGGCAGCCATGTGCCATTTCGTCGGCGGCGCATTTTAATAGAAGTGAGACGGCGGCGAAGACGCATTCGAGGTAAACCGTATAATCCTCCGTCTCGAAACAATGGTGCTACCTCGAGTAGGATGGAAGGGTCCATTAAGCTGGCTTTGTAAGGCGCAGCGACGAAGGAACAGCAAGGCGGGGCCTCGAAACTTAGAAAATGCTCGAATGTCGCAAGGCCTGGGCCGGCGAAACTGGGCCGAGATGCACTCTCGGAGAACTCTCTTTAAGAGGCAGACAGAAAGCGGGCAAGGAGACACAAGAGACACCAGAAAAGCAAGAACAGACACTTCATGGGAACTCCGGAATGCACCGAGGGTGGCAAAATTTTGTTAATTATCCGGGGACAGGATACACCGATTAATTAACTGTGGATACTGTAACACCAACAACCCAAAGAATCCTGCCTCTTCCACTAAATGTTTCCTACAATGCCAGATACAACAGCGACACACGGCAATGCACATTTAGTATTACAGAGCTCAATAACTCTTTCTATTTCTGAAAAGTTCGTAGCTAACTTCATCGACATAAGGGATAGTACCGGCGAAACGGGGTAGCTTTTCTCTTGCAGAAGCGCTGAGCGTTCGTTCGCCGCCGGCCAGGAAAGGAAGCCCGTGAAAAGAACTAGCCGACGAAAAGGCAAAGAGGGGGGAGTTGAGGTGGAGGGTGGCAAAGCCGAAGAAAGAAAGCCTCCCAGGGCAGGAAATGGAAGAAGCTCCTTGGTAGAGGAAGATGGGAACGACTCCTTACTCCGTGGTCCACGCGCATATATTCGTATAATACCGCGCTCTCGCTCTCGGTGCACTTAACTTTCATGATGATTACTTGCCAGCACCGGACTCGTACTTCTTGCAGCCGTGCCAACTCCCACCCCCCGACAGCCCCCCGGCCCTATTTGTCCCACCAGCGAACCCCAAGCATTTCTAATACCTATGAAGAACAGCTTGTACTTTGCTATTTCTCACTTGAAACTCGACAATCTTACTTTCAGAGCTTTTGAATTCCTATTCCACCGACGATTCCATTAAACCCTTGTGTCATCTGGGTTACCTTTTCCTTAATTTGTAATATGTATAATGGATTTCTGGATTAGAGAACTAACAATCGGGTTAAATGTATTCAGGAAATTTTCCGCTTGTTTTCCAGTGGTAGTTCCGTGATACCAGCGGCTCAGTTGCGCGTAACTCTCGGCGAACATAACTTGCGGGGTCCAGAGGTGCCAGCCTCGAGGGTGGAGAGAGTTGCGAATGCGATGTTACATCCTGGCCACAGATGCGGAAAGTACAAGGACGACGTTGCCATCCTGGAACTGGCAAGCCCGATCGCTTGGTCGGAAAGCGTGAAACCGGCCTGTTTACCTGTGGCCACAGGAAAACCAGGCTACAGTGCCTTCAGCGGAGAGCATGCCGTTGCTGCCGGATGGGGCTGGCTCGGTGAGGACAGGTCCAGATGTGAGTAATAATTCCTCTCTACCGTAACCATTTAACCGCGAGTGCAACGCTAATAAGCCGTCGTGTTTAGTCTGGCTAATTGAACGATGCAAAATTAAAACCGGCCGATATCGATTCCCGCCTATCAGTTTACGCAGCCGCCTCATCCAATCAGCTCTTAAGAGAGTGGATCGTAATCCCATCTCCATAAACTGGATAACTCAGTCGATTAATAAAGGTTCACAATTCGACATCTTATTGCGTTCATTTGAAAACCAAGTTTGGAGAAGCTGCTGCGGCTTGCCAGAATATAGTCTCGATTAAATGCAGTTTCATCAAAGATTTGCGGACGTAGAATGGAGCTCGATGGGAGAAGGGTGAGGCGGAATCTGACCTTTAATATGTTCAAGCAGTCTCGACTCCACTTTAATTGGTCTGCCAAAATTAGCCAAGTACTTGGTGCTTCTTAGTTCGAAGTCGATTGAAGCAGACTTAGAAGTACAAGCCGATGCTTGTACGTCAATAAGATCAACGTAAACAGGCGGAGCTGTAATAAAGCTGGCTCAGTATCGTAGATTTTCCGCCGCCAGGGGAAACTCGGCAATCAGAAGATCTTCATAAATAGTTTGGATACACATCGTAGAAGACTAGAATTTCGGTAAATCTTCGGTAGAGAGGGCTGCGCCGATAACGATCAGAGCTTTGAAACATACGCCGAAGTTTCTGTAATCACCAAAGTTCTGACCAGCGCGGCTGCCCGATAAGAGGCTGTGCGAACTTCGGGGACTCGGTTAAATTACCAAGCACCATTCTCGTGGCATAACTGACTGGTCACAACCACTTACACGGATACGTTTCACTCACGCTCTGTCTCTGTCTCTTCCATTGGAAGCGTGTTACATCTCAAACTTCTCTCTACCGCAACTGTACGAATTCCAAGTTAAACAGAGATGTTTTCCCTCGTTATTTTGCAGACAAGAGGGCGGACCTCCTGCAGAAGGTGGACGTTCGCGTGGTGGAAAATAATGTCTGTCGGGAATGGTACGCCAGTCAGGGAAAGTCTACTCTCGTCGAGTCCAACCAGATGTGTGCGGGTCACGAGGACGGCGGCCGGGATTCTTGCTGGGTAAGCCCACCCCATTTAACTAACTCCTTTTCACCATTCGATTAAAACTTGCCCCTTCGTGTTACTCCACCGGGAAGTAGATCCTAGTAGCGGGTCTGCTGCTAATTTGACTAGTTTCTCTCTCTGTCTCTCTCCTTACGCACATGTTCGCGCAAGGTATTCAGAATAGAAATTCACGTTCCGGCGCACGACCGCCCTGCATATTTCAATAAATTCTCGTGGTTACATATTGGCACATGACCTTTAAATTAACAGTAACAGGAATTGGTCGGGCGGGACCCCGATTCGAATACGAATTGAATGGTTGAACCGCAAAGGGAAGGGAAGCGAACACCCTGCCAAAAAAAAATATGTTGACAAAATGGACTAGCTTGTCGTCGATAAAATCCTGGTTATCAATGCCTTGCTGCTGGATAGAACCCTCTCTCTCTCCCGTGTGCATACGTGCCGCTGATGCGAATTACTCTATCGTACTTCTCTCCTTGTTTGGGGCACGTTCCGTGATTACCTTGTACCGTCCTCAATGAGATCGACAATTTTTAAACGGTTTAAAACCCAATATATTTTGAATTTAATGGGTTTCAGCTTCATGGACTTTTATAAATCACGTATCAATTGACATAGCACTGATGTTTCTGTAACCTTTGTAGTATCAGTTTCATTCGCGAATGATGGGTAGATAATCTATCCGATTGTCGACACATTGTCAGACACTTTAAATTTGTTGCAGGCTGATAGTGGCGGTCCACTAATGATTGGGGGACGTCCTGCTGGTAGGATGGTGGTTGTAGGAGTTGTTTCCTCGGGAGTGGGTTGTGCAAGACCCCGTCTTCCTGGTGTATATGCTCGAGTATCAAATTACGTACCATGGATCACGCAGCAGACTCTTCGTTGACATCATTTTGCAAATGTTAATTGGGGTATCAAATTTTTCTGACAAGCTTACTGGTGGTGGCCAGTAACTGCTAAATCTAATATTAGGAACAGTGGCGTATAGCTAAAGCTATAGGATTGCCATTGCTGTACACAGTGTGTATAATCAAAACATGTTTGGATATACAACTTATGTGGAGGTCCATTAGTTTTATAAGCTACAAAGATTTTGGAGTCAGCATTAGGGAAGGTGTGTTGTAATTCAGCGTCTGTGATATATATGTATATATAAGCGATCATTTCTAGTCATTGAATATCTAAAAATAGTTAGCACTTTAAGTGATTAACATTGTACAATACAAATAAAAAGTCATCAAGTTCTTACATCAAAGATTCCTGTGGTTATATGATTGGAACAGGGCAAAACTCAAAGAAAACTTTTGTATTTTGTGAAACATTCATATATTTATTCATATTCTAGCATTAATAACTTACAAGTGTCTTGGACCACGAGGTCGTGGTGGATTTGGGGAAACTCTTGTGGTATCTGTGACCGAAACAATCTGCACACCACCCATTGTTAAACCCATTACGCCATGCTGTAACATGATGAGAAAAAGTATACTCCATTCCATTCGTAGTGTATCATACATATGCTGCTCTTATACCCACCATTCTTCCTAAAGCAAAACCTGATACTCTCAATCTGATTGTCCGTATCCCCATCTTTCTTGCTCGCTATAAAAAGCAAAACTATTAGTGTAACGGAACTAAAGAAGTATAGACTAGCTTGTTACAAGAATCATCTACTAACAGTGGCGAAAGTTATTGCTGCCTGTTGAGCAGCTGGTCCTGTGCCCTTCTTGCAACCTTTAAATCCTTCCATGCCAGCAGAATATATCATCAATGTTTTCCCTGTAAAATATACATACATTAAAAATCTCAGGACTATCAAAAATAACATCCATTGTATTCTCATACCGTCATGTTCAGTCAGACTAAATAATGTGTTATTCTTTGATGCTCTCATATTGACAATTGGTAGCTGTGCATAGGTAACCCCATTAAAAAGCTGGTGAGGGGTAGTCTCATCCGGGAATTGTCCTGTACTGAAAGAAAGCAGCATGGAAGGTGTTAAAGGCGTGCTAAATATAGATCTATGCATATGGGCTTTAAAAAATTAGTTGTTTCTTTATTCTTATTCTTATTCTTACTTTGACATAATAGATTCAATAGGGGCTTCTATGATCTTGGATTCCTTTTTTTTTGCTACTCTGATCTTTTCACCGGTAATATTAAGCTGTTTGTTCAGAGAGCAAGTAATATGTACACTTCTTTGCACCAGGAGACTCGTACGAGGCGGTTGTAATAAATTACTGGTTGACGAGCCGACGATTTTCGTCAGGCCATACAACAATTGCTTCATACCGTGTGTCATTATCGCCACAGGTTTATTTCAGCGTATTTCCCACACACAATTCCCAAACTGACTTGTAAACACTCGGCCGCATAAGGTTAAGGGAGCATGGATGATGATGGTGATAGTTACAGCTCGCCCGCTAGATGTCGCCCGGTGTTCATTTGACGCTCTCGGCGTATAGTTCGCCATTTTTCCCTTAGTCTCCGCGAACACTTTAGCTTTGAAATGTCGCGCGTGATTTTGTGAGTGCTTTCTTCTACGATTTTCTTCATACACTGTGCCTGTTGTGTTGTGTATTACCACGGAATTAACGAGGATCATCTTGTCTGATGATTGCGGATATCAGGAAGCAGGAGACGTAAGGAACAAGTTGTGTAGGAGGAAATATGTGGTTTAGGAATTCGAGGCATTTGAGCGGGCACCGACAAGCCGGTGAGTGTCGAAAGCCGATTAATATTTTCACGAGATCATCATAATATTCGCTGTTTCGTGTTCTCAATGACTCTCGATTGCTCCTTGCATATTTGATGATTCTGTGCAAGTATGGTATAGCAATGCAATTGTTACGATGCTGCACCTGTGCAGATCTTAATAATAGTTTTAACAAGTTTCAATAGAATCAGACTTGCTACCGCCATGTTGGAATTAAAAGCACTTTTTTTCTTGACTCTATTAATGAACTATGAATTGGTGAAAATATGTCATTGAGATCATGTAGAATATTGTGGAGTACGATATTACTTGCTGACACATCGTATCGACAAATGGTAGTTACATTTCCTTGGTTAAAAGTTCATTTGTTGATTTACGTTTCGTAATATGCTACCATTTGTTGAGCACAAACAATCAACGGTAATGATTGTATCGAATACTTGATTCATGCTTCCATACTGGCACATATTACATAGTAACATGAGAAAGTATATTGATTGGAAAAGTGGGTAAGGCAGATTTTGACTTAGAAACATTCAAGTTAGACTAACAGTACACAGAGTATTGAATGTATTTTGTAGTATTTGGATATATCAGTAGATATCTGGATCATTATGCGATGACCACAAGTAGTTAGATAGACTCTAAAACACTTTGATATTCACTGAGGATAAGGTCATACCGTTTACCGCTAAAGTCAAAGATATGGTCTCTCGAAAATGTAGGAAGCAAAAGTGATGCGTGGATATCTTATTCATCCACTCTGTTTCTCTCTTTGCTCTGTAGCTCATTATCACTGTAATACGATCATGTATTAATGCTCTGTGCCTTTATGAATACGAGAGAGCCGCTCTCTCCGCGGGTATATAAGAGAACATTAACAGAATAGCTGGTGAACTAACGGGTTAGGGAACCATATATTACATACGAATTTCGTAGAATCACCCTCACAGGCTTTTACTGTGCTCGGTGTCCAATTTATTCGGCCCTCTCTCTCGCTCTCTCTCTCCCACACACACTCTCTGCAGCGTACGTTGCCAGGAGAGTTTCGAACAATACTCGCGGATTTCGGTAGTTGTGCGGGCGCCGGGATTACATATTAGCTATCATTAGGTTCCTCTTGATTGTGCTATCGCATTTCCCCTACGAGCCATTCCCAACTCGCGACTCTGGGACGTATAATAATATACCTGAGCAACGAGGGAGTGCATTTTGGCCCTGCTACACAAGAGTAGTCAACCTGCCAACATCTCGATGATGCCTTTCTCACGCGATGTAGAATACACGGCTTTCGTGCAAACCAAAAATCCTTTCTAATTATTCGCGAATCTCTGGCAAAACCTGACAGTGGCATGCCTGTAATTGCGGACTGAGAATTTCGACCGGATGTACCAGAGAGATTGAACATCTTAGTGGTCAATTCGAGTTTTCAAATTGTTTACAACTGACACCGGTGGGGAAACAGTGCGAGAATCCCGAGCGGATTGTAAAATAATTTGCAAATTGAAGCACGACGAGAGCAGGTATCCGAGGATACCTGTACGGATGCAGCTGGGGTGTGTATACAGAGTGAACTGATTCTCTTTGCACTTAGCAAATTAACGCGCCGTTGAAAACACTGCTTTGTGGGAGGCTTTCAACGTTACGCTTTGCAGCAACAGGGGGCAGAGCCCATGTAGCGGAGTGGATAGACGTCGGCGTCGCGCAAGCTCAGCATACCACTGGGATCTCTACTTCTCCCTCTCTTTCTCTCCTACTCGCTGTATCTCTGTCTCCGGATTCCCGTGCCTCTTCTCTCTTTTCATCCGTGTGTTTCGCGCTCCCGCAAGTACACGCGAATTAATTACAGAGGGTCCTCTCATTTACGCAGGTTATTATGAACCCTAGCCTAAGACCATTACCGAATCACAATGAGAGAAGGAGAGAGCTCGCTCGGCCCGGGTGCACGTGCCGTACCACCCGATTCGCCCCTATCTCACGTAGATCGAAAATCCGTCTTTAAACACACGTTTCGAGCCCCCTTCTCGCGATGCTCTTCTCACATTCTCCTTCCTCCTCGTTCCCCTACGCCTCGTTCATGGAAACCTGCCTAATCGCGACCCGGAACGTTTCGACCTACCACTTTTCTCCTCACGGGCATACCGCGCCCTCACTATTCACCGACATTTCTTCCCTCTCTTTTCACCGTTCCTATTCTCTCTTGTTGGCTCGCCATTTCTCGGATACTTATGACGCCCACTGATGCTTCTCATTACGAACATGAAACATTCGGCAATAATTTCGCCCTCGGTTCGTCGACTTCCCTAGCGCTACGAGTACCAAGAATCTCTGTTCTCTACATTCTGTATTAATTTTCAATTGTTATATTAATGCCTGTATTCATTGTCAATCTGGGAAAGCGAGATGCATGAAATTCTATATTACACTTGGTGGTTAAATGGTGGCATGGATACGTTTTGTCACTATTAGCTCTCGGTACGTAGCATTTACGGTCGCCCGGTTGGAAATGGGTACAGCGGCTGTGCGGAATAAACAGTTTTAAAGTGCAGTTATCGGAGGGAGGGCTCGCCGTGGAGAAAAATTTGGTTTTCAATCTAAAAGGAGAGCTCGAGGCAGGAAGGGTTTCCCGAGGGGCTCGATAGTTAGAGGCAATTGCGGGGAAGTCAGCAACTATTCAGGCCACTCAAGCTCGGTTTATCCAAAGGGACGACGGGGATATCGGGTATCAAGCGCGTACCGCGTCCGATTTAAGCGTGGGCCGAGTATATACCATTCTTTGAACGCCCGGAGTTTCCCGATATTTCTTAAAGTGCCCATTATACGCCCCGGGAGTCGGCTGCGTTCGTTTTATTCTGCTGCTGCTTGCTCGAGCTCCACTCACGTGTATCTATCCCGTCGTTACCCGTTCTCCGCCGCTTGGATGCGGGGCGGGTACTGCACCTTCGAGAGCGTATCTTTTGATATCCCTCTATCCATTTATCCCGGCGACCCCTTATACCAAGCTTCCACGTCGAATCTTTGACGTGCCACGCATTATTTCCCTTTAGATCGGCTGGGCAAACACGGCTACATATTCCTGCCATTTTTCACACAGGTCTCATCCAATTGTTACTGATATCGTCGAGTTCTAAGACAGTAACCCACCGGTCGGTTAAATTATTACAGTCGTTTCTCCCATCTTCAAAGGCGAAGGCGGTTCGGTTCTATGCTCGCGCACTGCAGCATGCCGTTCTTTAATTTTCCAAGGCGAATCTTTGCGTCCTCGGGAGTGCCGTTGGAGCAGGGAAGGAATGGCTCCCCGGCGAAATAGAGTTATGAACCGATCGAAAATCCCTCTCGTCTTCATTATTTATTCAACATCGGTACATATCCGTACGCTAGCGGCAGCTGAATATTTTATTTTATAGAAAGCATCGGCTGTGTATGTGTATGTGTGTGTGTGTGTGTGCGCGCGTGTGCGCATACCGGCACTTCGGCTTACTTCTGCGGCACAGTGATAGTCGGGAGGAGGATGCACGTTGACGAAGCAGAAGGGATCGTAAAATCGCAGGGATATAGTTGAATCCTGTGAAAGGGGTAATTCCTTTTCCGTGAACTGACGAGGCCATCATTCCATTCCACAGACGCACGAGGCAGAGAGCGAGAAGTTTGCTCGCTTGTTAAATAGATTTCTTAAGGAAAACCGCGACTCCTCTCACAATCCCGGCTAATTAACCGATGATTTTTCTGATATCAAGGAATGAAAGGTTTCCCTGGTTCCGTCAAGCTGAAATCGTAAAATCAATGCTAACCGTGGTAAAAGCCGCAGAATTTGTCTCCCTCTTATTGCCCGGCTTTACAGGACTTTCTTTAAATAAGGAATTGGCCCATCAATGAAGTGCCTCTCCCACCCAGCTGCGCGCTTGGAACGCGCTTCCACATTTTAATACTTTTATCACAACCAATATTTATTCTGGTGGGTAAAGCATAATTAGAGGTAATCTCAAGTGATCGGAAAGAGTGACTGTACGGCGGAAGAGGCTTTTCAACTTCTATTCAGGTGTATACTTGTGTGCGTGCCGCGCACTGTGTAGATGTGTGTGCATACTTCGGCTTGATTCTTTAAAGAGCCTCTTAAATCACAGGTTCGATATCTCTTCTCGAAATATTCCCGCAAGCGTATCGGTTTTTACGCCAGGGTTTACTGAACCCTCAATCCACGAGTAGCAAAAGCAACCAGCTCTCACATCCCTTGTACAACGAACAGACACCTGATTTCGTGAATCATTCCTATCCATCATATCCCTGCAAATTTCACTACCCCCTTCGCCCGCTAAGGACTCCCGTCTTCGCTCCTCCGTTTTAGACGTATCCTATCTCAAGAGTGCCGATTTCGATCGGGATCTTCCTCGATCGTCCTTCCGACGCTCCGTCATTTCCGATCGTTGATCCTCAGGTGTGGATGTTGGTCACGAGCGAGAGAGGTCGGTACTCCCCTTAGAGCGACTTGGCCCCCTTGGCTATCTCTCATCTCTCTTTCTCTCTCTCTCATAGTAACCACTATCGCTATCCTAGTTCTTCCGGCGCTTCCTTGAACGTCGCTCGCGTTGATCGGTCTCTCTCCATCGACGAGGGTGGACACGCGTTCGGCCCTCGTCGTCGTCCCCACGAATTCCAGGGATCAATGCGTTGGTGCACCAAAACGCCTGCGCCACCCCCTTAAACCCCCACCAAGCTCGCACCACCCAGCGGCACAGCAGCAGCGGCGGCGGCGGTGGAGGAGGCGGTGGTGACGACGTCAGCAGCAGCAACAATACCACCAGCACCAGAGCGATAGCACCCTCACCACGAAGGCCAGAGCACGTACGAGTCGTCGTGCCAGCGGAGTGCCGCCTATGCGAGTGCTCTCTCCTGCCTCGTGCTGCCACCGTCGAACTTCTCTCCTCGCACGCCAGCTTCCACCGAGGATTCGCGCTGATCCCGAGTCTAGCTCGAGCACAGCATCGTCGCCTTACCTGCCGATCTACCCCCCAGGAGTCCGAGGCTATCGGGCAAACCTTCGTCGTAGCTACTCCTCCCGCGCCCTCCGTCATCTCACCCCGAACCACCCTCTGCTCGCTCCCTCCTCCAGCAGGTTCGCAAGCCTCCGTCGAGTGTCGGAGCTATATCCCCCACCCTCCTCTCCTCACCCCTTCCTTCTGCGACGTGCGCGCGGCGGCCTCGGCGACCGACCCTCGGAAATTCTGAAAGCGGTTCGCGCCTGTGCAGCGCGCGCTAGCGAGCGAGCGAACGAACGAACGAACGAACGAACGAACGAACGTACGTACGAACGAGCGCGGGGGTGGCGAGCTACCGAAAATCGAGGTGAAGGGAAACTCGGCGAATCCTCGGCCTAAGGTCTCCTCTCTTAGGGCTGGTGCGTGTCGCCTCTCGTCCGTACCACCTACGAGTCGTGCGTGCGTATTTCCCTTACTCTTCGCGCCCTATACCCTTGGCAAGTTAGTTTCACCGAAGCTCTCACTGTCGACTTCTCTTCTCTATTTATCTCTGTCTATCAGTCGTGTGTTCGCTCGTACCTGCCAGCGAGGATCGGCGTGCGCGTGTATGTGCGTGGCAGTCGCCGCGCGCGCGGTCAGTCTGCAGCCGTGAGACACGCTATCACGAGCGCACACCTGGGTTATACCTCAGTCCCGCGCATTTCCCCTGTCGATTTTCATCCCGGCTCTTTGATTGGCACGAGTTCGTCGTGGGTGCTGGCGTGCTAGCGACACGAGGTTCCTTCGACTGTCATTGTTGAAAGGATACTCAGGATTAAGGGTACAGTGGCTGAGAGAGAGAGAAATAAAGAGAGACTATCTCGATCGCGGTGTGTGTGTGGTGGCTTTCCACTGCTTAAAGTTCTCCACGACATACTTTCGCTGGCTAGCAAGGAGAAAAATACTCTTTTCCGATTCTGCGAGGTTCTGTGAGAGGAATTCGCTCGGGAAAGCGGGTGGCGAACAGATCGGCGGTGATTGCCGCGAGTGACATGATAGTGGGATCGCGAGCAGTGACCGGAAAGTAGGATGCTCCGAGTACGCTCTCTCGTGTCGCACTGACAGTATCCCACGACGCCTCACTACGTCTTCGCAGTGGAATATTAGAAAAGTGTCCTCGTCGAGTGACTTCCGTCGGTGGATCGCGTGGTGCAGCAATCTCAAGTGCTCGTCGATCAGATCTGGAGGAGATCGTGGACCCCGAGCACGGGGTGTCATGAGTCCCCGATTGCAGCCCTCCTTTGAGGGTTGATCCTCTGACCTCCCGTTGCATCCTCCGACGTGTGTGTTTGTGTGTCCACACCGGAGCGAGATTCACACCCCCCAGGAGGAGTTCCCACCTCGAGGGAACAGGAGAAGCTGGTCCTAAGCTGGACCAACCGTGTAGCACATCCTCGTAATAAAAGTGAGTCTCCATTCTCATTAGCCCGCTTTAATCGTAATGTTTTTCACGCTTTGCCATGCTTTTAACTGGCATACGCTAGTAAGTGGACACGAAGGATTATATAAATACATATTGAATTGCCGATACTTGATGGATAGCAAATATTGAACTGGCCGAATGTGAACGCAAATTAACGGTTGATAAATTAAATCATATCTACTAGTAAATTAAACATGATCGAAGCTAGAGCGTTTTGACGTTATCAAAATAGAGAGGCAGGTTTAACTCTTACTCGTTTAAACCCCGCTTTGTGTGAATTTGTGTATACGTCTAATTAGAGGGGCTAGTCGTGATTGTTTTAAGCTGTATTAGTACGCGGTATTTGGGGCGCACTGAATGCCTGCTTTGCAATAGAAAGAGGCAAGTGTCTGTGATTAATCGGATCTCATAGTAATGGAAGGGGTAACGATACTACCCTGAGTTTATCCATCGGTCTGAATCGGCGCGTTTGCATCATCCGTCTTGGGACGATTTGTCACGATTAAAATCTCGAAGAAGAGAGAGAGGGGCTCGAGTCGTGTTGAATACGCCGCGTTACAAACTCGATCAACAACGTGGAAGCCCTATTTCGTATAAATCTTAGGCGTTAGCAAATTACATAGCTTTTCAGTGATACCCTCAGCCGCACTAGTACGGCTTGCGCGACCCTTTTCCACCCAATTATCTGGAATCACCTCTAAATGCACAAGGGTTCGGTCCGCTCACGTATAACCATCATTAAAAAGCAAGGTCTTACGCTAACCCATTTCATTCTTGAGATTAGTCAGGTTCGTTTAGTCCGACAGCGTTTCGTGAAACTGGTTGTGCTGAATTTACCTTCGTGAAACGTCCGCGCCGGTAAAGGAGACCCTTTGATCCTTCCGGCGACGAATTCGTGCACCACAGAGTTCTTCGGCGAACAGCTACCGTATTTTCGGATTTCACAAGAGCTCATAGATAATTCCATAATATATTAGGATCAAGACGCGGCCATGTTGAGTCGGCCGTGTCACTCGGGTCACCATAAATTCTGGGCGCGAGCGGATAAGTCTTCATCCCCAGTGCATCACGCACCGTTGATCATGTTCTTTGTCTGCTTAAGATCGTGTTATTCCCTCGCCGATTTTATTCGTATTAAATCTTCAATTTGCACAGGAATTAATATATATCATCAACAAAATTCCCGCTCAATTTTCTCCATTGCAAATTCCCTACTGACAGTTGCCCGACTGTTTCGGTACATTCTTCACCTTCATTAACAAATGACAGCGAGAACTTAATTACGAGTGCAGGCAATAAACCTCTAGTATCGCTGGTATGATTGTACTCTGGATAAAGCCACGAATTTCACTAATTCGTGACGCAATATCATGCGATAGACAAAAGTGGAGACACAGGGCTCATTAATTCCAGGTATCCCCGAAGTATTAGCGTAATTATCTCGCTTTGACCGCACCACTCAGCACGTGTCTTTTGCCGCACGCCCCATAAACAGTCGGGAGTCAATTACGTTATCCTGCTGAGTGAAAAAGCTGAAGGAGTCGCGTGGGTGAGACAGTAGACCTAATTAATCATCCTTATTCCACGCGTCCTCTCTTACAAAGCTCTCTCGGGGCGAACTGGCACAGGCAACATTGTCAGCAACTCTCTGTCTGATGATATTGACCAATGGATGATGGGGATGGGCATGCAAGCCTCATTATTAGAGATAGAGAATCGCAACTTATCTCTCAGAGGGGATTATGAACTCCACCGGGGAAAGCAGTGACAGCTCGAGCTTCAGTGGGTGGTACTATAAATTCAAGGAGGGTGCGGTAGGTGTAAGCCTTCATCCCGGGCTTGCGACATGCCATTGATCATAACACGAGGGAGAGGAGACACACACAGCGGATACCGTGTAGAGTAGGTTGGAGCTTGTGCCTCCCGCTTGGGCCTCCAAGGCTTCGATGTAGTTACGTTAATTTCACGAGCTACCCCAGTTTTCCATCCCCCCTAAGCCCGTCCTGGTGGTCGGCCAGTGGCGTCAGGAAATTACCAGCGGCTGCCCTGTTGACAAGCGATCCTCCTCTTTGTCTCTCACCACCCTTCCTCTCTTTGATCGCTTCAGCCTAGCCGCGCATCTCTCTCTCTCCCTCTCTCTCTCTCTCCCTCTCTCTTTCTCTGCCTCTCTCCCTTCTCTTTCTCTCTTCTTTCCTCCTCGCGAATTCATCCCTCGCATCGTGCGATCATCTCTTTGTCCGCTCGTCACACCCAGCCCCTCGAATTGCCGGCAAATTAGATATCTATTAATACGCCGTGACAGGTTTCACCTTTTAATCGTACGGGTCCCCCTGTTTGCGCCGCGAGCGATTACCCTCGATAGTATTTCGATATCTTACTTACAACTCCCCTTCATTTGATCTCGAACTGATTACTTCTTTGTTGGAGAAAGTTGGGCTACTTTTGACTTGTACACGATTGAAATTCAGAGAAATTGATTCGTATATCGAAAGAGTAGAGATGTTTACGGGAAACTTTATTATGTTGGTAGAGTGGGCGAAATAAAAACAGTTTGTGTGTGGAAAAGTTGAGTTAAACGGAGTTCAGAAAGGCAGTCATGCGTGTTTACCGCGGCGAGCCATGAAGGGGAGGCATGCTTGGTAGTGCAGCCCTTGCCGGCATGTAAAACGAACTTCTCCCTCGTGTAATCTTGCCAGCAAGATGAAATTGGTTATTACGTATTAAACAGAGCTCTAGCCAGAACAGCTTCGATGCCTTCGCTTGCCATTCTTTTTTACAGTCGCCTGTTTACCGTTCGCAGAGTCTGTCGTCACGACACGCAGCATCTCGCTCGATGCTTCTAGTCCCTCACCCTTCATGGGGGGATGTAACGCGCCCACGTGTCTATAAATATGAGGCTTCGCCATCGGATAAAAATAGCTCGGCTTGCGAGGCCATCTCATGAAAGTGCATAAGGCACCCTCGGGGGGGATGAACTCTAAGCTTCTTTATGATTTCTCAATTTTTCAAGGATTCATCATTCCACAATGGCTGAATGCCACTTATCGAGTTAGCCTCTTAATTCTTGACTTGGAGAAGGAAGGTGTCGGTGTCGGGAATAGTTTTTCGACTTGTCAGTTGCGACTGACGCGGGATATTTCGTGGTGCGAGGGCGGTGAGAGGGCTCAGGGTGATGCCAGACAGGCTCCTTCCAGCTTGGGTTCAGTGCGAGCGACGTGAAAACTCGGTTAGGGGAAGTTATGGCTTAAGAACACGTCGAAAGGTGCTCGCCCTGATTGAAATTGATGACGGCCGGCCGCCTCACTGTTATTACATCGCGCGGAACGAGACTCTGGCAGAGAAATATGTAGAGACCGCGAAAGAGATGTCCTCGCAACGATTACAAAGGCGACGCCAGATTTTTTAATAACCACCAGCGAGTGTGCGACTAGGGAACTAATAGTGCGAGCGTGCGAGCGAACGCGACAGAGAGATTGGTGCAGGATCTGACGGCGGAAGGAGATAAATCGGTTTATTAAAAACTGGGGCAAAGTTTCCGTAACGGGCAAACCTTGAACGTGTTGTTCCTGACGGTCCTGTTTCGTTTTTCGCCCGCTCAAAGCCCGCCGAGAGAAAATAATCTTTCTTTCCCTCCATTTCGGACCCTCTCACCAATGAACTAACAACTGCAAGCTCCAGTTTCGAGTTATATCCATAGAAAATTAGATTTCCCCAGGGGCTCTTTTCCTCTTACGATACCTGCTAAATAACTATCCATAACTAGAATTAGAACAGTGCATTTACTCGTTCAAGAACGGTAGGGCCCGATACGAAATCGGTGGATAGTATCAGTATACATACATTACACTAGCCGTGGATCGTTTAATGTCATTGACCAGCTATTACCGTGAACATCGACGGAATTGAGCGTGAAATACACATCGTTCCGTTCTCGGCAGTCTCTCGTTTGGCATTCGACGGGAAACCTGGATAACCAGGTTGAATCAACCGCTTTAAAGCGTGTTGGTAAATCGAGGGGGTGGGGTTAGCACGCAAAGAGGAATTTTTTTGAAAAAAGTAGCGTTGTACTGTTTCATGCGAACGCGTAGGTTCGCTCTCCCGTAGCGGTGGCGATCAAACATTGCACATTTTCCTTCGGGCAATCGTTATTAGGGGGATAAAGGGATTAGCTGGAATTAAAGCGTGGAGTGCGCGCGGCTAACTTTGAAGCGCCGGCCTGGTTGCACGGAAAGTTAAACAAATTCCGCCCGTGTTCCCTCTCCCTCTCTTCGAGCCTCTTTCACTCTTCGGATAGACTTCATATTAGAACAGCCGCAGGCCTATTGTTGCGCAATTAACAAGAAAACGCATTATGCTAGTACGAAGCTCGGCTTGCCGCTTAGTCAGCAGCCTCCCTTCTCACACCGAGGCGCACACACACTCACACACACGTATCCCCTCGGTGTAGAAATAATCCGATCGCTAATACATCCCGAGAAACTTGCGTACTTTCGCGGCGACCTACATCCCCGGGACAATGACAGCCATTGAAACTTTACACGAGTTTCCCGCCGATTACCTTTGCCTGGGGCCGATTCGACATTTAAAACGTGCCGTGCGATCTCTCTTTCTCTCTCTCTCTTTCCCTCTCTCTCCCTCTCTCCTCCGAATAATTACATTAAATCTTACTCCCCTATTAAATCGCGCCGTACCACGTCCCACTTCGTTCTCCACCCTGCTCGCACTCGATTCGTTACCCACTGATCGATTTCATCTCTCTTTCTCTCTCTCACTCACCAGTCGACTCACATGAAATCTCTGCGTCACGTTTGCGGTGCGCCGACTGTTCTGGTGATGGGCAATTCATCGCCGTTCCGGTATTAATTTAGATCGATTCTAGTCAGCTGACTAGTATTAAGGGAAATGTGTCGACCGTCAATGTGCGCGCGCGGGCACCGCGTACCGCGCTCCTAGGAATACGTAGTGGCGTAGTTTTGGCTGTAGTGGCATTCACGAAAGCATTCTAATAATTCATCCTCTCATTTTCATACAGCAAAAACGGCCGGGATTGAGCCAGAGAGGCGGTGCCGGTCGCTAGTAGACAGGGCCACGCTCTATCCATCCCCGAATTTTTGCGACACACCCTCTGCTTCTGCCACCATGTACTCCGCACCTATTTCTTTGCTCTAGCATGCTGAATCTCTCGGCGATTCATATTTTCTAGTGAGTTAATCGTATTCATCACTAGAATAATTTGCCGTCCCGACGACACGATATGTCATCGGGCGAGCAACTCTCTCTTTCACTCTCTTTCTCTCTCTCCCACTGACTTTCCATCTGGCGTGGTGTGTAGGCGCTAGCGAATCGGCAAGGGTGTGGCGGCCGGTGGCGGCGGCGGCGGCCTCTCTTTTCCTCTGTGTGTCAGAGTACGCGAGCGGCCATTAACCGAGAATTTCATGGCACGCTTCATTGCACTAATCCAATTTAATTAGAACGGCTGGATAATAAGCCTGTAACGACGCACTTCGCTCATTAATAACGATCAGACACTGTGGGCCCGCTACTCTGGCTCTCTCGGCCTTCCGGCAGTTTGTTCTCTTTCTCTCTCTCCCGTTCGCTCTTTCTCTCCATGAGAGCCATCCGCCGTTTTATCGCTCGCCGTTTGTCTTCCTTATCGCATATATCTTTTCGCCCGACATACTCTCCCGCTTTCTATCTCTCTCTCTCTCTCGTTCTCCCCCCACTCTCTTGCTATTTCTCTCTGTTTCTCGCTGATGCGCGTTATGTGTATCGCGCGTACTGGCCACCCCCCCGCCGCACTTCCTATCTACCCTTTCACACTTCTCTGAGTTCATATCTTGCGAACTCTCACGCCAGGCTGAGAGGCGCAAAGATCGTAGGAGGAAGAAGCATTCCACTCGTTCCAATGAACTGATGATCTCGAATACGATCTCGCTTGGGTAACTACTGGGTAATCAGGTGCATCCTACAGAGAACAGTAAACACGCACATTTCTTCCGGTACTCGTCGGGCAAGGTGGTAGAAATACACGGAGGTAGAAATAAGATTTGTTTAGAACCACTTCAGAATATTACGAAAAAATAAAGTTTTCGTTAGAGCTCTGTTTTTTACACCACTTGTTCTCTGATGGATGCTGACATACTACATCCAATTTTAGCCCCTAAAAAAGTCAGAAAGTTTGGGAAATGTGGAAAAAACAGTTCAAATCCGGCGAACCAAATTATTCAGGATAGCCTTTCCGAATGTTTTCGGTACAATTCCAGGTTTTCTGGCATTGATCCTTTGTTTTATATTCATTTTGATACTCAAATAATACATTTCTGCACCGTTCGCCAAAGTCCGAGAACTTTCGAAAAATCGAAAAAATCTGAAAGGGTACTCGCACCCTTCAAAAATTTGTGAAAAAATGAATTTTTGCCTAGAGCTCTGGTTTTCATCCCATTGCTTCCTTTATAAATACAGACTTTGTACCTCAAATTTCAGCCCCGGCAATAGTCGGGAAGCTTCGAAAAACTGGAAAACCCGTTCAAATCAGGCGTGCCAAATTATTCAGGCGAACGTTTCGGTGTGTTTTCGATACAATTCGGCCACTTTGACTATTGGTTCTTTGCTTTCTACCTGTTTCGATATTCAAACAATCGATTTACGAACCATTCGGGAAAGTTTCAAAGCTTTCGAAAAATCGAAAGATTCGAAAATAATATGACAATCATAGCGTACTAAAATCTTTAAAAATCTCCTCACCAGCAGCAGCGCGACAGATGGAGAAAAAAAGGCGAGTTAATCTAAAAGCATATAATAAAGAGACGAATTCGTAAAAATAGTGTTGATAAGCAGAGAAGTAGATCTTCCGCTGTCAAGAGGCTGGCATCGGCGTAGATAGCCGGTCCTCTTTTTACCGTCGAGTTCGTGGAAATAGACGGGAGTGCTGTGGAGGGCGTAAACAAGAGCGGTATGTATCATATCGAATTGCCAAGTTGCGCGCGGGCCATAGATTATACGCGGAAGCGGGCTATACATCCACCTAACTTTCCCATCGTTATGATGCATGTACATTGAATTCACCGAGATCGTATAAGTGTATCGAGGTTCGCGCAGGACAACAACCGCGTCCAGAGAAATGAGGCTTCCGAGCAATTACAGCAAGGAATCCAGAAAACTTTAGAAAGCCGAGAAAGTACAGATGTTCTCCTCGATAGAAGGATAATTGTAACCAACAAAGTTCTCTTTATTAAACGAAGCAATAATTGTGCATTATTGAAAAAGGATAGATATCGGAGATGGATTGTTGTTATACCATCGCGGCAGGAAGGGGATGGGGTTGTTGTTGATTCCGGGGAAACCGCATTATAAATATCGGAGGGCCGCATCCGGACATCCGAATGCTGGTGGCTCCATGCTAGCTGCATCGCGAGCTGCACTTGGGATGAATTATACAGGAGGCCGCCGCCGCATGATGTACGGCCGGAGTTGTGGGAGGAGCACACATAATGAGACGCGTTTTGGCCGCACGCGCGCTGCAGGGAATTCGGGCCGTGTAAGAGAAAGAGGGACACAGGGACACACACAGACGCGCGCCCGGGAAAAAGGACGCTAGGTTAGTAGTAGTAGCGTATTATATACATATATACAGGCTAGCTATTAATCCAAGCAGTAGTAATTAAAGGCGTCGAGTTCGGCGCGTAGGCCTTTTGTGCGATATTCATTAGGAAGCTTTTGGCCCCGGTTTCGGCGATCGCCCGCTGCCTCCGGCCGTCCAGTCTCGAATAATGGTTACCCACATTTCCCGATGCGAGCAGCGTACGCCACCACCTCGTCGAGAGAACGGCTCGCTATTATAATTTTACTAGGAAATCGGGCGGAAATACTCACTGACTCGTCGGGGGATGCGCGTGCCAACGTGTGGCTGTGGCCGCATACTTGCCATTATAACCGAGCGCAAGGGCCACGCGTGTGATATTGCTCTACAAGCCCGGCAAGATTGAAATTGCTCGTCGCGGCCGATTTCCTTGCTCGGCTGGTGCGAAATCAGCGCGGAATCCCGAGTGGTACTGCCGAGGATGGCGTGTCCGCATTTTATCGGGCTGGCTATTCGTCGGAATCGACATTCATTTTACATGACGAAAGAAAAGTGATGGGGAGCGAATGGGAGGCTAGCCAGATCGCAGGTACATCGAGCTGATAGCTCACTACGGATTCCCCTATTGCTTCTGTGCCAGTGAACATGACTGTGAATCCTGAAAGAATAATATCAAGTCGAGCGAAGAAGAGAAGACCACCCGATAGATCTCGCGGAATCAGCTCACGGTTCTTAATCCCCTGTCGAGCGCGTGAGGACGCTCTCGTTTCAAGAAGCTCATCCCTCTCGCCCACTTTCTCTCCCTCCGCCCT
Organism: Ectemnius cavifrons; assembly: GCA_964023945.1. Lineage (NCBI taxonomy): Eukaryota > Metazoa > Arthropoda > Insecta > Hymenoptera > Crabronidae > Ectemnius > Ectemnius cavifrons. Next base: position 5,648,275 of record OZ030385.1, on the reverse strand, counting down.
TCACTCCTCCTTCAACAATGCTGTCCTCCAAGTACAATCGCATCGGTGTGCTCTTTGTCGCGCGCGTGCGGGATATTCCGAGGAATCGATGATGCGAGCTGCCGAGGTCGTGAATAGAGGGGGATCATAGCGGGCCGAAATAAAAATCTCAAAGTCGCACTGGGATACTGGTCGGGCTGCTGCCTCTACTGATTCTTTGTGAAAAGCAGGAGCCGAGGTGGGTGGTGCGGCAAGGAGCTCGAGGTGTCCGGCGATAGTCAGTCGCGGGATTCGTTGGAGGTCGAGCGCGAAGAGACCACCAGGAGGACGAAGATGGAGCCTGGCTCCTGCCGCTTCTTCTTCTTCTTCTTCTTCTTCGCGACCATTCCGGAACTTTATTTCCCCGAGGATCGCTCCGCTAGAGTTTATCGCTCGAGGTAACAGTAGCATAGCCTCTCACTCTCTCTCTCTCTCTCTCCCTCTCTCTTCACCGTTGCCGCAAGCTCACGTCTCTCTTCCGAGTGTGCAAGCTCTTCTCCGTAGCTCACCTTACTCGGGCAAGAGCTTGCGCGCGCGCCTGCTCGACCTGACCGTGATACCGCAACGTCCAGTGAAGCCCTCAGGACGTAAGGTATTATCTACTTAGGCTGGAGGGATCGTACTTCTTGCAAATAGCTGCCCCGATCTCCATTTGACCTCACTTGGCTCCTTCTGTTTATCTGTACGCGCTTGACGCGACCTGCATACCGCTCTCTGACCGTATTCTACTTTTTACCCTTTTCTCTCTGGCCTCCTATCCCACTCGCAAGCTACTCTTTCTCTCCCGGTCTCTCGCTCTCCGTCTCTCCGCAATGGATTCGCTGCCAACTCGGCTCGAAGCGAGTCCACCGACTCGGCTAGTTGCTGGAAATTTACCGGGGGGAGTACGCCGCCAGCATTACGTGGTTCGAACGCGCGAAACGCCTGTAAATAGTTCGGGGTCCGTGCAACTCTACGTGCGCGATGAACGACGGGCAAAGTTCCTCTCTAGCGTAATTCCAGCTTCCGTCGAATCCCTATAGTGTTCGGTACAATGATGTACCCAGTATTTTAGTGTATCGAGTACTTAAGAGATTGATTTAATAGCAGTTGGAAGAATGGTGAGTTTCAAGCTGACAGAAACGTACGAGCGTTTCCTAATCAGAATGGCAGCCTTCCGGGAAATATCGCGGTGCGACAGGCGGAATTGCCAGAGCTTCCTGCTTTTCCACATAAATTTTGAAAGAGATGTAATTCGTATTTTATGATTGCGTCTCCTGGTCGCGAAGAGTAATGCGAAAGGGGCGAGCAGGCTGTTGTTACTTTAAGCGGCTCTCCTCCTTCTCCAGGCCGCATAACTGGACAATTTTACGGCTCGAAAGACGTGACGCTGTTTGATATGCCCTGGCGAGGAGAAATATAGACTATTACGGGAAAGTTTGCAGCGGGGGAAAGAGTGGAAACCAGGCTATCTAAACCACGCGCTTCTTTAGCCAGGCTGTGCGCGCCTGTTGACATTTTCCTCGGCGTCGCATTCACAACCGCGCTAACTTTCCCAGTGCCGCCTTCCCTCGGAAAGGTAAATTGCGCGAGGGATTTTTATTTCCAATTACTTTGCGGCCGCTAGATTTACAAGTTACACGGTCGTCTGGATGTATCGAGGTTTGTTCACTAAGCTATAAACACCAGCTAGGAATCCTCGGCCTCGCTTAAAGAGACGCATAGTATACTTCTTTCCCTAGAGAAGGGACGCAAGTTCCCCCCAACCCCGCTCGGTCGTTTTCTCCAGTCGACGGAAAGTCCGCAGAGAAAATTGTCGCCGCTTATGAATTTCAAGCGGCGCGTTACTCGAGTTTCGTAAAGCGTTCCAGGTACCTAGAGTAAACTGGATTCAGTCTACGAATATTATTAAGTGAACTTTTTTTATTTTCGAGAGCTTAGTATTACGGAAGCGTGCGTTCTCGATGCCGGAGGAGGAAAAACTTGGGGAAGAGGATTTCGAATTATCGTAACTTCTATCAATACAGACTGGGATATAACTTGACAGTGGCGTCTAACGGGATCTAGAGCAGGGCAGCGGGTGTGGTGTCAGGTGGCAAAGCGACCTAAAGAGGGACAGGCTAAAAGAGAGACAATGGGAGAGGGTGGGAGAGCAGAGCAAGCGAGATAAAATATTTAGGGGTGCGGCGTTGTAGGCGTGAGATACGAGATTTAAACTTTTAGGTGCCACTTTCAGGAGAGGTTGCCCGCCGGCACCTTATATCTCGGGATGGCTCTTCCGCGATAGGACTACTTCACTGCTTTAGTGCTGTTCACCTCTCACCCCCTTCCTCTTTACCGGCTCCAGCCTTACCCTCGCGCCCTCCTTTTTCCTTTTCTCCATATCCGTTTTCGCCATTCGCCAAACGCCGCCGATAAAGGACTTTCGACAGGTGAGAGCGTAAATCGCTGCCAGTGGAAATTTCATAAATGTTTAACGACTTGGGGTCACGGGGGCGGTTGCCAACCCCGGCGGGCTTGGGGAAAAAGTAGGCAGAGAGGGCGAGGGAGGGAATACAGCCCGAAATTCCACCGAGCCGCCTTGGGATAACGACCACCACCCTCGAAATTCTAGCACACTTAGACCGTCGCTGGTTTATCGCCGAATCTTTAAGTGGCGTCGAAGGAACTCCTGCAACTGTTTATGTCACCTTACGTAAACCCTTTGAAAAAGCAATCACTAAAAGACGATGGAAGTATACACGCTTGCCGGGTGTGTGGGGGGCGGGAGACTAGAGTGACTTGAAGCAGCCCTTTCTACTGATTCCACTCGGGGGTAGGTGGTGCGCTTGCGGAGTGCAAGTGAAATGGAGCATCGTGATTACAAAGGGCTGAGCGCCGGGATCGGAGTACGGTAATGACGAATCGTTAGGGAATAGCGACGGGAAAATGGAGGAAGAATACTGCAAGGGTGGTGGGCAGTTCGGGAGACTAAGTCGGAGCCGTACATAGGGAATTCTTGCGGTCGACACTTAAGCCAGGAATGCAGGGAACTGGAACGAGTAGTAGACTGGCTGACGAGGTCCGGACACCTACCGGAATTCCGCGGCTCACTCCCTGTGTGAATGCAGTAGGTGCAACGTGTTCTCGGGAAAGGTCGTTTGGGCTGCGCGAAATGTGTCTAGAGCCCCCTCGGAACGACCTGCATCGATCGAGCGGTGCCATCTTGCCCGAGAGGGAGAGAACCAGAGACGGAGACAGAGGGAGACGAGCCGCCGAGACGATGAACTCCGCAATTTACGTATTCCGCGCATTTCACGCCCCTCATTATCGCCACCTCACTCTGCCACACTCTCGGAAAAGTGTCCCTCCTATACCCTCTCACTCGCTCGCTCGCTCGCTTACTCACGCGCTCCCACTGGTATATGCACGTACGAGTGTATGCGGTGTGCGAGCAAATAGCGCGTAAACGAGAACACGCGATGCCAGAGCAAGCAAGCCCCTTCTCCTCCCTCTGCTTTGCAGTGACGCGCGTCGTAGTAGCTTCCCTCATACAGGGCCGATTAGGAGCCGTGTCACCTGACGAATAGGCCTGCCCCGATTACTCGAGATTCTCCTCGTGCCTGGGCAATAAATCAAGGAGAGGTCGCGAAGGATTGCTGAAGTGGGGCTTCGGTTTCTGCATGCCTGACACCAGCTAGTTTACCGTGTCGTTTAAGTAGCTACGCTTAGAGTCACCGTCGGGCGGATCGTGTGTCATCGAGTTCCGAAGTGCGAGAATACAGGCCGCTCTAATTGTCCCAGCAGGATATCTCTCGCCGACTGAGCCACTGCGGCGCACGAACTTTCACGAAACTACTTCGTAGCCTGCGAAATGGGATCTCGCTTGGGGCTCACTTCTAACCCCCCCAGCTTTGGATCAGGATCCTGTTGATATTTGGCTAATATTTAATGAGTCGTATTATCTCGGTAAATTCCGATGTCAGGGCCGGTTGATCTTCGCATTGCACCGATTGGAGTTAGGCTAGTTTCCCAACATTCTCCACTGACGTATTTCCTTTGATGACGCGGGAAATGATGGAGAATATTGGGAGCAGGAGAGACGGGTGGGACAGGCTTTCATTCGTCTTCCTATTTGGAGAAATGACCAGGACCCACTGTCGGCTCTCGTCCATCTGTTTCACGAAAAATGAAACCATCGACGATCGGGGATTTGGTAGCTTCGTTATTACATATAGATCTCGACCCGTACACCTTGGCACGTAGGGTTACGTAGGACGTATGAGATTGCGTGCTGGGATCCTCAAACCCGTAAGGATTGAAGGCATTGGGGATCAGGGAACGCAGGATTCGACCTTACGGCGTCAGCAGAAGCGTACAGTATACATATAGAGATGTCGCGATATACTAGACCCTCCCTCGTATCTCCGCGAAACTCAATTACGAGTCCGCAAGTCAATAGCATATACAAAGAGAGAGAGAGAGCGAGAGAGAGAGAGAGAGCCAATATCGGCGCGCTGCGATTCATACGAGGCCTCCCATTTGAATAACATGTCAGTGTCTGTTTATTAGATTTGCTCAGCTAGCAAGCACAACTAACTCCAATGCAAATTTTTCCTCTCCGTAGACTCTTAAATCCAACTAATCGTTATTCCACAAAGCGACTCGATATTAATTTCGAGGAACATTTCAACTCGACGCTCTACTCAAACACGACAGCTTAAACGGCCAGGGGTTTTCGTGCGGTAACTTGGCAGACGCATTCGATTCATAAAAGCGTCGAGCGGAGCGATCGTTTGAAATTTTGCGAAACGTCACATGGCTTCGTTGGAGAGGAAGAGCCCTGCCCCGGCAGCCGCACCCTCCCCTCTTTCCTCCCTGCCTCGCCGCAACAGCCTCGGTGAATGCTAAGCGAAATCTGGCCTGGCTAGGGGTTTGTCCCAGTTCGCGGATCGTCACCGCTTCACTTCGCAAAGTTTACCGCCCAATCGTCACGCCCGCCACAAATGCAATTGAAAGCATTGCGGGGATCCGCCGCGGCGTCTCCCGTCGAGTTCGCGCAACGTTTCGCGATGATATCCCTGTATTTCGCACATCCTCGTCCTCTCCCAATTCGTCGGTGTGTCTATCTATGCACACGTGTCTCTGTATGAGGATGTGCACTGTACCATTGAACGCATCCAGAGGAAACGCGCAAATCTCGACAGATTGCAGGGCGCTTTTTAATCCGACGAGCGCACTCAGCAGCGACCATAAGGTCGCGCTTACAGTAGAATTAGAAGGACAGCCGGAGCGTGGAGCGCCCGTGGATGCTGGACGATATTGGATCGTTGCTGGGGCCTGAGCTTTTAGTGCCGGCCGTTGCCAGAGAGTTCGACGATTTTCTAGGTGTTGCGCCCCTCTTTCACCGTTACACCCATTGCATTCGGCTAACTTCGAATGAATATTCAGGCTATTTCGCACGGCTGTTAAACCCTTTTTTTCACCAACCCCGTTGCCATCGGCATGCCTCACTCCTATCACGTATGCTGCGCTGTAACTACTGTTACCTACCAGTTCTGTTTAGCAGTTTTGTCCAGCAATGCCCTATCGATTGGTAAGCCAGGATGGGGTAGACCGAGTGATATTTACCAAAACAAACGTAATATTTGGCTTTGCGGGTCAGCGCACAAACGTTGTCCGCTTTTCTGCTTGCATACAGAAAAATCTGAAAAATCCGCGCTATTAAAGTACATTAACATCTCAAGGATGATATCGGGAATGTTGGTACTTTGACGCAGGTGTCTTTGCTGGGCGCTCTCGCATTCGGCTCTCATCCGTGAGTGCTGCTAATGAAGCACCGTCTGTCCCGAGTGTAGCCGTCGAGTTTTTCCTCGGCGCCGAGTGCTTTTTAATTCTTCGGGAATTACGAAGTTCGAGGAATACTTCGCCACCAGCTCCCGCTCGATCCCTCTTTCTCTCCCTCTCGTACTATGGTTGTGCCTGTGCGTCTCTGTGTAAAGCGGTGGGACGCGTCGTTCTCTCGTTAAATCGCTCGGAGAGCCGCCACTGCCCACCCTCTGATTCTCGTTTGCCGTCTTTACGACGGCATTAAAGGGGCGCCCTGCAAATGCAATTGAATACATTGCGGATTCAGCGGCAGTCGTTCTACGAATGCCTTCAACTAGATTGCCTTCACCACGCGTCGCCTCCATGTAAGTCCGTGTAATTGTTTCCCCGCGCCCGATGGAATGCCCGCCCTCTCTACTCTTCTATCCCGTTGTCCGCTGGCGTCCAATCCTCTCTTTCTCTCTCTCACTCTCTCCCTAGCGTTCGTTAAAAGAGTGTAAACGATTCGAAGAGCCAGGTGAAATTGAATCGCACCCGAATGCTTTCTGTCCCTTTATCTAGTCGGATAGAATTGCCCCTGTATCTCCGTTATAAATAACGGGCTCGAGATATAACTTTACGCCATTCATCCCCCTTTTTCACGGTGTGGCCACGATTTTTGTTTTTCGCTCGAGGCTTGTAAACGCGGTTATTCATAAATCGCGTGGGTATTCGGCGTTTTCGGGAACGAGCCATTCAGCGAGCAGCAGCAGCGGCGATCGCGATACGCATCTAGCTTTATTCGCGTCGCAGTCTTTCCAGTTGATTCCACTTGAAAATTATTGGAGCTCCGCTCCAATCCTCTCTCTGGCATGTCCCTCTCTTCTGGAATGAACTTTTCCCCCCCAGTGCAATTCTCTTGCGGATGTGCCCGGCAACGCCAGGGCGGCGCCCTGTCCACCGAGCGAGCAGGAAAATCTGTGAAATTGAGGATAGACCGCGATCGATAATCGGATGGTCTAATTAGTGCACAGTTATCAAACACGCGGCCACCGGAGTCCGAATGGCATCGGGCTAGCACGAGGATGAGAGGAGTGGCGGAGCGCCGCTTAATGAAACGAGACATCCCGACAGAATTGGACCGGGAAACGAAAGTATTCGGGCGCGCGATAGAAGAGCGCATTAATTCCGTATTTCCGACGTTTAATTCGAGCGTTCGTACCGCTCCCTCTGTATCCTTCTCTATCGCACACACAATCTCGCACGTCGATTCTCTCGAGCAGGCCTGCTGCTGTATACCGGCTGTTGCCAATGCCAATTGTACCCGGGCTTCCGGATCGGCCGTTCTGTTAACCGCGAACGCCGACCAGACTGACCCCTCGTTCCCACTCAGCCCTCCTGTAAGTGCGTGTAATTGTTTGCATTCGGGAAATGCGATGTAATAACCACCAAGCCGCCTAGAGCGTCCGGGGTTCGCTGTATTAGTTGAACGCGGCAACGATAATACTCGACGCCGTAGCTTACATGATCACTGCTACGAACAATATGGTCTGATCACAAACATCCTTGTCACTGACACCCCCGAAAGTGCTCCTATAATTTACAATCGATGAACATGAATTCCTATTGATTTTCGTGCGTGTCCAGGAAACTAGCTCTACCGTCCGTATCCATTTGTTCAATATCGAAGTATGATGATTAGCTATTAACTGAAAACGAGCACCTTTGAGTATAAGTCGGATCCATAAACGGAGCCTCGTGTTTCACGGAAGTATTACATTCAACGAGCCGCGTAATTCCTCCAGGTTGGCTAAAAGAAACTCGCAATCTTCGGTTTATGACTGGCAGGCTGTTGCAAATCCGCTCGTGCGGCTAGCGCGATTCATCAACCAACAGCTCGAGATCGAGCTTGGGAGGAAGACGATAGGTAGAGTGCCTACTTAAGTGCTGTTTCGCTGTTGGGGATAAAGTAAATTTATAGCCGCACGCGACGTTCTCCGGCGACTGTTCCTTTGTGAGAGTCCGCGCACACGGCTGCTTCTATCCGGCCAAATCACGCAATATGCCTCTTGAGAGACGCCGGGCATTAGCCCCGCTCGCACACTGGCTTTCCCTTACCAATGTCCGCTAATGCGCTGTGTCGTCTGCCATGAAATAGCCGGCGATCACGCTCCTTCTCACACCAGCGTCACACTTACTCCGAGGCGTGAAGTGTGAACAGAACTGGGCGGAAAAGGGCTCTTCATATTACCAGGATAAATTGAACAATCAAAATAACTGAGACGAACGCCCAGCAATTTGTAGGGCGGGTAGTTGTTGTACGATTTCATCGTCGCACCAATATTCATTCCACTGACAAAGAGGGCCCTGTCAGGAGGGAAAGTAGCAAAATGTTACCACACATGCGAGTCGTACAACCCACTTTTCATTTCGAGCGTCCGGTTTCGGTATGCCGCTGGAAAATACCTACTCTCGCTGGCTCTGTTCCGGCAAGATGCAAATGAATAGGCGCGGTCCAGAGAAGGCGAAAGCGAAGGGCCGTATATCCAGAGTGGGACGCGTGCCGAAAGGGTGAAAGCGTACAAAAGTACGAGGAACGTGCAACGGAGAGAACGAGAGAGTGAGTGAGTGAGAGAGAGAGAGAGAGAGAGAGAGAAGTATAGAAGGGAGGTAGCTCTTCCCGGTAGCATACCGGGGAAAGGAAAAGCAGTTTGGTGCAGGGAGCATCGAAGCAGACCAAAAAGGCGTTAGGGAAACCCGTCACGTTCTGGACGCGCGGGGCGTAAAAAGCATTCCGAATAGGGAAAGGAAACCAGAGGAAAAGCAGCCCCCTCGTTAGCCGAGCTTTTATTTCGATCTGGGTCGATCGTTCACTGGCACGAAGGAAGCCGCGGCAGCTCGAGGATGAAAGAGAGAAGGATGCTGCCAGTGAGGGCAGTAGAGAGCGAAAGGAGATATCGGTATATACCATATGAGTCGTTAGCCATTCGCTCGCCTCGTCGGATAGCCGGCTCCATTAGTTCGATGTGAATTACTCCTTCTTTCTCCCTCATATACTTGTCGAAGGGTCACTTCCACGCGTCTTCTTGATCGCACGAAATAAGATAGCTCCCAGCTTCACCCCTGGCTCACTAACTTTAATACCCTTTCAGCACTCTTCCTAACTTCGAATCACCTCGCAGACCCGTAATGCTTGTACGCACGTGTTATCTCGAGATATTCGATCGTTGTGTGCTGGCCAAGTGGTCAAGCACTGTTATCCGTATTGCTACCTTCAATTCCAAACAATTACCGGCCGCAGTACGTGAGCCACGTCACAGAGAATGAGTTGAAAGTAAGCTCGAGCAGCGTAATGGAATCTCACACAATCCGTCGGATTTCACGTGTGGATGTTCGCAGAAAGGAAATTGGGGATATGGTTGGTTGTAAAGGTTGTTCGGCGAGCTCGCGTGCTAAACGTTCAATTAGTGTCCGTGTATTCTGAGAGAGAAAAGGAGGACGAGAGGTACATTCAGCTATTCTCGACTACAGTCATTCGTACGCCAGCTGATACTAGAGATCGAGATCTCTCCATCGGCCTCGATGGACTTTTTTTCCCTTTTATTCCTTGCTTTTTCCGGCGAACCATTCTAATTGGACGCAGCTCGATGTCCCACGAATTTACATGGCATGCGACTTCAGGATTTATAGGATAACTGTAGAAGACATATACACTCTCGTTCCTCGGTAGTGGAGATCTACCACAATTACATAGCCCTCCCGTGCGTAACCGATTCCACCGATAATCATCGCTCACCATCGAACTCCTGTAATGGTTATGGCTCGAGAGTGGATCGACTTGTTTACGTAACTGAGAGGAGCCGACAGTATCGTTACAAGTCGTTTAGCCCGCGGCGGTGGCTTGCCGTAACGAATGCCCAGCGAATCCATTAGTTCTCGAGGTAAGTGTGCTCTCGTTTCCGGAATAGACATAAACTCGACCGGGAATTAGAGAAATGCCTCCACGTACCTGTGGTTCACCGGTCGAAACTATGTCTATCGCGGCCGTTACATCCACCAGTTGGAATAGTTGGTAACAAGATTTCTCGCACGCTACTCTACTTGCAACTCCTACCGCTAAAGTCTCCTTACATTTTATTGCGCCTCGCAGAAGCGAATATGCCGTTTTCCGCGTCCTCGGGGCTTCAGAATTCTCGACCAATCGGACTAACGATCTCTTGTTTCACTCGGCAACACAACAGAGAATACACGAAATTACTAGCTCGCGCGAGCACGTAATTGCACATTGGTGCGATCTTATTAATATTCAACAGGAATATCATAATTCCTACGTGGAATTCTATTCATTTCGTGGCAGGCTTCTCGTGCCACTTTAAAATTCAATTCCACCTCACGCGGCCTTATCGTGGGGCGATATTAGTTAATCGATTTCTCGGTAATCTCGTTCCAGCGCGACATCGTTGACTTTTTCGAGAGACACGCGCGCGCGCGGCCGCCGCGTAGAACGGCCGCAGTGTAATTCTATTGGCGCTTGCCTCCGAAATGACTAAATGGTCCGATGATTGAAATTTCAACTATGTTGTTTGCCAAGGGAAAATGCGTTATTGTTTCGTGGATGAGCGAGCGGCTAGCGAGCATAAACTCCATTAGCATGGTGTAAATCAGATCGCGTTGTCAGTGAGTGTAGGCTCGTTCGGCTGTTGCTGAGGAACGAGAGAATATCGTCACGTGTTTCTATCTGGTTCTCGGCGTTACCACCGGCATCCACTGCTACTGCAGACTCCCTCTCATCTCTCCTTCTCCCTCTCTCCACCTCTATCGTCGGCAAGCCGGCCACAAGCTAATCAGGTTTATCTCGTGGTTACACGCAAAGACAGTACCGGCCAGTCCTTGCTGGCAGAGCAGTAGCCGCATCTATTGCCATTTAGGAATGACGGCTTGGTGCCAAGTCGGCTGAATGTTCTATAGATGTACCGTGGTTATTGCGATTAAATTTCAAGTGCATATCCCACACGCCCACGCAACCCTCGACCACTACAATCCACCCTAAGGTGAATCAGAAGCATTCCTGTTTGGCAGGCAACCTTAGATCGAATGATTCCTTCATCAGCTCTCGTCATCCTTACATCGTCTTGGCTCCAAGTACTATTCGTGTCCAATTGCCAATCGGGGGCAGTGGTCCAACTTATTTTGGCAGATGGATAGTTCCTGATGGATATCACTGGGATGTTAAGTATATTCAGTAGAGTTGTAGGACATCACGCGGTTTCCCTCGAGAAGGCAATTGGATTCAGTGCATTTCGGCGCGAGTGGTTGCAACAAACACGCGTTAATGAAGTTTGTGTTTTGAGAGCATATCGAGACGAGTCGAGGCGACAAGCTTGATTCGATGAGAAGGAGTGCTGAGCGCCCGGGGAACAAGGATGTCGCCGTTCCGCCAGATGCACTGACGGCAAGCACACCTGGCTCATCAGAGCGAGCACACTGCACTTTGAGAATACTCTCCTTGACGCAGAAATTCAATGTTCTCGACTCGGAGCAATGGGCCACGACTTATGCACTTGAGAAGAGAAGCTCTCGACAGACTCCGCTGTGTTTGAGGATGAACCCGAGCCACGTTCTTCCTCTCTTCATGGGTGCAAGCACAATCTACGAATTAATAAGAGCCACCCACGTACTCACGCGGTTACTTAATGCCGAGTTTATCGACCTACCTTTACCACCTGCTTCCGCTCATATGAGTATAAGAAAAAGGCGAGTTTGCCCGCACACGCATATGCCGCTTCATAGCACAGTTAGAACGCAATTTTGCCAAGCAGCAGCGATCGTAACTTTTATGAAATCATTATGATCCACCAGGTGCGAGCCATACTGCGTTCCCAGTGCAACAAGCTTATAAAGCTAGACTCGTCCCTTCTATAAATCTGTGCCTCCTTCTCTATCTGGCTATAGTTCTGCCTATTTTCTTTGGTTCAAACAAAATTCCCCACGCAATGCTATAGCCACTTTGTCGCTCCAACAAAAGGTTCCAATTTCCAGGTTGCAATAAGTTCCAACGCGCTACCTTCTGCGAGAAATGTGGAGGTTTTCATTCTTTGTATGAACCTGTAAATGACTGTTGGATTATAATAGCATTCGTACTACTTACTCCGAACTCTCAGTGCTGGTGTAGATTAATTTGTAGATATGTATAAATCCCTGTAATAATTTATAATATTCATGAGTCAAATCCGTGGGTTTAATTCACGATATGTGTGTATCGAGTTCACCTCGATTTTTTTTATTACAATTTTTTAATGCCGGCGCGGATGCATTATTGAGAGAAATTAAAATTTCCAGAGCGGAGGTGCGCGGAAGCTGGGAATTATATTTAATTATTCCGAAACGGTCTACTAGCGGTGGGAAAATGTTTAAAACGTGGGACTGCTGGTGCTCGTCCCTGTTCTACTTCGCAGTGGTGGACGTGGAGTGCGGGAGGGGCCGATATTTACGTGATGCAGTCTGCCTAAAAATGTCCGAGCTTATTTACTGCGCGCAGTTACCAGGACATTTTTCCGCAAATGATCCGATAAATCACGGTCGTAATTCCGTGTACATTAATTACCTGGCCGTACCTCGTGCACCGGCGAGCAGTGTTCTCTCGAACTTGGCTCGTTAAGCGCAGACGTGTATTAATAACGAGCGCTGTGCATTCCCCTTAGGTTTAATATTTACCAATCGTATGACTAATGAAGGACTGTTGCGCCTTCTAACCAACGATCAGATTTTTCTTGGCCGCAGGACGGCACATCGGACTAGAAACACGATCGAATGAAGTCGCAGCTGACACTCGCCGTATGAAATATATTATCTGATCTCTTCCTAGCTTTCCCTGGGAAATTTGTATGCGCGTTCCAGTCGATATTCCTCTCGTATCTTTAGATCGGGAGTGACGCGATTACGTAAGACCACCCGGCCAAGATTTCGCCCTTTCGTGGGCGGCCCTCTTACAACCTTTCCCAAGGGTCGTTATTATTTTCGCGGAAGGCAAGCACCGTCATTTGTTAGCTCGTTCTTCTCTGCCTGATAATACTTGGCCGTAGATCTTGCTCCGTTCCCTCGGCTCCCTCTGTTTTTCTTTCTACTTCCGCCGCACGAGTCGCCACTTGCGAGCATCTCGCACCAACGTCAGAGAAAGAGAGCAGGCGGCTTTCAGCGATGTGCGAAGCCCAGGCATATAAGCCAGCCGAACTTCCACGGCTTGCCTCTGCCTCGCCAATATTTGCCCAGATGAAATACTCCCGCACTACTGAAGCCAGTTTCGTACTGCTAATTGCATTGAATTTCACGGCGAAAATGGCTACGAAGAGCGTCCGATCGGATTAGAAACTACCACCAGTTTTGCAATACTCATCCTCCTCTTTTCTTTTTTCACACTCCACCTGTCCTTCTCGCTCTCCCTCTCTCTCTCTCTCTCTTTCTCTCGTCGCTGATATAAGCAAATGTTCCATAATTCGCTTCACGAGTTTCCACCTGTTCGTGTTTCACCCTCTTTAAAATACATACCGTTGGCGGATGTTTCAGCTCGGGTGTCGGCGTCCTGAAAATTAATCTTCGTGTTTTGATACGGCGATCCCAGGAAGCCACGGCGACCTTATCGATCTTGGTCCATGAGGATAAATATGAGCGTCGGCTCGTCTGTATTGGACTTACGTTACACGCGAGCTTGAATATTAAAATCTAGAGCGGTACACCGCCGTCACTCTGTAATCGATTTGATGAGTTACTTCGGCATTACATTTACACGTGTTGTACAAGAATCTATTTTCTTGAATACTCGTAGACTACAATAAAAAAAAAGTTCCTCTTCATAACAATCCGCAATACCAGATGAATGTCAGCAAACAATGCTACTCGTAAATCACATCTTCGATATGTATGAGCAATACTGGATGACAGCAATACTGGGTAGAACTTGGCTACCAGTATTCTATGGATTGAACCTCTTAAGAGTTGGCCGGTTGGCACTAGTCTGGTATCCCCCGACTAACTCTTGTACAGGTTTTGGTAGTCAGGAAAGTTTCGGATTTTTCAATGGAATATGTTGGCCGCACTTTCTCTTGTGACACTCGCACTTGGTTCTACGACATAAAAGGGTCCTATTTCCATATAAAGCTAGCAATTTCCATATGCGGCAACTGATTCTCCCGTATCAAAGTGTACGAAGCAGAGAGAGAGAGAGAGAGAGGGAGAGAGAGAGAGAGAGAGAGAGAGAGAGAGAGAGAGAGAGAGAGAGAGAGAGAGAGAGAGAGAGAGAGAGAGAGAGAGAGAGAGGGAGGGAGGGAGAAAAAGAGAAAGAGGGAGAACCTGGACAGCTTGGCATATCACGTAAGCTACGAATGCATTACAGCTTCTTCTCACTTAGACTTTAAAATCCAGCGAACTGCAGATACTCGAAGGACAGAGCAGAGTATGAATCGATTGAATCGGTGAGCGAGCCTAGACTCGGAAGCATCGGGCGTGTTGCCCCGACTTCTCTTATTACGGGTCAATTAGTATAATCCGGCCCGGTTAATTAACAGCGATTTGTATCGACATATTTTCCGATAGCGGAGTGATTTCGGCGCGCCTGCACGCTGGTTCGCATCGGCCAATCCTCGCTTGGATATCGCATTAGCTATTTAGGGCGGCGCTCATTTGCAGTTGTTGATATCCGCTCGCTGAATAGTTAGTTAGGAAAGTTCACTGGGAAATTACACCAATTCTCTCTCTATCATTTTCCATCCATCTCCCTCTATCCTCTCCACGCAACTTTGTAATGGTTGGCGGTGTGCGACTACATAGTGCAAGTGAACTTGAATTATTCGCTCCGTGCGGTGAAATATTCGCACCTTGTGTTCCCGGGATGAATGCAATTTCGATCTGGCGAGCTTTGTCAGGCGATGTCAGCGAGAAAAGCCTCGACTCTCGTCCGCACACGGAACAAAGCGCCAACGAGAGTCCGACTTTTATATCGCATGTGTCCCCAGAATGGCCTTCATACGTATAGAACGCCCTTTCGAGCACTTGTTCAAAAAGTATTCAAAACCTGTACAGGTATTAATCTCTTCTTGTTTCATCCGACGCTCATCCTCGCCAGCTTCCCACGTCGCAGACTTTCTACCGAACAAAGACATCGTCCGGTTTAAATCACACCCGTAGCTAGCACCGCAGCTAGTGAATTAATCGTAGCAATTTCACCGGCGCTCCTTGTTTTTTCGTCGGTTGCTCGTTTTTTTCTCACTCCTTTTTCTACCGCCGCGAAAATACGCGCTGCGCGAAGATAATTCCGCTAACTGGGTCAAAGAATAAAATCGGCGAGAAATGTTAATGGCCCGTGTGGCTGAAGGGCGGAGTGCATGGTTACATGTCGGGATAACTCGTATATGTATGGGAGGAGTAGAATTATCCGAACTAACGAAATTAGCCTGCTAGCAAAATTTGCTTCGACCTTGGTATTTGTGTAGACAACCGAGAGAGTATAGATAAACTAGATTACAAGAGTATCAGTGCCACTTTTTTTTGTCCATCTACGATCGTACGAACTTTCATCGGCGCCACTCGAGGCAGTAGACACTATTACTTCCCAACATGTGCCAGCCATTTGTTTCGGGTCACGTTGATGGCCTAATGAAAGTATGGGCTCCACTATCGCTAATTGCTTCTGGCCATGTAAAATCACTTAGACAGAGACTCTTTGAGCAGTCCTTCGACTCGTTACCAGCCCCCGGCCGTTAGGGAACACAGCGCTACCAATTTCCATGTAATGAAGCTGGCACGAGTTGCTATTAAATTTTAAGAGTACCCTGGTAACGCAGCTCCACGCCCAGACAATTCTGGGCTCGTGATTACAGTTTTCGCAAGGCGTTAAATTGAAGGCGAGAAATAGCCGTGTCGCTGGCTATATAAACAGTAGGAAACAGACGGTATTATCTTACGATTCGAAATTGATGCTAATCCCATTAAGAGTAAGAGTAAGAGTAAGATAATGCAATTAAGGGTGGGGAGAATGAGCGAGAGACAATAAGTCGTCTACGGGAGGAGTAGTGTGCAGGTCGCTCCGGAAATGGGAATTCGCGAGCTTTCGCCAGGGCAAGAATGAGGCAGACAGTTTCTATTAACTTACGTCACGAGAGCCTCTTCGAAGATTGTATACGGCGCGCCGAGACACGGATAGAGAAATCGGGATAGACTGACAGATAGAGGGTGGGCGACAGAGAGACCAAGAGCTCGATACGGTGAGGTAGAGAGAGACGAAGTCGCATGAGTGACAGAAGCAATAGGACTTCGGTGGTGAATTATTCCAGCGGGGAAAATTGCGATGCCATTGTAAAGGCTTGCGCGAGAGCAGGAGCGAGGAGGCGCACACGCTGCTGCGGCCTCCCCATAGTATAATTGAGTTTCCAATCTCCCAGCCATTAGTCGCACTGTTAGAACAGCCAACGCTATCCACCCACTGCCAAGAGAGAGAGAGAAAGAGAAAGAGAAAGAGAGAGAGAGATCGTACCTGGGAGAGAATCTCCTCGCGCTCTCCAGCCGTCGACGGTTTCCTCGTCGACGACCGGATAAATCAGCGCGAATCGCGCGCGCTACAATTTCGCTCGCACCACTTTTCACGCGGACTTATATGACTGTCAGGGAGCGAATGGGTTCGCGTGGGTGAAAAAAAATGTGGACGGAGACAGAGCGACAGGTAGAGCAGGGCAAAGGAGAGAGAGAGAGAGAGGGACAGAATGGAAGGTTCTCGTTGTAGAAGGAATTTTATCGTCCCCGTGTCCATAAGTTTTGAGCGCTCCGAGTGCTTTTTCACGCCCTACTGCCCTTCTCTTTACGAGTAACCATTCCGCCGCTAGTCGCGCCTTCGTTTCCGCGTTCGTAACACCTGAGAGAATTATCCCAACTTCATCTCTCTAGTGTTCTCTATGTGTCTTCCTCTCAATTGTACGATGAACTTACAACTTCTAACATCGCGCGAGTTAGTACTCTCTTAAATGTTCTTCTGACGAGATATGTTCGTACATTTTGAAGAGATTGTCGCAAAGGGATTTTGATTGATCGTAGTAAGAACATGCGTAGCTATTGGAGACAGGAAATTTCTAAGGCTTCCGCTTGGAATGAGTCCAATCTGACGGGCAATGCTAGGTTCGACCGGTGACAGGACGAGTCCAGGACGATTTTACGTTTGGCGAACCACCGCTTCGACAGGCCCCCGGTGTCTATTAATCATGGGGAACGTATCGCGCCCGAGATACACACCGGACGTCACTCGGCCTTTCAGTCGATTTTCACTCCGATGAATATCACGCGTACCGAATTCACATTCGGCAGATGTGTTCCTTGACACCGCAGTTGGAAACGCACCATTTCCTGGGAACTTGTATGTGAACAGATGAGAATAGCTTGAGAAAGTTGTAGATACAAAGCTGACCTGTAATGTTTTATTTCTTTGATGTAGTCGTTAGAAGGGAACAGTAATGCGATTGATACAATATACTCGAAGCTGTAGAGAAGCTTCTAGAGATTTAACTGAGAGATCTCTGGTGTATTGTTTGATGCGATTTGGTCATCCCATCGACCGAGGACTGTTAGCTCGTCAGCAATAAGTGTGTCCTTCACGTTGCGATGGCCAGTGGACAGCTGGGAGCAGCTGACATCAGGGTACAATAGTTGTTTATCTGTAATTAGCCTAATGGCCGATGCGGTCCGAGCACCGAAGCTTCACCGCTTCTCTACAGCCGATTCCCCCATCCTCGTTAAAGTCTCTCTGCTCTCGTCGTGTATACTGGGATGCTCGAGCTCACCAAAATTCCTCGTGCTTCTCGCTCTCCCCTTCGAAACACTCTTCCACACTCGTGACCGACCGTCTAGTTGCTCGTCGATAGAGAGAAGTTTTGTGAAAAGCCCCGAAATATCTCTAAGCTGTTTCTACTCTTGAACTATTCGTACCCATTAGTTTCTCCTCCCTCTGCTATCCGTCTATCGAATTCAAAATACCGATTCTTTGATAAGTGGAAATTGGTTAAACGAACAGGAGAGAGAATAAGCGCCCGTGCAGAGTGAATGGAAATAGCTGTTGGTTATAATTTATGCGGTAGATCCGGCTGAAACGTTTACACGCGACGCGATTCCCTGAAGGAATAAGCGCGACGATAAACTGACCGGGCCCGAATCGAGGGATGCTGGCATTAAAACCCATTTCCTTTTCCGGCAAACACGGAGAGAGTGCCCTTTTGTCCCGTTCGCTACTTTTGTCTGTCCTACCACCTATCTCTTTGTCTCTCTATCCAATTTATCTATATATATATCTGTTTCACGCTGGACCAGCAGCGAGGGCAACCATTTATTTAATTCCGTGGCGGATGCAATCTGGGAAAATTTAACGCCGTCAATTTCATAAATTTCCGACGAAGTGTCTCGAGTATCCGGCGAGACACTGGACGGTATGAATTAATTGTGATTAAAATTGACTTTCGACCGCTGCAATCTGCATGCTCGGTGCTGTTATTATTTTATTCAGAGCATATGTGACAGACGAGATAGATATCGCGAGGACTTGCCATTCGGCAGGCGGACTAGTGCGCAGGATCGAGAGAGGAAGTAGAGTGCGAAGAGGCAGAGGCGCCAGTTGGGATAGAGCTGGAACGAAATAAATATTATATAGACGCCTCTGGATTTCGCTGGTTCACGGTAATGGAGCACGGTTCGTCGAGCGATTAACGAATTTCATTTTATCGATCGCTAATGGATTTTCCATTGGGCTTGTTGGGCGCGCGCGTCGATATCGAGGGAGAGACGGCCGGCTCCGGCCGACTGGCAAAACGACCGAGTCGGACTATCGAAATCGCGTTAATAGCTCGGCAATAGCCCAGGGATCGATTCAATTTTGGTTATATGGATGGCGTGATCGGTTTGATCGGCCGTTCTCTGTGTAGCTGTTGGGCGCAGTGCTCGAAAAGCCGCGGAGCACGCGAGCTATACAAGTCAGCAAAAAATGCTGCCGTCACGTTTGTAACTAATGAACGCTTCCTGCTCGCCGGCCCAGGCAGCGAAACTCTGCGCGTGTTTTGATTTAAGGCAGACTCGGACGCTAATACGCTCTTTTGTCGGATGACCTATCGCCAATTAGTTATTTCAACGAATGTGTACCGCTTTCGCCCGTTGCGATTTATTGATAGCGAACGATCGCGTTAATAGCGGGGATAGTCAGACGATGCGCTCGTTCGTCGATTGAATAATAGATCCCTCACCGCAATTTTCCCTCTTTTTTTCTACTGATACCGACGAGATGCCCCCATTGGGCATTTCTGCTGGCAGAAAGTCAGAGAGAGAGAGTCAATGTACGTGACAATTCAAGGTCGACGAATGACTAGAATAGTAAAAATATACCCAAACGACGACGTCACGGAAGAATTCCATTTTTGTAAACGAGGATTCCCTAGGCAACGAGTTCGATTCTTGGCTTTCCACGCATCTAATCACGTCGCCACAGATGAATGCTCTTAGAATTTTCTCCCCTGCGAGTTCCGATTTGACTCAGGAAAGCCGAATGTCGTGCTCGGCGAAATCGTGCGAAAGTTAGCTGACGGTGGTGACAGGCAGGCATTGAGCGCGCGCGCTCGCCTTATATCGATATGTTACCAGATGTACATAAGGTGCAGCGAGGAATTCTATTCGATAACAAGGTGGCATTCAGTGTAACTGACGTAGCCATGCATATTGAATCAGCGGCTGTCGACCCGGCACGCATTTCGGTTTTTCCAATGCGTATGTATCTCCGCTACATCGTCGAATTCAGAAGGTATGAGTCGTTCCAACCTAAAATCATCCCTCCAATGAAATTCTAGAATCCTACCAAACATGGTTAATTTTTCACTGTCAGTTCTTTGCTTCCATGATAATGTAATTCTTTTTGCAAGTCCTATTCCATTAGTAACATACTGACGGCTAATCAATGAGCTAATTCCAATCGACTTCCCCACCACCCATCTATTCCTCGCCATAAGTATAATGGCTTGGTAGCTGAAGACATTGTTAGAGTTTCTTGGCACACCGATCGTCGGCAAGACAAGCCTCGAGTCATTTATTCCGTGCAAGTAGAAGAGGTCCGCCGTGGCCAGACACAGTCAGGCAGGCTCTGGTCAGGGCACGCAAGAATGAGGGGTCAAGCGCTCTACTTAATTAAGTACGCCTCGGTATCGACCCCGCTTAATCAGAATTCCGAGTATCGTGAAAGCAGGCTTACGTAATTCCCCTTTTTTCTCTCTGTGTCTCCTGAAATATCCCCCGACGGACATCCGGCGAGGCGCGGTCGTGTCAGGCTGAAAGGAATTCGGGCGATAAAGGAAAGGCAAATAAAACCGAGTGAGCTGACGTTGACATAATGAGGCTAACTCGCCGGCTTCAACTAAAGTAACACGAATCCTTCTCCGCAAGGATACATATAATTGAAGGATTGACCGTGAAAATGAAAGCCCCTTTTAGCATCGATGTTACGAGAGAAGAATTTGGCTTGCGAAGTACCGGGTTCTCTCCCTCGGGCCGATTCGAAGGCGCCTCTATATTTGTTTGCGTCCGCCTCACTCCGTCTTAAATCGTGATTGCACGGCGAGCGGAGTCCCAGTCGATATTTCATTCCCTCGGTCATATCGAATGAAGAAAACAATCCGAGCTTTATGGCTCCCGTCTGGTAACTAGTTCCTCTATTATACAGTTCGACGACTTTTTCCCTGCGCTTCTTCTCTGGCTCCTTCCGCCTCGCATTACATCCCCCATTACCCAGCGCGTGCCGGCGAGCCCTATCTATTTAGTTAGCTCGCTCATTTGTTATACTTTGTACGATTCAGTTCCTTCCGGCGTCGGTGGCGCTGGCACGCACGTGTCGGGGGTCAAAAGTTCGAAGCACTCTACTGGCTCATTTCATTTGCCGTGAGGGGAACCGCATCGAAACACGTACACAGGTGAAAGATCACCGTGACTCGAAATGGGAGGCAGGCTGGTGAAACGAACCAACAGATTCGTGGTACTGCAATGTGGTGAGATGAAGAGCTCTATCTCGTTCGAGCGTTCCAATTAGAGGGAGGCATGTTGCCCGGCCGAAATAGAGGAGCGACCACGAGTGGTAGGAAAGTGTTTGCCGTCGCTTCGCAGCCCTGGCACGATCTTTACAAGTCTCTCGTTGAGAGAGAAGCCAAAGGACCTGGCTGTTCGTGTCGCCAGTGGGGAATAGCAAGGAAAGGCTCCAAGTTCTCGCGTGTCTTGTTGCGTGCAATCAATACGTAGCTACCGCAGCGGCTGCACGCAAGTGTTTCCTTACTCCTGTGTTAGCAATGAGCCCCTATTTAACAGTGTTTGCCCCGTCAAATCCACTTGCCCGCCTACTAGGCGGCAATGATCTTTACGAGATTAATCCATTGCTCTGATTGCGCGCGCCCCTTTACGATCGCGTAATCGCTCTATTCCGAAATTGCGATCAACCGTTCAAACTGAGCCGGAGCGACCGGTCGCTGTTAGTTTTTCCAGTTTTAGATTTTATACATTCAGCAGCGGGTCGGAGTCACGCCTGATTCCGAGCGGAGCACAGCTCGGACGGTATATGAAATTATTGGAAATGTTTTAACTCCGGGAGCGCACCGGCAGGGCAGCCTTGCTCGGAGCGAGCGAAAGAGAAACGAAGAGGGAGTGAGGGACGACGGTAGACAAGAGGGTGGGACCAGCGGGCAGGATTTTATTAAAAAGTTTTCGCAGCGCGAAAGCCGCCAAGATATACGAATCGGCAGAAGTAGGTATCACATAAAATGCATTCGCATTTTCATTGCTTTGAAAGTGGAGCGCGTAATTGCTATCAAGGCGAAGGAGCCGGCGCGAGGATTACCTTGTGGATCGGTACGCGCACTCTGTACTATATATACATATATACATATATATATTATATACGGTCAGGAAAGGGACGAAAGGATCGAGAGGGAGCAAGGGAGAGAGGGTGGAAATCTTTTCATCTTTCAGAGTTTAATAAAAACTGAATAATACATTGCTTACTTTTTTGCCTTACCGCTGCATTTATTCAAGCCGCTCGCGAACGCGCGCCGCGGCTTTAAAAGAGCGTTCCTCATTGTTGGCGCGGGTGAATAGGAATTCCCCGGCGCTCCTTCTCTCTCTCTCTCTGTCTTCCTTTTCCCACCCACTTCTAACGAGGAGAGGAGAGCGAGAGGGACGGGTGCGGGAGAGAGCGAGGATAAGTACTGGAATTGTTAATCCAGGTGGAGCACTTGACCGTTCAATTAGCTTTCATCCGACTGCTCGACGAAATTGCGCGAGCACCAGGATTCCTCTGTTCGTGACGAACGCATTAAAGCTGGCTGCCGGCTATCTGAGGTCATCGTTGCCAATTGAGAGGGCTTTGAGGCCTTGTATTTTCCTGTTTGCCCCATTGGATCTCCAGAAATTCCGCAAAGCAATGGCTGGATGGCTCGCTGCCGCTGGTAAATGACGCGGAGCATGGAGATACATGGCGTAAGGAGGGCGGCAACAACGGGCGTCGATGAAATATGACGGCGGCGGGGGCCGCGATCAATCACTGGGGAAACGGATCCATGGTCCCCGAGTGAGTGAGTGAGAGGGAAGGAAGAAGGCTTCTTTCGCGGGAGCGCGCGCGATAGGGAAATCATTTTTTCCATTTTCACGGCACATTACGCACCTGTTATCGGGCAGCTCGACACCCGGGATATCGACGAGCTGTCCCGTGTACAGGCGCGCGTCTGTAATGCGCCCTCCTCTCGAATTTACACGAAGCAATACCCTTCTTTAAGGGGGGGTGGAGGAGTACTCACACTTTTGCAAGGCTTGCTCCTATCGAGGAGCGGGGCTCCTTGCTGTTGAGCGCATAATATTTTCCGAGAGAGCTTTCCGCTCGTTTGCTACGTCAGCCAGGCCGAAGCATCCTCCGGCTGATAATAAATATTGGAAAGTTCGTGTGGCCCCTGCCCGCTTGAGACTCTTCTCGTTGCTCTCACTCTCGCACGAAATTCGCTAGTCCAAGAGGCATTTTTGCGAACGAGAAGAGCTTCGTGTCGTTTAGCAGGATGTCAGGCGTGCCGGGGGAAGACGGCACGCTTGGGACAGGCCGCACGAATCTCCGGAGGATAATCCCACGTGCAATCATGCCGACAGTTAGATGACGGGCTTGCCAGCATAAAGTTTCGAATCGATTCGTCGGAAGTATTTCTGTCGACTGACGAGATGGATATCAAGGTACAATTGAGGCCCGGTTGGATTCAGCGGGATATACTTTTAACGAGACATCGCCCCTCGTCAGGAATCCTGACGTTGAGCAAAGAAGGGCTCGGCCTGTCACTAGGAAAATGTCGATCACGTAGACCGGCAATTTAGCTCGATCTACAAGACAAATTCTGAGCGGCGACTCCTCGAGCGCATTCTCCTCCAACGGACACCCCGTATACTTCCTTCAGGAAGCTCTCGTCAGATGCATCTGCCAAGGACGAAAATCCCGGGAAAGTAGAGACCGATCGATACTTAGGTAACGAGTGAGAATTAGGGAAACGTCGATTATCATTTTGACACTGTGACGAGCAAAAAGCCGACAGGGTCAAATGGGAATCCGATCTGTGAATGGCGTAGTTTGCTGTTCGTCGCTGTCAGCGATCCAAACCGCCGGGAAAGAGTGGAAGGGAAGTGTACGTCCCTGGAAGGCGTTTTCGTTTGAATTTTCTCGGGTTCCCCCTCCCCCTTTGATCCGATTTATAACTCGCCCCGGCCAACTTTCCTTCTCATCGTTACTGCCTCCCTCACCCGCTCGCCCGCCGCTTCCAGAGTTTAGAGAGCTTCAGCTTGTAACGTTCTCGTACACACGTTCACCCACGTATATCATTTCCATTCCACAAATAGTACTCGTGTTAATAAACTTTGCTAAACCATTCGGCAAAAAATCGCGCAATCCCTACGACGGACGCGCGCGAGCTTATTAAATCTCGCGGCCGTTCTTTTTCTTTTTTCACTATTTGTTTTTCCCGCGCTAGGAACTTTCGGCCGAAAGTACTTAGAATCGGCAGACGCGCGCGCCCGCGCCCGCTTGGTAATTATCGAGTCCAAATTCAGCGAGGCTCGTGCTTCACTCTCACTGTAAAACGCGGCCCTCGAGAATCCAACCTAATTCTCCAAGCGTAAAATCGTTGTAAATTCGAGAATGTCTAGTAGCACGCGGTAGTAGTTGGCCGATAGGCGGACGTGAATTTTCATGCCAGAGAATATGAGGGATACGAGTGCCGCAGGATTAGCCGGATGCTGAAAGCAGCCAGCCAGCACTTTGTTCGCCGGCAACTTTCCACAGGCGAGTTTTGGTCAGACTATCAGTCTATGTACCATGTATGTGTACGTATGTGTGTGAGAGACGAAGAGGTACGAATTCACAAAATTACACGAGACAAACTGAGCGAGGGCGTGTCTGCGTACGTTCAAGCGGGAAAACTGATAAAACACGCGCGGAATTCGTGCGGGGTGTCCACCCGCGCGGCAATTCCGAGCGTATCAGGCTGTTGGATCGAGCATGTGAGAATCGCGTGCGTACACATACTGGCGGAAGTTAGTGCGGTTCTCGCGTGGACCTTTTATCTAGCCGATGCAATATTTCCCGGCGAGTGGAACGCGCTTCCTGGCCGATTTCGTGGAGCACGAACGACAGTGTTGGCGGTAG
Organism: Ectemnius cavifrons; assembly: GCA_964023945.1. Lineage (NCBI taxonomy): Eukaryota > Metazoa > Arthropoda > Insecta > Hymenoptera > Crabronidae > Ectemnius > Ectemnius cavifrons. Next base: position 5,623,767 of record OZ030385.1, on the reverse strand, counting down.
AGTGTTGCGACGCGAGCCTCGAGAGAGCAAGGTACGCCGGTGGTAGTCGTTACCGAGGGTAGCACGGTTCACTTGGCAGCTTAGGCAACTGATTGGATTTCATGAATGCCCCTGCGAGCTGGTTAGCACGAGAGCACGCTAGCGGCGATTTTCGCCCTGGATTAAAAACAAAATCGGCTCCGAAGCTTCCGCCCCACTGCTTTCGACCAAGTTCGTTGTATGTTTGTATTTGTATATGATGTTACCAACGCGCACTGGTTAATACGAAGCCCTCTCGCTAGCGAACACAGTGCAATTAATAGCTTTAACGCGCTACTGTCCTCTCGTTTTTCCACGCCCTCTCTCGCTCTCCTCTGCACACTTTAGTTCCATGTGAAAGGTCACGTTTCCCTCTTCTATCTCTCTCGAGCCGTTTATTTCGCGGTGCGTTAATTTCCCTGGCGAGGCGGTGGCGCCCGCAAAACGTGCCGGTTAATATTAATAAATGATAATTGAGTCGGGGCCAACGTTTTTAATTATCGTCCCTCGCGATATATCGGGGCCCTCGCGTATTAATGAGCAATTTGCAGTTGGCTCGGGCTTTCTCTTTTCACAAGTAGAAGGAGAGAGAGAGAGAGAGAGTGAGAGAGGGCGCGCGCGCGCGCGCCATGAATGGAACACGAACCCGTTCATGCTTACTTCGATATTTTATTGCGAAGCATTAGAGTGCGATTTCATTGGCCGTAATCGCACCGATAATGTTCCACGGTACTTTTCCCACTGGTGCATCAGCCCAGAGTGTGATAATGAGTGGCCGATCGATCAATTCTTACGCACCGTTCGTTCATTCAGCGATTTTCTAACAGCACGATGTTCGACATTTGTCGATCGACGAAAGGAATTGCTGAAAAATGGAAACGCTTTCGATAGTAAATCATCATGCAGAAGGTAGCGCTGAAGGGAATACTCTTCTCCGGGTGGTAACCGAATTACTACGGATGACATTAGGTGGAGATGAACGATTGACGTAGATTAAGAGTTTGATGGACGTTGGGAGGCTGCGGGCTGGGAGTTCTCGGACGCGTTTTGTCCTTAGCTTTCCGCAGATGCGCTAAAAACTCGGTCACTCGATCGATGTGCCGCGGCTCACGCTTTATTCTCGGGCGTTCTACGTCAAAGAAACCTCGAAAGTTGCAAGGAGACTTGAAGATGCCAGGATATTCGACGGTATTCTTGAACCCAGAGATCACGAACCGGCGACGATTTATCATACGAAGGAACCGGCGTGTTTCAGGGCGTCCCACCCATTGTCTCGGCAAGTGTTTCCTTTGAAGGGGGTACGCGTTGATACCCGAGTAAATGATCGTGCCGGTAATTCGCAAGAGCTCATGCGCGGTTACGCCACGCTAGAGCAACAATGGACAGCTGCTGGCAGAGCTGGAGTAACGGCTTGGTTCAAAGGGCGCCGGCCATTCTCTAGTGAGTCGAGGATGCACTCTAACTGCATGCGAAAGCGGCCGTGCCAGGGTGTACGGGGTACGTTAACCACACACAGAGACGCGCGGACACAGCGACACGCGGTGCCACGCCGCCAGTCTCTCACTTCAACTGCCGAAACTGACGCCGGCGCGCACACCCCGGGCTAATTAACAATTCAAAGTTTGGCTACTTGCGCTCTCGCCGCTCTATTTTCAAGCGTAGCCCCAGCCGCTTTGCGCCGAATTAATACGCCCGCCAACTACGAACACCCTACTAATTCTCCGCCAAAACCTTGCCGCATTATTTGCCGAATAGATTGGGTATATGACATACTCAGCATTTCATACAACTTGTTTCTTCTGTATGAAGATCATTAGCGAGTTGAAAGATTAGAGACACACAGTATGGTTAGAAGCTCGGCTTGGAAATAGAGAGATCGTTTCTAGTAGTTCGGTAGAGGATCCAGTGACAGGTGGGCCTGTAAATTCGAAAAGGGATGATTGGGAGCTAGTGCGGCTAGCTGGGCTGACGGTATCGCGACCCAATTCTCCGCCACCCGTTATTTCGTATCTTGGCCAATTATCACGCGACGAACAGCTCGCGTAATTGGCTACTTCAGCAATTTAATACAGAAATACAGGCGAGCGGCTGTTCTCTTCTCCCGTTCTGTTACATTGTCTCTGGAAGGGACTACTAGCCGCTCGACATAATAGACGTTTGAAATCATGTCATTACGCTAGATTGTAATTTAGTGCGAGCATAGTAACGTAATAACGTAAAGCGTATGAACGTATTAATGCATCGAGTTAACGACGACGAGTCGCTCCACGTGCCACACACTGTGACACCACATTCTATACGATCCAAAGAGAAATAACGAGATATATACATATATATATATGTATACTATATAGAGAAGAGGACGCGGGAGGGAATTAACAATTCAAAGTTTCGGCATGCTGCGAGAACAGAGCAGCTCGCGTGTGTCCCAGCCAGGGTGGCCGGCCATCCTGGCGAGTCTATGCGAATTAACGCGGTTTTATTGAATTATTCAGCAGCAGCCGACGTGGACGTGCCGCTTTTTAATCGCGGTAGATCCTCCGGAATGCTAGGGCTTTCCCTGCTCTATATATCGCCCCCCCACCCCAAGCTTTTGCGGTGGGCGTTCAATGCAAATGGTAAGCGATACAAAATACTCGAGGCTGACCACGCCGCACGATATGAAGCCGCATTGCCGCCCCCTAACTCTGTCTCTCTTTCACTCTCCTTCATTCGCTGCGTTCTCATCAAGCAATATTTCAGAGGTCACTTGCTTTTCGTGCTAGTTCTCTGCCCCGTTCCCGAAAGACTCCTTTTGCATTTTTCACCCCGCCCAGAAGTGGCTGGCTTGTTCTCATAAAAACGTTCGACCCTCTCTTTAGCATGGTATGGAACGCATTCTGTAACCGAGGCCTCCACGATTCTCCTCTCAGAATTGATAGGATCTCGGTGCACTGGGCTCCCTACTTACATGTAGCTACACGCCATTAGGGAAGGCAAGGCCCTGCCGTGCCAGTAATTATTCTGAATAAGACCGGGGATGTATCCCGGGCGTGCGTTTCCCCTGCAATTTCGATAATTCCATAAAGTACAAGGGGATTTGGAACGGGTCTTGGCAGGAGCGCGTGCGATAGGGCGGCCGTTTGTGAGATAGCCGAAATTTTGGAGCACCTGTAAAAGGCGGCTGAAATCTCGAATAATTGAGAGCGAGCATATACGCCCTTTCCCAGAGAACCGGGCTCCAATTTCCCAAGTTATTAGAAGTACCGCACGTGCCCCGGATTACATCAGATAAAATCTAGCCACGTGACCGAGCCAGGACATATCCCTTGTGTCTCATCCGAAACACTTTTAAGGAAGCCGTGGCTTAAGTTGCACGATAAAGCAGCAGCCAGTTCAAGAGAGAGCAGAGATAACAGAGAGAAGAATCCAAGCACAATGTGATAGCATCAGGACTTCTCACTTTGAAAAAGTCTCATTAAACTCGCTTGGCAAGGGGTCACTCGTTCCCATCGGAAGTAGTGCTCCAAAAAATGGTGAAGTCACTCGCGAGAGAGGAATTCGCTAAAAGTAGGCTAGAAAAAGGTCTCTGTAGAAACTATAGACACACAGCCACACACATAGTAGTGGGAGTATAGGTGTGGTAGGTCGAGGCAGAGTGCTCCGGTCAAAACGGCGCCACACGCGGAAATGACGGTCTGGAGCGATGAAAATCGAGGAATGGTAGGACGCTATAGGAAGAGATGAGAAGAGGAAAGGGTTAAAGTGAGTGAGTGAGAGAGAGAGAGAGAGAGTGAGAGGGGAGTGGTTTTCTTCGTGGAGGCTGCATTTCGATGTAATTTCCTGGAAAACGTGGAGTTCGAGAGGGCGTATTGTGAGGCGGGTGGACGCTCCGCTTGGCTCTGCTAGTGAGCGCGAATAGGCGGTGGGTGGGCTCGTAGGCTTGATGGCATTAAACGAGATTTACTGGAAATAGGGCGGCCGGTGCCCGGGCACACGCTGGACCGAGGCAGGCGCACCGACTCAGCCGTTTTAGGATAACGAAATGTATGGCTGATTGGTTATAACAAGTGATTGATGCCATTACTGATTCTCGCACGCGCGCAGCACGTATGTCCCATGCGGCGGGAATTATCTATGCACATTGTACAGCATTACCTCTACTCTCTCACTCTCTCACTCACTCCGCTAGTTGCCGATTCTCCAACATTAGCGGAGTGGTGTTTGCCAGGCAGGAGCGCATTGATAGCTGGATTCGTGGGAGTACCGTCCGGCAGCCGCAGTAGCGACGCTGCTAGTGGTATCGTGCTCTCTCCCCCGAGCTTATCGGCTGATTAGCATACCGAATGTCCCGTAATCTCGGCCTGCTTATCAGAAAAGAACTAGACCGAGCCGCGTGTAATTTGCTCTCCGACGGATAGACCGCTAATTCGTCGATTTGCATCGGGCATAGGCCGCCGTAGGTGTACACGCGCAACCCTCCATCGCTCTTTCTCTATGTTTGCGCGCTCTATGCGGCAGACCTTCGAGGATGTTTGACCCCCCCTCTGTGTTCTGCCAATTGTATGCCGCGCGAATAACCATCTATCCGTATGTATAACCGATTACTAGTAGCGCCTCCCGAAATTTCCACCCTTTGAGCGAATACTTTCTCACTGGCAATTGCTCTCTGTGCAGCTGGGATCATCGATGAAAGCGCATCATTTCTTCGGCATGCTTTCAGCCGTTTCAGCCGATTGTAACAAAGCGAAAGGGCAGAACCACAATAAATTTGTAGTAATAATCGCGCTCCTATTTTACGCGCGTTGGTTCGCAACGAACATCGCTTGTTCGCATTATGCGGTGACGGTCGAGCCTGCGATTTCATTCGAGTGCCGCCGGTGCTGAACACACGGTGAACTGATTGAAAATCGAGCGTTCAGAACCACATTACTGCCATTGTTATCGTAGCCATTATTAGATATAAAGTTTGCGCGGACGGTGCCGTTAATTTACGGTGGTTCGTTTCGCAATCGTCGGAGAAAATGACCGTGAGAAATAGTCGGCTTCCCAATGGGCGCAGTCTCTCCGCTAGAGCCACTTTCCGCATCAAGCACGAAACTTTTTTACGGTTCCTTAAGTAAGCTCTGTAATCGTTATTGGTTCTCTCGAACTTCCTTTTCAAACGGCGACCTAATTACACGCAATTGAGCTTGAGAACGCGCGCTCTCTCCACGCGGAGTTGTCGGTTATACTATGAGAAGGAGTCCATCAATAATATCGACGAATATGTATACATGCGAAGCGTGCCTATTTCGATCGACATAATGAATTCTCCTCGCCGGAAATGACAAGTGTGACAGCATGACGTTTCTCCTGGATGGATCCATGCGACTCGCATCATCATTCTACATACTCAAGGGTTTCCACGAGCGTGCACTCGGCCAGGGGCAATATATTTTTCCGCAATTCCCAATTCGAAGGTGTCCGATGGAAAAGTAGGAGGGAGAGAGCAAAGGAGGACGTTCCAATAAGCAACGCGGGGTACTAGAAGTGTGCCGAATAGCTGGAAGCGGTAGGTGCAGTGCTCGTGGGGGACTACTTGATATTCCACACTGCCAGCCACTCAGACAGCTCGTTGCACTCGGATGTACGTGCTCGCGATAGATCGCAGGCACATTTGAAGCGAGCATCTAACGACAATGCATCTTAACAACCGACCGCACACTTCCGGCCACAGGAACGAACTGTCCCCCGGACTTAGGTTGTCGGTGGGGCGCGGTACACCGGGGGAAATAATAACCGGAAGCAGGCCGTGACCTCCGCGTACAACGGCGACAATGACGTCGGCATCATAAATTCGGCTGCGGTACGGCATAATGCCTCGTAATGTCTGGCAGATTCCTCCTTTACACCGGACTACGAGTCTCTGTTTCTCCGATGCGCGCCGTGAAATCACCAGGCACAGCCACTCGATCTCAGTGAAAAATAATGCGAAATGCTCCGAGAGAGCCTGGTGATTTTGAGTAGGGTTTGGCGTCGAGTGTCTGTCGACCACAATACCCTGCAATCTTGTCTCCGTCTCCCATTCCCTCTCTCAGGGCATACCTCTTGCTTCATCCTCTCGTTTCCTCGCCTGACACCCTCGCTTCTCCTCTATCGTGATTCCCCCCTCGTCTACATTCACGCTGCCGCGCCGAGCTTTTTCATTTTGGCCAAGTTTTTTCGTTTTTGCGCGTCAGCCGCGGCCTGGCCGCGTTATATCTGTCGTCGGCTGACAAGCTGTGATCGATCCTGCCATTGAGACGCCTCGTGCGAGGCGCCGACATTCGTGCGAGCTATCAAAACAGCCTGGCGCACGACGGTGCAACACCACCGGGTGGGTGTCCCCCTCCGAACCTCGTCGTGCCATCCAAGCGCCACGTGCACGAGAAAATAAATTGACGCGCGTAAACATCCGCACTCTCTCGCGATCGCATATTTGCCGACGCAATATTGATATGAAGGGAGCACACCGTGCACAACTTCCGTTCGTACACTAGTCCTTCGTATATTTGCCCAGCGAGTCCCCCAATAATCAGATATAGCCGGTAGGAACCGCACAGTTTTCCTACGAACTCCAGCCGGCAAAATTGGCCGCTAAATTAATTTCCACCGGTGTCACGCGTGCCGACAAGGTCAACAGTAATATCTGCGACCCTTTTTCAACCTTTGGTTTAATCGGCCTGGGGCGAGGCGTGCCAGTTAACGCATTACGCCGAATCCAGTGGCGCAAGTGGTATAAGTAAGCCATTAGTCAGCCGCTGTCGCCCTTTCTCTTGATTAAAATCCAATTACGCGCACCGTATCACTGCCGAAGGCATTCAGCGTATGCTTTTTCAACTAAAATTCACTAACATTCGCATACGCTACCGTTGATTTAATTAAAAAAAAAAAAAATACATTTCATCATAAATATCATTGAAAACGCACTGTCTGGAGGTGAACTGATTGAAAGGCTGTGCTTGACACCAGCCGACGCTTTGCTCCGAGTTCTAAAGACGAGTCGACAATAAACGCTCGCTAGTGACATCGCTGATAGAGGCTTTAATTATATCCTGCGTCAGAATGTGCCATTCGCAGTTTACAATCCTGGTAATTAAAGAGGGAAATAGCGAGGGATGAATCGCGCCGCGTTCGAAGGAATGGAAAGCGGAGCTTGCTACGCGAGGGAGCTTACGAGAAGTAGCTGGGCTGATGGTGCAATGTTCATTAGCAGTAGACATATGTATGTATAATTCCCGGAGCTCGCGGACCCAATTGCACCGGGTATAACGGGCTGACGGGTAACAATGGGCAAGGTAGCCACAGCCAGTATTCTTTCTACCCTTGTTCCGGTAGTTTCTGACGGTGTCTGGCCAGTGTTCACCCATCCGTTCTTTCTCTCGGTGTGTGTCTGGCTGACGGGTTCTTGGCCGGGCGACGACTTGGGAGTCACTCAACCATACATCACGACTTCCACGCCAACGGAATCGATCAGAGCCTCGTCATCGAGCAGGCAGATATAATGTGAGCTGATACAGAGTTCATCGGATAACGACGAAAGACAGAGCGAGTGAGAAAAAGGCTGAGAGAAAATTCGCGAGAGAACAGGAAAAAGCCCTGGCGCACCTGCACTTGGCACAAGGACAATAGTTGGCCGATCACGTGTACGCCGGTCACGGTGCATCGCTCTGCTTGGAGAATCTATTGTCGTGGTGCCAAGTGCAGGTGTGCCTGGGACTTTTTCCGGCGCTCCTCGCCGAGGCACTCGGCTCAGGTGACTTATGAAAGGTAGATCAGCTTGGATAAAACTCACGCCGAGGAAGATCTTAGACTTGGTCTCCTCTAAGAATTCTTAGTACCTATCAAGTATGAATGTTGGATGAACGTATCGTTAGTTCTCAGAGTAGAAAATTAATCCAGCGAAATATAACGACGGTCCTCGATGATGATGGATGTAAAATTAATCGCGCGCCTTCGGGTACGTGCCGCCAAGTTACTTCAGCGATTACGTCGTAAGAGGTAGATATATGGGGAGCTCTTGGAAAGTTCTAAAGATCAAAGTCCTCGCCTAAGGGTCGCATACACTTTATAGGAGCTTTCGTCGGCGAGACGTGTCAAACTCGCGTGCTCATACCGAAGGAGGCTAATTCTATTTATTTATACAGTTAGCTCGGTCAAACTTTTTCATCATACGGGACACCTTCGCAAACTTCACCCTGACATTTCGCTTGTGTATGTGTGTCTGTGCGTGTGTTTTTTTAGTGAGTAGCTAGCCTCTATCGGGCGAGTTTGCGCTTAAAGGGATTTTGAAGAGATCTAGATTTTATTCAGAGAATAGAGTATACGTGAGGCACCGTGCGGATCTAGGATGGTAAAGTGGATCTGACATAGGTGTATGTAGTCACGCGTGTATGCACATAGGCGAGCATACAAAGGGTCCTAGGCCCTTTGTTTAATTCGAACGGGCCGTAATCAATCGATGACCCGCCAATTACCGGCTTCTGTCTTAATTGGCAAACATGCCTCGGCGAAATGAACGCTACCGGCTAGTCTTCGATGCCGAATTCCAATGAGCTCGAGCTCGGCCCAAACTGTTCGGTGATCTCGGCTGGAGAACTATAGGGAAACAGAGTCATTTTTCCCCTCAACCAGTACCGTGTACGAACAAAGCCTCGAGCTTTTCTGGAAATGAGGTTTGAATATTTCAAAGCACCCACAGCGGAAAGAGAAATTTTTCGACTCCCTTTTGCCGCTTTCCTCTGTTTGTTTCCCTTGGAATTCAGCTGCCACACGCTGGAATCAGCGATTAAATGGAAGGCAAGCTTCCAACGGCACTCGGTCCAAAAATCCCTTGTGATTCTCGCACAAGTGTGACAGAGAAAGATGGCCGCTTGCAAATTTTGCATACTTGTATTCTCTCGGGGTTCATGTACTTCTCTTTTAATTCAAAAGAAAATCCTTAGCTTTCTGGAATGTCCAAGTAAGTATACATGCGAGGCTTATCGGCAGTTGGTGCAATTTCTTGTTAGCGTGTACTAAGAAGGGAATCGCATGGAAGTGTCATTTGCGGGTGGAGCTTTACGAGGGTCACCATTCCTCTCGTCAAAGCTACGTGCTTTACCCCTCAGCCGTACGCCCGACAAATAAGATCGTAATCCTCCCGCTGCATTTTCTGCATTATGATTCTACGTTGAGATTTACGGGCCGAGGCGGAGGAGCTGGCTCTGCCCCGCCATATGCGACATCGTATACATATTTTACACACCGGGCAAAACGAATGTACACGCAAGATATGCATGCACATATGCTCGGCCGCTCGTACGCGCCCTCTCGCGTTCTCCCGGTTGTTTCCGCTCCTGACGCGCAGCAACAGAAGAAACGACAAAGTTTTAACGTGCCAGCCGCACCCGGAGTGTAGACTGGAAAATAATTTAATGAGTTAATTAAGTCGGAATTAATGTGACGTTTTAACGTGGAACAGCTAGCAAAGGGCAACCCCTGCGAGCTTTGCTCTTTTATCTTGGAGTTTCGAGCGGATTGCGAGAAAGACCGAATAATTGAGACCCGCGTGAGTGTGAATCCGGAATGCGTATGTGAACGTTGTTGCCCAAGAGAGGAAAACAGGAAAAGAAGTTGAAGGTCTCCGCTAACGAGGGCACAAAGTTACCATAAATAGGGCACATGGACTTAGTAAAAAATAGCTTAACGAGACGTGAACTAACATCGAAGTGTTTAAAACAACATTGTTCATGTTGGTTATATGCTATCGATCGAGTTTCTATTCGCATTGGCCTGCCGGTCAAGTACTGATGCGATATACGTATCATCTATGCACACAAAAAATATTAACAGTCCCCGTCAGTCACTCGAGACGACGCAGACACTTCGCTCTCTTCAATTGTCAAGCCAGGCAGAGCGGTATTTAATGCGGCGGCGCGGAGGTTCTCGGAGATGCGGCATGAATTTTTTGCGCGATGACGGAGCATTCATAGTGCATAGTGCATGCGCTCTCTCGTCGTGGCTTGACAGTATTCCGATATTATCTAAGGCCTTGGGCAAACAAGCGTCGGCCTCCGCGCTCATAATTAAGTGGCAAGGGCGCGGGTGCATTAATTGGAGCATTAAAAGTTTCCTTATAATCGCGGTAGGAGTTCAAAGCTAATTAGGGAATCTTCGCCCGGCTTAATTACATTTATAGACCGTCATGGAGAGCTATACTTGGCGGACAAACAACATTAAGTTTTCCATACTAGCACAACTATAACCATGCATTGAGGGAGTTGTCTTCCTGAAATAAACATTTATTCCTAGGCAGGAAAGCGGGTATAGCACTCAGAAATTTCAACTAACGAGCTCCGGCACGTTCATTCGGAGTCCTCTTAATTCACCGTCCTAAGAGAAAAGGCGGTACTCGTTCTTACCTTGCTGCTACTAGAGAACATTGCACTGCTTTTTTCTCGACAGTCCAGGAATTAATTGATGAGTAGGCGCGCGCTGGATTCGACATGTGACAAGTTCCTATGGAAGGAAAGGAGTATATCTACTCTAAACGGTGGGATACAGAAGAGAGGGCCCAGTTGTATTCTCGATCGAAATTGACCCGAATTCGAGGGTAAATACAATAATGTCGTGAAAGCGGAGACCTTTCGGATCGAGATAGGAGCACGCGATTCCGGGTGGGAGTACTTTCCTAGCCGTATAATGCGTCTTTCAATGGGCAAGCTGCTTTTCTCCGCGGAACTGAAAAATACAGGCTTTAGAGGGAGGCTCTCTCTCCTCGTGTGTAGTCTCGAACAAAGGCGCATCCCTTTCTCGCCGTTTCTCCGTGAGAAAGATGGAGAATGGGAGCGCGAGAGAGATAGCTCCGGGTAGAAGCGAGGGGCCACGTCTTAGAAAGAAGGAACTCTCGTCGTCGTCGCGCGGAACTCTCTAATGGCCGAGATTTTTGCGACGCTCGGCATATTGCTTTAAGTAGAAAGTTAGTGAGCATCCGTTTTCCAAGGAGAGCGAGAAGAGTGGGAGAGAGGGGGGGGAGAGAGAGAGAGAGACGAGGCTTTCTGGCCGGAGAAGATAAGTAAGCCGAAACGCCCGGCGGCTAAATGAATTCGTGCAGTTAGCGCGGCCACCGTAACTAGTAAATAATCACGCGAGCCGAGTGCACACCGACACACCCTCCGTCCTCGTAAGAGACTATTAAGTTCCTCTTAACCACCGAGTTCAGGAGTCATCGAATGAAACTTTTAAGCTAGCGCGGTTGCAACCAGGCTTCGTAACATAGTTGTCCAGGAGTCGTTGATATATCCGAGAAGAAAGAAGAAAGAGAATTCTAAGGTGTATTTCTGTTGGGAGAGGCGGTCGATATAAACGGGCGTCGTGTTGCAATGTGCCTGAAAAGTAGATAGAAGGGTTTGAGAAACGAGTTCGTCGATGGTAGACGACCATTTGCCGCATTCCCCCTTTCATATGGAGAAACGTAGGTGCGACAGACGCGCGCTCTCGAGAGATCGATGCCCGTGGAAAGGGACACTTATCTTCAAATGACTGTAACAGCCCTCGATGTGTAGGCGGCACGTGCACATCGGCAAGTACGGTCTACTTGCATTAGACGCACCTCAATAGGCAGAAGTGATGACACCCGTGAGAAGAGTGTCACCCGATTCCCTCTGACAGCCATTACGTGTGATTTTGTGTCGCCTCTGCCAGCCTACACTTCTAGTGCGGCCAATTACTGGTCACGAAATCGTCAGCCCTTCATCGTAGGAATGTCGCTCCTCCCTCTGATCTTTCAAGTGATCCTTCTACTAATTGACTATTCGCTTCGAGTCGATCTTCACAATATATCTGGCAAAATATAGCTGTTGAAAAGCTGTGTTGACCTCCTGACATTTGTAATCGAAGAAGATTTTATTTTCACGGTAGTAGGTGATCATCTGATTATTTGGTGGGTCAGTAAACAAATAGGTTCGATATAACGCGAGACTGGCGTCAGAAATGTCGCGCGGCAGATCCCTTGGGTTCTACCTCCTTTTGGATTTTATCCTGAAATGGAATCAAAACTGTTATCATTGGATGTAATTTGCGCCAATTAATGGAACGTCTATCCTTCTTGATTTCACATGTCGAGATTGTCGTCACTTTGCTATATCTAACCATTTTATTTTTAAGCACCAGCTGAATGCATTCTGTAATCTGCTTTCTTTCAACCCGCTAAACGGCGGTATTCTAACATTTTTGTTTGCCGACATATTACCCGAGACTTTATGACCCAGGACAGCCCGATAATTGGTACGATTAATTAGTCGGGGCGACACTTTAAATCGTCGGACGATTGCCACCTTATCGGGCTATTGTGTGTTGGCCGAGGCATGGCACACTGGGATAATGGTACGGTTAGCAAGCGCGTGAGAATGGCTCTTCGCTATTGCCCAATAAATAGCTGCGGTGGTCGATAATACCGTTTGGGTCGAACAAAAATTCTAACATGCTAATCGTGAGATTAATTCGAATTAGATTTATTTCGTGTTCCTTTCCAATTCGAGAGTGGCATCTGGCAGTTCTCGACCAAACACTCGAGAATGTTCCTCCACTCGAAAGGAGTCCCGGTCGAAACGAGCACTGCACATTCCACACTCCCGGCAGATCCCCAGGCTCCAGATTGATTTTACGAGTGCCGCTTACTGCATTGGGGATATAAAAAATACCAACGACCAGATACTTGGCCGAGTGGTTTCTACCGTCGCCTTAATTTCATTGGCGTGACAGTACCACGGCCTGCTCTAGTTTCTAGAGCGGCACTGTACATTAGCCGAATCCTCCACTCCCCGAAATTGAGCCTTCTTCCAGAGTATCCTACATAGCCATGGTAGTCCTAGCCCTACGAGGACATTTTATTGTCCTGGCTTGAAGGGCGATCGACAGTATCGATCTACTGGTACGAGCGTGCACTATGTAGGCCGGAAAGCTTTCGAAACCTGGCATACGAATGGACATGTCATTCTGTGTTCAACTTTAGTGTCGAGCGCATCGAGCATGAGAGAAACACCATCACCGCTTTATAAAAGACAGCGAACAATTATTCTCATTATCAGGAATCGTGTTTGCACTGTGCAAAAGGGCTTCTCTCTCTCTCTCTCTCTCTTTCCCTTCACACCTTCTCTCTCTCTTTGGTGCTTGTGTTATCCCGCTTCACGCGTGCTCGCTTGTCTGCCGGTTGGCGATGCGTCCGCTTTAAAAGCAGGCCCTTCCGCCCCTAGATTTCCATAGCGGGCGTCGGCTTTATCTTCGTTTCCATTCGTTTCGGCCGGAGCCTCGTGCTTCGAAACTGCGCGTCTATCTATCACCGGAGGCCAGGACGAAAACGGGGGCCCTCCATTTCTCTTTCCTGCAACTGTGCATCAACGTCCGGCCGTCCGTTGGAGCGTTAACAGGGAGCGCAATGCCCGCTCGTAAAGTGGCGGGCGAACACGTAGCTACGGTAGCCTTGGGTACCATATAGAGCAGGAATCGGCAGCGCCTATATAGACAGTGCACGGCTTTAATGGGAAACGCACCACGTAAATGACCCGATTGCTCGATCAATGATCGACGCGATCCCATTTTCACCACAAACTCGCTTGGTCCTTTCCCGCTTGGCCAACTAAAGCCACCAAAGTAAAAAGACGTTCGCCCTCCAAGAACCCAATCGAGCACCGGACGCGAGCTGAATCCGAGGGATAATCGTTTCTGCTGGCTACGGTAGAACCTGCCTTTATCTTGTACCAGGGAGTACCACATCACTGGCACCGAGTAACGTAGTGGGTAAATAGGTTAATGATTTTACGCTGCTTAGCGGTATCGTAGATCAGACGGGATTATGGCCGCCCTGTGCTTATCCTGTGTACAAAGATCCCAGGATTTTCTTTCGACGGTAGGATGGGGAGTAGTTTTGCCAGGCAAGTTTCTTGTCGAATAAAGGATTCCGTAGGATAGGAATAGTCGGGTAGAGAGGGAGGTTGGGCAAACGTTGTCGATCAGCTCCCATCGGAATCACTTTGCTTCTTGATCACCTGCGAGAGCTAGGAGAATCCCTTTATCCCCGGTCACGTGCGCGCGCGTACTGCCACGGGTAAACGAGGAGCAAAGGAGGAGTCGGTGGCGGGAGAGATTTATTCGACAATTATTGCCATTATCGAGCGTTCCGAGTTCATGGTTTCGCAGTGGACAGGCTTAATGGCGGATGCCGGGGCTAAATGACCCATCGATGGAAGCTGATTGTGAGTCGATCGGGCGGCACTGCCGGCCAGCACCGGCTTTCAGCGAGCACGCTTTCCTCTCGTGCTCGGAGAGCAGACTCTGGAGTGCTCGACTCTGCCTGTCTGGTCACGTATTCTCAAAAGAAGCGGAGAAATCGCTCGGAGGAAGGAGCAAGTCGGTCGGAGAAGGTCCAGCCACCCCCTCGGGAGTAATGGAACACCGATAGATCGCACTACTCTCGTGTCACGCTCTCCTTCCTCTTTCTGTTCTGAACGAGCGCCGCCGCCGCCACCACCGCCGCCGCCACCGCCGACGAATTGCAGCCAAACCCAGTAATCACTTGTTCCGGACGCAGCTGATCCTGAAATTGGTTTTTTATGGGCGGCCTCGTCCGTCATCCCGAGAAATGACCCCGGAGAGAAAGGGTGCCGGCAATGGTTGGTGGCACCGTGGCTGCTGGCGCGTTGAGAAATGTTACTTTCACGAGTTAAAGAACGATCGTCCCTTTTTTTCCTGACTCGCCTTTTGCCCTGCGCTACTTCTGGCCCCTTCGGTAACTTTTCCTTTCCCTGGCACGAACACATAGAGCAATAATCGCGGCCGCCGAGTAACTGAAATATTGTACGTCCAATGAATAATAACAGAGATCGTCGGAGGTAGCCGCAGCGTCACGCCAGAAGAAAAGCATGATTTAATTAGCCGCCTCTATTTCCCGGAGGAAGGCGGGTGGTAAGAAAGGAATGCTGTGTTTTATTGTGCGATTCGCTTCCCCGGGGCTGAGAGAAAAGGTAAGGAAGACGAGAGAGCAGAGAGCGTTCGGCCTGCCCAGAGAAAATTACTTTCCACTGCATACAAAACGAAGGTTGAGCCTCCGCGCAAAAATATCGCGTGACTTTTCCCGGGTCTGAACTTGAAAGTTGACAGTACAAGACGCCTCAGGCATTGCGCAAGCTTTCTCTCTCTCGTACCTTTCCCACCCAACCTCTCTCTCTCTCTCTCTCTGTTCGTCTTCCTTTTAGCTGTGCCGGTAGTTCGTGGCGAAAGAAGCCCAACTGAAACTCTGTTTAACCCCGTCCGGGGTAATCAAGGCTCGTGTGAAGAGGCGAAATGGAAAGTGCTCCGCGGAAAAGTGTATTTATGACGAGCCACCGAAATTGCGCGCCCAGCCATTCCAACTGGCCGAATTCTCTCCCTTTTTCACTTGCTTTTTGCTACTATCTCTACTCCCTCTCCCTCTCTCTCTCACGCTCGCTCTCGCATCCATCTATCTCGCGAGCTGGATTCGAGGCGTAATGTATTGTGCCCCAGGGCGCGAAGCGACCCAAGACAGATTGCGTAGTCTAGCATACGGCGGGAGCACGTTGCCCCTGGGGTAGCTACCCCCTTCGGGACGTTACACGCCGCCCCCTCCAACCCCGGTGTCACAGAGAGAGATTGAAAAAAATATGTGAAACTATTCCTCCCTTCGTTGACTCCTACGATTTACAACCTGCAAGCGTGTCCTTCGTCCTCCCCGAGCTATCCCATACATGCAACACTGTTACCAGTTATCTCATTCGTTCCTCACTGTCACCATCGAGACAATACCAACGCTTTACGCCCGGGAAATCGGATTGCGATTCTCCGCTTGCGAATTCTTCCTGGCTATCCTCTGTTAATGAGGCGTTGTGAACTGGGCGCAATTAGTAAAGCAGGCCGATTATCCGGGCCCGATATCTTCGCCGAAAGAGAGAAATATATATATTACGGGCACAATTGGAACCGCGCTCTTTTCACCCCTTTGGCGCCACGCCAGCCGCACTACCCTGCCATCCTTTTCAGCTAGGCGATTGCCCTGCACTGATTCTCTTTATTATACAGGGCCGCGTGCCTTTTTACTTTTCCCGTGAAACGCCGAGGGTTGAAGGCATCTCTCGGGGCGGTCCCGAGGCCGAACAAACATCGGTAACTTCCCGTTCAATAAATGTCCTCCCCTCCCCTCCCCTCGTCTCCAGCCGATATTGCCAATTGTATCGCATATTAACTGGATACCAATTGCATCCAGTCAATTCTTTAGCAGTTCATGCACGAACAAGAGCGACAAATCGACTGAAAATTTGACGGACGAATACCACTTTTTATCCCTGCTGGAGAGAGATATATATATATATATTGTCGAGAGCGCAGAATTCGATGGATGGTTGGACTTGTGGGAGAAAGGGAGCTACGGGAAAACGATAGATTGACCAGAGGTAGAAATCTCGAAGTGAGAGGGCGTGCCGGCGATGGGTGAAGTATATTTTCGAAAAGCTTGACCACAAGCCGTAAGTGGTATTCCGTGTTTCAAATGAGTCGGTGCCACAGCACACCAGGTACACCAGCAGTTTGCCCTCACTTCCCCCGCCTCATACATCTCTCTTTAGGCGGATCGGTAACGCTAGCCTGCAATCCTTTAAGACCCTTTCCGTATTCCATGGCCGTGCGCTCTCCCTCCAAAGCCTTCTACTAGAGATTGGAAATATCTTGCATCGATCGCTCGAATATTTCGAAATTCTATGGGGCCACTCGCTCGTTCCGTCCACGAATGATAGTTGGAAGGGTACTTGCTCAATCAAGAGACCGCAATATTCGAATAGATGTTTCGTGCCGTTCTCCGATCGTTATATGGGAATTATTTCAGCCGAATTCATTGGCCAGCCCCACTCGAACGGTAACATTTTTCGAGAATCACGATGGGGAATCATTTCGAGTGGAATACTGTTTGTACATCGTTACTCGTCACGTTCGCTCGCGCGCTTGCGTATTCTCGATATGTTTGCGAAGCTTGTATTTATATTTTCGAAGCGCGCGCGCGCGCGCGCGCCTGCGACCACCTCCTCCCTCTCCAACCCCTGACCAATGAAGTGCGATGAATTTGGCATGCAGTGACACGTTTGAAAAGTACGATCTTTGACCTAGAATTGGTCGGTAGTGGAAAATAACCACGGTGATTATAAATTCCTTGCTCGACGATCCATTCAACACAATATGGAGAATCAAGTTGGGGATGGCGTGACTATAATACATGTACTCAAGGCAAATTATCTAGTTTGTACGTGACACTTTACACGGGGAATCCTCGTTACCGGTGGAATTACAGCGCGCCTGGTAATTGGTACGAAATTATAGAAGAGACGCGGCAGAGACAGGAGAAAATCGGTGGAGCATGATACAAATAGAGAAAAAGGGGGACGGGCAGTGGAGTGCATAGTCAGAAATAGAGAAGGGACTCACTGAAGTCTAATGGATAGATAGCGGTGCTGTTACTCTTCCGTGATTTAATTACAAGACTCCTGCGCTACGTTCCCGTAAACTTCTATCATTTTCAGGTAAGACTGTAGAAATCCAATTGCATCGTTCGGAATTTCGCGTTTTCTCTTTCTCTGTTTCTCTTTTAATCTCTAGCTCGAGGGAATAAATTCCAATAAATAATTAATGCCGTCGGACAGAGGACGCTCGTGGCACTCGGGAATAACAGTATTGTTCTTTATCGCGTTAAGAAACGCGTTTAATTGTAACAGCTAGCGACAGTGTAATTTAACGCGCTCGGAGCCCCGAGCACGCGCCCGCGCGCGCGCGCCTCTCTCGATTTACTGGTTCCGTGTCCTGGGTAATCAATGGTAATCGAGTGATAGAGCGGCTGAACCGTTACAAAGTTAGCTTCGCGGTAATTGTACCGGCAGGATAGATCATTATCCGCATGACAGATCACGGCACTGGTTATGTACACTAGGATAAGAGTTATTAGAAATCGGGAGGTACTTTGAATCCAAAACTCCTCGCGAGAGACACCTAAGCAAAATTTTTCTACGATCTACCTTCTCCTCCGCGAGATTTTAACCGCGTCACTAATTATTTATTGGACATTTATAGAGCTTCTAATAATTGCCGGAAGTGAACTAGTGTTTTATATCGTCTGATCTCGATTTCAATGATGTTAACGAGAAGACTGGATATACACAGCGATCGATTACAGGGCCGAGCGATTTGCGGTGGAAGCGCCCTATCTATATTCTACATGTATATGTATGTGGGTGCATGTGTAGTATGTGCACGTAATCGCGTTTGACGTCGCAATGCTGATTAAAACTATTAAGCGCGACACGCGCTCTCAAGCGGCGAAATAAATATTGCTGGTCCGATTAACGGTCGCATTAGCTGGACTAATTATTCGGAAGGTAAATAATAGGGGCGTCGCGACGTCCCCCGTGCCTAGTGCGAGCCGATAGTATCGGCGACAAAACACTGGCTTCACCGAAGCTAATTTATCGAATGGCAAAACATTGATGGAAGTGCGTTACATATCCCGCGTGAAGAAATTACTTGATCGGTGATGGGACTCGCTTTACATCGACAGGATCTGTGAGTGCATATTTACAAGCAAGTCGGCAGCTGACGGTCAACAAGGGAAAATCATCATCAATTTCGTGTTTCCGATGCGTGCCTGAAGCGATCGGAGTGGCTGGATGAAACATATACATACAAACGTTTCATTTTCCCGTTTATTTCGCTCATTAACGGCAGGCACCGCCGCCGGCAGGACCAGCTGCCGGAGAGCAGTGTGATCGCCGAGCGATCGACAAGTACCGCTGATGAAAAATAGAGAACTTTTTGTGATTGAACCTGTCACGCGTACTCTCGACGCTCAAGAGTTTATTAGCGTGCGCGAGTTGTCCGTTCGAGCCAGCAGAAAAAATTCAAATGAATGCTGACCAACCATGTTTTGTGACGGATGGTCGATGCGTTCGTCCGTAAATTAACAACTAGTTCCGATTGAATCTCACTCCGGTTATATTTCGTATAGGTTATCCTCGCATTATCTCTCACATTCGCTCGTTCGTCGCTTTGAATGCGCAGTTTGCCCTCGAAGTTGCTGTTAGCAAACAAATTCATGGGAAGCCGCTCCTTGAAATTGGTTCCACCGTATACTGTCTACTCGCCGAACTTCCCCGTGGGTCTTTCGGAAGTAGAAGGGAGAGAGAGAGAGTTGGATGGTTCAGCGGCGATTCATTGCTATTTCGGAGGTGCAACTCTGTGTGACTAGCAGCTGGATGAGCGATAAATCATAAGAGAGGTTGTCAGACAATACGTGCAAGTGGGCGATGCAGGGAGTTAGCAACACTGACCGAAGAAGTCACAGATGAAGTTATCAAAAGCCACGCGTTGGCAGACAGCGAAGCGAGCAAGAAGTGTTGGAAGTGAGAGAGGGAAAAGTAGACCGACTGGCTAGGAAAAGAGTAAACTAGAACGAAGAAAGATCGAGGCGTAAGAAGAAGGGGCAGCTAGCCAGTTATTGCGCGAAGGGTCTCCATCGAGCAATTCCATTTCGCAGAGCAATCCTCCTTCAAGGGTGGAACGTCCGGCGTCGCCTTGCCCTTCTTTCTCTTTTTATTATATCTGGACTCGACGCTTTAGCGGCCAGCGGAACTAACCCAAGTGTGTTGGCATCCCTCCTTACGGATTACCGCTCTCGTTAATTCAGCTTCCACTTGGCCGCTATAACCGAGACAACCACGCAGAACATATTCCTTGTGCGAACCCAACAACGATCTTCGACTTGATGGACAGGTTATTCATTAGAAACGTTTCTCGGTCGAACGTTATTAATAATATCAGGGTCGATCTGCCTCTGGAGGCTGAGGATTGAGACAAATCGGGCAGAGCCTCTCATCAATCTCCCGCTTGCTAGGCGACGTTGATCGAGGATAATCGACGGGTAATTGGGCTCGATTATACGCAACGAATTGTTCTCCTGCCGCGGGGAAGATATTTCGATTCAGAGAGCGTCGATGAAAGGGCGGACTATTACAGTAAATCTTTCATCGTCCAGGAGCACCGCAAATCACCTTAAACGCGAGCCTTACAAGGCCTAATTAAAAAGAGGCAAATTAATGAATTAATTAGAGAGGGCCGGCGGCCGAGAGCGAAGGTGGAAGTGGCGAGGGACAATAGCTTTAGAGGGGATAACAAATGTCCTGCTTTGTGAGCGGATGGAAGTGCTGAAACAATAAATACCGGCTGCTTCTCCTCGTTGCGAATGACCATTACCGCGGTCAGAGTGGAGCTGGCCAGGCTGACAGAAAATATTCTCCACCTGTCCGGCTGGATATAATCCTCCTCTACGGAGGGTGCACTGCTCCAGCTCTACTCGGAGGACCCAGCACTGCGCGTCTGTCCTGATAAAGTATTATCATTCCCCAAGTTTCCATGCAGGCTTGGTAATGAAATATTCAGCTCTTCGTAATCCTCATTCTACTTTCCGCTACGCCATTCTCTTGGGAGTGGTTTCACCCACAGCAGATATAGTACACTCACCGGGATTCCGGCGTCCCTGAACCCCACTGTCTGCGAGAGCTATCCTCGTTCACTTTAGAAACCTAGGTAGGCTTAACTCCTTTTGTCCCAGACTGTCAGAATCTCGCAGCTCGGCTACGATCTTCTCACAAGGAATGCTACGAACAGTAATGTATACTTCCTTCGAAATTGTGACAGGGCTCGAATGTCGATACGTTAAACTTCAAAACTGAGAGACTACTCACTTAGTACCTTTACCGAGCAAACGTTACGATCATCTTCTATTTCGAGATGCGATCCTAATACGAAAGCACACCGTGAATTATTTCGCGGTGATAAAACCTGGGCATGGAATACGCGTAAAAATAACGAGCACAGACATCGTTGGATGCTGCCGATATCGGCAAAGCCAGGCCACCCAAGGGCCGATGAATTATTTCACACTCTCTGATTGCCCGAGCTCCCAACTCGCTCGGAGGAAGCCCGGATTGGATAAGCTGGCGCAGAGAGGAAGAGAGATAACTCGAAGCCAAGAGTGCAAGGCGGATTGCGAGCGAGAGGAGAAGCTCGTCGTCTTTCCGGAAAGACACTTCTGGATATCGACGTCGACAGCTGCACTTGCGGCATGAAATGGCACGAGTCGGGAACAACGGGAAATCAGTGCGGAGGAAGGAATGCCAAGCGTGCGGGAAGGTGCGCTCGGAGTGAGAGGATGATGGGAAGAGTACAAGATTGAAGTAGGGTCCCTCTGCAAATTTTAAATCCTTCCAATTTGTTTTCTTAGGCTTTCATTCTCCCCTCTCTGTCTCTCTCTCCATCTCTCTTCCCTCTTCTCTCTCTCTCTCCCTCTCTCTCTCTCTAGCAGGCGTATCAGGACGCCAGAGGCTGTCGGTCGTGCTTCTGGAGTGCGCTGATTGCTCGGGGGTAGCTCTAGGTATCGGCGTACATTCCCCGGAGAAATAAGCCGAGCCGCCGATATCTATGCCGACATTACTCGCTGAATCCTCCTCAGTAGTACGCAGTGACTTGCATGTAGTATAGACATCAAGCTGCCTCTAGTTCGCTGTCAGCTACGCCGCCAGAAACGGATGCTCCGCACTGCGTGCTAACATTCGCTAATCCGTCAGTGGTTTCTAGTTTCTATGCGAGCTGATGCAGGCCCGTGCCTACACGCGTGTGTGTACATCCGAGCCCCTTTTAGCACCGCCGGTATGCCACCCCTCTCTCTCTCTCGAACACTCTGTCGCTCTCTCACCAGATGAAAGCTGGGAAACAAATCCAGTGTGCTTACGTGTGCATGTATCGGGGGTGAAAATCGGGCTATTCTCCTCGGGAAAACGCGGCAGATAGAACAAATAAAAGAGCATACAATAGAATTAGGCCAGTCGGCTGTGCGCCCGGTTCGTAGTTTTGCTAAAACGTCCGAGTGTTCGATTGATGCGTTATCGTAGCGAATTCGGTGATGGGGCTTTTTTGATTGGGACTGAACTTCACTGAAAAAGAAAGGAACACACTCGTGTTTCGCGTGGCGCCCACGTGTAAATGACAGGACGACATAGCCGTGATAGTTTTCGCTATCTCATCAGAAAGAATGCACCTGGTGTTTTTTCTGTGAATGGTTTGGACTGAGTATTTTACCGTGGTCGTAAACATCCGGCGTTGGGTGTAAGAGTTCAAACTCGATCAATAAGATGGTAATTTAATGGAATTCCAATTCTAATTAACCTAAATAATTCTCTCTCTCTCTCTTTCCCGCCTTCCTACGTGGGTTATCAGGCGTTGTGTGCACCTTTGCCAACTTCATAATTAATAATAACATTTTAATCGTCTTAAGTGGGAGATTGTGTCCGGGGGTAAATGGATGCACGAAGTATTAAAGTGTTGCTGTATAAAAAGGTGTTCGCCTCCTTTGCTGCATTAACCTTAGCATCCTCTCGTCGAAAGTATCTTGCCAGGATTATTCAACCCTTCGATCGTATTATTTACAATCACACTTCGAGCGAGATTTGACTATCGAGCGGACGATCCGACAGTTCTCAGGCAATTCTCTGACTGACTGTTCTTGTTTGGGAAGAGTGATGGAGGACGCTGGTATCGAATAGTGCGTCACCTTGCTCTGGCAGTGGGGTGGACTGTTTGGCAGTGGCGTACTGTATAGGATGAAGCCTCTCTCGAATAAGGAGATCCTTGTTCATAAGCTACAATGGCACCCGGCAAACATTTGCGCTCGTCCGTGAACCGTGTGTTGGCAGTGAGCGTCGCATCGAGGGCGTACAGGGCAAACCTCCGCATTATGGCTTGCTAGTCGAGGAGCCAGCCAGAGAAGCTTCCTGCAATCAAGTAGCCGGAGCATCCAAGTATCCACTAGCGCGCCTCCCCATAAATATTTGTCCTACCTCATAATGTTGCTCCTCATTGTCTTAAACCTCTTTGAAATCCGGCGTTCCGCTCGCCTTTGATTTTCACCCGCACGTCGGGGATAATTTCTACCAACCTGACGTCAGTATGAACCGCGACCCGGGAACTAGGTTACCGAAACTCAGAGAGAATAAATTTACTTTCGGCGAAACAAGCAAGCACGCCGAGGTACTCGCTGGATTTTGAGATATTAGACATTAACCAGGTAGCCTGGTGGCTTTTTTCTCCTGTGCGTGTTGCCGCTCGGGCAACTTGTTTGCCTCTACTTTACTTTGTCGCGTGAATGCGGCTTGTCTCGCGTGCGGTTAGTAGCGGCCTCTACTTCCTCGGCGTTTACTCGACTCAAACAGTGCGGCCTACTGAGAAAAGAGGAGCATTTCCCTAATTAGAGGGCAGGATACGCGCATTTCGTTAGATGCATTCGTATCCCCGGGTTTCTTTAGTCCGCAAGTCTAAGGGATAATGAAATGGAATATCATCCTTCGAACGACTTATTAGACGGCCGAGTAAATGGCTGGGAGTCATTTCGCAGCCAGCCACTCGAGGAACATCGAATATTCGATCGTCTCTACCTCTCCCCCCATTCAATCTCCAATTGCAGGAGCTATCGGGAAACTTCAGACAGTGTCGCGATGCTGTAATTAATCGACTTCCTCTTAATCGAAAGGATCTTCTAATGCACGTGCGACGGATTTCTCAATAATCGACACGATAATTGCTGTTCACTTTGGCTCGCCCTGTCACGCCTTGTTCTATCCGACGATCAAAAATATTAGCTGTTTCTCCGATTCAATACAGGCTGTCGGAACGACGAGTCTCTACTCTGTTACCTTCCACGTATGGAAAGCCGTTTCCATATTTCGTGCAGCCATCCCAGAAGGAAGCGTACACCACCCGGGGCTTTCAAAGTGTGCGCGGACCCACGTCGATAAACTCTCTCTCTCTCTCTCTGTCTCTCTCTCGAACTGGGTTAGCGATAAATATAAAAGTGGCGCGTATGGGATCATTTTTGCAACGCGACCATTCCATCAATACGGATTTCCCGCTACCGAGATACCCGGAGAGAGAACTTCGAACCGAGTGCGGAGACCGAATTTATGCGTCGGACTTTGATGTTATTAGAGAGTGTATCTGGCGAATGCTCTGCATATTTACGTAACTGACAGACGCCTTCCATATGACAGGGTGAACGGACAGAACTGGACAGGATGACCGAGTCCAAAGCATCTCGAGTTGGAAGGCCAGATATTAGAGCCAGCTTTACTACCGCTTTAACTACTCGTGCGTTATACGCCGTAATTATAGTTCAAGAGGGAGACAGTTCTTTTGATTAAGCCGATCCCTAAATTCCACGAGCTTTCCGGCATGACAGTGTTAGTCAAAGTAAAAAGCGTTGAAAGCAGTATACCATAGAAGAGTGAGAGAGAGAGAGGAAGAGAGAGTGAAAGAGAGTGAGTAACAGGAAGGGGAATCGCTCCGATAAACTCGACGAAGTGGGTTACCGATAAACAGCGGGAGGGTTGCATATGCGCGCACGTGGAATCCAGTAATGCCACGGGTATATCTCCCTTGAACTGCATCCCCGTATACATGCAGGTCGTGCGTTTCAAGGGTTGCTCGGAATAATGCCGGCTCGGCTGGTACGAGGTTCCATCTCTCGAGAAATAATTGATAAGCGCTTCCTGTCCCCGCTTTCAGAGAACTGCTGTGCACGGAAAACTTGTCAGGGGAAAAGCTGCACATGTAACTCCCTGAATTATCAGGATTGTGATCCGGCTCCTTGAAATGGAGACCTTCTTCTGTCTCCCCCCTTCCTTCGAGCAAACAAATACGGTGATTCGTCGCGGAACGTTATAGCTCACACTTATATCGGTGAAAAGGAACGAGCGGCCAATTCACCACGGCAATATAGATCCTCTTACAGTGTATCTCGGTGGTAGAGCGTTCTGGAGCAGGCAATAGCTACATTATCGGAAGTGTGCGCGCGGAATCGTGCCGATAAAGCTCCGCAAACGAGCTTGGCAATAAACACCGTTCGCCCCCCCAACCACACGCACGCAAGCCCCCCCCCCCCCCCGTATCACGTATAGGGTGGGAGTGGCGAACGAATACGTGGAGTGGTGTGGGGTTGTACGAGTGGCCGGATTTCGTGGGGCTCCTATATGACTTTTTGCTATTAGAAATCTGATTGCGGGCTTCCGCGGTTTATGGTGGAGCGTGCTCCCCATGCTCTGCTTGCCGTCCATGCCCCATTCGTTACTTCGTACAACCCCAAACCTCTACTTCTCTCGTCATTAAAATTTTTCACGCGCACCAGCCATTTTTTCCTCTCGCTCGCTCCATCTCCTACCTTTTTTTTCACGGAGCATTCTTCTCTAGGATCACGTGGGACTCTTTTATCGCACTATCACGCAGTCGACGCTAGAGTACTCTTAATCGGCGGGAATTTATACCGGGCGCTCTCTGAGTTCCTATCTCTCGGGACTTGGTGGGGAAAGAGAGAGAGAGAGAGAGAGAGAGGGGGGGGGGAGTGGTGGAAGTGGGAGAGTCGAGGAGGTAATAGTTGGAGGTACGAGGGCCCAGGATGAAATTGCAAGCAAAGTCCTCGCGAATCGAGCCCCGGGCTATCCCGTTTGCCTTGTGTATGCGTCCGAGTGCCTCGCGCGCGTTACAATTGGACAAGTTTTAACGATCCGATCCCACGAAGCTTGTCGTCACTTTGGCGAGCGACCGCTCGCGAAAACGGCAAACTTCTACATTGCCATTTCTAGCGACACCGATAATTGCCTCCTCGGCAGCTCACCGTGAAATTGCTGGAGCGTCCTTTTTTCGCGCGTGAGCAGCCAGGACATGAGATTCCCCGCCAGTTTGCTTCAATGTTTCTCATTCGGCTGAGAGAATTCTAATATCGATCGATGAAGTCAATGGATTCTCTTTGGCTAGCGATTCTAGGGCGGACGAAATGTTAAATGTCCATTAATCTTAAGACTAGATTGAACCGACGTGCGACGGGGTTGCGGGGTGGTTCGGGCTAACCATCGAAGAATAACCGGGCAAGTGTTTGCAGTATCGATCATCGTGACTGGCTGCAGAACCGATGGAGTCCATGGCCATCGGAGCCGCATAATCATTGTTTGCATATGAATCTTTAATCCGCGTGTAATTTGAAAGACAGCGGCTCTTCCTCTGCTACCTCTCTCTTTCCGATTATCGCTCCTGGCCTCTCTCGCAAAACAGATATCCCTGAAAGTGGAGCCCCGAGTCTCTCGGATCGTAAACATAATCCCTCTTAATTCATTCCGCTCTCATTAAAAAGCGAACGGGCTTGTTTGCCCAATTTCCGCGCTAGAGCATGTTCTCCCCTTGCGCTGCTGTGTCGCAGCGAACGAACTAGATAACGACCTCTCCCCGCTCTCTCCCCGTTCTCTCTCTCTCTCGGCACTACGAGTATTTCCCAAATAACCGAGAGACAGATTTTTACTGGGAAAAGATGCTTCCTCGTCCCGATACCTAACCTACAAGTGCGAGCAAGTGGCCGAGCTGTTTTAATAGGAATCCCACAGATTTCGTGCTGTTCTTGATTCGTCTCCGACTCTGCCATCGATCCTCGACTCCAAAAGTGTATCGGGGTCAACGTGGAAGTCAAGATAACACACAGCGACCGATAGTTTCTCTCGAAAATGACCGAGTACTGAGAATGGCAGTAGGAGTGGGATGGCGCTGGACGGCGATGGCTTTCGAAAGAAGAAGCCGCGCTAAAAAGTTTTCTGTTCCGAATTTGTTAAGGCAGTTCTTCCCGACGGAGGACAAGCCCCATAGCTTGCGTCGTTCGGTGTACTCCCACTGCGGTGTACTGACTAACTTTTCCACCGTAGTTGGACCTTCCATGCCAGTTGCCTTACACATTACAGGGTTACACTGGTGCATCCAACCTGGTGTATTCCAGCAAGCAGGACACTCGAGCTTCCTCTCACTCTCTCTCTCTCTCTCTCTCTCTCTCTCTCTCTCTCTCTCTCTCTTTCTCTCTTCGTCACTCTGTCGGTTGAATTTTCCTGGGAATAACCAGTCGGTCTAGTAGTTCCGCAATGGCCGTGGACGCGGCCGGCCGAGAAGGCTTTGTTGACTACGCAAATAGGTGCAGTCACGTCTAGTACACAGTTCTGTTTATAGGCAAAGAATCTGTTTGGTAGTTGGGGAACTGGAAGCCGTGTGTAGTGCCGCGTCGAGAGTAGATCGTGCCTCGGCAACACACACGTATACACACAGGAGAGAAGCGGTAGAGCTATTCCTCGGGAATAAGGTTCACGAGATAGGAGGATGAGTATTTCACGAGTAACGGCCGCGCTGAATAATTCATCCGGTGCGGCGATTGCATTTCGCAGCCGCGCTTGATAAACCCTATCAATTATGAGGCGGCATGTAACATTCACCGGGACAAATGAGCCCTCCAACGGCTAGTCGGGATATTATAATTAGTCCAATTTTATACGAGCGATAGCTCTTGCTATCCGCTTTCAATTTGGACCACTCAATTAGGAGAGAGCTCTGTTTCCCTGGTGCACGCATAGTTTATTGCCGTTAGCCGACGCGGTTTAATTAGAACGTGTAAGGTAGAGAGCATCATCCCAACCGAATCCCAAAGAATTAAGTTGATCTCTACACGCGTCCTCTCACTACTCGGTCTCGAACAGAGCAACCCCCTCCACCAGTTTAGTAGGCAGGCCTGCTATGCTCTGCTCTGCTCTGCTCTACCGGTGCCATTGGGTTGCGCGTGCCTATGGTCTCATCCTAATTACACACTCGGCTGCGCCGATGATTGCATCCGGAGCACTCGGTGTATAGTCGCGTGTCCGGGAAGAGCGTCGAGTGATCTCATTAGTTATTCGAGCGTATCCAGCCGCTCGGGGGGGCGCTTGCGCAAAATTGCACGGAAAAAAAGGCTCGATCGATGTCCGGCTGCAAGCAAGCACACGGGGGGTTGGAACGGGTGCTTGCGGTGGGCGAAACAACTCGGCGACGAGGGGGTGTCGCGCACGTGTGTACGTATGCATGTGTGTCGTCGTCGCCACGGTGGCTTTAACGGGAGGACAGAACGAGGGAAACGGCCGGATACGTCAGGCTAGTAACAGTAGTTTCGCATTACTGCATGGGCCTGTCATATAAGGCCGGCTCATTAAGCCAGGGCAAATCTTTGCTCAGCGTTCGAGCTTAAGATCGCTCGTCGACGAGCTTCCCGCTCTAGATATACATATATACTTCAAGGAACGAGTACCACTTCGCAGTTTCACTCAGCCGAGGAGAGCCTTTAGCGGATTTGACACTCCTGCCATTCTTCCAGTCGCGGTTCTTCTTCGGTTGCTCGAGTGCCAGTCAGCCACCTCGGCCACTACCACTACCACCCTGTCAAATATAAGATATCTTCGCTCCTCTGATCTAGCCAAGTCAAACGCTGAGAATCCTTGGTCGAAAGACCGACCATCTGCCTCAGCCAACATTCTCATCCCTCTCAATAACACGAACCTTCACTGTCGATTCACACGCCTTATACTATAATTGTCTTGCACGCTTTCCTGCTCGCGTGAGTAATCGCCGTCGTAGACATGGCTCAATGTATGGCTGCTTCAAATCGTCCGAGGACGGTGGAGGCAGTCACGAGCCAGTGTATAGTCTAGGTGGAAGTCTCTTTCAGTACTGCCTAGTTATCGCGCCTATCATCGATGTTAGTCTTGGTTTTCACCAGCCTCTATTTATTCTCATTGTGTATATATGTGAGGTCTGTATGATTGTGTAAATGGGGTGGCCGGTACTATCTATTCGGCTGCTTTTATCGCAGCCTTCAAGCTTTATTGTTTCCAGCGGCAGGCGCGCCTTTTCCTCCTGCTCTTTCGCTTCCTTTGTGGCACCGGTGGTGGTAGCGCTCGTTCTGTGTTTCGCCAATGATAAAAGTGCTGCTGCTTCTATCAGTTGCATCAGCTTGAAATTGGAAGCACGTTGCGCTTCAAACTAGATGCGCGCTCTGGGAGGTATAACTTTATCCTTTCCTCTTGCTTGCCGCTCTTTCCTCAAGAAGGAATTAAAATTTAGGCGACTTTCACGGGGATTCGCACGACGACACCCGGCTTCCGAGGAAGCAAAGCCGCGTGGCAGACTCGGCAATTTTTCGAGGATTTCCTCGCACATAAATCGTGTTCGGATTTTCGCAATTACAGGCGTTTATCGCCGCCTCGTAATTCGGAGTCACTTCCTCTCTCTGTTTCGTTGGGCCAATCGAAAATTCGTGGCCATCAATATTCGGCCCGGCGTTTTATTACCGCTACGTGGGCGGCAACTTAATAACACCGAGTGCGGCTTTAATGATAATCCGCATTTGTTGCTGACACCACAATTTCATTGGAGGGGTTAGCAAGAGGGAGAGAGAATGAGGGTGTAGTACGTTCGTTTATCGTATAACGCGCGCATGAAAAATCCGCAAAATATGCCCACGCGAATTCTGCGCATTCCAAACGATACACGGGTTATAGGCGGGTATCAAGGTGAAATATTGCAATAATATCCGCGCTTGGAATCAATAGTTCGTTTCTCGCTATGGTTGCTATTGTCGCACTGCTATTTCCCTTTTAGTATTAACCCCATTCTGTCTTGGAAGCCCCTTGCCGCGTGGCTGCCTCCTTCTTATTCTCGGTGCTCTTGTCTTCGGCAAGCGAGTCACGAATCGCTGGGAGTCGATCGTCCCCAGTTTGCTCCTGCTCTCGCAATTTACAAGTCTTCGAGCGGAAAAAGATTAAACAGGTATTCTTGGGTATATCAAGCGACGTACCAAGAGAAAGACGCAAGAGAAAGAGAAGGGGAGAAGAAAGTCTGGCCTGTAATCCTGGATACGTGCGAGCAGGTCAGCGCGTTCGCGCGCTAAGATATGCGCATCAAAAATGGAGAAGGTTTGAGAGCACCGCTTGCATGCGTTTCTTAGAACTTGGCTGTGCCATTTCGACGGCACGTGCAGCGCAAGTAACGCGCTGCTAGGCGTGGAAAGTTGGGAGCAATGCCGAGAAACGAGGAGGATTGGCTCCTCGGCCGCCACCGAAAGAATCGGAAAGGTTATAGAGGAATCCTTGGAGAAGCGGGGGAATCGCACGGGCACAATCGTCCACGGTGTGTCCTCGTAAAATTTCAATTTTCCCGTATCCAATGATGGGTTCGGCCCACGCTGCACCCACCTTCCCGTATACTCATCCGGAGCTCCCATTTTCCACTTCCCCGGTAGAAGGAAGCTTCTTGCGAACATCGCTCCGCCGATGCGAAAACCATCGTGGGGAATATAAAAATGATTCTTACCCGAGGCGAATGGTGCCTCGATAGTAAAGCAGAAAGTAATCCTCGTTTTATAAGCCAGCCAAACTGTCTCGGATAAGACCACGAGTGCTAGAAGTGTTTGTCGACTTTGAGTGATGGACTCTGAGCGCGCAGTGCTAATAAAATGTTGAGAGCGCGTGAGATATGGTATTTTAAGTCAGCGCCAAGTTAGCCTTGTCTTTCCGGTAGGGATCTCAGGGGTCACTGTTCCATGTTAGGTGGTAGATTCTCGCAAAGGGATTGGGTACACCGGCGCTATACGACAATGTGGTCCAGGCTTGCCGCGATGAGGATCGATACTGAAGAGCCGTTCAATCTTCCGCCCTCTTACCGAAAAAGTAAGTTTAAAGTGTGTACCAGCTCGACCACGGGGGTTCCCTGCACCACGGCTCTTCTCTCCGGGCGATAACTTATCTCGAGGATTCTTTAATGTCCACGGTCATCAGACTTTCGAGCTGCTGCCTCCACCGCGATCAGGATGTGCTTCTCTACACCGATAACACCAGGATCTTACCGGATGAGAGACGCTCCAGCAAGAATCGCCTCGCTTTTTCTCTCGGCCGGACGAATGTGCTCTTAGTTTTTGCTGCTATAAATCGGCCACGTCGCTCGATTTCTGTTACACTCTTGCTCCGACATCGCTCGCATCAGTTCTGCCGACTGAAACTTGCTGGGAAAGGAAAAGCGGGTCGGTCATTATAAACGTCCAATAAGGTTTCCCACCCTACTTCTCGAACAGTGGTCCGATTTAATGAAGCATTTCTCAAGCAGAAACTATAGAATTATTCGTGAGATTTAGTTTGGCTCTCGGGAGAACTTGGTCACCTGGTTGACCACGTACGGTTTTAACCCGAGGGGGATCAATTATACTATCATCGTTCATTAGCATACGTGAATATCGGCTTGATAGAACTGGTTATCCATTGCATATTGACGATATCATCCCCCTTAATTCGTGTCCCTGGTATATCTTTTCTTACAAGGTACCATGGTATTAATGACTTTAGCCGCGAAGTCGATCTTCGGATAAATTGTCAGGTGTCACTTTTGTGGTAACTTAATACCGGCACGAATATATACGTTGCCGGTAGTGTCTTCATTGTCTTAATTAAAACTAATGACCTGGCTGAAGTGGAGAGTGCCGGTACTAGGCACGCGATTAAATGCAGAATTTTAACGATGCCGCTTGATGAAATGTTTTCCCTCCGCGTGTACTGTGGTATCCACTGTGGACATTTCGTGGGCGGATTTACCCAGCGTCTGTTTGCATTAAAAACTGGGGGAGAGCGACGAAAAAACATGCTGCCAATATGTGTCATAGGGGAGTTCGGAATTGGGCAGGTGGAATCGGGTGTGGATTCAGTGTATCAGCGACAAATCTGCGGCCAGGGCGCGGTGAACCGACGGCGGTGTCCAAGAGAGGGAAATGATTTCAACGGGGTTTCAGCATTTCAGCGCCAACTCCTGGAAGCACGCGCCCACGTTGAAAGGCTCGAATTATCAGTGAAGCGGATAATAGTGACGCGACTCGCACCGATGTCGTCGCGCGTGGCGGTCCGTTAATAACTGCTAACCACGCTTGATTATACCAACCATAATTCGCTTATTGGACGTTTAGCAACAGCTCCCAGTGCTCGCGTGGCTCGAAACCACACTACGCACCCTCGTCGAGCCCTCTGGGATACTGGCAGGACTCTACTCTGGCCGAGCTAACATATACAGCTCTCTCGTGCTCACCATTTTCGTGCGGCAAAAACTTTTGGCCTCTTCGTTAGCCCAAGCTCGTAATTAATCATCCTGCTTCTGGAACGTGCGCCCCGCTACAAGTTGCTCGACTCCCGGCGACCCGATATAAATCAACAGATAAATTAGCGGACCTATCGTGCGCCACCTCCGCTCGTACCCTGCAAACTCGCGAGCCTGCTGCCCGTCTCGAGAGCCCGTGCTATTCTTCGCTAATCGAATGGCTAATTAGTCAGGCGATTCATACTGCTCGTGATTAAGATCACAAATTAATTCTTCGCTCGCTGGGTTCTGGTGCACTCGCTCCGCTTTTGCACTCTAGGAGATGGGTTGATTTACCTGAGTGCGAGAGTGGTAGGGTCGCATGCAGGTAGACGACAGGCCTCAAGGGAACACGTGTTACTCAAGATGCCTGTCAGTCTTGGTTTAGAGGTCGAGACAGAAGGTTTAGCTTCCCCGACTTGTCAGTGTCAGTGTCATCTCTGTGAATACTAGTGCTTTTATTCCTGAATCTTATTTCTGTCAATACTGTTTCTTGTAGCAGTGAAACACTAGAAAAGATATTAGAGTTTTACGAGTTGTAGGATTA
The DNA here is from genome assembly GCA_964023945.1 of Ectemnius cavifrons. Lineage (NCBI taxonomy): Eukaryota > Metazoa > Arthropoda > Insecta > Hymenoptera > Crabronidae > Ectemnius > Ectemnius cavifrons. The sequence continues at coordinate 5,591,123 of OZ030385.1, read as the reverse complement.
GAAAAGTTGTAGTAAAATAATTTGTGTGAATTAAGAAGTTGATGTCTCGCTGCGCAAAAGTTTGCGAATTTCTTCTTATGAAGGAGGCAGTGTCGAGCGGGGTTGGGCCGAACCCTTAAAACCACCGTGAGATCGGAACCGCGAGATACACCGTGGTAGCGACCTGGATTCGGAATGGGAGCTTAATTAATGCCTCCGCTGTCACTGTAAATCTTCGAATTGTCTGGAGAAGCCGGCGCCTTATCGCGGTGTTAAATCTTGCCGTGGCGGGATGGCACAGCAGGTGTTTCCCTGTCAGTAAATACATTAAACGGGACGTTTATTGTGCAGGCCCTGATAAATTTAATCCGATATCCTCCGAAGTCGCACTGCTATCTCTTCCATCGGCTAGACTGATCGGACCTCTGTGCACTGCTCGCTTCTCGAACACGACGACACCCAGAACGAGAGACTCCCAGTCGATTACAATCAATGATCCTCGTTCTTCAGTTAAACCCCTGCTGCAAGCGCAAATATCATTAATCCAACTAGGCGATCTTAATTATGCATTTGACTTGACTGCAAAGCTAGACACCCTGACAAAAGTTAGATCAAGGCGACTATGCTCGCTCTCCGCTGAAATCCCGGAGCTTAGAATTGACATTCTCAAATTGCCCTCATACTGACGATAAATATTAGTAGAGTTAATTAATTCTCTAAGTCGAGCGTGTGTGCCCTTCTCGGTCAAGAGAGAAACGGTACGCCACATGGTGCGGACACACACTCTCTGTTGACTTAGAATTTCATTCCATGGGCCCCGTTTAAACAACCGAAAGTCAACCACCAGCTGAGTTTAGAACTCCAAATTCTTCGCCAGTTTGGCAAATCGAATGTCCTGTGTAACCAGCTTTACCCAATTGCACGTGCGGCAGTCTAGGGGAAATTTTTTAATTCCAACTGTCCCGTCTGAATGTTCCAATGGCGAAGTTCGTTAACTATTTTTGTACGACTTCTGCGATCGATTTTATCGTAGAGGGAGCCGCGCCGCTACTCATGCTACTCACGTAGGGCTTCACGTGCGCATTTTCCATAATCGCTCTTTAATTAGACGACTTCTCGAAGGATCGCGCCATTGCGAGTTCACGATCCGCGAAGTTTTTCAGTTCAAAAAGTACTTTAGTTAACGTGGCACGTACTTATGTACCAATCATTTCACATCGCTTTCTGAATCGTTACGTTCGTAGCCAAGGAAAATATCATTTATTTAAAACTTTTATTTAAAATAACACAAATAAAGCAACTTAAAACTTCAAGCAATAGAATTAGAAAAATAGTACATCACCGCGCACAATTCTAACGTAAAAAAGATCGTAATACGTGATTGAAAATGTGTCAGTGCTTGTTCCCCGAAAATCCTCGGGCCCTTAACCCAGTGGCAGCGAGGCCACAGCGATCCGGAGGGTCGAGACGTGTTGCCAAAAGCGAGCAAAGGGAGAAAAGGGAGAAAAGGGTAGGTCGTATGCGGGATATCGGTGTAACACCGGTTGTATCGCGCGTGACTCCGCATGTTTAAGGAGTATTAGCTAGCCGTACACAAGCGTGCGATCTACGTATGTAGCTTCCTTGGTAGCGGAGAATTGGAGCAGGTTATCAAACGTTCGAGGGGCCTTGCCGGCTAGCTTAAAAGAAGATCGAGAGCCTGTCCTTTTTGCCCTTTGTGCCAAGCACACATGTATTTCATGCGCTCACTCCAGTGGTGTGACTCTTTGTAAACCTGCACCCGGCATTACTCTCACAGCCATCAAGCCTACTCACCCTTCTCCTTTTTTGGCATTCAGTTCTCCGAGGCCTTGTGCCACGAACAGGTGAACACATGTCTGCCCGTCATAAGTCCTCTTTAATCTCCTTAGCTGTTAGCCCCGAGAAAGGGAATGTCTACGAATCTTTCATCTTCTTATTACCAGTGGAACAGAAACTACTCGGGCACAATGTACATTTCCCCCAAAGTATATTTGACCATTCTAGTGCCACGTGACAATAATAGAATGTGAGGGGTAATTCAGAAGATATTAGAATCATTCGGATGAGTCAGCGATGTATAATGAAATATCACCTAGAACTACGAAAGTACATAACTGGGGCTGTGCGAAGGTCTTCAAATATTTAGTGAATTAGTCTCTTGTCATGAGCCGGGAAAATCGCATTACAGAACATCAGAGGGCGTTATTAGCGAACGCGTTGCAAACTGATTCTGAATTCTTGATGCGACAGTGGAATCTCTTTGTGATAACTCAGCTCATACTTGCGCGCAGCTGTAAGGGCCGCCCACAGTATTCACATAGTCACGAATATTCTGTGGAACTTTCAATCGACTGTCCACTGATTATTGAAATACTTGCTGGGTAAATCAAGTCCTCTTAATTATGTTCAAATCTTCCTGTCTAATAACGGAGTATCATATCTACCAAATGCCTTCGAATATCATTTGTCTTTTTAACTCTATTGTTAAAAAATAGAGTTCCCACACAAAAAATAGAAGCTTTGAAAAGATGCACTTATGTAACTGTACTACTGTCTGAATAGGAAGCGTCTCGGCCTGCAAGGATAATTGTGTTAATGCGATTCGCCTGTGCAGGGGTAATTAGCGTCTGGCAACGAGTAATATCAAAAGCTCCTAATTCCGCATTCCGGCTGCATTCCCCGGGGTTAGCTCAGTATCCGCGGCAATAATCGCAGCCCACACTTTAATCCCGTAAGGTCAGATACCCTGCAGGCCCGGCCCACACCCCTCCACGCCCTTTGCGATCCTCGCCAACTCTGCGACCATACAATTACGCTAATCAACGAATCCGCGGCGGCCCGCTTCCTCTCTGATTACGCCTCAAAACGACCTAATAACCCTTCAACGAATCTCTGATCGCGCCAAGCCACCGAACTTTCGGCAGTCGGGCTCGAGCGCTCGAGAACAAATTATAAACTTCACTTAGAACCTACCCTCCGATCGTCGAAGTTCAAACGGGGTGCGTGCGCCCTTGGAGATTTATTAGAGCGCGACTCCGTCATTGCGATTCATAATTCGTGACTTTTTCTTTTGCCATGAGTTTCCGAGAAGTTCTTATACACTCGTAAGATCCTTAGAGACACGGACATAGTTCGAGGAAGTTTATTAAAGGTATTCTGCGTAGACGTACTGTTTGTAAATGTTCCATGCAAGGCTGATTATATCGAAACTTTAGCCAAGGTATAGCTTTCCATTAGCGGGTACAATGATGATGTATATGCCAACCTCATTGCTGTGTATTTACCACCTTCAATCGGGTTGCTGATGGTGGTAGGTTCGCCTATAGTTATCGGTCAATTGCACGTCCAAGTGCCTTCGTGTATAAACGCGCACGGGCAAGCCACTTACTTACCTCAGGCAATGTGCACTGTATCCCGTATCGCCGTGCATTATACCTATTGGTTCGCGAATCAATAGCCCATGGGGCTAGTGAATGCATATGCGTCCATAGTAGTTGCTGATAGTCTAATGCAAAAATGTTAGAATACCAATTTTTCGTTCATGGAAGCTGATAGACTTAGACGAAGCAATTAGATGTTTCTCATAAAGGATGATAGCTCTTTCGTGGAATCCTTGCTTGAGTACCTCACAATTGGAAGGGTGGTGGGTGTATCTAGTTACATAAATCATGGGCCAAGTAGCAGCTTGTCAGAATTGTTGCAGGAAATAGAAACGGAGCATCTGGAGTCTCGGTTACCGTCGTATAATGTAAGTTGTTGCCGTGATGCTTTTTCCTCTCTAATATTTTTCTCGATACTGCTCGAGTTAACTGCTTCGCAGTATCAGCAAACAGTATGTTTTACCCGGTTGTGTTTGCGCACATGACGATCACTCGGGAGATCGGATCTCATGCTCGGACTCATCTTGTCCTTATTTTCCTGTTGCCTGTGGACGGTGAGCGTATATGTATTATTCGGCTTGTGTTCTATCGCTGAGGCAGGCACACGTACAACGGGAAAATCTTATCTCTTCGAGTAGCGTCAAACGTAGCCTTCTTCCGGGTATCGCAGCGAGATCCGTTTATTTTCAACCGTGTTCCGCTGAGTTTCGTTCATTTCTACCGAGATCCTATTTTTGACGGATCGAAGGTTTTTTTTGTTTTCTTTCGAGTGATTGGACGATGATACCTCAATAAAAGTAGTGTTGCAACCTGTGCCCACTTTCTATCAATCAAGTCGAAACACATTATGAGTCTTTCTTGCTTGTTTGACAGAATTATTCGAGGCAAGCGAAAATTTAGAATTTAAATAGTAGAAAACACAGAACGGTGATACTCGCTCTATCTTGAACCATTGAAAAGATCGATCCGCTCCCGATTGCAGATGGTTCTCTAATATCGGTGATTATAGTGCTACTAATTTCAAGTACAAGTAATTATAGAAGTTGTGATGGAAATGTGCAATCCGACAATCGATTATTCCCCTAGCGGAGAAATAATCTCTTGAATAAACATGAACTGATTGCCATTGTAGTTCAGATTAATAGTGCAGAGCTCGCTGTGTTGGAGATCGTAGTCCACATTCGCAAAAAGCTTAACAGTTCATACGGTTGCAGTCGCCAATATTATTAATTTCGCAGTATCAGCTCGTCAGGCATGACTACATTTTGATTGAACCATCGAAGCAATGAGAATTCAGCTAAATCCTCTGCGATTGTCATCGGCCGCTTTCTCTTCCATCCTATACTCGATTATTTCATCGTACAACAATGTTATTCTGTACCAGGCGTATCACTTAGGCTGAAGAAAGTGGTTCATCGAAAAAGCTCGATTTTCCTCTCCTGTAAACTGATATCTCCCGTATGATATTTCGCGCCCCAAGACCTTCTCCCATGCGATCTTTCACTAGCGATAAAAGGCGAACTTTTCGGTCTCAGCCAAATGCCGGGAATAGCTGTGTCACAGGTATTTCTCAGCAATCCGAAGCCTCCGCGTAGCCTTTCCTTAAGGCAAGCGAGCACACGTCTTCGTTTCTTCCAGATAACACGTGCGAGATACAGCACATCACTTTCGAGTGCGTATAACTATCCACGTAAGAGCATGAATATTCTTTTAGGGGTGAGCGTCGATGTACGTTAAAGTTCGTGCCAGTGAATGGGCGGATTGTGCATTGTGGCAGGGCGAATGGATGCAGGTGCGCGGATGCCTGAGTACATAGGATTGCTTGAGACATATACATAGGTGTGGAGGGTGCACGAGCACGCGCGCGCGCGCGTCCCGGAGAACTGGTTGGTTCATATAGAGGATCGCTGAAAAGGAGCAGGGAGGTGTGGGTAGGGAGCGAATTCCTTCCAAGCTGTGAATTACAAGAAAAGGATGCTGCAGCGAGGGCGCGCGCGTGGCAAGTGAAGTCGGTATGAAAAGTGTGCCGACTTTTATTACTCGCCTTCCCTCCACAACCTTATCCCACCTCTATGTGTGTGTGTGTGTGTAGGGCAACCCGCCGCGATCATATCTTTTTCTCTCGGCCTGTATGGATCAGTACTGTTCGTGCCGAGCTCCCAACCATAGAGAAGAAGAGAGCAGCTCACCAGATCGCTGTGTCGCTTGCCGGGAGTGTGGTCCAGGCAGGTCCTGGCTTTTGTAACGCGCGACACCTCTCCATTGTGTCCCGTGAACCTGACAGCCGGGCATCCCCAATAAATCAAGTACCGCTCGGCCATCAGTCTCTTTGTCGATATTTTTCTAAATGCACATACATCAGTGTATCCCCATTATATTCTTCCATCGAGAGACTTAGAACCACCGCTGTAATCCCCCATTCTCGGGACAGGTTCAACCACACACACACACACAAACACACACATCTCTTCTTCTCGAATTTTTAGTCGAGCGGAATTGGAATCGTTCGAGTCTCCTATTTGGAGGGCGAAGAGGAAGTCAGGTATCCTCGTGACTTAGAGATGTACCATTCATTGGAACAATGCAACAAGCAGATCGATAAAGGAAGGAGTGAGGCTGGGATAGGGGGTGGTTAGGAAAAAATTCGTGGAAACCCCGGTGGACATCGATCCATTCCGGCAGGTCTCTTCTCCCGGTTCGTGTGGCACTTTAGTCGTAGCAGCGGCAAAATAAAACGAAAATACACAGCCGCATATATATTCGTACGTGTGTATCTGTGTGTATGTACAAATATACATACAGTGGCACAGTGGTTGCAGCGAGAGCGGAGTTCGACCCAATTTCGTAGCATTAATTAGTATTCAAGCGTACGGGGCTCGGCGTGCCCGCTGAAAACCGAGTTTCCTTGGCTCGAAGCGCGGTTACATAATTAAAACTAAGATGAGAGTGTCACAAGCGTGTGCTCCGAGGATCAATGCACCCCCAAAATATTCGCAGACCGCCACCAGCGTCACCTGATGCTCCTCGCCCGTATTGATGAGCCTCCAAATCAGATCCTCCCCAGACGACGCGGTTCCAAACGCGGTGAGTTGCGAGGCCGAACCCAGGGAAAGCTGCACCCTAATCACCCTGATTAAACAGTCAATTTAATAGTGGTTTCATCGATCAAACCAATCGTTGCGATTAGAGGCGGCGCGTGCTCCTGGCGGTTCTGCTTGCTATGAATAATGAAACGCCGCGGGTGGTTCGACGTCTTGTTCGTCTGGCTCAAGCGGATCCGGTTTAAATGAACCTCGACAAAGGCTTCTTCAAATCACAAGACTCTTTTGCTCGCGATCCTCGTTGCCGAGGGGAACTGCTTCCTTCTCTCATGAACGTATAAATTCCACTTTATACACACGCAGCCGTACCGTTATCTCGCACCCCTCCTCTGTTGACCGCATTGCGCGAGTTAATTCCTGTAAACCTGCTTTGCGAGTCACGCCAGCGGGCAATTCGAGGCTAAACGCGGAATTCTAGACCTTAATCCAGAACTTTGTTAACATTTGCCGAGCTCTGTAGCTCCAGAGGAAGAACGGCCTCGGTGGGAATGGTGGGATGAGCGTCGATGCAAGTTGAGTAGATTTTTCGAGAACAACCACTTAAGAATGGAGTGTGCTGTAGTTAAGTAGTGCATTCGATGCGTCTCGCCAATCATCGTCTCGCTTTATACCGTTCTCGGTGTATGTAGTACCAAGCGAAGCATGATTACCGATTTTCGGCAGTAGACATCGAGTGGGCTTCGGCAAAATTCGCTAAGAGCCACTTGCTGTAACGGCGCGCAGACCTTCCCTTCCCTTCCTCTCGCATTCCCCTGCTTCGATCCTCGTGGCAGCGGTAGTGTGCACATCGATTACCAGTCCATGGCCCCAGCTTTCCGCAAAATATTTCTCCCATCTCAATCGAAGTGGCGGGGGCGAGCTTTTGTACAGCGACGAATATTGTTTTCGATAAGGTCGCGCTCCTGTACGTGGCAGACGGCCACTCCAAATACGAAACATGTTCGAACAAAAACGCCAGCTGCCTTTGCTTAAACATAGCACACAAAATGTTTTTTCAATACACTTTTATCGAGCAGCGCTGCTATACCAGGTTTTTACCACCATCGGCCGCTCACTTCAGTCGAAATATATTGAAATGTTGTTGATAGTACGTTCGAGCAAAGAGATGGAATGTCGATGGTGGCCGATAGAAATTATTTGTTGTTTCTCTGAGGGTGCGAGGAAACAGTGATAGACGGTCGAAGAAGGAAGGTACAGTTATTTACGAGGGTTTCTGGTAAAGGGAAAGGGTGACCCGGAGATAATTCGGTTTAAGTCGGAAACTCCTGTTCCGCCTGTTCAATCGTGATCATCCAGTACTGCAGCAGTGCAGCTCGACTGGGCTCGATCGCATCATTTGCACAATAAACGAAGCGAGCCGACCACTTCGCAGTCGAACGTTATTTTGCGGCTTTATGTAAATCCAGCAGGAGAAAATACTTGCATTTTCCACGGGCAGCCGGTAATTTACTCTCGTCACGGCATCCTCCCCGCCCGTTCCTCCCGACAGAAGAAAACCGCCCCGGGCATTCTAGCCTCGAGAAATGCAATCAGATAAACGTTTGTCTCAATCCAACGGATTTCGAGCCACGCCACTCGCTGGCGCAGCGATATCGGCCGCTCGTTAATATTCATAGCAACGAATAATTCCGATTACTCGCCACGCCCACCACCGCAGGCCGCTCCGAAATTAATCGTGAATATATTTCCCCCAGCTCGGTGACCTAAGGGCATCGAGAACAATTCCCCGTTCGAGCCGCTACTGTTTCTCTCTCCGTGCGTCCACGCCGGGAACGCTCGTTCCCCGGGAAATCGCGCTGCGTGCTTCTTAATTAATGCAGCCTGGCATGCGACTACATCATTTCTCTGCGCATAAACGCACACGCGACCTATAGCCTCTGGTTCGCACAATGCGCGCCCTATCTCGCAGAATAATTGATAAAAAATCCCCCACGGGTGCATATCTCACTAACAAGAATCTGCTCTCAGGCTAGTAGGTCGTAAGTAGTATAGCTCCACTATGAGTCAGCCGGGTTTGCTCTTTCCCTGGTAAAGTGGCTCTCGTATAAGTGCATTAAATGCCAGCCGATCTCCGACCCTCGTACATTCGATTCTCAAGTATTACACGCATAATCCGCTCGGTAAATATTTGTCGCGATCATCCGCGTACTGTTTATGTGTGAGGGGTTAAGGGCGGAGAGGGGGGCGGCGGCGGCGGCGGCGGGTGTCATCCGCAGGGATTAATCCATGCTCCCGCGAGGCTAAATGAAGTTTACGATTTCCGAATTGCAGAGCAGCCACGGCATGGCACAACCAGCGAGTAGAGATAGCTGCGTACTAGGCGAAGCGAACCAGTGAATTCGGCATATATTTGCACGGCATCGCGCGTATTTATTCCAACAACGCGCGTGGTCGCTCGTGGGTCAGAAGGTCGGTAGGGTGGGGTTGTGGACATTGGAGGGCGCGGAGCAATGTGAAAGGGGGAAGTAGATACAGAGCAGAGACAAAGAGAGAAAGAGGGAGGGATATAGTGTATGGAAGGTAGAAGGCAGGAGGGCAAAGCAGAGCGAGAATAACAGAAACGCTGAGAACGAGCGTGCGAAAATATCGTTTGGCCGAGGTCCGGCACGGCGGGCGTGCTCGCGTTGGACGCATTGAATTTCCAGTGTAAACTGTTTCGCGCCGCCCCCGACAAAAACTGTCCCTTTGCCAGGAAATCATCCGCTTCCTGGCGAGCGCGCGCTCCAATTACTGGCGCCCCGTAGTTTACCGAATGAAAGCGATGAGTGCGCCGCCCACCAGCAAAACGGGTCCGCCGTGCCGCGGTGCGGCGCGGCTACTTTTTGCCCTCGAGCTTCCCCAAGACGTTCCTTCCTCTTGCCGAATAAATAATGGGCACGTTTTCACCACTCTTCAGCGCCGTTTCGCCCCCGATAAATCTGGCTGGACGTGTATTATGATGCAGAGGCATCCACACCTTGAGGTCACCGGGCACAACTGCACGCGTGCATCGTACCGTGGAATGCTTATGGCCCAGCTTTACTTCCTCTTTATTCTCCGCCGCCTCCGCCGCCCCCTCCGACCTACCCACAAGCTAGAGCATCGCCTTGTGCTGGCAGACTCTGCGAGAGTATCTACCGTTTTACGATGCACCAGACTGCCACGCATTCCCCGCATTTTCGAGGATACTCCTCTCGCATTGCTACATGTATAGTCGTCCCTGTCGAACGTAACAGCTTCCTGAATCGTCGAACCCCAACTCCTTGGCTTGTTATGAACCAGAGGCTTTTTTGCGATACCGTAAACCCTGGAATGACGGCGCTCTGTGCGCTTGTAATGACGTCGACCATTCTAAGAGAGAAATTCGACAGTCATTGTGTGGCTGTCGGAGAGCCAGCATTGGCGGGATGCAGGAACTCGAGCTTCCAAGGTAGGATGGGAGTGAAATTACAGTGAGTGTACATGCATATGTATGTGTGAAGGGTTGATTTGGTACAGGCAACCTGGAATACGAGTGAATCGTAACGGTGGATCCACGTGGCTGGTAGTTTACTTGGAAATTATTAGATAGCAGCTGTCAGTCGTTCCTGTCAGCTTCCCACGCCTTTCTAACAGTGGAGAGTATATTACGCACTGACAGTACGATCTTCCTAGATACTAGTTATCAAGATCCATTGTCAGCCGGGTTATACTTCTTGACAAAGTCTGTACAAGGCCACGTTTCGTATATCAAACAATTGGGCGGTAACCCGATGACTGGCATCCTCCAAAGAGTTAGGGGAATCCGTCGAGTGACTTGACGCCGTGAAAATATGAGCTGTCGAAGTTTATCGATTAAGCAAGTTCTAGTTCAGTGATCGCTGAAGATGAACCAACTTCCAACCCACTGATCTGATACTTACCGTGCGCCTCGGAGTTGGAGAAAAATTGATGGACGTATGAGTAGTCAGATCAATGCTTTCGATGTGGGAGGGGAATCATCGAGCCAGTCATTACCTCGTCAATTTGAGACTAGGGGACTATGCAGCCCTGGACAAGATAACATCATGCTGCTGTTTTCTTAATTCCGGGGTACTCTCCATGGAAAATAGGCTCTGCTTTTTTTCGCTCGTCTGCACAAGGGACGACGTCGTGTGGAATTAATTAAATAAATGGCGAGTGAGCGGGTGCGCCGCTGTCGGAAGGGCGCAATCGAGGCTAAAAGGAAGGAAGGAAGGAAGGAAGGAAGGAAGGAAGGAAAGGAGAATGAAAGTCTGGGAAAGAGGCGGAACGAAAAGGGAAGATCGCGGATGATTCGACGAGATTTCATCGTCGTTTCATCCTCAGTGAAGGCTCGTGCTTCTCATCCTCTTGCCAAGGGTAACTGGCGCCCTGGCCCTTCCATCGCTCTTTATTTTCCCGAGAGCGGCCTGTGCTCGCACAAGTAGCGCACTCCCTTTTTTTCCTCGGCGCTCCTCTCGTCCTGCCGGCTGGCTGCCGCTCATTATCGTAATCGGGAATAATTTCTCAGCCCGGGTCGGCTTACGGTAGCGAGCCCCGCCAAGATTGGGGTCGCCTGGAATCGAAATACAAAAGTCGCACTCGCTGAAGGGAGGCTCTGGAAATTGAGGAATAACGAACAAGATCCGTTGGTAGAGGACTAGCAGCAGGCATTCTCTGTGCATCCGTCTTGTCTCGTTTCGAATATCTCACCCAGGCCTTCCCTTCCTTTCCCCTCTCGCATTTCGTTCGCCTGGCAGTAATTGAAGGAGCGCGCTTTTGGTCCTGCATTTATTACTAGTCTCCCTAAGCGGTAAGACCAGGGTATACCCAAGCTCTCGCAAGTTCCCCATTGCGGACGTTCAATTGTATTTGCGCCCTGGCGGGCGCATTGTTCGGAACGTCACTTAATGCGCGAGCAGTGCAGGAGGACGGCGACGGCCCTTGAAACTTTTCGTCTTGTTAGATCTACTTACCATGGCGTACCAGGGGGGAAACTCGATTCCGCCAATTGTACAGCAGCATGGAGCGCAAACGAAACGAATCCTCCTCCGACTCGCTACGACTTGTTATCGTCCCTCGGGCACGACTAATTTACTCCGATACCCCTGCCCGAACGACGCCCACCGCATCTTCCGACCTCTGCAAACGCCCGTTCCAGTTGCCGGCTTTTACGGCCGCGCAAGCCCGATTTTTTCCCTTTTACCCGCGATGAAAGCCATGATCTCCTATCGTCGCGGCGGCAAAGTTCTTGCGGCAGAGACAGGCGAGCGAGATTCGCACGGGAAACATTGAGCGAACCTCAAAAAGAGAGGGCGTACCGAGACCAAGGAACAAAGAGCAGGAGGGAGCGTTTTGCTAGAACACAGAAGCGGAGTCTGTGGAAAGTTGGTAGTTGCCGCCTCCGGTAATTAGAATCGGTCACGACGCCCGTCAGGATAACCATGGAAAATAGCTCGAGGTTCTTATTCACGCGAGCTAAACTTTCTTCGTCCTTATTCAATCTGCCGATGACTACGATTAACGCGCGCGCTTAACTTCCCAGTTGGTAGCTTTCTGGAAGCTCCGATTTCAACCAGGAATCATAGTTTTTTTTTTCCTTCTGTTGGAAGAGTCGCTGACTGCTGGCAACCCTTATGCTCTCCTTTTCTATCTCTCAGCTTCTTTCATTATCTCGACGAAGATCGGGGGACATTTTTCCACGTGTTCCCGTGTACTCCGAGGATCAAACGACACTCTCTCTTTCTCTTTCTCTTTCTCTTTCTCTCGCTTCCACCCACTCATTTTTATCTTCTCTGTATCCTATCTCACTCGCTCTTCCTTTTTTCGCGCAGCTTGTCCGTGCCCTTTTGAAATTAGGATAATTGGGGATAATTCCGAGCGAGAATTAAAGTTCTGGATGGGATTACCGTTCCCTCCACTTACTCATTCTTCTAGACCTCTCTGAGTTAGTCGCACTTCGACTAGGTGGATACTATACTTTGTGCCTAAAAGTGGGAGCGAGTACCCACCAGCATTTCTCAATCTTCTCGAGATTACTGTCAGCCCCGTATGTCCTAGCGTTGCTTAACCCAGGCTTTGGACTATCTGTAATTAACGAGCGTTATCACTGAGATCTCATCTCTACGAACAAAGACGTACGGGAACATTCAACCTTTGACAAGTGTCTAATGTGAAGCAACCGATTCTGATATGAGAAATGGTGCGAGAATATCTTAGGAAGCCCTGCTCTCTTTCTCTAGATCGAAGGTACACTCTCAAGCGCTAGTATTAGAGCAAAATTTCCTCTCGACGAAAGTTTAAATGAAGAAAGTAGCCCACTGATACTCGCTTTCTTCTGGGAGCAAAAGATACGACTTTATCGGGAGTCCATCCTGATTTATTTTACTATCTTTGCGCACCGCTATCAATGATACGTGCCCGAGAGAACTGTAAAATGTCAGGGTCGACTAGTAAGTTTTTCATACAGTTTGTTAGAACAAAACCCAGTGAACTTTTCTTGTATTTTTAGTGCACTTTATCACTTGAAAGCGACGGTATGCATTCGACGTTACGGCTTCCGGTTGAAGATAGAATTAAAGGCGGCAGGAAGTTACGTTGGGAGGAGGGGCATTATTGGCTCACCCAGTTGCGCGAGAGTGGGATTTAAAGAGACAATCTTTGAGCGCTTCACGAGAAAATCTTGCTCGGAATGGCGGAGATGTAGCGGAGAGGCAGAGATGCTGAGGGAAAAAGAGAGAAGGAGAGAAGTTCGAATCGGAAGTCCTCCGGTTTTCTCTTTCACTTGGTATCTGCCTTTCCCGATCTTCATTCGAGCCTCTCTTTTCCCTTTTTGGCGCCGTCGTCGTCGACATACATTCGCGCGCACTACACGTAGAGAGCCACCCGGCCACCATCATCGTACTTTGCTCTCAGCCTTTCCGCTCGTCCCGCTCTCTGCAAAGCGCGCGCGGTGTAAGTGAAGGAAAGGGTCAAAGAGATCTCTCTCTCCTAACGGAATTTCCTGCTTCCATTAGCGTGAGAGCCAGTCGAAAGGCTAAGGAGCAAATATTTGCTAAGTAGCTATGAAATACCATCAGCAACCCTGGTGCTACGTACTTCTCTTGCCGCGTGGCTACGTGAACCTCTCTCTTTCTCTCTTTCTCTCTTCCTCACTCTCGTCCAACAGGAAATCGGAAACTGGTGTTAGCGATAATATCCACACACTTGTCCCTCCTTTTTAAGCGAGCCTTCGAACATTCCCATCGCCGGAGGCTCGGGTGTTAATTGATCCAACCCTTTTACAAGAGCGACGTCGAATTAATCAAAGCCTACGTACATTCGAGTGAACGTGATCTCGGAGAGGATGTTGGGCTCTAGTAATATCAGCCCTCCCGGCTCTTCGACCGCGTAACGAAGCCGCCAAGTTTGCGAACAAACGTCGAAGTATCCTTACTTGTAGCGACGAACTTTCTGCCAACTTGATATTAAATTATGGGATCGGCTACCCTACGACTGGGACGACAAGAGAAAAGGTGATCTCTGAGTATCGGTGGCTGGTACTCACTGACCATTGACGAGTATAATCTAGTTGGACGTAAGTAAAATGTCATTTTGGTCTCGTAGAACTCGAGTCGAGACTTTTTCCAGTTGGATCAATCAGTCTTTTAAATAAATTCCATTTTCTCTACTGTCAATTTCGCACTGGATCGTGTGATAAAAATATACAGAATGTAGAATATTTTGCTATGAGAGATGATTGTCATCGAAAGTAGCATCAGCTCTCAAATGAAGAGTTCAGACGAGTTGTAGTATCGATAAACAAATCAGTAATTTATTCAGGAATTAGTAGGAGTGCCTTTGTACGAGTACTCTCGTCACCGAGAGCAATGACGGGAGAATAATAATAAATATACAGCAAGAGGGTAATGCGGGATAAATAAAGCCTGATTTATCTGCTTCCGTTTCTCGACTGTGAAAGCTGTTTGTACCGTAGCCGGCATTGCGCTTCCTGCGATAATAACGCGAGCCTCGTTAACGAACTCTTCCTTCGTTGAATTAACGATGGAATCGGGCAGCATTCCACACTCTCTAGCGCGACTACCTCTTGATAAACGACAGTGTCCCACGAATGTTCGCTCCCGGGAATTCAAAGTTTCATCTTATTAAAATCTCGGCTCGCTTACCTCTCCACCCGAACCAGCTGGCAGTTCCAGTTTATAACTTAGAAATCACATGGCGATCCCTGGGAATAGTCTGGCGTACGGAAATATCTCCTCCGAATAGTGCGGAAACTAGGGACTTTCTGTTTTTGGCACGACCGCATTATTGTTTCAGTGGCAATTAGTATGGAATTCGAAATCCGTGTTGGGGAAAAGCGTTGCGCGTCGAGGTGGCAGAATGCCGAGAGTCAACACGCCAATTAAGCCAGCTAAAAATGCCAATTCTCATGGCCCTTTGCGAGAAACAGTTACGAAATTGAATTCGCCATGCGCGCCGGCAAATAATTGCTCGTTACACAATCGTGTCGGAATGAAACAATTACGTGAGATCGTTCTTGCAATTACGAAAGATCGCAGTCTTTTCCGAAGACCCTTTATATAACGTGGACGAGAATGGCGTTCCATCGGTATTGCAAGAGTGCACCCACTAAAAGTTGAAAATTGACCATCAGCAGTGTAATGATATAAGGTTAATTTATTTTCACTCCGTGGACCTGGAATGAAATCGCTTTTCAAGCCTTCTCTTTCGCACTCTCGACCGCTGCACCAGGGAATATGTGGGTCACTCGAGAGCTCCGGAAAAAGTGTTTCAAGAGCAATGCTTGTTTAACACGGCCATTTATTGCCGAAATTGCGCGGCAGTATTTCGATCGTTACAACTTTTTCCACGAGTGCTCCGCTTTCATACGTGTGCCGGTGTGCGTGTCCTGTCGGCATTATTAATCTCGAACCCCATGCATATCGAGCTTTACCGGCTCCCTGGGATAGTATATCCGTTAGTAATCCAGAGCTTTTAACGTAGACGAATGGCCATTATCATTTGCAACTCGTTCAGCCATTCTTCCTGCCCGAATTGCAACAGGGCTCATCGATATTTCCCGCATCGAGCGGAATGTCTTTCAACGATGTCACGCTATTGCATCGGCAATATTCCAGTTGCTGAAAGGATGGGTAAAGGGAGATAGGAGGTGGGAAAGGAGACCGATATTATTCGCTGCCTTGACACGAAGGAGCCAGGTAAACAAAGGAAGCTACCGCCACTCGTCTCGAGTACTTGCCCGTCGTCGCTGTTTACCTGCTCCGACCCGTATCCTGGGTCAGGCTGCCTAACCTCAGTTACTCCTGCGCTATCTAGTGAGTGAAGCACACACAACACTATGCTCTTCCAATATGTTACGCGCCCCGAAATTCGAGCTTCCGCTAACCATTTGACCAGTGGCGGAATACATCGACAGGTACACATGAGAAATATTAAATTCATACATAGTAGAGTGTGAGGACTCGCGTTCAAGCACGTCGCCATTGATAAATATTGATTTTCCATATCGAATCTTTATTTGATTTTAAATATTTATCGGCCCTCGAGTAATTTGTTTATAAAGAAAAGATTTGGCTGATGTTTAACGACGATGTTAGGTTATGTCAGTTATACATTTGTACGTATTAGAGGATTCGAAAGCTTGACGAGAAATTGCCCGCTAAAATTGGCGTGAAAGCGCTGGAAAGTTTACCTGTGGTCGGGCGACGCGTTCGCAGGCAGAAGTGCCACTTCTTGATAATATTTCCCCTTGGCGCTCGAAACGTTTCCAGGGCACATTATGACCACCCCTGCTAATGTGAGCGCGCGCGCGCGCGCGCATCCGACGAAATACAGGATTAAACGGCGAAATGGAAAGTTGGAAATGAGATTTCGACGAGCGAGTGTCGGATCCGCTACGCCGACAGCGCCGTCGTCTTGCCATCACGAAATCTCGGGGTAATTCTGGGCTCCGGGCATTCGTACAATATTTGCTTGTTAATGGTGTTGAGCAACATTTCCGGCCTTTAGACCAGAGGTGGCCCATCCGAGGAACGCAAGAAAGTTAAGCGGAACTTTAAAGTTAGAGCGCTCCAGCGGGCCGCCGTCGTACTTTTTCCCGTACGTGATTAATGTTAACTTTGGACATTCGCCTCGAACGAATTCGACGAACTTCTGAACTATTCTGCGAAATAAATTTCATTTCCGCCCTTAATTAATCTTTGAGAGCGCGAGAATGCCGGACGATGAAACCACCACCCCTTCCGCCCAATCGCGCTGTCCCAAAAAAGCATTGCGAGAGAGCAGGAAATCCGTTTTTATTTAGAATTAAAAGTATCGAGTGCTTTTTCCGTGATTACCGATACGACAGTCAAACGAATCGAAATGTCAACTCCATGCCTTGGTACATGAAAGAGCTAGAAAATAACATGCCTCAGAGGTTTTCTGACGCAGGAGTGCTTTACTCTGAGCCCGTGTTTTCTGTTAATTCTCAATTTATCATTTTAACATGCTTTACTGTTCGAAATTCCAACGTATTTCTCTGTGATTTGCAGAAATTCTGATAAATACTTTATGAGATTTACCCGTCTGTTAGAATCTGTCTGTCAGTCATCTGATCGCTCAGTAACCCATCGCAACACTATACTACTCAAGAAACTAATTTGCAATTAGCTTCTATTTAATTGAAGATATAAATTCTCTTATAACCACCGACGGATAAACTCACCAAGTTTTCCATAATATTATCTTTCATTAGTACATCGGCAATTATTAAAGAGTGTTGAAAATTCTGTTCTGGAAGTCTGGAACGTGTCTGGAATGTTCGAGAAGTCGTAGAAATATTTCTCAAAACATCCAGACTTGGTATCGCTAATTCTCACGAGGGAATTGAGACAATCAAGTCTCTGTTTTGATAGAGGGGGATAAGAACTAGAAGTGTTTCGCTTGATCGTGAACCGAGTGGATGCAGGGTGTGAGTACGTGGATTATAACCGAAAATCCTGTGTTTGCTTTTGCAGGAGGACCCGGAACCTCGCGAGAATGCGGGACCCGCTCTCGTGGTACATGGTCTTCTTGATCCTGCCGACAATCCTCATGGCCAGGTCGCTCGACAAAGGTAAATAATGGGTCCAGCAGTGACACAGTACTTTTTCCCCTTTCGTTTCTCTCCTGCATCATCCGGCTTTCGCTAAAATTCGCCGCTGACACTTCCACAAATATTCCACGAGTGTAAATATATCTTCTATTCCTTCGCTTTTTCATACTTTTATTCCATACAATACTAAAATAGGATTTCAAAGCTGTTGGAAAGTAAGCATGGAAAATCTAGGCTGATAAATCCGGGTTGGTCGAGTGGCGTACGGAGTTAAAAAGTGCCGGGACGTGGCGGCGAGCCATATTGAAGCGATAAAGCATTATAACGGGCCGCATTGCAGTACACAAAGGAACTTTCAAATTTGCCTGAATTATGTTCGACCGCAGCGACATCAGGGACCCGATTAAAGCTCTCTTTCCCAGCCTGGGCACATGTGCGCGTCTCGCCGCCGGGATTCTCGTCGCTCTACGGCTGAAAGTTTCACGCCGGCTTTCCTAACGAAACCGTGACGAAAATTCTAAATACCCGAGCGAGTACGGTGCACGTTGAGAGAGAACGGTTGGAACTCGTGGTCGATCAGGAATTTCGCGGCGAGATAACACCGAGCTCGGGAAGAAATTGAACGGGAGCGAGAGGAATATGCATGTGCGTCTGCGGCACATACCTCGATGATTTCGCCTTTCCATGCATAATGTATCGTCGAGTGGAGCGCGAAGAGACGTTTCTACACGCAAAGGCGAAATTTCATTGAATATTGCGGGTCTGGGAGGAAAAGGGGAGTCCTGATTCTCTGTGAGAATTGTCTAGCGGGTTCGTAGGAAAATCCTGCAACTAAAATACAAAGACGAGCAGAGAAAGCACCCCCGTCGGACATTTTCTCGGCCCTCGCAAGTCCGATAAGGCAACGATGAGTTTTCCGGAAGAAGTTGTCTCCTGGACAACGAGTCTAGGCGACTGTGTGTCGCGCGAGAATTCCGTAACGCGCAAATGTTTGCCATTCGATCCCGAGAACGCTAGCTGGAGCGATTTCGCAGCTCGTAGAAGCTTGCTCTCAGCCAAGCGAGAGGTGTTATCTAGACAGACAGAAAAGCGAATAGAAGCACGCGCGCAGACGGTAGTGTCTAGTACTGGAGAGATAGTCGGAGAGGGCAACAGACGAGCTAACAAACAGTCTGGCGCAGTGGATGCTGTGAAATCAATGTACCGCGCCCTCCAAGACTACCTCCCTTAAACCCCATCCACCGAGACACACACCTCTTCGCGCCAACGCTCGCAAAGAAATCCTTTTATCCTAGCAAAACCTCTCTCGCTCGTTCGGTCTCCAGTTGCGTTCGCTCGAACGTGTGATGAGTCGTAGGACTTAAACGCCGCTACAAAAGCAGTTTCTGTCGTCGTCTTCAATGGCGACGTTGTCTTTATTAGAAGTGATTCATGTAAGCACTATTCTGCTTTTCATCTTTCTGCTCTGATATCTTGCAACTCTGTCTGCCTCCTCCGCTCCTACCGTGTTCGCGCGATCCTCTACTTCATCCTCGTGGCCGCGGCGAAACGGCTTGCAAAACGGTACGCGCGTGCTTACCACCCGACAAAATTACTTTCTCGTGTGCACAAACGTGTGCTAGCTGTGAATAGAAAACGGTCGGGGTTGTAGAGAAGTATACGGTTGGTGGAAGTAGCGTAAAGCCTAGGAGTCGTCTGCCGCGCTGATCGTCCGCCGCTTCTTCGTGTGAACTTTATTAAAGTTCCAAGAGAGAGTGAGAAAAAAATGGTGCGATAGTAGATGGTTTTTTTTACATGAAAGGGGTTTGGTTTGCACCGACGATTTTACGCGGCTGTAACACGCTCGGGTGCTAAATGAAAGGCGGGTTATCGGGAATTTCTGTCCATTCACATGCAGCCGAATGGGAACGGTGTCAACGAAAGCTCCTCCGTCGCGCCGACGACTTCCGAAGACTCGGCTAAAAAAGATCTCCAGAATTGCAAACTGTATGCGACGAACGCGCGCGCGCGCGCGTGTGAGTCTCCAACCAACACGCGCAAACGAGCCTCTCCGCAATGAGTACGACACTCGCGCGGCGTGTACGCTCTATATCAGCGCGAGTGTGTGAAGCCAGGCCTGAAAGATACGTAAGTGGAGAAAACATCGAGAAGAGGGCACGCAAGAACGACGAGCACCTTTTTTCCCACCACCCCCCACCCAGGAAAAGAAGGGGGCGAATGGTGTTTATCAGGGCGCGAGATTATACGCTTTCGAGAAGCAAGAGATACCTTCTGATACTCACCCAGCCGTGGCACAATGAAAGCAACTCGCGATAAGATCAAAACGTGCGAACAGCATGGTTTCCTATACCAGAATCCCAGTTTTCCCTCTCCAACTCTCTCTCTTTCTGGTTTGCCATCCCTAGTGCCAAATATACATACATAGAGTGGTGCGCAACCGTTCATACAGAGACAGCCATCCAATTTCTAGAGATAACGACCGCCATAACGAGCGCGTGGAATTTGTCATCAGGCTTTCGTCGATTCCACTGTTTCCCTCCTGACTGCGGAGCGAGCCGATGGCAGAGGGGTTGGCTTTTCGCATACCTATCTGTTACATTCGTATATCAGTATGTTGGGAGTACGGGCCCGCAGCACAGATCGAAACGAGTTGCAGCGGGTATTGGGAAAATACGAGAGAAATCCCGACTGGTTGCTCCAACTCGAGTTCCAGCAGTAGTAGCAGCAGCAGCAGCAGCAGCAGCTTTCCTCTTCCCTCTCCACCTGTCTCTCGTTCTCCCGGGAGCCGGGCATCGGAAATTTTATTAATCCCTCGTACTGCAGCTACGTGCTTTAGAGGGTGGTAGGGTGGAGAGTTGGTTGCACCAGTGTGTCTCGCTTAATAAGTGTAGGATGGGAGGAGAGTTGGCTCGCCCGAGGGAAAGGGATATGTGTGTTCTCTCGCGGAGTTACAGGACACATGGGGGGTGGTAAGGAGGACCGTCGAAGAGGGGGTGAGAAACTGGGGAAAGCGAGCAAGCGTCGGTGGCAGGGGTTGGCGGTAGGGGTACCAGGGAAAGGGAGAGGACAGAAGCAGAAGGCTGCTCGATCTTCTCGCGAGAGAGAGAGAGAGGCGGAGTGGTATGCAAGCACGCTCGACAATAAGAGGTGGATTTCCGGTAAGCACGACTCGCCGAGGGGAAACGAGAAAGAAGTATTATTAGGGCTACGTGAGCCGGTTACCCGGTAGACGCACGCCAATGGAATTTCCCTATGTCCTCGATACTCCACGGTGAAACTGTGTATTTACGGACCATGCCCAAGTATTCCCGGGTGTTATCCTTCGCTCCAGCTTGCTGGAACACAACCAGACAGGCTTGCTCGCCCTCTATCGTATTATGGATTACGAAGGGCACGCGAAAGGGTTCTACTCCGACCACGGAGTCCCGCGACGCCGATATTAGACACGGGAATAAATGAAATATCGAACAGACGTACTCCGCATGTGTTACCGTGATTTTTCCTCGCGCCTCCCTGCTGTGTCGTGTGAACGCAGCTTTTTCCTTCTTCGCTTTTCGGGATAAAACTGATGCTATAGTAAGAAGCGCGGCTGCTTCAGGTCGAATTTATTCACTCAGCATTGAGAATTTACTTGGAAATGGGTGTGTGAGACCTGTAATTCGTGACGCAGGGGATGGCTGGCTTTAGAGCAGCCAAGTACAACTGTACTCGTGGCTCTGAGTCATTGTACCGAGGAGAGGGTGGCCGCCGCGGATGTAATTGCAAAGTTTTCTGGTTGCGTGCTCGAGTATTTATTCGTGAGTCGGCGCCACTCCCTATAACACGAACGACACTCAAAGGGGGAAGCAGGCCTTCGGAGAAGCAAGGGAAACCCTGTCTTCAGTAACTAAAGCCGAATGCCCGCTTCTCGGCATCAAGCGCTAACTGCGATTCTTTTTTATTACATTTAACTGAAACTCAGTAGCATTTTATTTCTCTCAAAGCAGTAGGAACGCTTGGCAAAAAGGGAGTAAACCGAAGCTCGGTGGAGCAATCGACTCGGCATTAAGGTTAAAACCGACCCTCGGAGCCCGGGCAGAGAGTGAAGAACCGCTCATAATCAGAGTTTCATTAGATCGCGCTCATGTTTCTCGGTGCGGTTTCGCCTCTGTCGAGTGTTCAGTCGCGACTCGTTGGCGGTGGCATTTTCTCGCGCAAATAATTGCAGCTATCCCCTTTCCTTCTTATCCTCGGGCGCCCCCTTTTTCTCCTTTTTTCTCGCTCGGCTGAGCCCGGCTGCATGGGCGCACCCCCGACTATTTACATATCAGGCGACGAGGGAGCCCATGCAAAAACTCGCTCGCGCACACCGGGCACGTACATGCTGTAGTAAAAGCTATAGTAGTAAAAGGAAGCGAATAAAGGAGGCCCAGAGCGAGGCGGAGAGAAAAGAGAAGAGGAGGATGGATGTAGGGTGAGAGTAGCACAGGACACTGCGAAGGTACATGCGAGTGTACACGTTTCTGGCGTACAGTCTATCAAAGCTACGTGAGGTCGGTTTGGTAGACAGAGCGAGAGAAGAAATATTTTTTTGGCCCGACGCGCCAAGAAATACTGATAATTTAATTGCCTGACCGTTTTTTAGACGGTCCACCGGAGGAGTACTGTACACAGAATACAAGTTGGCTCGCACGTCCCAGGGAAGAGAGTTGAAATGCTACGACTACGCGCTATTTAAAGTTCGTCCTTATTTAGCGGCAAGGAGATCGCGAATTCGGGGCGGAGCTTGCCATCCCGAATCCCCAGCGCGATCTCTATTTAAAAGAGGCGGGCCCCTTGATTCTGAAATTGAAATCGAGGCTGAACACTCTTAAACGGCCGGCAATTGCTGCAATCCCATTCGCATTCAGATATCGGAAATTGTATTAGAGTCATGGGTTTAATTTAGCTGCCGCGCGCGTGCTCAACCCTTTAGCTGTTCTTTTTGTTCCTGCAGGTAGTAAGCTCGGGAAAGTGAAGCCACATGCTTGCCGAAAGTTTTGCCAATTGTTCAAGTACGCAAGAATAATTGAACTCGCTTTAGCTTGACAAAATGGATTTCGGGAAGCGTGGTCGACGCATTAGGTGGCTTCGCTGTTGGCAACAGGCTTCGCCAATTGTTTACGCGAGTGCCAGTAATAATACTTCAATTTCCGGCGGTGACAAAGAGTCGGTACACGAAGTGTAAAGGCAACTTTATGATTGGCTATAGCAAAAATCTATTCCAGTGGAATTGCGTGAAAATAACATTAATTTAAAGGGCGTTTCAATCGAGCTTTTCGCTACCCGTTACTCGCCCCTCTTCGTCCTCCATCCGGCGTGCACAAATGCGCTGCCGGGAAACTCCGAAAAACGGATAAGCGACACTGAAAAAATAGCCGATATTTCATTTAGTATTTCGGCCGATGAATGACTGGTACATGCCAGGCAATCGCGCGGAGCATGTGTACCCTGACACTGTATTCACCTGTACGTAAAAAGCACAGAGTAGATAATCCAGCCTCGCGCTGGATAAAAGAAGCGCCGATCAAAATTGCGAATCGCAGATTAGTCGGTACTTACTCGAGATTCGTTTAAGCGATCGCAACGATCTCGTTGACGCGGCAAAGCGTAAAAAGCATCAGGAGATACAACAACAAACAGCGAAGCCCCGATTATCCACGATTGAAGAAGCCTTCTTCCAGCCTCGATTATCGGCCACCTCGGACTCCCCCGGCTTTCTCGCCCCGTTTCCCCCGCCTGGCAAACCAATTACTCCATTTCGATCCTGCCGACGTTGCTGCCGCTGCATCACAAACTTATCCGCCCGATTATCAATCCCGTTATGCCATCGAATCAAAAGCCACAAAGCCGATATAATTCCTCCACTCGTTCAATCCACCGCCACCCCACCCTCCCACTTGGAAGCCCGAAAGTTAAAATCGTCGATCTGCAATCGTATTAAACGCCTCTCTAGATAAATGCCGGAGTATTAATGCCGAGTATACAGGATCGCAGATTTCATCTTGGAGGATGCATTTGGCCGAGGTAAATTCAAGTCGACGGTGCATCGACGGAAGTATTAGTTATATCGTGCAGACCCTTTTGCCGTGGCAGACGCGATGATTACTCTGCTTCTCCCGAGAGAACGAGGATGGCCATTACCGAGGACGCAAAGTATCCCATCAAGCGGGTGTTTATATCTCCACGCTTCCTTCGCTGATTACTCGCGATAAAGTTAGCCGCGAGCGATCATTCGACGAATAAGGAGATCGCGTTGAGTCAGCTTGGAGGCCGCCGGCTTATTATCAATTGCAATTCCTCGAGCAAGCTTCTCGTAGCACCTTGTACCAAGATAGCGGCGCCTGGAGCCCGTTCACTGTTGTCTGAGCTAAGTGCGGCCGGCTTTACGATTCTCGAGAGATCCTCGAGATTGGCTCTGCCGACGGCTTCACCTGGCGAAGCTGATCAAGTCAAAAGCAACTTCGATTAGAACAGGTCGCGATCGGGATGATAGTGCCGTTGTGTTGGATCGTTCAGATCCTGTTTGTACTAGCAGCCACTGCTAGTATCTTTTTTCTAGCTTAACTTCTTTTTCGAGTCACTATCCCCTCGAATTTTCTTGGTCCGTTTCGTTCTCGTGCAAATCTCTCCCGAGATCGCCGAGGGTGTTCCGGACACACGTCGGCACTGCACACTTTGCCGCAGGAAGACGCGCGTAATTCATGCGAGACTGTCAAAGCGGAAATGTCGCGTTGGATGTTGCTGGTTGACGGAAACAAGGGGGGAAGTAGGGTTTGCCGAGAGACCGGGGGGGATCTCGGAGAAAAAGGAAGCAGGGTGCTCCTTGGAGTCTAGTATTTGCAGAAGCATGAGGAAGAGGAGATTGCCAAGAGCAAGTAGAAGTCGGAGCGAAAGAAGAGTAGACAGAGAAGATGGAGTAGGAAAGGGAAGAGAGGAAGAGAGGAAAAGAGAAAGAGGAAGCTACTGGGGCCCGCTCGGCTCGGTCCAGCAGCAAAGGGTGGTTGGGGCGCGAGAGATGCACGTAAAGCGGGATTCGCTCACGGGATGCGTCCCTGGAGGCGAGAATATTTTCCCTGTCTTTCGAGAATCCGTTCCAGAGGATATCGAGTTCTCCGAGGCCGAACTACCCTTATGGGCCGTGAGTGCAGGCGAGATAAGCTCTTGCACTATCTCCCTTCTGTCCGCATGGATCGGGTCCTCTACCCTCCGGACTTACCACCCACTGCTGACCCATCTCTCGCAGCATCCTTCCGCGATTCTCACCCTCTTGCTCTATCTACGAGGCCATCTCGTTTGTGGAGGCAGCCACCCTTAACTCGGACTGGCACTTCAACGGCGCCAGCACCAGTCGAGATGCAGGGAGGCTGGCAGTCAGGCAGGCTGCATCTCGATGCAACGCCGGTAATGCAATATTATTGGAGATCGCTTGGTACGTGTACGCCGGGCCCGTAATCGCCAGTTTGCGCCTCCGATACAATGCGATGCAAACGTATTCCAACGCCCTCGCGATCGTTACTGGCATCCTGTCACTCCGGCAAATTCGGATGCAACGCCATCCAGCCGGAGCGGATCCCGCATCCATTCTACGCTCTCCTGCCTTTCTGACAGCCCGGAGAGATTCGCCGCGTCTTCACAGAGGCCTCATTAATCCTACAGGGCTTTGACTCATTTGTAGTATAGGATTTACCATGGTAGCAGGGTCAGGGATGCTTGATGAGTAACTCGATTCTGATCCACGACGTTGAGTGTTTATCAGAGACGCAAAGCCACCGGCAGCCGGTTAATTAGGGACATTAACAGTGATATCAGGCGCCGGGGAGAATGTGACTCGAAGACAAATGGGGTGGAAAGACGTCGGCGCCGTTGAGAGATACCGTAATTATAGTATCTTAGGCCTGCCTTCTTACGGTCTGCGACTTCTCCGATGAATAATACATTCAGCAACTGGGAGGGAAAGCACTCTACGACGCAAGGCCGAGCCCTTGCTATCCTTTTCTCTTTTCTTCCCTTTTTCCCGTCGCCAATACCACCCGGCGGTATAACCACGCTCCTCTGACTCGCCCGGACTACAAATATGCGCATCGGACGCTAATGTCCTTTTGTTACTTAGCATTCTCCCTCATTATTATCGTTGATCTCCAAGACAAATGCGTCCTGGCTCCCACCTAGTGGTATAAAATATATAAATACCCTGGTGTAAATACAGCGAAGCACTTTCCCATTTTGCTGGTCGTGTTTCTAACGGGAGAATCGCTCGGTGGAAGTTGGGGTGATGCTTCCTCGCCTGGGGTGTGTTTACGGGGTAGGATAATGGGGTGGAGGAAGCTGCAGAAGGGAAGCGATGGGCGACGGGATCGGCGAATTTCCCGCATAGCTTCTGCGTGGCATTCCGATCGGGCGTAAGATATGGCAGAAAAATGCCGTAGGAGCATTCTTCGGATCCCAGCGGCGTTGACACACTTTCGGGGAGCGAGGCGGCCGGGCGGGGCAAAGGGATGGGCCTGGCTTTCGCGAGGCATCGATCGTCGAAGTTTAATTAATTACCGAACACGAGGCGCGGCGCAATGGGGCTTCGATCCGTCGTTCGGCTGTATGCATCATAACGAAGCTGCGGCGCGTTAAAGAGGATATCTCGACGTTATCATCCCCCAAATTTTTTCCTTACCAAATAACCAAATGGTAGATTCTAAATTAAACTATCAATTGCCAGATTTTCAATAGAATTAGCCAGAGAAGTAAAATCCACCCTTTCGTGGTTACTTGTTGAGGAAAATCGAGATGAGAAGACAAAGTATCTAGTTGACAAGTGCTTGTAAAGAGATTCTCTTCTTGACAAGCTTGGAAGGAGTCTTATACAAGTATTCTGACTTCTTGCTGCATCTCAGAGCACTGTCGTGCGGATTTCCCCTTGGCAGATCGTGATCAGGCAGGTATTGTGAAAGAGTCAGAGTCGGTCGGGCAGTATTACCTTATGAATCGTGACTCGATAGGACTATATCGTTTGTCTTATTCCGCCGGAGGCTTTCAGCCGCAAGTTGGCGGGCACAGGAAGTCTCAGGAAAGCGGGGCTCCTTTGTGCGCCCTCTTTTTCGCGGAGCAGTCGATCAATCAACTTCGAGGAACACCCGCATGTCAGGCGCGCGTACCTTCTAAAGAAGCAAAATGTGCCCGGTACACGCACGCACATCCGCTGCTGGCGTAAGTTCGCTTCAAAGCCGGACCTTTCGTGGAACAACTAGAATAAACTGAACTGAAAAAACCAGCACGCACGACAAACAACGGGAATAGACAATCTCGCATAATGTCAAACCCAACGATAAGAAGTATTCATTTTCTCTCTTTCTCCATTAGATTGTTTTCACAAAGTTTTCTTCTTTTTACATCAATTATCTTTTTTCTAAATCTATTGAATTCTACAGAGAGTATTCATTCAATATCGCGTGTAGTCGTGATCTCGATTTCAACTTATTCTTTCCCCCTCGCGTGACGAACGACTAAGCCCATCGACCCCTCCTACCAAGAATAAGTACGTGGGTAGCGGGCGTGGCGTTATGGCGGCTGGTAACATCAAATCTTTTCGCATTTGGGATGGTGAAACGAGCCACAACACACAACAGGTGCATCGGTTAGGGGAGCGAGGAGGACGAACGCGTTCGTAAAGACCGCAAGATAGTGGCCAGCTGTGTTAGTATGTGGGCAATATCGGGGTGGGTTAATAACGCGAGCAAAGTCCGACCACTTACACGGTAACCTAGCCTCAGAGAGCAAGGACACTGGACACTGTCCTGACGCGCTGCGGTCGTAATCATAAACTCAGCGGAGTAACGCCTGGAGTACGATCGCATCTCGACAGTGATCTCTCCACAAATCCGAATGCCTTCTACGTGGACGTCTTTGAAAATCTCTTTCTTTACCGTCACTCTTCCAAAGAAAGATCTTCTTAGCTAAAGCTCTCTAAGAACAGAGCGAACTCTGACATGTATAAGGATGTCAGTGCCACTGCGACAGTCAAAGCATCTTCAAGTAGTTTCTACCGGAGTATAAAATAACTCTGCATTAAAATGCGGATCGTAGATCGATGATAGCTTTGGTGGTAGCTACGGAAACGGTGTTTAAGATAAACGTGACAAATGGTCGTGGAAGAGTGTGCCGAACGGGTTCATAAGTTCGTGGGATTCCATGGTATCTCTGGTACATTACGGCACTCTATTTACCATGGCTTCGTCCCCAGCCATTCCCGAGTGTGGTCTGCAAGCTTTACGGCAGGATTGCCGGCCAGTTTGAATCTCCGGGTGTTGAATATCCGATTGCGAGAGCATTTATTCGACTCTGTGCTGGCGTTTATGTTATCAGGTCGCGGCCCCCATTCCCCGTCCTCGAATATGTTCCCGACTAATCGCTTTCGGCTCCCATTAAGGCTGCTGATTCCCAATATCGCGTCGTTCATCTTATCCCCGCTCTGTTCAAGTTTGCCGCATTTCTATCGGGCACCGGGGGCCCCACCGGCGAACATAAACGCCGAGTACCAATCCAGTAGTTTGTTTTTCCATTAAGGCTCCAGGGGAATAAGGGAAAGCTAGCAGTTCTCCAAGTTGAGTTTGTACAAGTTACTTCTGCAGTCGTGCCGAACAGCACCGCTGTAACTGTACTGCTTCACCCCGAAGCAGCAAGAAATCAACATGTGTATACAAGCGAGCAGTTCCAGACGCGCGTCGTGAATTGTTGCGATGAGGTGAGCTTTAAGCGTGACGGCGAACGGGACAAATATTTTCTCATTCCGACTGCTAGTATATATATCTGGCGCGCGTTCTTTAAGCTTAAACTAGCTGTGCAAGCGATCCAACCAGCCCGCTAGTATCGTGTAAGTAGGGCGAGTTAGAGTAGAGACTCAGTCAACACATAGCGCGTCACGTTACCAAGGTATTGAAAAATAGGAGTATGATTTATTGCGGTACTCCATCGTTTATCCGGTTCGGCCTGCAGTTCTATACTCTATTTCCCTTCGCCCCCTGTCTCTCCCACCCGCGCAACATCGCTCTTCCATATATATCGGCGTGTAACCCCTGCGAGTTTGCTCCCCCGGGCATAATGACGAACGAACTTTCTCCGGCGAGGAGTGCTCGTTCGCGATCCCCGGCGCAGCCCAGCCCTTTATGCAGTAACACGAGAATAATCATAGCATCGAGATGATCGATAGGAAAACGAATTCGATGTTGCGCGCGAGGAGTTCCAGTGCTCAATGCTATATACAGCATCGACTATACACTGTATATCTCTGTGGGGGCGAACGCGGCCCCATTAGAATGACAAATTTTGATGTGCCAGATGCTTCGGAATACACACACAAACCTACTCGCTCGCGCGCGCGCGCACTCTCGAGACAAATACAGAGAGAAGGGGTCGTCTCTGCCGATTGATCTTTATTTCGGGATACATCAGTCCGGTACATTAAAAGGGCCGCTCAGTTAGCATTAGTTAACACGGTACGTTGGGAATATGGGTCACGCTAGCCCGAAAAATTTCGACCTCCATCACTCTAATTAATCATCGGGGCTGCAATCTGGCGAAAGTGGCACCGGGGACGGCGACGCCTAGCGCTCTCTCATTATTGGCACTGGCAGGAGTAATCCCGGGCTTAATGCAGTAATGCAAATGCAAAGTGCGCCTGCGGGGAATCTTGGATTACAAAGAAAATGAGCATCAGCCGTGAACTTTCCGGTGGCCGGGGGGGTGCTTCGGGGGTCGTCCGGGGGTGTTTGCCATACCGTGTCTATAGCCTGCCGTGGGAGGCTCTACCTTCAGTCTCTCCTCTCTCTCTCTCTCTCTCTCCCTTCAGCAGCAAGCTCTCGCTAGAGTGCCTCGGTATAATTCACAGAAGATGAGGGGGTGTCTCTCGTCCTTTCTTATTTTTTCTACCCCCCGGTTTTATCAGCAGCTACGACACACACAGCTAAAGTTGAATGAGGATTCAGCATGGGCTCGTAGTCGCGGAAATTCGGCGAGGGTTTCCCTGTCGAGCGAAAGAATACCTCGAACAGCCAGCCGGTGCGCCTACGCATTATCATAATTTTCCTGTTTCGAGCTCTCATTCCTCGAGGAAAGATTACGTCGTGACGACGATTCGCCTTTCTTCTTCTTCTTCTTCTTCTTCCCCCCGTTCCTCCACCACCCCGTCTGTTGAAACGTGTCCTCTCTACCGAGCGTATACGTGCCCCGATTTGAATTACCCGATGATGCCTGAGCGTAAATTCTCCAAATTAAAAAATCTCCAGATCCCACCCCAAGCCGACGGTGATCACCGCAGGTTTACGAGAGAATAAACGTCGAATCTTTTTTGTACGAGTATCACGTGCCGCGATTAACCATTTAATAAAAGGGTAGATTTCAACACGTGCTAAATATGTATTCAATGAAATCAGTCATAACTACGCGAGAACAGATCGATCGAGTGCACATTAAAGATTGGCGAGAAACCTTGGTGCATTCTAGCGTGAATCAGAAAAATCCATTAGCTATTTTAGTCGCCCGGAGGGAAGGTTCCGGGACGCATTTGCCATGGGCGAGAGGAATAAAATAAAATGGTTAAAAGAGTGCAGCGGTCGGGGATAGTGGATCGAAGCGTAAGTAAACAAGCCCAGGTGAGAGGAGGAAGGCCGGAAATCGAAAGGCATGATAAACCACTAGCGCGTAAAATAAAAACAACAGAACGGAGAAGGTTGGTTGTGTGTGGAGGCGAAACAGCCATGGGCTATTCAGGCGTTTTGAACAAGGCGGCGGCCAGCAGCACTCGACTCGTTTCGTTCTCCTCTCTGTCTGCCACTTGGCCCGATGGCGAAGGCAGGAGCGGGCGCCGGCCCGTAGCCCTCTTGAATCCCGGTGCTAATCGAATTACGTACTTACCGCTGATAAGCGCACTGCAAATTACTGAACTCGGAACTCCGTTTGAAGTGAGCAAAACTTGCGGCTAACAGCAGTAACTCCCATCTACGCGAGCCGATAAGGAACTTTTATTCGGCGGGCCGCCCAGTACAAAAGGGAATTTTCTTAATCTTGGCTCCTCGACGCTCCAGGACCGAGTTTGCCCGCCTCCCGCCAAGAGTTCATCTATTTAATTTTCCCTTGAATAATAATGGAATATCGGTGGAGATAGCAGGATGAGTATGTATAACAGTGTGGGATAAATGCTTATTCGCCTCGAGTACTGTCCATTTCCCTGAGTCGGGTCGGAAACACGTACGCCCTATTAAAGAGGATTTAGCGTTTTACTTGGTAAAGAGGATTCCACAACCAGAGATGCAGAACGGCCGTTTTACCGTCATAAGCATCTGAAACATGTAGGGGTGGATGTTCGAGGGTTGGTGTTGCTTCAATTAGAGAACTTGTTAACAGCATCTTTTCAAAGAGGTATTCTGTTCCGCTCGATAAAGCCTTAGATTTGGAGCGGGTTAAGTAGGCTTCAGGTTTATTGACAGGGCTCGATCGCTGAAGATCATTAGTGTCAGTCAAACATACTCTCGCGCTAGAAATCGAGTCACACGTGTCGGATGCTGATACGAGCCTCTCCCGCATCAGGGGATATCTAAATCGAGCACTCTCTCTCTCTCTTTATCCCTCTGCGTTCAGGGAGGGTTCTCCCTGTCTTTTTTTTGCGGCCGTGTCGCGCACGTCAACCCGCGTTTGAAGAAGTGGAGAGTAGCGCTATAGAGCGCTGTATAAGCGAACGCAGTCCCGCGGGTCAAGCCGAAGGGACGAAAATCCCGACGAAATCCGGAAGGTGAGTTGGCCTCCTTGAGATGCCCGGCGTCGCGGCGTGCACTGTCATCCTCGAGGAAAGTGGTCGTGGATCGGGAATACTTGAGGGGCTCAACGAAAGAATACAAGTCGGCGGCGGCGGCGGCGGCAGTGGCGGGCGTCGGTCGTCCAAGTAGTCGAAGGAAAGTAGGCAGCCTCTCTCTGGCAGCGTGCTCCTGCCCTCCTTGTATAAGGTTTCGCATTGTCCCGTGGAAACAAAAGCCAGGTAGCTTATGTCCCGCATTCAAAAGCTCACAAAGTTCAGTCTCAAGTGCTTCTCTCGTGCCTAGAACCTGCTCTTTCTCTTGCTGCCGCACTCTCTCCTCTCTTTCTCTCCCTCTCACTCGAGCTACCACTCTTTTTCGATCCTTTAACCAGGAAGGACTCGTAGATTCTTACTCTCTCCATCTCACTGTCGGTCCACTACTCTTCTGATCCACTACTCACTCCCGAACTCCAAGTGGCTAGTATACTCCCTTCTAATTTCCGTTATCCCTTGGCTTCGTCTGTCCTCTCCGGTGCGGACAGCTCGATGTGTCTTTTCCTAGTTCGACTTGCTTTC
The DNA here is from genome assembly GCA_964023945.1 of Ectemnius cavifrons. Classification (NCBI taxonomy): domain Eukaryota; kingdom Metazoa; phylum Arthropoda; class Insecta; order Hymenoptera; family Crabronidae; genus Ectemnius; species Ectemnius cavifrons. The sequence goes on along the minus strand of OZ030385.1, from coordinate 5,559,215 downwards.
ATTCTTCCGGCGACTTTCTTTAGAGAGTTTTATCCAGCGGCCGCTCGTCCGCCCGTGCTGTCTTCCTTCCATGGCGGCCTCCTTTTCAAATGTCTTTAATGTCGAACTCTACCGTCCTTCTTCTCACCCCTGTCTCCCACTCAACCCTTCAAGCTTCTCATTTTCCAGCAGACTCCTTTATTTTTTAATTCTTTCACCGCTCCGGATACCGCTTCCCCCCACCCTCCAGTCTCGCACCCTTTCACCACTGGTCTTTGCTCTAGCAGCCTACCTATCTCGATCTTTCTCTCTCTCTCTCTCTCTCTCATGTTTCCTTCTCCTTGCGCAACATACACCCACACCTCCCTTGGTTTTATCCTACCCCGACATCTCTCGATCCTTCTAAGGGTCGCTTCTTTTCTCCTGTTGGCAGATGTAGTCCCGCCTTGAACACGAACTTTCTAGCCTGTTATGGGGCCGCCGCCCGCCTTTCGAGACTCCTCTCTTTTGTGGCCGGCGTACGCTCTCTTCATGTAAGCGGTGCTCCACCGGCGGAAAGCGAAGTTGATCCCGGGGTAGCTCGCTCTCGAGCTATGTAGTGGGTGGGACATGCATTAGCAGAGAGACATTAGACATCATTAGTCGGAACTTTAATGAACCCTCCTGTCTCCCAGGGATTATTTACGAGCCTCGATAGTCTTAGAAAAAGCTTAAGGTGCATTGAACCCATTCAAAGAAGCAGCACCCATAAATTTCGTAAGCTTGAAGCGCATTCATTCCAGCCAGACAAAGTGCTCCCAACCCAGCAAGAAACCTAGCATAGCATATTAATTCATGGAACTCTCAACTCGAAACGCGCGCGCCGCGCGTTCTCTTTGGAGAGCGAGAGTTGTAAAAGATGGAGATTCGGGCAGGAAAGACAGGGAAGTACACGCAGGTGGTGCACGTTGATTCGTGCTCGCAGTTAAATGCTCCGGCGTAGCCCACTTACGCTCGACATCGTGCGCGAGTAAAAGTTTCAGGCTTTCACCCACTTCTGGCGGTGCGCGTGCTCTCTCGCGCACACTTCTTCTTCCCATCGAGCCTACCTCGTTACCGGTCCAACCTGAGCGCATTAACTTGGCCTCCATGGAGTAATGGTTTACATACATAATTCAGGCCAAGTCGCTATAAAGCTAAGGTCAAGAAAATGCAGAGCACTCGCGAATACGCGCCCGGAGACGAACGCAATGGATTTGGGTATAAGAAAGATGGCGAGTGGATGACGTCATCGTCCGACAACTACAGCATAGACATAAACCGTGGCGCTCGAGTGGGTTGAATTCTCATTATTATTCATTACTTTTAACGTTTAATGGATCGCCCTCGACTCGTCTGGTGGCCTCCTCCCTGTATCTGGCGCGCTCCTCTCGCCGCGGATCGTTACTCCGTCGTCGGAGAAATTCTTGATTAAATCTCGCCAACGACTGGGACGCCATTCGGCTGACGACCGACGGCTCGATTCGAATTTTAATTGAATCTTGATTCGGCCGATCGAGCTGTTTGCATGCCGCCATGCCACGAATGAAGATCGCGCTAAGCGTCTAAGCTCCTCTCGGTTTTCGAGCGGCAGGAGGAGCGAGAACCTTGCTATTGTCCGAGTCGCTCGACGGCTGATTGCGCAGAATTATCCTTGCCGAGCGCTTCCTAATTCGGATACTCTTTCTCTCTCTCTCCCTCTTACTCACTTTCCCACTATTTCTCTCTCCCTCTTACCTTTTGTTCGCTGGAAGCCCTGTTCCTTAGTTACTCCTTTCATTGTACACCGCTGATTCTAGGAATAATACCGAGCGCGCGCGCTAGCCGGCGAACATGTAACGAACTACTTCCAGTACTCGCCTGCTTTTCTCTTTAGAGCGAGATACGCGAAATTAGTATTTTCGCGGCGAGCTCTAATCGCGAAGAGGAGAAGAAAGCTCTCGGCCATTGTCTAGTGTCTATCCCAATGGAACTCGAGAGGAAGGAGAAGGGGACGAGAGAGAAAGAGAGTAAGGATAGTCACAGTAGGAGCGAGGGCTAATGAAAGATTAATGAGCGAGAACCGTTAGATTGCATCACGATATCGATTGCTCCAGGCGGTAGGCGCATACTCCGATAGCAACGCGAGCATAGTCAAGAAGCATGTACACCTCGTAAAGCAACGGGCTGAGGGGATGTTAGATGGGGAACACAATTCATAGCTCATTATCGGGGGCGCGACGGTAATCGCGCGACAGTGCTGCCGCTAGGGTGCTACGCGAAATAGAGTAATTTGCTTGATTAATGTCAACTTTCGCGAACGAACCGTGAAAAATGTCAGCTGGCACGTGATGCGTCAACGTGCATTATGCAAGCGAGCGAAGCTGGCCTGTGCGTGTCGGCCTGGCATGCAATTACCGGGCACTGCGGGAACACATCGTCATCGATGTACATACGGAGTTACCGAGCTACTCGTTACTCTAGTCTGTCCAGTGGTTTAAGCCTGGCCGCCCCTCGCCAACGCAGAGCGAACATTGGGGGTGGAACATGCATCGTATTAATTGGGAGGGCCGCTCGTATGAGGCGACCGTCATTATTGGAGACTGCGCCGCCTGCCGGTGTCATCGCGCCCTGAATTCTGGCGCACGCATCGATAGATCAAGTAAGATTATTGGGATTGAACGCTCCTGAAAACGCCCTGCGCGCGTTACTGCTCGCTGCGCTGGCATAGCGCATACGTCCGAGACACATTATGACACACATAAATCCTATTGGCCTCGCTCACCGAGACTGCTTTATGCCTGCCATTAAATCCTACGTATTGCCCGGCTTTAACTGTATGTTAAATAGCCTCGTTGTCGTTGAGTACCCATTCTCTTCGTGTATTTTCTCAGGATCTGTTAAATAGAATTCTTCACCCTAAATATTACCTGACAAGAATTCTATGTCCTGTCAGAGGGGTAAGTCAAACCCCGATCCGACATTTGTCTCACCCCTGCTCTGGGTTAACTCTTGATGGGGCTCGGAGAAAAGTTGGAGTGTTGCTTGGGATCATATTCTCGCACTTGAGAGTAAACTGAGTTTAGTCGAAGTAGATCTTCTACTTGAAATGTTTCGAATTTCTAGCTTCCTGATGGTTAACACCGCGGAATTTTTCTTAGTCCTTCCCTTGAAATCGCCACGTCCAAGTCCGCCAACAATAATCAGTGTTCTCCAGTCGAAGTAAATGACTAAGATGTGTGAGTGTGTGTGTGTGTTACGGGACAGTGTTCTCACGCTTGGTATCTCCACGGGTGCAATTACCGTAGAATAGATTCGTTCTTTCCTATGGTAGCCGTGCGCACGGGTAACTTGTTATCGTTTCCGTTAATTAAAAACGCCGGTGATGCTTTCTCGTTCACGGGCAGCTCCGTAAATAAAAGGTCGGCATTGGCTCGGGAGTCGGAAGACGGATTGACAGGGTGCAGCACGGCAGGCTTCCTTGGCAGGCAGGCGTTATTGCTGCCTCAACAAGTGGTCCATCCGCTGCAATAGCTCCCTTTCATTAACGCGTCTTTCAAAACTATTAGAACGCCTCACGCGACTCTCAACAATGCGACTGATAACATTTATGAATCTTTCTAGTCGGTTCTCGTCGAAATTCACGCTGTCACGTCGCACCCATTAGATTCAATTGACGAAAGAGCGCTCGCGTCATATCACTGATTATCAAAGTGCTCTAAAACGTTCCACTTTAAACTCGAGAATTTCCGATGACTTCACAGTGAGATCACGCGAACACACACGTGCAGCCGGATTTAATTTGGCCGTAATATCGTCGAGGAAACTTTGAAGCGGTACTCGTCCGAGCTCCTGTCTGTCGGCTTCGATAACTTATTTACAGACTGATCTAACAACCCAGCTACATACATGTATATGCATCAGGTGGTGGTAATACCTTCGCCATGGGAAGAAGGCTCATCTTGCCTATTTGTCAACAGCATCCCATTTCCCTTCCTCTGCCATCCCTTTTCCCTATCGAGCGTGTACCATCCAACAGGGAATTCCCATATGTAGAAACTAAATGTGTCAGTGGGACGCGAGGTGCGAGAGGCCATAATAAAAGAGTAATCGCGAGGAAATACGTATCGGGGAATAGAAAACGGGGGAATTCAGTTAACAGGCTGCAGCTCGAATTCGAATGACGAGAGTGAGAGAGTGAGAGAGAGAGAGAGAGAGGGCTAGCGAAAAATTGGGAGGACGTGACGCAGTTTGCGGGCTAATCCTGATGTAGTTTCACGGTGGCGTGAAGGACGTTCCCTCTCATATTTATGGATAGCCGTGGCTAACGCTCTTGCGCACAGACACGCGCGCCCGCGCGCGTTCGTTCTCTCTGCCCGAGAAAATTGAATTAGCGTGGCTCGCGGCATCAGGAGCGCCAGATGAAAGGGGATCGTTGGATAAACATTTTTATTGGTATCGCTGCTACTCTAGCCGACGATATCATTTCGCGCAGCTCTGTATTAAATGTAAACGCTGGTTTATGTAGAACGTAGCCGAGTCTGCGGACTTATTTCATCGGGAAATGCTAGCTGAGCGCCCAGTTAAAGCGAGCAAACTGAGCGATGGGCGGGCCCGCTGTTGCCTCCTGCCTTTCCAACTCGAAGGATCTTTGATGTAAAAGTTTCGCCAGGCTTGCCTGGAAATTTCAATCCGCGGCCTGGTTTATCGTAGAGCTACTGACGCATTACACGATTCTAACGCACCCTTCGAGCGTAAACTCCGTCATACACAGGCTGAATCAGAATCATCGAGGACCCGGGAACTCGAATCTCGCATTTTCCCTGGCACACTTTGATATTAATGAAACGACTCCAAGGGAGAATGGGGGTCTGTTCGTGCGAAGGTGCTACCGTAATGCTCACCGGAGCACTGCAAAGAGTGGTATTTTCTTTTGAGATCTACCTTTTCTTCGTGCTCGCTCCCTTGTAGCCGAGGGCTGGTTGGACCAGCCAAGTTACATAAGATTCGCCGGGCTGGACCATTTTTCACGGAGCTCTCGTAGCCGCGAGCACGCGGAAAGCAGTCGGGGCAAGTCGTTTTTCAGCCGAGTGACAACAGACGAAATCGCAAAGGCCAATTTATATTCGAAGAGGGGGCGGGCGGGCGGGCGAGTGAGAAACTGAGAGAAGAAGTTCAGGCATGTGGCCCGCGAAAAACAGCTACCAGCTCTCGCACTTGTGGCCCGTGGAAATTTCTATCGAGGGTGAAACCTTTTTCACGCTTAAAAGCAGCAGACTGCCTCAAAGAAATACCGCTCGTTCTACCGGGAGAGACCAGTATAGGATAGATCGTACGTGAGCAAAGCCTCATAATTTTTGACGTGAGATCTTTCGTTCTGCTTAGGCGCGTCCAAAAATCACTCTCGCACCCTGCCAGAAAATCCCTTTTGCCCTTTTAGCCCATACATTTCTGCTAGGCTGGCAGATTCGCGACGAGAGGCAATCTACAGTCGGAGGAAAAGTTGTAGCTCCAAATGTAGGGACCGAAGCATTTTCCTCCGGTCTGCCGGGCAGCTTGGACGGGTTCTACTCTAATCGGCGGGCGTTCCATCATGAAAGAAGCTCGTTTATGGAGCGGAGCTTTTCGTAACGATTACCGAGACACTCGCGACTTCTAATCAGTCGGTTCCATCGAGCGATTTTCCTCATCCACTTAACGCTGTCCCATTCGGTGTTGGATCGCGATACGCTCTACTCTCATCATACAAATTGCCAGAGCGAGTAGTAGTGTAGCATTGGTATCTTCCAGCAGTGTTGGGTGAATGAGACAGCGGTTGGCGTGTCTGGCTAGCGCCTGGCGTTATCTCCTTTCCGCGCCCGCTCACCGTTATCCCCTGTAGTCCTTATAAACTGCTAGAAGCCGGCTACTTTTTCAATAAACAAATTGCCGGAAGATTATCGCACTACCGGCTCTGCCAGCCTTGACACTGCTTATCGTCGATCGCCGCTTGGCACCTATGCTTGGTCACGTGCTCGCCTTTTATCGCTGCCGTACTCGTGGAAAGTACGCTCTAAAGCATCGAAAACAATGGCAAAAGACTCGCTCTCTGTGTGTCTTCCGCGAGCGGAGGACAAGCTGAATATCGCGATACGTGATGTCGCTTCGATCAGGCTCGTTTACGAAAATAGGACTCTCTCGAGCAGCCACTCCACCCACGCACGAACCCATTGATTCTCGGGGCAATGAGATAGAGAGTGAAACGATCGCCGCCGCTCGGTCGAAAGGAAGTCAGGGAAGAAGATGAGGGTGAGTAGGAGGTCGGGACGACTAGAAAGCTTGCAGAGGTCGAGCTCGAAAAGGGAAGGTCCAAAAGAAATAGCCCTGTCTGGCCCTCGAAGCAAGGACGCTCGCTATGGGGACAGAGAGAAAACGGTAATCTACATAGAACGCGCTTCTTTATAACGTAAAGAGCACGCGCCACGCCAGATATCCTATTCCTATGCAAACTACATGTATGTATGCAGGTGGTGGCACCGAACGACACGTTTAAGGCGGTCGTGGCAGATCGGCAAACGTAATGCCACGCTGCACGCCAACATTCTCTGTCTGTTATTCGTACTCCACCCCCTCCATTCTCCTCATATTCTACCCTCAAACACTTACAATCTCTCCCCTGTGCCTGTCTCGGGAGCCCTGTCATTCCGTTGGTAACCCTCCACCCTTTCGTGCCTGGTTAGCACAGGCTGCTCGCTCCCTCTGCTAATAGAGCAACCCTAACACCCTCCTGTATCTTTCCCGGTTTCTCTCAGTCTTTCCACCCGCTTTTCTATCACGATGCCACTCGAACGTGTGTGTGTGTATGTGTGTGTGCTCGATCGGGTGACAGCGCAGCTGGTGGAAAACAGAATAGTATGCTGTCGTCTACATCTACTACTTTATTGATTGCTCGCGAGAGAAAGAGCACAGACGCTATTCCCTTCGAAACAGCCTAAACTGACACATTTCTATTTACTCGTTATCTTTACCGCGTTAGTCGGCCAGGATTTTCTCGTAGAAATATCTGATACACTTCCTAGCGACGCGACGGTGGGATAGGATTGGGCTCGCGTTAAGGACGTCTTCGGCGAGCGCGCGGCTCAAGTGGCTTGGAGAGGCCAAGGCGGCTCTCGTGAAAAAGGAGCGCCTTTGCGGACGGTAAAGAGATAGAGACAATTCGGTGTCGCCTCCCTGAAGACGACCTTCAAAGGCCGCGCAGCGAAAAGCGACACGCAAAGGGGCTGGGCGGACATAGGCAGACGAGCGCCATGGGAGAAAGACACAGAGAGAAATGTCGGGCGTGTGTGGCAGGAGCAAACGCCGGAATTCAGAAGAGCCGAGTGTGCTATGACAATCATAGTTCCACGAGATCGCGCACTCTATTTCAGTGAAGGCAGCGCTCAGGCACACCGGCGTGTATCAACCAAACGACGACGGGAACACCCTCTCGCATGGGAATGCCAGTGTTCGGGCGACGCTGATACGTATTGCGCGTGAAACATGCAGAGACATACAAGAGAGCAAGCGTGAAGGGAGCTCTCAGGCGCTAGGTCAAAATTACACGCTCAATAAAATAAGCATAGCCGCACAAAGCGACGTGCGCACGCCGGCTAGATCGGAGAACGTGGATGGTATGTGGTGTGCACCCATAGCCACGCAAAGCTATTGCATTCGTGTGGCTATGGGTGCCGCAAGACGCTTTGTCTGGAAAGTCTCTCTGTGTATGTGAGAGTCAGAGAGAGCGAGAGAGAGAGAAAGGGGAGGAAAGCACGATCTGCTCGATCGAGGTTTGCCGACGTCTATGCAAACAGCTGGCGAAACCGAGTCACTCTCCAACACAACACGTATGCATAAGGCAATCATTTTACCCTCTGTCTCTCTTTCTCACTCTCTCGACGCTATGAGGCAAAGATTTCACACGTAGAAGCAATGTCGGTCACGTACAAACTCCGTTTATTCTACTGGATCACATCACGAACGGTATGTTTTTCTCGCGGAATATTCGCTAGATAATCCTGCTCTAATGATATTTCATTATGTTATTCTAACACGGGTGTATGCCCACTTGGAATTTTTAATAACGCGCGGTGTTATGAGAGAGAGGGAGAGGGTTGTGCCTGCGGAGAAAAGAGCAGCAGCTTCGTCATTGGGACAGATGAAAAATCGACACGATTCCTGCTAACGCTGTTGGTGTTCGACGGCTTCGGTGGAAGAGGAAGAGACGAGGGTGGATGGACGATCGATCGCCAGTGAGATCCGTAATTTCGGCTATGCCGGTGCCGACCGTGCGCCGCGCTGCTCCATTTCATCGAGTAAGAAAAATACGTGGGATATAGAGCGGTTCGCGGTGACGAATGGCGGTTGATATTATTCGGAATTGAAGCTACATGGAATCGCCAATGCCGGCCGGTACGAGGCACCCTGGAAACGTGATGCTTTTCCTGCCGAGGGAGCACTAGTTTCTCTCTGTCTTCCTTCCTCTCTCGTGAGATTTTTGTATTCGTGACGGGAGAAATGAATCCAGTATTATTCGATTTCATCTTCAATACTCATTAATCAGAATCTTTCCGGGATGGCAGATTTATTAGCCTCTGAATTCACTAGTTCATAGACTTCGACGTGAAAGTCACGGTTGTGGACACTCGTAGGTGGTAAATGGGAAATCCGTACATTTTATTCGCGATGCCGGATTCACGGTCTCGCGCGCAATATTTCACGGTAAGCTAAAATAATATTGAGTTACAGGAGTATCTGGCTGGCGTGTGAAATATGTCTGGGCATTTGAATAAAATAGCGTGGCGCCACGGTAAACAAGGCAAAAAGCTCTCTGATATAGGTACATCGGCACCGGCTCGGTGGGATAATAAAAAATTCAGCATACATTATCCGAGGCTTGGCAAATTCGAGGCTTCAAGTTACCCGATACCATAGACTTCCTCGTGGCAGCCTTCTGACATGCGGGGCATCCAGGCCTTCGGAGACCTCTCCTGTACCCAACTCGAATCTTAGTATCGCCGAGCATCGTGATAAGGAAAGATTCTTGCCTCCATGGGGCGAGTGTCCCGTGAGATTTCAGCCAGAGAATCATACCTATAGAACATTTGTGTGTATTCAACTTAAAAACTTCTCTCGGATAAACAAGGGTTCGGTACAACTGGTAAAATATGAGGGGATTCCTCTACCATAGAAATACCTCCTCCCTATTGTTCTCAAACTTTCTATGTAAGAGGGATTAAGATTAAAGTAGATCGTAGGTGTCAGTGGAGGATAGACCAGCGTGTAACATTTCCATACTAAAGTTAAGCTTCCCCTATCCGATGAAGTAACTTTATAAACACGTTAGATTAGAATATAGGATGACTCTCGTTCTCGCCAAGCTTTCGCACTTCGTCAGAATGAAATTCTATAATATCTCCATATAATAAACTCGATTCCATACACGTAGTTATATTTCCATCAGTGGAAATCGAAGGGAATTACAGCCCAACCAGAATTAAACAGGCGTAAACGAGGACTCGAATTTCCGGCGGCGATGGTCCAGGTGGTGCGAGAGAGGCTGAGATCAGGAGGAAAGAGATCAGTGGGAATTAGTGTGGAGATAAAAGACGACGACGCTTGAGAACGGCTAAAAATCGAGAGCAGGGTCTTGGAGGAGCAGCGATAATTCGGGGAACAATGGACCGGCGCCGCGAGAGAACTTTTACATGGGGCAGAGGTGATGGTACCCTTTCGTAGAAGCAGGCGGGTCGAGGAGAGAGGGAAGATGAGAGAAAGAGAGAAAAAGAGAGAGAGAGAGAGAGATTCCTCTTCCTGCTTCGATCTATCTCTCGGGGCGCGCGCGCTCCGCTTTTTTCCGAACGAGGTAAAAGCCATGTAGCCGGGCTACGTGCCTATAGATTATTCAAATGAGGTCAGGACGAGAGGGAGGCACATTCCAGTGCGCGCTACACGAAGCGCCAGTCGTGTCTCCTTGAATCGTAATACGCCCCTGCCCTACCCTGCCCTGCCACTACCCTTTACCCACCAGCAGCGAGGCAAACATTCTAAATCAACTGCTTCCGCCCAGCTCCGGGCTACACGTAATATTAAAAAATTCAGGCGGCAACGTAGCCGGAAGTAAGTAGCGCTGGACAGGCGATTTTTCGATGATTCCTCACGACGGATCTGCGAGGGGGGGAGGATTGAGTCTGCCTTGCGCGCGTATCGTCGGCTGTGATATTCCCGGCGGCTAGTGGGTTATTGGAAAATTTAAAGGCGCACCGGTGCGCATTGCTGGAACCCCTGACCCTATTCCAGGACGGCCGCCGCCGCCGCCGCTACCGCCGCCGTCGACGTCGGTCGCGAGGAAATTGACGGGGAGCCGCCTTCGCTCGCTGCGGATGTAGTTAGCGTTTGAAACCCCCTGAATCCTCACCCACCTTCTCCCACCTATAAGGCACCCGGTACTCGCCCGTCTTTTTTCCCACCCGCTAAGAATACTCCTTTCTGCCCTCGAGAAATGTCAGGCTCGACTCTACACTGGAGCGCACTGAAAGGAATCACGGCTGCCCTCTTAAAGCAGACCTCGCTTCTTCGTCCATTCACACTACCGCCGCTAGACAGCCTTTCATTCCGTTTCTACTCTGGCTTCTTAAACTAATTGTTGGTGTATATTTGTTGCTTGCAGATCGACGGGTGCCCTACACCATACCGTCGGACTGGCGGGCGCTATGGTTCAGCAATCTCGATGAGCTACAACGAGTGAATGACGCGAACGAGAACAACACTGTCTCGAACGTGACAGTGCAATTGGGAGGGACTGCCTTCCTTCACTGCAAAGTTCGCAATTTGGTGGAACGAGGCGGCTCCGACGCCGAGGTAAGAAAACCGTGCTATGCGTCTCGACGCGCCCGCGCTCGTCATTATCCGCCGAGTTTCTCGCCGCCGCAGCATTTCCGAACTTCCGCCCTACGAAAGAGAGAAGTTTCCTCGCCTTTTTCCTTAGCTCGCCCTGGTTTATCCCATCGCCAGTATGTGTTCCCTTCTCACCCACGCGATGATACGAAGAGGGAGGACGAAATCCTTGGTATAAAGTATTCACGCGTGATCCGGCACAGGCTGCGCTTGAGATAAATGAAAATAACAACGAGCGTTAAAGATTCAGGTTGACGGAATTTCTCCTGGGAGAAGCGTTTTCCTACTTTTTAATGCACGTTTCATTCCGTTAAATATTCAAGCTCCAAGATGTCAAATGTTTCCCTTGTAGTTTTGAAGGGCTCTCCCCGAGCTTAGCCCGGGGCAGATATCGATCCATCAAAAAAAGCACAGCTTTATCCTTGACAAGGCTGGCAAAGCTGAAAATCCCCTTACAAATTAATTGCAGCTTTTTCCACGCATGTGATAAAATGGAGTTCATGCTGACACCAGTGTGCCAGAAAATCCCGCAAGGTAGTCATGGTAGAACATGCTGGTCAGGGACGTGTGTCGTGCCGAATCGAGCTCATAAAAGGATCGAGAACCATTGCACTTGCATAGCACGGCCCTCGAGGCGATCCACACCTCAAAATGGCTTGCAATTCAAGGCGTATGGGTTTCTCTCGTATCGAGGAGTAGGTATACATACTATAAGGGCGTACACCGTTCTATACGGGGTAGATAGTACGGCACGCGCAGAAATACCAGGCTTGTCTCTCTATAGAACGGCGTGCCTTTCTCTTCAATGCTTTAAGTGTTCCCCTAAGTAAGCTACTTGAAACTCTGTCTTCCGAGTTAGCGCATACCATCGGCCAAATAGTGCCATTCAACCGGAACACCGCATTTCGAATATTCGAGGCTCTTACGAGATGCGAAAGTAGCGCGGAGTACATCGGTGTTCCATTCGATTGGGAGCAGCCAGTACGTTCGCAAACGTTGCTAATACCGATTAGAACCTCCCCCTATTTCCCCGGATATTCCAGCCGTTTCCATCCGCTCGGACAAATATCGCTTTTAACTTCCAACTGGTCGAAAGGGAACAGAGAGATAGTTCTCGTACGACCAATCCTCTGACCATCAGTTCAGTTCGAAACTGACTGGCGAGCACCGCTCATATTCGGCCAAGTAACGTATGCAGAAGCTCTTACAGCCTGCTCAGGGTAGTAGTACACTGAAATGATTGTCGGGAACATGCGAGATTGATGGGAGGAAAAAGCCGATCTAAGCGACAAATCTCCCTCAATTCGCAGACTTGGTACACGGTCTTACGGATAAGACCAATTCCACTGGGACTAGGGAACTTTGACTGGGGTGCGGTCTTCTGCCCCAGCATCTTGTGCGAGAATCCGTGTCGTCCCTTCACTCCTCGAGAAAGAGCCAAGCGGACAGCCGGAGAGGATAGGCAGGGTCGTTCGTTAATCGAGGGTGGACGTAGTGGTGGATAAATCGGTTACGTTTTCAATCGATTTAATCCCACAGTTAAGAGCCTGAGGGACGTATAACCGGGGCCTAAGTGATTCCTGTTTAAACGCTCGTGTCTGACCACCGCGACCCTCTTTCTACGCGATCAATCGCCCAGTTCCATCTCCCTCTCTCGCTTCCTCCAACTCTCTGCAAGTGGCGCGCGCGGTTCACACTCTGCCGTGTTTCAGTGAACGAGTCGCAGGGTTGCGCAAGCTCGTCGGGTCAATTTTTCCCCTAATAATGGTAGCGAATTTCGTTGAGCAATGATTACGCAATGCGAGAGACGACTGCTTTGACCGAGAGAATGAGAGAAAGGGCGAGCGCGAGTTGGGCCGGAGTGCGGCTATTTCACTGGCTAACGATGCTTTCAACTTTAGTAACGCGGCAATAGCTGCGGAATATAATTACATAATACAATTGCATAATACTTTCACATAACACACGACCCACCCCCATCCCGGTTGGCTAGCTAGCTGGCTGGCTGGCTGGCTGTGCGGCTGTGGCCTTTTGAGCTGCTTGCTGCTGGTGGTCGAGGTAGTATAAATTTCTGGTAGAGCTCGGCATTGCGGATGAAAACCATCCCGCGGTAGCAATTCCTCGGAATAGATCGTAAACGTTTGTTGGACTAGCCGCCGACCCCTTTCCCTCCCGCCGGTAAAGAGTATTCCCACTCCCCGGATCGAAAATGTAATCGAATGGGGGAAAAACGAGAGGAAAACTGGCACGTAAAACGGAAGTGGCCCGGAGGTAAAAGCATGTGTGGGCGAGCATTTAACGTCGAGTGGTGGTAAAAGTGTGCGAGGACCGATATCATTTTACAAATCACTTCTAACATTCCTGCGAAGCAACGCGTGAACTCTTCCCCTGCGAGTCGGTGAGTGATGACGAGTCATTCGCAATTTCATTCGCATTTGCGCCAACCCAGCTCGCTTCATTATTTCCCCACTGGATATCAAAGTGTCGTAGCTGCGTATGGATGGCTAGCTATTCCAGAAATCCACTTAGGTAGCCGGCTACCTTTTAATTGCGTTATTTATGGCGAATTCGACGGGACGCCACTGAGAAAGGGAGCGCGACGGAGAGGGTGCATCTGTGCACTGGCTAACTGCATTATCGCGTTACCAGTCAGCAAGCGAGAGATTGATGACAACGAGAAGTCGTTCTCGGGGAAGTAATTCCAGGCTGGCCGGGCGAAAGGCTGCCGGCCCTACGTGTATTTCACCAGCGGAGTCATCGATTGGGGAGCCTGTGCCAGGAAGGCCCGGCGATATCGCGCGCTCTGCGCGTGCCTCTTTAAAAGCTTGAAATTTCATATCAGCCACTGAAAAATGGCAATTGAACGCTCGTACCGATCGCCGCCAGCACACCCGGCCTCGACACTTTTTTCCCTTGCAGCGCTGCGCCACTCTCTTCGTGCAATTTCAAATTGAAATGGAACTAGTTCTCCCCATCTCTCTCTCTCTCTCTCTCTCTCTCTCTCTCTCTCTCTCTCTCTTGCGCGCACACTCTCCCTCTCTTAATGAATTGTACCGCGATCGAGTTCACACCGCGGTAGCAGTAAGTAACAAATAATTTGCATAATTTACAGCGAGTCGATCGCATTATCGCTGAACTGCAGGCCCATCCCATCGCTCCCAGGCAATTGCTTCGCCTCTTTAAATCGTCCCCTTTTAATTACTCGCGCCACCAATTGTATTACGCTCTCTCATATTACTCGTTATCTTCCAGCCGCTCGGCACCCACCACTTTTTCATTATAGTTGTGCCGACTGCTGCTGTAATTTCTATGTTTTCCAATAAGTCATGATTTCAATGCGAGTGTAAACATAGCAGTGAGAGTGGCGGGATGAAAGAGTGATTGATTTGACGGTGCCGGATTGCTCGAGGAATTCGAGCGATATTATCTAGGTGAAATATATCTTAGGGAGAAGTAAGGCAGACTTGGAGTGCGAGGCTTGATAATCGGATATCCAGCAGTTCGTGTTTGATGGACACGATCCCTTTGTCTTCGGAGTAATCGCAGCAAGTTTATGGAGTGGGTTCAGGTAATCCGTCGTACAGTCCACCTTCCGCTCTACAAGATTAATCTCGACTCCATCGGTCAACTCAACCGGTACAGACAAATCGATACGCTTTCTTACAATCTTCCTCGACGAAGAAATGTCTATTAAGATTAGAGACTTTTTTGCCTCGAAGGAATCCGCCCGATCTTTTGGGAACTTGGTTTCTAGCCGTCCTTATTTATTTAATAAATTTCGAGCTAGGATCTGCTTTTTATATCATTTCTTTCTTGATGCAAGAAACTATTCTCCATCAAATGTCAGCTCTTGTAATAGTTGTGAAGGCTGAAAAATGTGGAGAATACCGCCGAAATTAAATAAAATCAATTATTCAGGAGACTGTTTCCAAGTGTTTTCGATACAATTCCGGAACTTTTGTCACTGATCTTTGTTTTGTGTCCGTTTTAATAATAAAACAATTGATTCATGCACTGTTGGGGAAAATTCGAGAAACCGAAAAATTGTTAAGGGTGTTCACGGTTAACGGCAGAGGGGTAGCTAAATGGAATGAAAGGGTGACTAGCAAGGTATAAGCACTATAATGCGCCAGTTTTTCTCATACTCATACTCATAAATCAGAAGGGAACTGACTGAACTGTAGTGAGCCGCAGCCCGGCATATTTGCGGACAAATAATTTAGGGTGTTATTGTTTCCTCGAGGCGACGTGCCGCACGAGAAAAAGGTGTACGCCTTGGCAGTTAGGTGTCGGGGAGAAACTGTAGATCATATTTTTTGCGAGCAGCGTTATCTGCGCTAAAAGGGGTGCGCGCCCGGCGACCAGCTCGTTATTCTGGAGCGAGGCAATATCGTAGGATTAATTCCGGCAGGTTGCCGCCGCAGATCGAACCCAGGGGTCTTAAGAATCACCTTTCGAAAATCGATGTCTTCATAAAGCTGTATGTCCGGCAAGCTAAATCACAGGGACGCTCGCTGGCTAGGAGAATTTTCCGAGATGAACTCGAGTTGGTTTCTGGGCCGTTCATCTCGACCACCTAGTACCACTTGGTCAGCTCCCGCCGGACTCTGGATTCGGGTTACTCCAAGGAGCCCACCGCCGATCGATCTTGCATAATCAAATAGGTTCGCGATAGAGTAAATAGGAGCACTAATTCTACCACCCAATTCGGACTCAATCGGAGAAGCTCTCCGAGGAGAGTTCAGGTATACCAACCCGAGCCCTTCCTCTCACGCTCGCAAACTCTCCCTGGAAATCTATTCCTTGTAGAACGACCAATTAAATGAACTTTCCATTAATTCTCTCTAAAACTCATTGATACCTCATAGCGAATCCAATAACGAATTAAATTCGCTGAGCCTCCATCTCGCACTTTTACAACTCCCATTTTTCATTCGTAACTCTAATTCACACAGATAGGAGAGAGATCTTCCGGTAATCCAATTTCTCTTATAAAAGAAATCATTACAAGTCTCATTATAATCTTAGAATTTTCTCTGCTAATATCATGTACATTTGCACAGGTGGGTGGAGTAGAATTGTGCGAATTCACTCGATAATTCTAATGCGAATGTGCGACCTAGCTTTTGGACCAGTGGGCGTATGATAGTCTGGTGCTCTCAGAGAGTAGTATCATGGGGCGCATAAAGCCAACTGCACCCTAATCTAAACTCGGCTCGCCGGTAATGCAAAAATGGTGAGACCGAGCGTAAATCCAATCTGGACGAGCTCGGTGAACGAAATTATGGGGAGCGGAGAGGGTCGAGAGCGTGAATTCCTATGTGCCAGGCGGTGAGGGTGGTCCACTCATCTTGGCAGGGAGCACCATTCGCAGACAGATTTGGGTTATGCGACAGGTCCATTGTCCTCCCGGTGTGCCGGCACTAATCCGCCTAGGCACGTTAATTTTATTGGCTTGTTTATGGCCAGTGCATTGGGCTACCATGCCACTGGTGGAGTCTCCTCCGTCCCGTACACCCCGGAGAACCGTACGCCCTCGCATCTGCGGACTCCATTAACCCCCTTTCACTCCATAAGACGCGCGCCCCGACGCAAATCATAATATATGTATTACTCGATCCTGAAATCATCCAACCGTCCTTTCTTCTTCCTGGAAACGCCGAGTGCAGTTCAGTTCTCCTTTAATTCCACCAGGCTAGCTTTAAACCTTCTCTTGGCACGCGTGTCCGCTTTGAGCATTTTAATCGGTGGAATAACGTGCGCGCGGCTCGATTCGCACTCGACTTTGAAGCTGCCTAATGTCGGCGCTCGTGCGACGCTGCTCTGGCGGAAGGGTTAACACGTTAACAATCACGCCGGGCCTCCTCCGCGTGTCAATACACACGACACGAGTTGTTTCGCCCGCTCCGGAGCCGAACTGCTGTCGCTTGGCTCTTCTCTCACTCTTGCTCTGTCGGTTCTGGTGTGTTGTTTCGATAGCATTGTAGCACAAACCGTACCACGTGTGTTCCGTTCGACTGAGCCCATGAAAACGACCTGGCTTCTCTCTCTCTCACTCTCTCTCTCTCCCCCTGTGTACGTGTGTGCGAAAACCTGTGTGACTGCGCTGTACCGCGCACCGTTTCCCTCACTTTGGAAAGCCTCATTTCCAGCTCGGCCTGTTTGACCAACGTGTGCTGCCTCCAACCGACATTGTTTCCCGGCGAATAGGATGTGCCACGTTTCCAAAATTCGGGTCAACCGCCGTCTACCAAATGCGTATGCCTACTTTTGGCCAGTCTAATGGAAAGACGTAATTCTCCCATTGTAACATGAATTATCATCCATTGTATAACGTCGTCATAAATTCACAGAAATGAAAGAACCACTCATACTATAGAATACAATATTACACAATATTACCAGAAACTCTCTCCGATGTCGCAGAGGAATCGGCAGCTATTTTGCATTGAGTCATGTTTTGCATTCTATCGGAAAGCTGGTGTGAGTGGTCGCGCTAGATTCGATCAAGTTGAAGATGGTTGGGCGAGGGAAGGAAGAGGATTGGGCTGGTGCAAGCTGTTCAGCGTACACAGTGGTGAACGGGCTGCGAAATCGCGAAGGGATACAACGGAGAGCTCGTCGAATCTAGTGGCGCCCTTTCACCTGGCACAATATTAACCCGGCGCGATGCCGTCGCCAAGTTTATTCCAAGCACCACCGCCGCCGCTCGACTAGCTACCAAGGAGCCAGCAGGCTGCGCTCCCTTTCCTCGGAAGTCAGGAAAGAGCGAAAGAGAATTTCCTGTAGAAGGAGGAGGAGGAGGAGGAGGAGGAGAAAGAGGGGCGAAGGGGGAGTTGGCAGAACAAGCGTCCTGCTTAAATGGAAGCCGATACGAGTCAGTGGGGCGGGAGGCCAGTCGTTCTTAACTTCACGAAAAACACGTCCAACGCTTCCGACTTAACTCCCCGAGCGGGTTGGGCGAGTTCCGGGCGCGCAAGGGGTAGGTAACTGCAGAAGAGAGAGAGAGAGAGAGAGAGAGAGAGAGAGAGAGAGAGAGAGAGAGAGAGAGAGAGAGAGAGAGAGGGGCTGCAAGGGGATGGGAATAAGAAAGTCCTCGAGCGCGCGGAGCCGGAATCCTTTGCGAGGCCAAGAATATCCAGTGGAAAGCAGGAACCAGCCGATGCTTGACCTGGCCGCCTGAATGCCCGGTCGACTTCAAGTGGATTAAGATGCTTACTCTGAAATGCTGCTGCAGAGAGAGGGAGAGAAAGAGAGAGAGAGAGAGTTAAACTAGGAACGAAGGAACGAGAGAGTGAATTTGATCTATGCGCCCACTAGCGAAAAGAGTCCGGCGTATGCTTCCGAAGGCCTGTTCTTATTTTCAGTCGAAACAACCCCTCGCATCATTTAAGTACCATGATAATAGCGCGCATAGTATTTCAACAGTGGCTTTTCCCCATGGAAAATATCGAGTGACCACTGCGGCGGCGATGGAAGCTAGTGAACATTTTTGCGGAGCGGTGCGGGAGTGCCAGTGTGACACAGTGCTGTCAGCGTTGCATGTCGCGATTGAATTTCGGGTAATTGGGCCGATAGTGACTTTCTAGTGGCAATTACGTTCACGGGCAGCAGGGATTTCGTGACAGTTATGGTTTCGGTGGGAGGCCGAGCGCGCTTGTCACGATAATAAAATGGAATCAAAGAGTACCGAGTGTAGAACGTATCAGTCGTTGCGGCTGACATTTGTTTTGACCGCCGTATCTGCGGTGAATTTTTCTCCATCGTTATCGTCGCTTTACAGAAGTCGGATGTACATACCTTTGCATAAATACGGAAGCGAGAGTTTAGATTCGTGCCGGTCAGTTAGGAACTCGAAGGACGAACGTGTACGAATGATGGTTCCTCTTCCTGTGTGGTTGGAAGGCACTTGGGCGCATATGGGCTAAGTTGAAGGTATTACTGCGGCAGTGCCGTCTGCCGGATGGGGGATTTTACATATCAGGGCAAGCCGGCACAAATTCGTATTACTGCTTGTAATCTGAGGAATCGGCCGCCGTGGTGCTTTATATCGCGACATTCCGTCGCTGCCGGCGTGATTGCCTGGCAGGTTTATACCTTATGTTTTATGCATTCTCCTCCTGCAATGATCTTAAAACGTCCCGGCAAGAGGGACGAAGCTCGGTGAAGGGGGAAAAGCCGTCGCCGTCGTCGTTCTCTTCTCGGACCACCGGCTCGAAAGCCGCTTCAAGTCCCTGGGATTCCCACGGGATCTCTCGATTGTACTTCCGGCTTTCCCGATCGCCCCTTCTCGCTCTCTCGCGTCCGGAATTTTACTATTTATGCAGTATTGCTCAGGTTTCCCAACCGAAAATTGAGTTACGCGATTGCTCCATTAATATCGACGTGTCCCGAATCGAACGTTCGAAACGAGAGCGTATCGGAGCCCCGGGACTCTGAATGCGCGCTATGCTCGACTATTTTAAGAGACTCCTCCATCCTGGAAAAAAATGAGATTCCTATCTCCCTGCCAGCCGCTTTTGTAGGGGCGGCCACGCGAAATCACGATAGAGTAATATCACTCCTGTTTCATTGGCATTTTTGCGAATTCTCTGGAATGCTCTTTTCACCTGAGTGCAAAGCCGGACGTGAACTGAGGCTACCTATATGAATCTCTCAGTATATGTTGTGTATATATATATATATATATGTATGTCTCTGTGTGTTGCCATCGGCAGCAGTTGCTCTGCGGCTGGAAATTTGCTGATGGTTTGTTGCGCGAATGGAGAACACTCGACGAGAAACACGGCAGCAGGCGAGAGTGCGAATCAATTAGAGGGCCAAAACTGACTGGACGATTACGACACTCTGTTTCAGATATCGTGGATACGCCGGCGTGATTTCCACATCCTAACGACCTCGACGTTCACATACACGAACGACGAGCGGTTTCAAGTGTTGCATCCTGAGGGCTCGGACGATTGGACTCTTCAAATAAAATACGTCCAAGAGCGGGACAATGGGACCTACGAGTGCCAGGTAACGCGATCAACCACGAATGCTTCTCCCTTTAAACGAATTAGTCCGACCGACGCTGACAAGCGTTCGGTCACTTCATCCCCTTCCGGACGACGTTCTCTTTCTGACGATTCCACTTCATATCACTATCGCACCCATTCCACCACCCACACCCCAGTCAAAGGCACCACCACGCAGAACCCATTACTAGTAACTCATTAATCCCGCCTGGTTTTCATCGACGCCCTGATAATCTGCACGGCATTGCCCGCAACGAGTAACTCTCTTTCGCTCTCACACCCTCCCCATCCCTTCTCTCTTTCTCTGTTTTGCTTGCCAATGCCATTCATTATAGCCTGGCATAAATAGAATCACGCAATTGCCAGAGCCAGCAATACCAGCTAAATTAGAGAGAAAGAGAGAGAGAGAAAAGGCACGAAGGAGTGGATGGTTTCATCATCAGTAATAGTGGGGCTTGCTCCATCAATCTGTTTGATATCCGCGTGATCTACTTTCATGAAACAGCGCAGGACTACGTCTTTACCAAAGTCCCTCACCCGATTGTTGGAGTGTTTTGAGAGTGAGCGAGGTTAAGACTTAGTTAATAAGAGATCAAGAGGTATTCCCATAATTCGTAGTCTGGTTTGCCTTCCTGTTACTATTCGAAATATGTCTGTAGTATCTGATCTGTAACCCTTAACTCTAATGGAACAGCAAACCCAACATGCACGATTTGCGTGTTGGGAAATCTGCTCGTAACAGTTACTCGACGCACTGCTCTTTTTGTTTCACTCTCTCTTTACTCTATCGCCGCAGACGACTATAACGAAGGGAGAGTGAGAGTGCAGAATTCTCAGTAGCTCTCTCTCTCTCTCTTTTTCCAGGCCGCATAGAGTAAACTCTCGCATAGCTGGCAGCCCCGATAGCGATAGTTCCTGACCTTTTTCGGAAGTTGGCGCATCCGAATCAAGGGAAACTTCGCTCAGCCCTGGCGCGTTGCACTCGCCTCCTACCTTATGTTAATGCAATCGGTTCCCACAAACTTTTTCCAAGCGAACTTAGACGAGCTCTCACTTTCACGTCTACCAAGTTAGAACTCGGATATCTCGGTAAAAAATATTAAACAATCGTCAGCTTGTCATTTACCCGCTTGCCTCGGTGGTATCAGTGTACCTTTCGTAATTGTTTATGTTCTCCGGTTAACTTCATTTTTATACAAGAAAATTTATCACTCGCTTTTCTTGTTGAGTTTAACATTGTTTTCCTAGTATATGTTTCTCCATTATTATTATCGTCGTTAGCTGAGAAATCAAGGCGTTTAGTATGCCAAGAATCACTCAAGCGAAATAATTCCAGGCGCCTCGGGCGGCCTCGTGTACTATCTCTTTGGACACGCGTAAAAAAGATAAAAATTCCCGTAAACGTTGGGATCACGTGCTAAAGATAACTAGGTAAGAGATTGCGGTAGCTCTAAAACATTTCACACTAAACCTTCCGTCAGCGTCTCTTTCTCTTTCGTCGGGGGTGGTCGCAACACGACATGTATTTTAAAAGGGAGTAGTAATTCGCATGGAGGAAGTAATCTCTGCGAGGCTGTCGGGCGAGTGGAAATGCGTGTTACGTTGCGAAGTTGACGCAGGAGGCGCAGCGATCGGGGTTGGGTTACTTGGTGCACTACAAAGAAAGCGATCTCTGCTTTTCCCTTCATTCCATAAACAAGCTTTCGTCTTGCCGGCTGAGGTTGGCCGCGGGAAAGGACTTGGAAATAGAGAGTGGTACTTTTACGAGAGTAGAGCTGTGGAATTCCTAGGCCACGGTGGGTGATAAACAAGAAGCGAGCTTGCCATTACCGGGGCTTCAATTACGCTCGGAGGATGCTTGCGCTCCCGAATGCAATAAACTCGGCGCCGCGATTTTCCTTCGACCACGGCCAATGCCCACTTTTTTCGTCCCCACTCGTCGAGACTCTTTCAACCTTATCGTGTACCTTCTACCCTCAACCTCCATCCACCTCGTGCCTCGTGCGCTCCCGATTTTCCTCGGCAGAAAGCGCTCCATTAATTACACGCTTCATATTAACCTGCTATCGGCATGGCCGGCGCCCCAGAGTACCCGCTGCAAATCGAGCTCCAACTGACCAAGCCAGAATTCTGAATAACCAGTGGAAATTTCGGAATCCACAGACGTTGCTTTTCCCTGCCGTATCTCCACCATTACTGCATCAGATAAAACAGCACCCGCCGAACCAAAGTGCTCGGTTTATTTGCCTGATCCATCCATGGACGAAAAGGAATTTGACTCGTAGTAAGAGGCAATGGTTGCAATTAGAAATACCTGATTCATTTTCGTTTTTCGTTTGTATAACATCCCAGATACTCGAGTAATCTTGTTCATCTAAAATAAGATCTAATTCGATCGGGAAATTTTCATAAATTCTGTGAAGGGAATCAGATGAGAGGGACGAGAAATCGATTGATTAGCAATTGATCTCGAGTGATCTTGCAGTTCTTATCGCAGAAAGGGTTAGCTGACAAGTCGATAGTCGGTTGGGGTCGCGCGGTTAATTAAGATAAGCCTATCCGCGTGGCAGCGCGACTGCCTTTTTACTTTTTGCGCTGCTCGACGAGCGTAATGGAAAGGTCGTTGCTGGCTTATCGCCGACTTGGCCTAACTCACGAGGCTCACGAGTGCGGGCAACCGCGCTGATACTTGGCCGGAAACTGGGTCGTTTATGGGACAGGGAACGGTGAAGTCCCTTCGAAGTCGAGGATAAGTACTTCCTCGGTACGCCCGTTCAACGGAGTGTACGTAGCCGTGGTCGTAGGGCTCGTTAAGCTTTCGGGGCTGAACTTCGCGCTACCTGCCAACTGCCACACAGCCATCCACAGTGCATGTGCAGAGTTTCTGTGTACATCTCTCTCCCTGTGCCCTGAAAATGCTGAGAAACGCGCATATTCCATCGATAGAACTCAATTAGAGAGTATGCACGGCTGATTGCCTCCTCTATTCTATTAGTTCCGACCACTCGTTACAATCGTTTCTTCTCAAACAAACCGTAGCCATCTCCTATAGAATAATTCCACAACTTCTTCGATCGTTAAGAAACTATTCTATATAGAATAATTCTCATTCGACTATAATATTAATCCTTTCATACAATGAGTATTTGATGCAAATGAGCAAAAGTATTAAGCTTCGTAGTAAAATCACCAGTTTCTAATAAATATAAAAGAAGTTTCAGTAACACGGTAGCATAATATGCCATATTTTCTTTCGCTTTCTCTCTCCTTCGATCGAAGAGTGTTGCGCTGCTAGAATTCGGAATATTTTATGTTAATTAAAGTTTTAAACTCACTCCGGCGTTTTCGCGCGGTCCGACTACTTATTACGCGCGCGCGCGTAAAAGACGGCGGCCGCGCGGCTAAGGAGAGTGATGGGAGGGAGCAGTAGCGCGAAACGAAACTGAAGAGGAATATTAAATTCGACCGAGAGTCGTTAAGTTTTTTAAAACGTGCTCCCTTCGCCGTGAAAAGGGGAAGTCCACCGTCCTCGTCCTTCGCTACCAGATTAATACAGCGAGGCGGTGAACGTGAATTCGATATCCAATATCAATCTCCGCCTCGAGATTGGATTTCGTATTTAAATAAGCGCGATGTAAGTCGAACACCACTCACTTTCGCCATTAGTGCTTCCGCAATCCTTCGAATGCACTCCCCTGAAGATCGCATCACCGCCGATTAACTCGTGAAACTTGTGCTCCTCTAAACTCGCACTGCTCTCCTCAACATCGCCGATAATTCTCTTGATCGAGTGCCTGCTTTTATATTCATTTTGACCGAACGTAATGCATAAACCGATTTGCTCGTATGCATTTAGTAGATTGGCATGCCACTAGAATCATCTACGAGCATAGAATTAGGTCAGGCTTCATGCTGAGCCGACGCCCGTGCAAGTAAGCCTACACGTCTGACCGATGGTTGACTTATACTACTTAAACGGCAAATATCGTTCTCCATAGGCTTCAACGCTTCCAATATCTCATATCTGTCGGCCTCTATTATTGATTATCGCTTATCCCATAAATATTAACTAGAATATATCTTGATAGAGTCTCAACACTTTAATCGGCAGATGGTTGACGCCAGGCGTCAATTTCTATAATAATTGGAGCCAGCAATCGATAGTAGTACGATAACGATTGCGGCAGTGTGGGTCGAGGCCTGAAAGGAACAGCGAGTTGCTCGCGCCAGGGGAAGATATTAGTATCGCATCCTTTTAGGTTCGGCCGAGCCTATAGATCGATCGGGATGAAAGGGAGGCCGACGGGATCATTAAATTCGACAAGGACTCGTTAAGCATTTCGCATGGAAGTTCCCCGCTAGCAGCAAGTAAAATGCTCTCAGGGCAAATGGTTGGGTTTGCCTTTGGCCCCGATATAGTATATTTCGGCCACGTAGGTTACACGCTCCTAGTGAATTCGTTGGAATTCTCTCCTCTTCTATTCCCTCTCTCTTCTTCTCTCTCTCTCTATCGTTGGAGGGTCAAGTGGCTGCCAGTCGATATCGAATCCGTGGTTTCTTTATGTTAATCGCGATCGACTGGTGTCGGAGGCGCCCGTCTCAATCGCTCGGTGAGATTACGCGCCCGATTCCAGCATCTCCTAGAGCTCTCTCGCTAATGGAGAAGAGTGCTGCTTGGTCCAGAGAGAAATCTCTCCGAGTACACTGTGGCGCTTTTCCGCTAGTCGCGCGAGAGCGGTTTTATCATGTGCCACGTATTATTATTACCCGTCGCGAATTCGAGCGAGCAGCGTACAGTTAGAGCGGCGCTCGACGAGAGGAATAAGCCGGAAATGCTCTGGCGCACACCGCGGAATGCGAATGTTTCGAGGGGTGGTGGTCTGGGTGGGTGGGTGAGTGGTAGGAGAAGGGGGGATTGGTCGGTTGGAAGAGACGTAAGCCACAGGGGAGAATTTCCCGTTGCCGCTCGCTCGTTTACAGAGCCCAGTGGAAGGACCCCACCGCAGCTAGGGCCGCAAAGCTTCCGCTTATGAATTTTGCGTTCGCCACGCTTCATATCGCACGCGGATAAATGCGCGCGGTTTTTTGGCCTCGCCGCCTCAAAGTGGAATCCGAGGGAGATCGGCGCCCCGACGCCAGGAATTCTGATTTAATTTTTCCACAGCGCCACACTGCCGCTCGGATGCTCGCCGGCATTTTCTCACGATCGCGTGGATAGCACACACACACACACACACACACACACACATATAGACACGCGACAGCCTACTGTTTTGCCCGCCGCCATGAGAAAAGATCGCATGAATGATCGGGCGTGCATGTGCACCTGATGCTTTGGAATCCGCAATACGGGCGCAAATAAGAGCGGCAGTGCCAAACAGAAAAAACGCTCGGTCAGGCCTACACAGAGAGGAGCGGGTATTTTCTGGGCTTGCAACGAGACGATATAGCGGCGAGGTCGACGCCATATACCGCTATCCGGGCCGATTGACCTCTTCAAGCGCTTTAACGACCAACTTTCCATCGGACAAATCCGCTCCCCTTGAATCTGGTTTTTCGGGTAGAGGGAACTGAGCGAGTGGGAAAGTCGACAAAGTGACAGAGAGTAACGGAGAAAGAGAATGAGCGGATGCAACACTGCAAACGAAAATGAGCCGCGGCAAACGGCCACCTTGATGAGCTTTCCGGCCACACGGTTTACTCTTTGCCTGTTTTACAAGTGTGCTTTTTTTCAATGTCCATCCAACCCTCTCCCCCCTTTCACCCACCCCTTTACTACACGCTCAACGATCAGCGAAAGTGAAGCGTTTTGCCGCACAATTCGCGTCTGTCGCAATTGCGCCTTTATTTCGGACCAATGTACCCCTTTACTCGTCCCGCGAGAACTATTCGACGTTTCGTACAAAAGCCTCTCAAAAGAGGATTGTTCAGTAGGAATGCGTCAGTGGAGTCTCCCGAAGGTCCTGACGAGTGTTTTCATTGCGAGTTATATCGCCGTGGTGAGTCTCTCTCAAGCGAATCATTAATAAAAACTGAAACGTCGCGATAAGGGTCGCTCAGACCGAGGGTGATTATCAGGACTGCATATCCAAGTGAGGGGGTTCGCGGGATGCAGGAGTAATGACGGGAATTATGAAACAGGAGGGGTGAATGAACGTGAATTACGTCGCGATCTCTTCTAGAAGAGTCGTCGGGAATATAGCGAGCTCGATTCGTCGAGTTTCCAGGATTGCCAGGCTGGAGTTAAGGATTACAGGACGATAACGCGTTTCAACGGGACGAGCAGGGAGGCCTTGGGCCGAAGGGAGAGAAGGACGCCTGGCTAACTTTGGCGATACGCGCGCTTTAACGGGGCGAAAGTAACGAATAATTGAGTTAAGAGAGAGGGGAAAGCAATTTCCTCGGAGTTTGCGGATCTTTTGTGAGTGTCTCCAGTCTCCGGCGATCCTCCACCGCTCTCGAACCTCGACCGCGTCTTCGAATTCTCTTCTTACCTCTTGGAATCACTTCGTACTTGAACGAGCGAGTATTCGGATCGGCGATTGCGATCTTCTTATTAGTAGAAGTGCTCCAAGTAGATATTCAGCCATGAAAAAGTTTGGGAAACATTGGCTTGGCGCGACAGGCGATTATGAAAAATTAACGTAGGACCTTGGCTCTTCTAATGAGGGGCCTTTCATTGCCCAAGGATTAGGGTATGGTATGTATACGTGTTCGTCATGCAGAGTGGCCAGAGACAAAGGCATGCCTAAGTGGCGCTCCGCTTTGATGTAACCACAGGAGAGAGTCACACACGTGCGCGTGTTTTCCGAAGATAATTAGCCGAGCTTTTGAAAATTACACGAGATATGTCCGCGGGGCGCTGTAAGCGGTGTGTGCTCAAGGGTCGTTAGCAGGTCCAATTCCTTTGAAAAAGATTTAATCAAAGGGCCAGCTAACATCTGAGTCGTTCTAGCGAGCGGGAACGAGCACAGGTAGGACTGGGGAAAAGGGCCAATTGAAAAAGACATACCGTAGCATCACGGCAAATTTAATCCGGGCCTTCGGGTGCTTCTGTACAAAGCAATAGCCCGTTAATCCCGTCGATCCTGCGACTTCGATAACGTCCCTACGCCACGCGCAAGCGTTGAAACAACGTGGCCGCACGAATTCCCTAGATGAAAGTTCGCCTCTCGCTTCTAAATTCCGCCGGCGCCGATCCAGCCACGAATTAATGGCCACGGATTTCTTTGTCGGGCGATAATGCGGTTTCCCACGAGCCGTTTGGCGATTAAAGTCAGCCGGCCAGCTCGCTTCCCACCGCTCGGGCTGCTCCATGCAAATGAAACGCGTCCGGCCGTCGCCGCAGTCCTGAAAAGGACCAGAAGGAGCCAGGAGTGCAGATTATAGACTGGCAGGACCCGACAATCCTTCACGCTCATTGCCAATTTAAAGTTTTCAATCGCAGCCGCTGCTGCACCCCTGCTGGCCTTTAACGAGCGCAGATTTGCAACACAATTGGTGCCTAGTACTCGTTAGTATTGCCCAATAATCTCGCCTCTCGTCATTCCGTGATCCCCGCGTCTCTCTACATACGCATACGCGTAATACGCGTGCTTTCACACTACCAGCAATCGATAATCGATGATTCTAGAGTCGGAGTATGCTTGGACCTAGCTTATACCGCAGGGAGATTGGTGAAAAATTGTTAAAGCCAAATGAATTATTAATTCCTTCGGGTTACAGGCTTTCTCAAGCGGACGGCAGATTCCTCCTGCTAGCCCTTTTAATATCCGATTAAACTGTCCGCTCAAAGAAGCGGGTCGAGAACTTTCGTAATATTGTATTATCACTGTTACCACATTGTTCGAATTTCCAAGAGTAACTCGATCTTTCCCTCATTCCTGCGTGCTTTTTCGCCGAGGGCAGTTCGTCGTCTTTCAGTGTCGCGTTGCTAATGGATCGCCCGGTTAAAAAACTTTAGAAGCGGAACAGCGCTCGCCCTCTATTCAATTCGTATTCACCTCGAGGTCGATTAATGCATTAAATGATGTATTCGCGAGTCGCACTCTGCAGGCTCCGGTACGAATGGAGTGAAATTGGGTCAGCGACGTGTGGGAGAACACCGGTGTCCATTCTACCGGTGGCCGATCCTGGTTTTCCCTATTAATTATTTAATGCCTCATAAAACACTCATCAGCCCTAGTTTCAACGAAATAATTCATTTACATGGGAAATAATGAATTTGCGCTGAGCCGCGATACATGCATTATCCTCCACTTTTTGTTAACTTGTTCTCGAGCATCCACCACACACGCTTCTCCACGTATCCCAGGTGCAGACGCGGAATAAGTGGAAGAATATCAACGCGTTCGAGCGTTTCAGGTATCATCGAGTGTTCCCCAATGCATTCGCTCGTTGCTGGACACTCGTGTATTTTTAATCCTTCCGCGGATTGAGCGACAAAAGCGCGCAATCGTCACTCGGCCTCCAATAATCCGTACTGTTGCATTACTGCGAGTTATCGTGGGAAAAGCTTGACGCGATAACGAGCCCGAGTTTTCGAGCGTACTTAATGAGCCTCTTTGCTTGCCTCCCAACCCCGCCGCCCATTGCCATAACGAGCTTGAATACTTTCGATACAACGCCTTTGCTAATTGTGCCGGGTCGAAATGAAGTCGGAACCATACCGCGCGAGGCCCAACCCTTCTGGACCAACGACCTAAAATGAACCAACGAATAATGCATCCGAGCGAAATCGAGGCCCATCTATTTTCCAATTAAACGCATATACATGCAACTAAATTTTCGGCCTCTCGAGCAATATCTGGCCCAGTGCTATTCAGCCACTCGTACTTGTTAGCCTGGCAGGCTTATCCCGCAAGGGATCCGCTCCTGAGAGAGAGCCCGGAAGCGTCTGGGTCTCTTTCTCCCACAAGTCCCGTCATCGAGATGACCTCCGCCGAGCGATGGGAGTGTGCTCACTCTTCCATAATTCCGCGATATTACATCGGCGAGATTGGCCCTGGTAAAAGCGGATTCGGCAGTCAAAGGGAGAGTGAGGGAGGCCGGAGGGGTAGGATGGGGATGGGTTTCCGAAAAAGCTGGTGGCGTTTGTTGGTGGAGCGATGAGCGCGCGCGTCCGATTACGAGGTGCAATCAAAATTACATTTATCGACGATAGTCGAATCGGTAGAGAGGCCTGCCAGTTTGATAATAGTACACGTGGCACATGAGCAAAAGGTGGAGTAGGAAGAGAACGTACTCTCTCCCAATGCCCGGGGCGAGCATCGGGCTTCTCTTCAAAGGGCTAAAGCTTGCGCCTCAGACGTATTTCAGGCTGAAACGTGCACATCTCCCGCTCATATCTCCGGTTCTAGTCTCTTCTCTTCTATCCTTCCCAGACGCGTCGCGACACTGTCTTCCTTTTACCAGAAGCACACTCTCTCCGTTCCCCCTACCCAACTACTTCATCCTTGGCAACATATGCGCTCGTGTAGCTGGGTTACGAGTCTATGGATGAGAGTGTGTTCGTCGGTGGGTGGTGGTTCACAGTGTGTTTGCAACGCTGATGAAACTTTCGTTTCTGTCGGGCGCACACACCACCGACACACACCGCAATCAGGCCGTTCCTCGCTCTTGGATCTCCTCGGTTCTCTGGTCGCGCAAAGGGTGCACTCGCAGCCCCCTTGCACCGCTTTCCACTTCCTCCGTTCACTAGCGGCACCTTCCTAGAGATATGCTACCTTCGAGACCCGAGCTTCTCCACTCTCATCTCTCAGGTGTACCTGGAGTTAAGTACAAATAGCCGAAAAGCACGAACCCGCCTGAACACGCTCCAAAGGTACGCCACCGCTTCGAGATTCCGATCCAACTTGTTGAACTAACAATTTCACCCTCACCGCCCTCCTTTAATCTACACCTAACTGAATTCCACTGATTCCTAGAGAGAAAAGTATATCTCCATGTCTTATTTCTTGTGGGTTTATTCTTAAAGTCTGATGTTATTTGCAAGATGGATTCATAGTAGTATGGGAGAAGGGGTTCGCGATCGTTTGAGAAAAAGTAGCCTGCCAATATCTTGGAATCGATATCGACATCGGAGAAGCGTCTGTGGGGAATATAACTGGCATGCATCGTGTCCGAGACTATTTTCCCGCAGACAATACTTGACGCGTCTATCTTTCAGCAAACAGACGCTAGTGTACGCGGCGCGCCATGTCTCTTTGTCTTTGGTGCTCGGTAGCGGTGGCTGGCTCTATTTCGTCGCCGTCGTAGTCGTCGTCGTCGTCGTCGTCGCACGGTATAGCAGCCTTTTATTTCCAAGCAGCGTCCATTGTATTTCCCGTTTTCCGTCGGCTTCGCTTTCCCGGCGTTTCCTGTCGGCCTTTCCCTACGTGCTGCACTGCTGCCGCCGCCGCCGCTCGAATTCCCGTGCTTCCTCCTTTCCTGGTTGGAATCAGTTACGTAGCTTGGCTCGACGTCGATGCTGCCGGGCCCTCTCTCTCCCTTCTTCTTCCTCCGGCTCGCTCTCTCTTCCCACTTTCCCTTTAAGTCTCTCAGTCAGTCTCTCTGCGGTGGAGGACGCGTGTGTTTGCAGGAGCCGCGCTGATGAAACGTACGTCCCTCTGCCACAATCGACACCGCAATCCGCTCGCTCTTCGGACCCAACGGCTCTCCTCTGCAGGAGCGCAAAGCTTGCCTGCCAGCCAGCGAGCCAGAGCCACCCTCTGCAGCCTCCTCGTTAAGCCGCGCGGCTCCCGGTCTGCTCTCTCGCGCGGGGTGCTGGATTAAATCGGGCTCGGCCTCAAACGAATCCCTTCGTTCCTCGAGCACTATAATCAGACCATCGCTAGCTACCACCGTGTACCGGTGGAGCCACGAAAAGCAAGGCAATCCTTGACTTCCCGTTCGTTGCCAGCTCGCCGCCAACACGCTTCAGTCTCATTTCGGGTCGTCTAACCTTGCTCTTTGTCTTGTTTGGATTTGCGGTGCGCTCTTTGCTCGCTCCGGATTGCAATACGTTTCTTGGCTGAAGCATGCCGGGACCCTTTCTTTGGAAGTCCCTCTAAAGTTCAGAGCTTCTTGAATGCTCCCCTTTATTGTCCCCTGGTATATGTATGCGCCGAAGCGACGCGCGGGCTTCTTGCCATTCACCGCTCGCGCAATTCATATGTGCCCGACCCGCATTATACGGCATGATGCATACATCACTTTTATTGCTGTCCTCCTAAAATATCAGGATTTCCCGGGGCTGCTGCTATGTAAATGCGCGGCGTGCAACGCGCGCACCCCCGGAGAGAGAAGAGCATTCAGTTTATAGTTGCGATTAAGGAGCTGCAATGGCATTGTCCATTTGTCCCGGATCGAGTCTAACTAATTGTCAACCGGCGCCCGGCTGGCCTTCCTGAAAAGGTGAAAAGCGCTGCCGGAAGTATTGCCGCTTTTCCATGCGCTTGCCTGACAGAATATGCAGCGCGGCTTACGGGCGAGCGGTATTTATGCGTATGTGCATATTTCGCGCCCAGCTTGCACCAGCCTCGGTGCAGACAATCCCGATTTTATCCGCCGTTAGAGGCGGTCTCTCTCGCCTTATCCTACCATTTACATTCGCCGTTCGTGCCCGCGCGTTTGCTCCAGCAAAAACGGCCACCAAGCCTGTAGAGAGAAGGAGAGAAGGAGAGTGAGAGAGAGAAATAGGGAGAGAAGAAGAGCAGTAACGCCGGTAGCAGCAGCAGCAGGACGAAATAGAAAATAGGAGGTAGTCACTTTTCTTCCTTTCGTTGCGAGTTGCCTGGTACGTGTGTTCGCGGCACCGCTTTATCGCAATATTACTTGGCGAAGTAACATTTTCCGAAGATTCGGAGTTCGGAGAGTCGAACTTTCCGGCGACGACACATGGCCCGGAGAAGAGCTCCGCAGTTCGGCGAGTTCGGAAAGTTCGATGCAATGCCCTGGGTTAACTAACAATACGCCACCAAGCAGATAGGATTTTTCGCAGCAGTCCGATAAAGAGGAAGAAAGAATTTCATCGGGTTTGTTGGGGAAGGTTGCCCGGAGTACCGACCACCAGGCTACCACTGCTGTGCCAACAATGAGGATTTTAGAAAAATGGCTCGAAACGAGCTTTCATTTATAAACGAAATCGTAACGCCCACCAGAGAATTTCGATGTAATTTTTGCCCTCTGTGCTCCCGCTTTTCCAACATTCCTGTGGTAATGTTCTCCCGTGCAATAAATGCACCTTCTTTCGAATGCAGACTCTCGCTGCTGCGGCGTGCATACATTAAAAAATATTAAGGGTGCTCACGTCTGCCAACAAGTTTTAAAAGTAGCGCTATATCGCGCTCGGTCGTGTTGAGTTTAATAAGTATTTACCAGGCCCTGTTTTCTGGAACTCCAAGGGAATTGGCTAAAATAAATAGCCCGTTTGTAACTGCGGTGTCTTAACATTCCCCCCATGGTAGCCATGATAGCTTTGTTCTCAAAACAGAGTATGCATCTATGTTTATTAGTCGTTAGTTAGATAAATGTTTGCCGAACTTATGCTCGGAGTATCTTTCCATCTAAGTATGTAACACTGAGTTGGTGTTTTACAAAAGGTACGATACACCAGCGATGCAGCTTCCTCGAGCTTTATCCTTCGTCAATTGACTCCATCGTCGGTCTTCCTGGTGGTTTCCAAAGGATCGCTTAGCGGGTTTCTGTTTTTCCGTCCAGGGTTTCCCAGGACTCTCGATAAAATCGATTCCGCCAACGAAGCACCTTCGAGCACCATGAATTCCTTAAATCCCTCTCTTCTACTTGCACCGTACACACTCGCCCTCCTTGATTCCTCTTCGATCATGAGCGGTAGCTACTCGATCACCTCAAAACCTATCGAATTTTCTTACTTCCGCCAGCTCACGTCTTACACCTCCGATTAAATATTTCTATTCGGCACACTTCTAACACTACTATACAATTCCGGTGATTCGACACTCGGAATTCTCACTCTACCGAAAGATAAGATGGTCAGAGTGTCAAAGTCAAAGGATCATTCACTTGGCCCAGTTTCCATCGAGCCCCGGGATGATTATAGTGCTCGGTACAGATGTAATTGCAGTTGTTCCGACGACGAAAGTCACTGGGACAAATAGAAAGGCAAAGGAATAGAAACGGTGGAACGTTATCTTCGACAGGGACGAATAAATGAAGCTTTGTTTCTGAAAAATACGCCGGTAGCTTTTTTCGGATTATCTGGACTAACAGTCGAATGGCTCCTGGGATGTACAAACGACCCTTTGTGCCATCTGCACGGCCGTATACAGGAATGCCAACCTGCAACATTTGTCGGCTGTCTGGCCGCATTTTTGCGGCATCGGTGGAGGCTGCTGGCGGCCTCGTGAAAAATGCATCCTATTAGTTGGCCGCATAATCTCGTAGGAGACGGTACGCTTGGGTGACTGGTAGCAGCCGCCTGCCTGCCCGCCAATAATCCACTCGAAACAGGTTCCCGCCAGCCGAGACAAATGGAAGTAGGAAGCCAGCTCGGCGGAACGAAAGAGAATCTACTTAACAATTCGACGAAACTCACCTGCAAGGGGCGAGTCAGCCAAAGAAGATCTCTGGTCACAATGGAAAAAGCAGACGAGCACTCAAAAAGAACAGTAAGATGCACGAGCGAGGGAAGGAAAGCATTGAGAGGTCTCGGCTAGCTTTACAAGATAGTCGTAGGGGCTCCTATTTCTCATGGGTTTCATGAATTTTGATAAAACCAGTCTAGTCCCACACGGGCGACGACGTCGGCCGAAAATCAGCCGGTCGCGCGTGTAATAAGGGCGAATGACATGCCAGGAGGCAGCATGCACCCGGTACTGGCGGCGAAGGCAATCTCATTAATATAGATACCCTCTGATGAGTAGTCTCCTGCCAGAAGATCCTGCGAGCCTGGGCTCAGCACGCTTCCCTCGTCCCTGGTTCCATCTTCGTCCTAGCCAATACGTCGTATTACCTGTCGGTTCTCTTCCACCTCTGCCAAGTTACACTACTAACGACAAAGGATCCTCGAACGTACAGGACATCGTAGACTTCATCGAGGGCCGAAAATTGTCAATGAAGCTCACTGCATACTCTACACCTGCTGTTCGCGACACTGATGCACCTGGATTGGGGACTTTATAACCCTCAATGATCAGCGTGATAAGAGCTCTTTTCTTCGAGGTAATGCCTCTCCCTTATCGTCTCCCATCTACGGATAGCCATTGTCGATAAACGCCTAGCTGATTTTCATGGATGAAATTTTCCACAGACGATTTTCCCTCCGGCCAAATAGGCGAGAGACAGACGTACGAATGGAAAAATATGGCGTGCTGTCGTAAACATATCACCTCGCAGTGAAAATAATCCGCGATTAACACGGATTTGCTTTTAGCCTCCGTTGCCCGTACTACTTTCGCCCGATATGCAACGTGTACATGTGTACGTATATTTGCGAGGCGCGCGGGCCTGGCCGGATTACAAATAACTCGAAATCACATTAAACGGAACAAAGTGTCGGCTCGTTAGCGAACAAATATGAGGGCGTATAAATTACTAGGAACAAACAGGCGCGCAGGAAGGCCCAGAGGCGGACTGAAAAGCGAACGGAACTTCACGCGTCATCAATTACATAGTGGGAAGGTGGGCGTAAATATTTAAGGGCGAATTAACTGCAAGTTTCCCGACGATCGTCGAGAGCCTCGCCTCATCTCTCTCGCGGTATTATAGCTCTTTCCCATACTTTTGTGCTTCCCTACAACGAGAGGAGTGGGTGCGAGGGCCAGTGGAACGAGACGTGGGAGTAATAAAGGCGAGCGCGGGGTTGGGGGAGAAAATTAAAAAATCACACGAACACTCTTGCAACCAGAGAATTCTTCTCCCGTCGGACGTACTAAAAGTTCGTGGACATTGTGTCGCAGGATATTACCAACTCGATTCGACGGGACGGTCGTTAAACTGCGAAGTCCTTCGAGCGGGCTGTTGCCTCTTTTAAACAGCCTCCAATTCTCTTCCGACCATTTCCACGCGCCTCCCTTCACTCTCTATTTATCCGTGTAACTCTTTCCGTTTTTTCCTAAACCACTTCATCCCTCGCTTTCGATTTTTCCCTCTTCGACGCGCGTGCTCTCCTTCCATTACGTCAGCGACTTCCTGATCCCTCTATTCAAGCTCGCATCGCTCTCTACCTTTCTCTCGAGAGTACGCTCACGGTGCTCCCTGCACTGCCATTTATGCATCTGTTTCTCTCCAACGGGCAAGGTAGTCGCGTCATCCTAGCTTCCCTTTCGTCGGTTATGTCACCAACCCCTGTTGCAAAAGCCCTTGGCGCGCAGTCTGTGCCCGGCGCTTCAAGTTTCAACCCCTCCGCTCCACCTCGCCTCGGCCCGGCCACCCCATCTCTAGAGATTTCTTCTCTCTGTCCATTTAGGCGTCCACTTCTTTCCACAATCGTAGCCTTCCTCTTCGGTGTCCCGGCGGGCCTCTCTGCCCTTGCATTCTCGCGTCGTGTCGCGCGTCGCGACGCTCTATATGACCGAGGGGATAGCTTGTCGGTGCAAGTATGCTGGCATAGCCGAAGAGAGCCATGGAGCTTGGAAAGGAATACAAGAGGCTGTTATCCTCGCATAGTATCCGGCAGCACTTGCGAGTTAATGCGTCGCGCACCCGGGAAAGGGAGGAAATTCTGCTGCAAGGGTCGCCGAAGAAAAGGGGGATAATGGGGAGGAGGATGAGGTACAGTGAGAGAGAGTAAGAGGGAGATAGTTAAACGCGGTCGCGGCGACAATGGTACTCGCGAGCCAGGGTGAGTTATGGCCTTGACGGGGGAAAAAAGCGAGGGTGGATGGTGTACATTCCGGATAATCGAAAGGATGAAAATTGATGTGGAAGACCACCTTAATAATGGCGTCCACAGGGACGCGTCGAAAGTATGAGAGAATAATAGACTTTAATATAATAATCGCTCGAATGAAATATTCCCTGGTCTGGACCATGTTGCCGGATGTTGGCCATTTCGAAGGGTTCGGCGAGCGATATGCCTCGGAATTCAGACTCGTAAAAACTGGCTCCACGGAATTCTCATGTTCCTTTATCGCCGAGACGAACACTCGGAATAAGTTGAAGAGTTCCGAGTGTTCCATTCGAGCTAAGAGAACGCGGGCGGCGCACTCCTCTTCTCCAGCGGCTGGCTCGCTGGTGCAGTAAAGTACAGCGAAACAAAAATAAGCCCTGCTTCACGTAGGATGGTGGAGTTGCATACAGAACATGAAGCAGCAGCGCCACCGGTAGCAAGCCTCCTTCGACGCGAAGGGAAGAAAAGGAGTAGGCGGAAATGCAGAGTGCAGCCGGAGGGAGACGGAAAGGATAAAACCAGGCAAGAGTAGGAAGGAGGCCGGTACTCTCGTGCGTGAAGAGCAAGAGAAGGCCAGCGCTTGGCTATGGGAAGTAAGAGAAAGAAAGATTGGGCTATGAAAAAGTCAGAGAGTACGGAGACACACTAAGCAGGATAGCTGGCACGTGAACGGGGACGACGGTGGCTGCTGCTGCTGCTGCTGCTGCTGTGCTGCAGTGCCGTCCCACAAAATTCGAAGAAAGAAAGTCGAAAACCGAGGCCCAAAAACAAGCGGAAAAAAAAGAGCCGAAAACGCCCGGCGCTCCGGAGTGCGGGGAACTCTAAAAATAAGGCGGCCAACGAATTGCGCGAAAAACTGGCAGGACGAGAGGCAGAAGAGGCGAGAAGAATATCCTGGCGAGAAGTAGTACGCCAGGGGAATTACAAGTGGAGTATCGGAGGACAAAGGAGTGAAGCGAGAGAGAAGAAAAACGAATATAACGTTCTCCATATAAAAGAAAGTTCCACGCTACCCAGCACCTTCACACTCGACTCTCCAACTTCTAACTGTCTCTGTGTACGTGTGTGTGTGTGTCTATATGAAGAAGGAAAGCAGGAAAACCGGATGGTGCGCACTATCTCTGGGAGAAAGAGTCAGCAGAGAAGGTGTGATAAAGAGATTTTCGTGGGCTTGCTAAAAACGGAGGTGGCTGTGTGCCGAGGAGAGAACAAGGTGCGAATCGCAGCTGAAAAAAGGCACGTGTATCCAGGAGCAAAGATAAAGGAGACGAAAACGAGATGAGAGAAAGGGAAGAGGTCCCAGCAGAGGAAGGGGACGACCTATACTTGGGAAGGAAGGCACGCGAAACACCCGGAAACAACTCGTACGCGGAGGGATAATAAGCGTCCAATTTACGGGCTAGCTGTCCGCTGGAACGAGGCTTTAGATAGCGTGAGAGATAAAAATGGGGGGTAAGGCAGAGCGAGGATGAAAAGAGGAGGAGAAAGGAGGAGGGTCGGGGGTGGTAAAGGTTGAAGAGCTGTAGCTGGCCACGAGAGAGAATCGCTTAGAAGCTTATGCCCGCTCTCCCGGAGTCGACGTACAATTGGAGCTCTCGCGCCGGCTAAAGCCAATTGCCGCGGACGCCGGAAAAAGAGGAAATCACTTTTTCGCGTTTCCATGCTGGCACGTGCTTCTTTTGTCGAGAAAAAGAGAACGAGAACTGAGGCCAGATAAAGAGAAAAGAGCAGAAGAAGGGGTGGCCGTCGTGCCGAGAACTGTACGCGTGACTATGTGTAGGTGCGTGTGCGCGCGCGCGCCCACGATCTCCGAAGCAACGCGGTGGAAATTGCGGTTTTTCGTCGGGAAACAATCAGTCCAGGCTTGCCCGTGAAACGATTACTATGAGGCTCGTTTCCGCCCAAGCTGAAACCGAGGCTAATCCGTAAAATTGCTGAGCTATCGACCGCATCCCGACACCCAGCGGCATCGTTTGCTGGCGGCATAAAAATAGGGAACGCTGAACTAATCTCGACGCCGTCTTTACCCCAATGGGAAACAGAGAGAGTGAAGAATCGGTATTCTTAGCTTGACTACTCAACGATTACCAAACGACATATAACTTTCTTAACACCATCATCGTCAGAACTAATAAATACAATCTAATTATCAAGCGTTAATCTTTTGCAAGAACTTTAACATCCCTGAGCCGAAAAATAAATCGTTTATCAAGTTCCCGCACAGAACCAGCGGTCCTGTGTGTGGTTTAAACTGAGGAGACTCTTTTAATTCCACCTGTGCACGCTGACGTCGTCACACACCGCACTTTCACGTTCCTGAATAAACGCAGTGGTTTATTTATCGCTGAATCTCCTCCCTCTCTCTCTCTCTCTCTCTTTCTGTCTCCTCTCTCTTTCTCGCTCTGGAACTCCGAAGCAGTACGTTTGGTCGGGTTTGTGGCTCCTGCATAAAACGTACATGCAAGAGAGCGCACATACCTAACCAGCAGCTCTCTCCGTGTATGAGAGAAATTGAAAGGGATGTGTGAGTAGCGGCGGCAGCAGCGGGAAATTGAGGTTTTTCATTCAAACAAGCAGTCGCGATTGCTCGGCCGAGCAATCAACGTAAAGGGATTACTGTGACACTTACTCGCTACTGCCACGGAGAACCTGGCATAATCCTGAAATTGACCCAATTGATCAGGCGTGCATCGACTATTTTGAAGACACGTTCTCGTATTTCCTCCTCCTATTCGCTCTCGAGCTACCAGTTTCACCTATATCATCGTCCCTCGCTAGAAATCCGTAAGATTCGTAATGCGCATTCATGAATCCTGAGAAGTCTGGGCCCGGATTTCCCGAGATTTCTGTATCTCACTCGTGTTCGGCGCAGTTCAATGTCCATGGCTGGATATAGTGGAAAAGAGGTAGAAGGGGTTTGAGGGAAATATTTCGTGAAAAACAAGTGGAACGCTGCTTGTCTGCGATATAGGACAGCGGTGCCAAGGGTGTCACTGGCAGGAAGAGAAAGGGAGAGGGATGAGCGAGTGGGGTTGAATGGGGTCGGTGAGTTGGGTGCAAGAAGTTTCGGGTCCTCAGAAGTGATACATTACGCCGGCGAAACGTCCCAGTCATGGGAATGCAATTTTCGAGATAGCATCCTTTTCGCCGGACGGTTATAACCTGGAATCTTTAAAGTTTCGCGAAAGCGAAAAGAGAAACTCTCCTTCCAGCGAACGCTATACGCCAACCCGGGAGAGAGCCCGAACAGAACTCTCCGACTCTGCCGGGTTAGGCATCTCTCCTTCTCCCTCACTCTTTTTCGCTCTGTCTCTCGGAAGTAAAAAGTGCAAGACCTCGAACAGCAGCGTAGCTCGTCGATACGTAGGTCGGATGTGCGCCAGCTATCTCCCGGTGGAATTTATTTTTCACTGAGACGAAAATTCCCAAGGACATCCGATACTGACCGTCAACTCCTCAAATCGAATTCCCATGCCGATCTACCTTCACCTCGCTCTTCAATCAGTCTTCTCCACCGGGCTCTCTCCTACACTCTGCACTCAAGACATACTTTCATCACGATTCTATCGGAGAACTAGCCAACTGAAGAACAATTCAAGTCGCTAGCATTGCCAAGTTAATAGGGCATCGCGCAGGGCACGCGCGCGACCCGCTTTGTCCCGACAACATTTAGCAAGCTAGAATACTGAAAGGCGCCCGCTGAATCAAAAGGGAGTAGCAATGAATTTTTCGCTCATATGCTCGGAAAGAAGCATGTGTATGGATCAAAGTACCCACCTCCACCGTGCAACCTTCTTGAAGCTCCCGTTGTATAGTCCCGCGCACAAAGGATGACCGCGTTACATAATATTTGGGTTTTCGGTAGCTGCGCCCGTTTGGGCGGCACGGTCGTCCGACGGTCGGCGAAAGCGAACAGGCAGCGGCTCTTTTGAAAGAAAAAAATTATTGCGAGCACCCAAGAAATGTTTGTCGCAGTGCGCAAGGTGTACTCGGTTACATTCGTTAGCAGACGCTTCTGCAGCAACGACACCAAGCCAAAAAGGATTTTCTCTTCGCCATTGCGAACGAAATCGTCTGTCAGTCAGCTTGTTACTGCAGCCTTCTAAAAAAAAAGAGCCATGCTCTGTGGAAAAGTTGAGAAGAGGAAACCTAAGCGGTCAGTGTTACAGAAATGCGAGCCAGATTCTCTCTCCGTCACATATACCTGTACATATTCCAGGCCCATTTTTAGTTTTCACTGAAAATGTCTATTTCAAGCTTTGTTTCCATTACCTCGGCATGTAATGCGATCATCTGGCAGACCACTAGTTTCTCCACTTAGAAATCCATACTTTTCCCAGTGAGCATCGAGTATCCTCGTCAAAAACAGAGAAACTGGCACACCAAAAGAGTATATCGAATTTTTTCCTGTTTATTTTAAAGATTATATGTTAGCTGGGAATACATTCTACAGGTTACAACTGTGATTCTTAAAAGATTGACGAGAGAAGCGCTTTTCTTTCATCCGTGATAATTCCCTAAGGGGTGCAACGTCCTATTAACTACTAATTACGCAGTCATAGAATCTGTAACTACGTCGTCGAAGCCGATAACAACGAGGAAAGCCTGCAATGCTGGTGTCTGTCTATTAGCTTATAATTAACGCGCAATTGATCGACCGCGTTCTCCATGGGGGAAACGCGATATGTTTAAGACAAGACGTCGCGACGCCATGAAACGGGGCCATTGTAGCAAGTGTTTCGGTAGCAGCGTCACTAGTCAGAGGAAATGGCGCGGGCTTCAGGGTGTTAAGTACAATGGGTGTCTCCGTGTGCCATGATGTCCGCAATCCCTCGTTATTCTCACGTTTCCCGCGATCTAATTCGCAAGTTCGTCTCGGCTTACTAATGAGGCGACACAGCCGACACTCCGTCAGAGTTTAGTCCAAGGATTAACTGCTGGAAAGGCAAGAAGTAGTCTGGCAGGCCGACGCCTTGAGATCTGCCCTTCATCCAACGCCCTAGTCTTTCTTGAATCTTGGATTAACCATCCTGGCATCGCAACTGAAAAGAATTAGATTCATTATTTTCTCCGATGCAATCCAATTGAATCGTAAGACTACGATTGATCGAACTCGTTTAATAATTATATTGGCTACGGAAAATAAGGGGGAATGTGTGATCGAAATGAGGCGATAAGGTCGTAGAAGCTTCACTTTGCTGGACTCTCGTTCCATTGTAATTTCTCTTGGTTCGTCGTAAATTGTAGTGCCAGAACGGTCAGTCTTCCAAAGCCCCTTCTGCTACTGGATTCCGGATTCTAGATTGCACCACTGGCCGAATTAACTGCACCTCGGATTTAACTGGACTAACAAGAAGCCACCCCTCGAATCGTCGTCACTAGTGGTGAGACCGCAGTCGAGCAAGAAGATTTCGTTGCGTGTTCTTCCTCGAAATCGCTTTAAACCACCATCTTCCTCGCGCTTCCTCTTGCACAGCTTCGCTAATGAACGTGCCGCGTTCGAGCGCTCTCCTCCTCCTTTTTCTCACCCTAAAACATTCATTTTCTTCCTCCGGGCGAGTTTAGTTTCTTCGGTGACAAGGAATCCGAGCAACCGCGCTGCCACCTGTTACCTTTGACGATTCTATCGTGAAATTAAATAAATCCAGTGCATATTAAAAACGTGTGAAGCTTCGCGTTCCACTGCCGGCGAGAATGATCGGCGTAATTTTTGCTCGCACACACGCGCGGACATATTAATTTCACTCCGGATTGTAACCACTATGATTTATCACGCTTGCTTACGAAATTGAAAACTCCCGGTCCGTGTTTTTTTCCCTCTTTTTCGTGCGGTGCGCGGCCACCGTAATTCTTTATAAACCGCAATTGTTCCAATATTTCGCAGTCGCGACAGAATTTCATAGGGAAACCGCAACGGCCGCTGCGCTTGTCCGCAAACACCGCGGCAAAAATACGCTTGCTCGTGGTAGCCAAGCAGCCTTTGTGATTTCAGGGCGGATTACGCATTCGGCTTCATACGCCGCGCTGCGTCTTTATCGGCTTGTTCCCAGCCTCGAAGCATATTAGTCTGGCATTACGAATGGACCCGAGAGAAAATTGTAATAATTAAAAATGTCCTTGGTACTTTTAATAAATCATACAAATGCATTCTACAAGAGTCTTTCGATCATATAGATTTTAATGATGAGTGGGATTAACAGTAGAACAATAGTAAACATGCTTGAATGACAGAGTTATTACCTAAAGGATTAGTACCGAAAAGGTCAGTAATCATCGGGACATTGATGTAGTAACATCACCGAGTTTTTCCAATATTCGAACGGTCATACTTTACACACGAGATTTAGTGATTTTAAAAGGCACACGACTCGAGAGTGATAACTTACCGTGGAAGTGAATCGATTTTGCATAGTGGGTGGTTTAAATTTGATGAGTGAGTGATCCGAAGTTGATGAGTAAAATTGGAGGGAGTCTTTCAAGCTTTCGGGGGCTTTTCACTGAAAGTACGGAAGCGTGGTGGACAGTGGGGCGGTGGTCGAAAGAAGTCATTACAGACGCGGCTTTTGTTACCGGGCTCCTCATTCTCGTGGCTCGTCCTCCTCTTTGCCAGTGGTACTCACTCACGAGAGCTTTCACCCTCGCACCACTTGTTCTACCCCGCCTTTGGAAACAGTAGGATATCCCGCAGCATTTCGAGGGCTTTCAAAATTCTCGCCTGTAATTCATCGCGCCGCCTGTTTTATTGATTCAGCGCGAGCGCCGAGTGTTTAAGAGCCCAGGCACTTAAGCGCGGATGTTCGTAATTAAGAGCCGTTAAAAATGCAGCAGCATCTCTAAATTTATCGCTCCAACCTCCTCCTTGTTGGCCTGCCTGGCACAAAAACCCACATGCCCTCCGCTTTTAATTCCACTCGCTTTAAAATAGTCCAACCTCGCCGGCAAGGATCCACCAAAATGCACATGTGTTTGATAAAGATATTAAAGTCCCGCGTTTAAACAATAGCGGTACTTTCGAAACCTGTCAAGCTTTCCTCTTACAATTTCAAGTGTTATCAATTATAAACAAACGCGTACAATTTCACGCTCATTTTTGTCGCATTAACACAACGTTATCGCGTGAGGGAGATTGTAGAGTCATCGGATATATTTTTCATCACTCGAGGTGAGTGTCCTCTACGAACGTGAGTACCACTGGCATAGACAGCTCGCACTCGACTTTCACGTGGGCGATTTCGACGTCCTCCGTAGCAACGCCGGCATCCATTCACCTAAAACGCAAGATTACAACAATTACTCGGCTTTTGTTCCTTTCACCAAGTGTTTTCGTGAAGTCGTGTCGGTACCTGTGTGAAGGCGTGGGCGGGGTGGGGGGTGGGGGCGTGGAGAACGATGTGTGAGGCCGAGTGAAATGGAGCGGGCGTCCTACGTTCTTCAGTCTGTGATGGCCTCGTTACTCGCAGGGAAAGGGAGAATACAGCCCTGTAAAAAGGCGGATCTCAACCGAGACCGGTATGTCGGGCAGCGTTTATTTCTCACCGTCACACGCGCTGTAATTGGTGAGGAAAGTTAAGCGGAGCCTCGAAAAGTCTAGTGTAACGCTATACGCAAGGACGTTAAATTGCCCGGCTCTGTTTCCCTTAACTCATCGCGAGCACTGAGTTCTTGTCATATTAAGTGCTGCCTGTTAAATCGGGCTACAGAAATAACGAGTTAATCCGTCGGCTTTAATTATACTCCACTCTCGTTGGACGCCATTGCAAAAAGCCTCGGCATTCGCGCCGCGGCCGATGCAGGTTTAAAGAGACATAATTCTTGGCAAGTGGGATATCCGCGCTTCCATAAATTAGACTGACACTGAGGCATCGAGTGGTTGGATAAGGGGGCCTTTATTATATCCCGTTGGAACGCGATGCCGAGTTTTTGTCTCGACCGGCGAATTCGATGGCAAAAAGGCCTCGCATCAATTTCTACAGATACCGTTGAACGTATAAATCGGAGCAGAAACGAAGAGAACGCGCGCGTCGTCTCACACTTAGTTCGTTGCTTCACGCTTTCGATGCACTTTTCTTCGATTCATCTTTGACAATAATTCAACCGTATCTTTGTAACTAAAAATTATCAGCTAAATCGATCAATAGCTCTTTGCTTAAACGAGTAAATCTGTAATATGCACTGCGAATCACGCACAGCCCATCGCTCTTCCTAGATACTTTGGAAGGAATGATGTTTGGCCAGTTTGAGTTATAATTAATTAAGCCACGTGAGTAGCTTGTTCGGGGGACGACGAGGGAAGCCAGAGCTATTTAGACACACGAAAAATAAGGGTGCTCGTGTGATGAATAATAAAGGAGGCCAGCCGACAATACATATAGAGCGAGGGGAGGCTCGACGTGCCTCTGCTCTATTCTCGGACGCCAAGCCAGTTACTTTCGCTCGTGGAATTTTAATTAAGTATCCAATGAATATTTTTGCGGCGTAAGCAGAAAGTCGATTGGCCGGAACTTGCAACACAACAGGCTTGTTTGGCTAACTAGTCAGTTCTCTTTAACCACTAACTTCCTTTCTATTCCATTTCTATAATCGTAAAGTATTCTTGGTGGCTTGGTGGCTTGGAAATGGGTTTTCTTTAAGGGGCTTCTGGTATACTTTAGTGTAGCCCTGCGTTTATCTCAAGGGATCGCCCTCCCTGAGAATGGGCTGGGCTCATCCGCACTTTTCAATATCGTTGGCCCAAGAAGAAAAGTGCTGATCGCTTCCCCATTCATATATCTTCTTCTCGAAATAATATAGGACTGCCTTCGATTCTGCCAATCGACGAGCTCGATTGTATACGTGAATCAGCAGAGGAGAGAAGTGATTTCGGGT
The DNA here is from genome assembly GCA_964023945.1 of Ectemnius cavifrons. Taxonomy (NCBI): domain Eukaryota; kingdom Metazoa; phylum Arthropoda; class Insecta; order Hymenoptera; family Crabronidae; genus Ectemnius; species Ectemnius cavifrons. The sequence continues at coordinate 5,514,596 of OZ030385.1, read as the reverse complement.
AGGCATTCCGTCAAATTCGTTGGGATATCGGTCAGGATAAGTGCTAGTTTGACAGGCTCACTTCGTTGCGTAACACGTGTGTCGGTACATACGCGCGCTCAAATTATGGCGTTCGGTGGTCGAATGTAAGCGTGCCGGAACTCGCTGGTAACTGGTGTAACAGAAGACATAATAAGGGGATAATCCTGCAAAACGGATTATGTTAAGCGGGACGGACGAGCTTGTTTACGCGGCTTGGTAAGCACGGTCTGATCCGTGCGGGCAAATACTACTTAGAGCGTGCGCACCTCTGCTCCACGATCTCAATGCGTTGCGTGCACTCTGTGCAGCCGGCCATTTGGAAAAAAGCAATGTCCAGCCGAGCGTAACTCTTCTCCAACTATTTCCACCCTTTTAAAGTCCTAATATTCCATAACAACTGCCGATCACTGTCAATTTAAAATCAAGCTTCATTAGCTGATAAAAGGTAATTGATGCGATAAGATCGCACACGTTGGAACCACAAAGAAAGTCAGACCTGTGATAATATGAATATTAGACAGATCAAAGCGATATTTGAAATTTATTTTGAAAATTCACACTTCTCAATAGATGAAGATTGGTAGGGCGAAAATTGTGCAAGGCCATCCGATGTGGGGGTCGAGTAGTGCTTAAGGCGCATATATGCGACACCTCGGCTGGAGGTGAGGCCCGTGTCAACCCCCAACGTGTTTGACGAGCCGGGAAAAATTAATGGCTTGTGTAGTGCGCGCGTGGGGTGGTGTCGCAAGGTTTACGATGGTTAGTAGTTTGCATAAATTGCGGCAGATCCCCGTACAGGTAGCCATGCGCTGGGTAACCCTCTACGGTAACTAGCACCTTGTTTTATTTCAATTACTACCGGCCGACCTGCTATGTTCCACGTACTACCTTCCGCAGCACGTCCTTTCGTGCGGAGGGATTACACGCACTCCTTTATTGCTATCCGAGGAGTTCTAACGAGCAGACTTCCTTCCAAAGAAGATTGTTTGCTTTGGTCGATTACAAATAGAATAGATTGGAACAAAATTATAGTAAGCCTACTCTACACATGATAACTTTTTACGCTCACGAATATTTGCATCCTTCTCGCAAACTAGTAAGCAATGATATTCACGAGAGAAGCTTTCGTAATATACGATCATTCGGTACACTTTGTCGTTCGCCTTAGTATTCTTCCGGCGATTAAATCATCAGGCATTACATTCATGACGGTAGTGTGTTTCGGGGCTTTCCGGACGCGGCAAACTGTTTACCGGCGAATAATAGAGCGTGCGAGGGATGCGGCGGGTGTTGGTGTATCGGAGGGTTGCGAAGTGAAATTGGGGCGTCCGGCGGAGTATAACAGAGAGCACAAACTGGACAGGCATTTGTCGGTGGCGGTGAAGCGAGCGCGCGAGAGTAGCATAAAGAGAACGTTTCTCGCTAGATGAGGAACGAGGGATGCTGGCCAAGGCCTCACAGTTGATGTATAGCACGCTCGGGGTGAGCCAACCCTCGGAATTTCCCGGTTAGGCTAGTGATGCGCGCCCGCAATCGAGAGCTTTCCTACCCAAGTCGCCCGCGGCAGACGTACATTTTTTATTTAGCCCTCTACCAGAGCAGATACATTCCCATGGTGCTCCAATGGAAACTGGCGGAGGATGGTGGAATTTTTCGGAAAAATCGCAACCGGCCTCCTTATAAATCCAAGTCTCTGACCCGCTTTCCGGGACGCGAGCGCGTCGATATTTCAAGCCTGCTTTTTAAAGTGCGCTCGTAAGCCCTCGCCCGGAAATTACTTCCGCGGTAATCATCCGCGTGAGTAGCGGCCTCGAGACCGCGTTCGTGTTACGCGGGCGTTACTGGGTCGCAGACTCTTCTTCCTGTACTTCCTACACCCTCTCCCCCATTCGCTCTCTCCCCAACCCCTATTCGATTGAGACATGTTGCTTTATTGGTATAGCCTGATAATACCAACGGATAATTGGGGTTGCGGAAACATGCGATTACCGGGCGAATTAATGAAGCTATCTATTAAGGGAAAAGTGTAGAATTCGATTATACGATAGCCTTGGATGAAAAAAGCAGTCGGATATTTCGTTGGATATTCGTTGCATGATTTAATCTGGCTCTGTGTAGTAGGAACGAAGGTGCAAGAGGAAAGTGGACTGCCAGGTACTCCGAGTAGGAAAGTGTGAGAGAGGAGGGGGGAAGCTGGAGATGAGATGATACATGGCAGTGAAGTCGCGGTACCGAGCCGCAGGCGGTAATTAATTAGCAGCTGACAGAAATCTTAACTAGCATAATCCTGCTGGGAGTAAGAAGTGTCGCTTGCAAAGCGTGTGCGCTATGTGTTTCCCGGGCGCTTTCAGCGCACCGAGTCTCTGCTCTTCCTCTCTCTCTTGCTCTTGCTCTCCATGCTCGTTGCTCGTGCTCCATCTCTGTCTCCGTCTCACCTTTATTTCATTTGGTGCATGCACGAGACACGGGACGAAGGGCGGCCGTGCCGTTCCGCACACGGCTAATGCGATTACATGGCGAAAAGCTTTGAAGCTTTCTGGGCTCGGCGAACGCTCGCGCGCGCGCGCGTGTGAGCCGCGAAAAAAAGAACACGCCGAGGGAAATGGCGCAAGCTGCTTCTGCATTCGTAATAACAGTCGGCGAGAAAGTTTCGATCACGCGCTACTGAGAGGGAAAGGAGTAGAAGGGAGGGGTAGGAGGGGAAAGGCCCTCGTATTAGTAAGTACGAAACTAGCCCGTTCTATTTAAGCGAGAAGCGAGAGCCGCGGTTGTCCGCGTTTGGAAAGCCGGTCGAGTGGGCTTTTCCGATTTCGACCTCTTCTCTCCTTCATTCAACGAAAAGGGTCCAAGGACGACCAAGTCGAGGTATCAAGTCTATCAAGTAGCCAGGCACATTGACTGCCACCTTTAACCCTTAGAAAAGGGAAGCGTCTATATATATATACTCGACACTGCCCCGGGAATCTCAGCGTCGATCGAAAATTGGAAGCTTGTCGCCCCCGAAGTGCTCCACTTTGTAACCAAGACCAACACCCTGGGTGAATGCCGGCTGCTAGACTGGGATCCGTATCGAAACGAGGGAATGAATAGCTAAAGACTCGGGAATTATTCAGCGATCTATAAAGGTCGTTATCTCGAAAATAATTACAGAAATTAGAGACGATCCATTATAGCTTGATGGATGAATTAACGAAAATTAATGTCGCATTAAAGATCGCTCGCATGGAAGATTCAATAGATGGGAAAGTCAGCGGTGAGCACACAGGGAAGTCAAGTGTCAGGTGTAAATAAATAAAGAGCCCTCCGTCGAAGTACTTGGAAAAAGGTTAGCATCGAATAAGAGAGAAAGGTCAGGTAAAAGGTTGGGCGGAGGGGGGAGGGAGTGACGCTTCCGGGGGGATGTACCCTTCATTAAAGCAGCTCAGTCAGTCGGGCGCCGGCAGTCGGGAGAACACATTAACGGCAGGAAAAGGTAATGCGGCTATCGATTCGAGGGGATAACGAACGAAATCGTACACCGCACGATCGCCTCCCTTAAGAGTTCCCATTACCCGCGTAATTAAAACTCCGATCAATTAAGCCGTCGAGTGGGACAATAAGCATCAACTTGAAAAATCCAATCGCAACCCCACTGGCATATCGGTCACTTTTGAAAGCTTGTTGGCGAAAGGATAGCGCGAGCAAGCATCTCTCGGAGCGTTTTAAAATGACCTCCTACTCTGCCAAGCTTTGCAAGTTGTAACTTAAGAAAAGGGTGGCAAGGAAGGTTAAATGTTTTTGTCCATTGCTTCTAATCTCGCACGCACTAAAAGTCGAGCTTGTCGAGCGGGACGAAAGTCGTACTCTTACTTGCAAGCTCGTTTCGCTAACGCACTTACAAGCTCACCCCAGACTTGGTTGAACTCCTCATACCCATCCTCCTACAGACTTCGCCAATAATGCTCCTCACATTTTCCTACCTAGTCCCTGACTCTCTCTCTCTCTCTCTCTCTCACTCTCTCTCTCCCTCCCCCTTTCCTCGGAACTTTCAAAGGGTTCTCAGTGCTTTCTTCTGGTAGACGCGTAAGTTTGCGCGAACTCATTGTTCGGTAGTTCGAGTCTCTTGCCTACGCCTGTGTATGTGCTCTGGCGTCTTGTACCCATTCTCTCTTTCTCCCTGCGACTTGGGAGGAAAAATCGCATGCTGTCTCCGCGCGATCCTGCACTAGCGCTCCCCGGGGGAAAAAAGGAGCACGATATCACTCAGGCTCATGTATATTTATTTGCCCGCTCCTTTTTACCTATGTTCACTTGCTCGCCTTCCCTTTCTCCCTTCAAGTCACCTCTCTCTCGGTACTGCTCTCGCGAGATGGGAAAGTGCGCGTCTCTCGTTCACTCGTTTGCCCTGCTACGAGACACCGGCGCCCTCGCGGGAACTCCCAGTCTCGTTCTCTCTTTCTCTAACGTCACAGCTTCCACGAGAAAGTTGCCGGTAGAGATAGCAGTACCCAGTGAGAAGGTCTAAGTTGGCAGGCGAAGAGCGAGGGGCGATACAGTTTTCAAACTCGCATAATGCTGCTTTATGCGTGCCGACCTTACAACCCCATCCAACGGCGAACTATTGCCCCGCCAAGAACTTGCCGACTGCCTCCCTGCCTGCCTGCCTGCCTGCCTGCCTGCCTGCCTTGCGAGTTTCTTTCGCCGGGCATTCCAGTTTCGGCTTGCCCGCGGCCCAACTTCACTTTTCCATGAATCATACGCTCCTCGACTCTTCCTGCCGTTGCGCTTCTGCATACTCGAATATAGAGTGATCACTGTTCAACCTCACCCGATCATCCCATCCTCGTACCATTCTTTAGGATCATTTGAATTTTTCGACACTTCTTTCAGGAGAATATAAAATGGAACGTGTTGAAAAGTATGTAGTATATATATGTGAACGTCGTCCATCCGATCCAAGGTCCCTTCTCCCTTCTCTACTGCATGCGATACATATTGGACCCGATATTTTGCCGATGAGAAAAAGTTGGCAACGATAAGTGACACGCTTAAACTTCTGCTTTCAGGTGTCGAGGAGTACAGGGATAGTGTCGCACTTCGTCATTCTAAATATAGTGACACCAGAGGCATTTATATTAGGGAGCGACGAGCACCACGTCGACGTAGGCTCTATCATAAATCTCGTGTGCATAATAGAGAAGGTAAGATGTACTGCGTGGGATATTCCAACCCCACATTGTTCCCAGGCACGTTTGGCCCCCTTTTACAAGCCCTAAGTTGAACTCTTCGCCATCAGTATTTCCCCATTAGAATTTTCACCACCACATCCGCATGCCTTGCATTTCTTTGTATCGAAAAATCTTTGAAATCCACAGCGGCACAGTTGTAAAATTTTTGACGCGTGCTTTCAGTGGCCGCGTGACTGTATCAATCGATGAAGATGAATAAACAGTGGTAATACTGTTTTCGGGGTGTGAAAGCACTTCCATGCGATCCATGGTTCGGGCGACAAAGCCGAACAGAATTTGTTACAGTTCGGTGATGCCGCTCGCTTGGAAAACTGTCTCTTTCACGCTAGCGCGTTCAAAGCCGTTGGCATAGTCGAAATCCATTTGTAAAATTTGTTCGAGCATCGGCATGTGTTTACGCGATTATGTGGTATAAATGATGGTCGACCAATTATAAAAGGTACCACGAACTTGGTCGAGCCTGGCATTTCGAGACAATTGGAGCCCAACTCAGCTAAGAATGAAAGGCATTCGGTGAACGCGGCTCGGTTGTATTGTGAAATGAAATTAATGATCGTTCGTCGCAATTTGTTCTCGGCAATATTATAATAAACGGGCAATCCAGCTATGAGCGACGGGTGAGTACTCTGACACACGTGAACAATTAGGAAATCCTTGTGACAGCGGCAATTCCTCGAGTAATCCTATAGGAGAAAGAGAGAGAGAGAGAGAGAGAGAGAGAGAGAGAGAGGCACTCGGAAACGAACGGTAGCTAGACAGCTTTTGAAAAGCCGGAGAACGGAGGAAAAGCAGACTTGGAGGGCCGAGCTTTATTTCAGAGCTGGTCGGCAAGCAAGCAAGTGGATTTATCGGGCTCGAGTCTCTCTCTGTCTCTCTCTCTCTTTCTCCTCTCGTCTTTGACTCTACCGCCAGAGTATATGTATATGTATGGTTTTTTCGACGACACTTGAAGCGTTTCATCTACATAACCGCGTACTCGCGGAGCAACTCTTTCGCTTTCCAAGCGGCATATAACAGACGCACGCGTGCGGTTTCTTTTTCCGACGGCTAATATCCGATTACCGGGCTTACCTGAACGTGAACGGGCGTTTGACGTGTTAAGGTAAACGCACTAATTGAGTTTGCGCGCGCGGTGCGACACCCTTTGTTTAGGGCGTCGGACGCCGCCGCCGCCGCCACCGCCACGACGCGGGCGCGCGCGCGCGCGGCATCGATTTCGTCAGGCTTCTCAATTTTATTGCGTATAATCGAGTCAGTCAGTGCGCCAGACGTCATTTACGCCAGCGACACCTCACCGCCCTGGATTTAATCTCGTTGACGGCATGCTCGATTTTCTCCCCTTAAACTCTGCTAACGCTATTTCTTAACACGCGAGAGAGCGACCGCCGACGTCGCCGTTGCTGCTTCTTTCCTTTTTTCCCCTTTTTTTAACAGCCACTAAACCGAGCGCGCACGCAAATACCTTTCATAAATATCCTTCGCTGAATCGAATAGACGTTCAAAGAGCGAACTCAGCCGACCTAAGCGCGTATCGGATTCAGTATTCCCGGTGACGTAGATCTTTCACGAGACAGAAGTACAGCCCCGCTTCGAGAGCCGATTACTAACATTTCATTCAACCGTCCATCCTCTTTTTCCTTCTCTTTTTCTCTCTCTTTCTATCTCTCTTTCTATCTCGTTCCATTGTCCCGAAACTAGGCGAATTTTCATCGGAAAACGCATGTCTTCGAAACACATTTGTTCTGGCCGGTGACTAAACGCTGATCCTCTTTGCGAATCAGTCTGCATTGGACACTGTCTGACATAATACGGTTTCATTCTACTGATGCGAATAGAACAAATATCGGCTTTTAGATGCACGATTTCCCATAGTGTGTAACAAGACGACCGTCTGCATTAGTCATTCCATTATCGGCTGATTTTCAACTGTCGATCAGTCACTTAGCTGAGAGAATACATCGTCGCGGAGAGTGTGGACGCGTTAGGATCTTTGGGAAATCGGTCTCGCGTCTAAGCGAGCGTGTTTCACTGCGGTAAAGTAAATACTCGAGATATTAGCTCGCAATGGAAAAATGATGGAACGTGAAACAACGTGGAGATAAAAGAGTACCGAGAGTGAAAACGCGGCCACGTGGATGGCAGTGGGTAAATGCGAGTGCATTAAAACGAACGACCAAAGCTCGCTAGCATTTTAGCTTTCGGCGGCCTAACCAGTGGCGCACCGGATAATCCGACTTTAGCACGCGATATAATTATTTCGTTTTTCCTTTTTTATCTCGCCAGTTCTTTCCTACTCGCACCTCTGCCCGGCGGCACTCTTCTCTCTTTTTTCTCGCGACGCGTCCGCCGACGTAAGCGGGTTAGCTCACAGCTGTCTGTTTTCGTCGAGGATTATCGCTAAGAGAATTTTCACGACCAGCCTGCCGAAAAGGGTGACAGGATGAGAGGAAGCCCCTGGTCGTTATGTTTTCTAAAGCGAATTGTACAAGCGTAATAGTTCCCCTCGAAGGAAAGAGAAAATATATAACATGGAATGAAGGGAGTGAAGATGAATCAGACATCCTAATAGTCCATCGGATACGGACGATACGAGATTTTGACGAAGGAACGAGCAGGGTTTGAAATAAGGCGGTGGTGAAGAGCGTAGAAACGTCTGCCTCTCGACACGTAGATATGTATATCAGTATGGTAACGGGCGAAAGAGTCTCGCTCGAGAAATTAGAGTGGAAGCCGCCTGAAATTACGAGAATCTCGGTACGTAAATAATCTCGCTCTGTGGGATGAATTATTCCAGCGTATCTGTGCCAAGAAGGTTACAGGGGCTAGACCTACTTTCCTATGCAAACGCTCTCGTTCTCTCTTACTCTCGCTCTCTCCTTTCTCCCTGTCTCGCAGCACTGCTATCCTACTCAACTGCACACAGAGCTCCCTTTCATTGGCGCAACTTTTCCCGGGGAGAAAACTCCTTTCGCGGAATTTACTTGCGTTTCATTTGTGCTCTCCTCTTCAGAGTGGAATTTCTACGTCTACGCGGGGCCGAGCCGTTTTATACGCGATATTGCGTGCGTTTATTCAACGTCTCCCTGTAACTTCCTTCGGACATCATTGCGCATTCACGTGGCGCGCCGCCGTGCCGCCATCTCGTTCCCTTCCCTCATTAATCCACATTGTATCGCTCAGAATCCTTCCGAATACACACACGCACGCGTACGTCATAACCTTGTACAAGCTTTCGCGCGCGTCGGTGAGTTTTTCGCATTTCTTTTAATTGCACGCTCGCCTATCTCTTTGACGAACTAATTATGCCGTGGGAAGATACGTTTATCGTGTGCGCGCACGCGCCTTTTGTTCTCACTCTGACCTCGATCCACATGGTTTCTTCGCTGTGGTGGTGGAAGCGAGTGCGAGATGAAATTGATGCGTAATTGCAGCTCCCGACAACTAGAAAAGACTTTAAAGTGGTGCGAAGAAAGTCGGAAGGTCTACAATTATCTGCGCTTCGAGTGCACTGTGTGCGCGCGTGTGTGTGTGTGTGTGTGTGTGTGTGGCAAGCGCAGTCTCACCGCTAGGGGGAACATAACTTTTGTTGGGAACCTTTCCCACTCTATGGTCGGATCGCTCCCGAGAAACAGAATCGTACACACATACCTACGTATTCCGCAAGCGACGCTCTCAAGGGATAAAAGTTAGCTCAGTTCTCTCATAGTTGCACGTACACGCAACTCTTCCGGCGAGCATTAGCGAATCCAGACTGCGGCGCAGCTTCGGGAGAATGTATCAGGGGAGAATGATCGTTCATTCTAACTGGTGACCGATTAATTCCATTAACTGAATTGATTGTTGCGTTCGTGTTATTGAAATTAACTCTGACCATAGATTGAAAGAAAAGAGTCATTTTACTTCTGAAATACTTTTACTAAAATCACAGTAGAAATCGAGTGTTCAGAATCAACAGGCAAAACTTGTGAAATATTAATTATCTAGATCCGTTCTTCCCAGTTCATCGACATCAGAGAACTCTGCAAATTAGGTTCTCTTAGAGGTAAAGTCGCCTTTAAAGTCAGAGTTCCATGGACTCTTAAGCTACATTAAACGCGAGATCGCCGTTCAAACATCCACTCTCATTCGCCGGTTCTACCAAGACTGGCTCTAATGTCTTTCTCTTTCGAGGAAGGAAGAGTTCCGCAGTTACAAACTGGCGGAACCCAATATCTCGGAAGGGATTACTCCACAAAGTCTTGTCTCTTAGCGTAGGCGTGTTCATCTCTCTCTCGTTTCTCTCTCGTTTCTCTTAGGCAAGTGTTCCATTAGTCGGTTAAGTCTCGGTGCCTATAATCTCGAAACAACCGGCATAAATCTGTCCGGTTCGAGTTGCGTCGGATGGGCCGAGAAATAAGTTGGACGGTTGGACGGTGGCGGTGGTGGTCGCCCGCCATAATTGAGCCATAACGAAAAAGTTATAATACGAAGAGTAATATCGCAGGAAAGAAGAGAAGAGAGGAAGAGAGAGAGAGAGGTGAGGTGGAAGAGAAGGAAACCGGCCGCTTAACGGCCCCTTATAAAACGGCTACGGAGAGTCCGCGCGCGGTTGAGCTTTTATTGCGGCCGTAGCGTAACTTAAAAATTCAATTTTACGTTCGATTAGCCGCTGGCCCGGATAGAAAAGCAGGATAGAATGAGCGAGATATCCACTCGAGTATTACGCCAAGCATCGTTGTGTGTTGTCCTTGCGAGGATCATCCGAACCCTCTGGCGATCTCATAACGCGAGCGCACACAACGCACATCATCCAATGAGGAAAGATCGCTTGGGAAGACTTCGGTTTTTCAGTGGCCGATCTTTCGCAGGTATTAGCGCTAAAGCCGAGATGGCAGGCTTGAACTTTCGGCTGAGTCAGTTCGAAGAAAGCGGTCCGATATACTGGCAGAAGCTCAGCAGCCTCGGTAAGCTCCGCTCTTGGGCTTTGCCGGACGATGGATCACCTTGGCGTACCCGGAAGCGCCCATATATATTCCTTTCTTTTCTAATAATCCGGCGATGCGGCGACAGCTACGATGTGCCGTAGGGCAAGGCAGCTCGCTAATCTCCAGGTTAACTCGCACACCCTTCTCTTTCGATTCCACCCTGCTCCACTTTTTTTCCCACCCTTGACAAACGAAGCCTGAGTCACCTGTCAGTGGCAAGTCAGCCTTTCTAGTTTGGCAGGCTTAGGTACTCCTGCTTTTTTCTCAACATAGCTATACACTCCCTTTGACCTTCCATCCATCGAGTATTAGATTTGCCAAATGAGAATACGAGTACACTCTGGCGATTAGTATATCTTAGACACTGGTGACGTACAAATCACTCTGGTGGCTGACCTCGAAAGTTGGCGTCGGGAAATCGGTTTATACTTGTACTGATTGATTTAGGGTCCAAGAGTTTTTCGCGATAATCCGAGAAAAGACTAGGATTCGTGGGTCGCAAGGGGACAGACTACTCGCTAATCTGCAGCTAACTCCCTCTCCCAGGGTTCTTCCAGTTCTTCGATTTTTGGGGGTGCGCTCCACCACCAGAGGAATTACTCTCTCTATTTCTCTCTTTCTCTTTCTCAAGAGATATAGCCTGCGGAATAAAGGCCTCTCTCTTACTGCTCTGAAATCTACGCCGGCGGACAGCGGCTTTACCAAGCAGAACTTTCTTCGTTTGGATTCTCATCCTCCTCGACGTACACGAACGTTGTTCTTCTCGTCTCTCTGCTTTCGAATCCTCCTCTCTACCATTTGTCTCTATCCATCTCTGCCTCTCACAGAATACGCCTTGTCCACTGATTTCCGAAAATGCGGGGTGCTTCGCAGACTCTCGAATCTCGGCAACACAACCCGATCCCACCGTTATTGCTCGCTCGGTCTCGCTCTTGTTGCAGCATTATCGAAATTGAATCACTCTTAATCTGATCCCAGAGAATTAAGGCTTGTATTATTAAATTCCAACGATCTCGGCGGACGAACGCGCGCTCGCTCGCGCTTCCCTGAATCCTCTAATCGATTTTACTCCTTTTCTCAAGGCTTCCCTACACATGGAGAAAGAGAAAGAGAGAGGGAATAAGTTCGCTTTTTCACGCGAGTAACATAGCTGGACAGCTGTGAGAGATAGTGTGAGTGGGAAAGGTAAATGGAGTACACAGAGAATGGAAGGCTGGGATTCTTCGTTTACATTTAGCACAGTGGACCGAAACCGCCGTCGGCTTGTAGCCATTTAATTAAATTGTCGAACGCTAAATCACGGCCAATTAAAGGGCGCATTCCTAAATACGTCCTGGCGCCACCGGATTTGCAAGGCAAGTTAGCCAAGTTAGCGTTGCTGATATATTTATTTCAATTAGAATCGAGCTCCCTCCGTCGTTGAAGCTTCACCTTTTTTACGACTTAATCTGCGCACGCTAAAGCCAATCTAGCCTCGGGGGTGGTGGTTGGGCTATGCCAGCAAGCAACACAATAACATTGCGTTACATTAGCTCCAATTTCAGGAGCTGCTCGCGACGTGCGCTTTAGTTCGCGCTTTAGTGTATGTGTCGCGACATTTAGTGGCTGTTTACGACATACTCGCCTTGCAGTTTCGAGTAATTATATGGCCAGGGCCTCGGTTGGTCGGCAGCCGGTCGTCCACTAGTCTGACATACTTACTTACCACCACCACTCTCAGGTCTGTACTCATTTTCATTCTCGTATCAGCCTGCATAATTTAATTAAACCTCGAGTATTATCCAAGAGCGACCCTAATGAATTCCGTAGAGTGTGCGCGTCCCGCCAATTAAACGGCAAATAATAACTATGAATTCTTATCGACGCGTGTTTCTTATACTGGTGAGCCAAGTAATCTGTTATCGTCGGTGACGACCGCGATCCAGCTCCAGTGTTAATTAGCCCACTTCCACGTCCACTTTATAACTCATTACAACTCCTGAAACTTCCTCGTCCTGCTGGCAGGCTTGCGAGGACCGAGAAAGCGACGTCCTTGCGAGTTACTACCGTCGTTTTTTGCGGAATTAAATTATTTCGCTTCTCGCCGGGAAGTCCTCGAAGTCTTGGGGGAGGGAGCGTGCCCGGTGATACTTGGCGCGCGTGAAATTAGTTGCGTTCACCCGAAGCTCCCGTTGCAAGCTTGACCCAACCGAGACGAACTTGCTAACAACGGGAAGTAAGTACAGCAGGGGGTGGGTGACTTTAGTCTGCCGGTATTATCCGTTGAAAGAAGGACGTTTGTCCTGGCTTGCCTCTAATTCCAACTAAACAGAAAGACGAAAGCGCGAGGGCGCGTTGTTCGCAGTGCGCCCGCGGGATAAAAGTAGCTTTTTATTAGCGGTAAAATTCAGGAAAGAGAGCAGTAGGAGGACGAGGAACAGGGAGTTCGGGAACTCTCTCGTCCCTCGGGCTAGCACTGTTCTTTCCTCGAGCAATGCTGCAAAGTGGGCTACGAACTGCGGCGGTGCAACTGCAACCGGGTGGATGTTGCCTGGCGAAGAGCTTCCAGTGCTGCTACAGTCGATTCACCGCGAATTGATTGAAATAAAACAGGCTGCGCTTGTTTTCTGACACGTTTCTGGTCTCGTTTCGTAGAGGGAGAGACGCGCGGAGGCTGAGGGAAGATCCCTCGGAGGTGAGCACTGCGATCCCACCAACTTTCCGGGACGCCTGGCTTGGGTAGTGGAAGTGGGTCAGCGGCAAACAGCAGTTACCACTTCGCGTCGTCGAACAAGACGAAACACGAGAAGAAGCGAATTGCGTTAAGGCATCGCGGCGCGCCAGAAACCCTTGGAGAATAGTGTCGAGTTTTCGGAGACGTCCGTCTTTTAGCGCTGTTTCCCTTCTACACTTCTTTCAGGCTCGGTGACGATCGACCTCGTAATTCGTCAGGACATTTTTTCGCCCGGATTGCACACGCTCCAAGTGCAATCTTCTCGAGCAACGTATGACGACGGTATTCACTCGGGATTTCCTTTCACGAAGGCTATTTTCGAGGGCTAGAATCTGCCAGTCAGTGGCTAGCCGGCCAATTAATGAGTAGGAGCGGCCGCTTCGTTTGCGAAAGCTTATCTCCTGGCGAGTATCTCTTGGGCCGAATTGTTTCGTTGGGAAAAAGCAGCACGCTAACGAGCGCACCCCCAACATAGGGAATTGGGGGTAGCCGAGTCACGTTCGCTTTGGTAGATCGGATAGGCTCGGCGTTTTTGCCTGCCCGGAAAAGAGAGCCATATCTCTTTCAAGCTTTTCGGGCAAGAGCTCATAAATCTCCATTTGCTTTATTGCTTCGAGATGTGCTAGATCCCTTCTCAAATGTTTCACGATACGAATGTGCCACTTTTACGTAAGCATATCGAGAGAAAGAGAGCTAGAAAATTATAACCACAAATCTAAGAGTTGCCTCCGCCAGGATAAATACTTGGAATCCGAGAATGCTTGGACATACAGCTCGATTGCAGTAAGTAAAAAGAATGCCGTGCAGCAGAAGAATATAGCACGAGTGCTAGAAAAACAGAAATGCGCGTCTCCACAAGACCAGCAAATATTTAAGAAGCAATTGTAGAGAATTGAGCAAGACGGGTCTTATTCAACGAGGCCTTGTCCGAATAACAGTGTATCTTCTTGAAAATCAAAGTGGCACAATGTGTGGGGTTAAGCAATCCTCGTTTAGATTGGAGTGGAATATTTGCTGAAGGGCGTAGGGCTCGAAGGAATCAGTGGGAATTCCAAGCAAAACTCGTGGCAATCAATTGCGGGGGTTAAACCCCTGGAAATCTTGGTGCGGTGGGTTAAGAGGTGGTTGCGCGGGGATGGGCTGCTCATAATCTCGTGGAAAGATAGTCGAGCGAAGTCGTGTGCAGCAGGCATGCTCGATTCGGGGATCGTAGGGTGGTCCAAGCGACGAGGCGTCGAGGATTCACCCTTATCGGGGGCGTCGAATTGCTAATCTTCCCTAAACTCAGCGAGCGGAAATCCAGTTAAGTGGATGACGCGAGCGGTGTATGCCGGCCGATATGTGTGTGCGCGCTACCGCCTAGACGAGGATCGAATTTCCTTTCGAACCTGGCAAAACTTCGAGAGACAGTTTGGCAGCCGTCCTTCTGTAATCCTTGTCCATCATCCTCCCACTGGCGAAATATCCTATCACTGCCCGCTCGTCTCTTCCTTCGTCCCTTCTAAATACGTTCAACACGGTCTGCTTCACAAGATGGTATTAACACGCAAGAACCGCAGAGTAGTTCCTCCGGCAGATTTACCAGGGTCATTGAACTAAAGGTTTAAGCGTGTATAAGTCGAGACTTAGTTACTACGTTCTTTTGAAAATAGTAGAGAGCAACTGGTAACAGGTCGCACGGGCAAATCTTTTACTCTTTAATCACTCGTTCGCCGTAGAGTGCTAGAAATATCAAACCAGTGGCAGGGAATTTCGCTTGGTGGTATAAATTCCAGTGGCCAGAGAGCGCACGCTTTTTTGCAATATTCCGGGAGCACTAGTGGAAGCGATTAGCTGGAGCGGGCGTGTTCAGATACAGAACCGATTTCATCCTTTCCACCCGCCGCGATAGGGATGGCCGGTGCTTCCAATGGCCGCTTTTTCCATCTCTCGCAGATTGTTCATCGCCAAGTTACGGGGGCGCGAGAAAGTTGGGTGTAAAAAAAAAATAAAACAAGGAAGGGGTAGCCATCTAGCGGGAAAATCAGGACGCGCGCGGGGGCATCAGGCAAATAGAAGAAGTCGAAAAACGGAGATGGGTAGGCGAGAACCAAGCAAGAAGGGCGACAATAAAAAGAGAGGAAGGAAGAGGGGTTCTACGAGGAAGCAATAGAGAAATTCTCGTGGAGGGAAGGACAAGTGGATAATAGGAGAAAGAGCAATAAGAGTGGGGAGAGGGAGATAGCGAAGCAATCGAAGGGAAAACGAGAGAAAATCGAGCAAGAGGCATCGACGGCAGTAGCGGAGCAGTGTAGACTAGGAAAGGGTGGCGAAGGGCGAGGCTGGTACAATCCGGGTGGACGGAATCGGGGCCATTTTTCAAGCCGCTTAACACTTGCTCTCGATGTGTACCGGTTGCCCCCTGCCACCCCTTTTCCACGGTATTGCAGCAATACTCTCTCGGACCGATCGCTCCTATGCGCGCAACAGTCAGCTTTGCCTCGGACTGTAACATTGCATGGCTGCTCCCCCGGGTAGCTAATAAACGTCAATCATTGGAGAGATTGGTCGCGTTCGACGATACCCTTCGTCGACCACGTAACATCCCACTCGCCAGCAGGGCACATCGAACATATTGCAGTTGGACTTTTGTTCGACAATGACCATCCAGCCTCCGATGGAAAGTTACGAACGCTCGGGCGCGCGCACACCCCCGCAATTTTCGGCATTTCCAATGGACCGCCGGGCTTCCAAAGGTACACAAGGGGCTGCGGGGATCATTAAGGGTAGCGCGAATTTTACGAGAGAGACCGTTTTGAAGTGGTGTACGTGGTCTACTGCGGTGAAGTCGGCTCGCTTCGTGCACGGCCGTGGAATGCACAAAGGGCAGTGTCTCTTCACCAGCCGAGTGGAGTGCAGCAGTGGCAGGTCTCTCTTTCAAGTTTTCGCCAGTCACAGGGGTTAGTGGCCAACGCGCATTCTCCTCTGGGCTTAAATAAAGCGAAACGTTCGCTTCCTTTGAAGCATTACCTATTTTCGGGCGCACTTGTTTCCAGCTCCCACCACCTCTTAGGAGAGGGTAAAACGTGAGAGAAAGAGAGAGAAAGGTAGAATATCGATTTAAGCACTCTCCACCCCCTTCTCATCACTCAGACAGAACACGGGTAGTAGTCTCGCAAGGTGCGTCGAGCAATCACGAATTCGTACTCGCCCTCTCACATATAAGTATCCTCTTCCGACGTATATTCCGCCAAGTAATTCTCGCCGATGCAGCCCTTGTAAAAGTGTAATCCAAACGGCACAATGCACTCGAGTCCGAGCAGCCGCTACTTTATTCTCTTGTGGCCCTTCCTACAAACCGCGCTCACACAGACACACGCACCTTGCAAATTGCGAAAGCATTCCGCGGTCGTCCCCGAGCCCCTACTCCTTCACTCCCTCTCCGACTGTTTAGGTAATTAGCGCGAGCATTAACCCGGCCAAGTACCGGTGCTTAACCCTTGCACTCTACGCCCCCGTCACGACATGTATTCGCTCTGGAATGTCGACGGTAACCCATCCGAGCGAGTCGAGCAAAGAAAAAGAAGCCGCCAGATCGCCAACATCGGAACGCCCTTCCAAGAGAAAAAGGGAGGGGGAAGGGGACCTTTACAATTTCAGCCGCAAACTACTACTGCTCCAGATAGTTCCTCCCACCCTCTCTCTCTTTCTCTCTCTCTCTCTCTCTCTCTCTCTCTCTCTCTCTCTCTTTCCCTATTCGACCGCCACTTGATCCCGAGCGAGAGGAAATTCCGTGGAACTTTTTCTCCTATACACGTCGCCGGGGGGAGTTGCTCTCGACGAAATTATCCGTCAAACCGGCGTAGAGGCTAGTGCAGAGAGAAACTCTAGGGGAGAAGGAGCTCTACCTCCTCGGAGGGTATACTTAGCTCGTTCCGGGATGGCGCAATCGATAATTAGAATAAAACAATTAAACGATCCGTTGGCTCATTTTGCGGCCTCTCGGTGCTTCGCGGCACCGTCGCCCTCCGGGAGATCGACGATCTCATTAACTATCCGAATGCAGAGATTCAAGAGAGGGAGAGAGAGAGAGAGGAAGAGAGAGAGATCGTAGAAGGTAGAGTTAGAGAGTGTAGGTAGGAGGAGGCCACGGTAAACTCGATAAGGAGAGCAGCAGCACCAAGAAAGTCGAGCGGAGGCTAATAGATAGAAACGTAGAGGGATAAGTGAGAGCAGAGGAGTAGACAGAACCGAGAAAGACGTACGTAGAGAGAGCGCGCGCGCACGTTGCCAACGCGAGGAAGAGCGAAGGAGAGTGGAACGTGCTACAGGGACGTCATAAGTTATCAAGTTCGCTCGAGGAAATATCGAAGACAGGTGAACCGTATATTAATTCCGCACGTCGCTCGGGGTAACCAACATCGCCGTGTGCGACGCTCGAGTTAAAAGCCGGCGTCCGTGCACCGATTCAATCGGCAAGGCCCCTCGAGCATTGGCAAAACAGACAGGCAGCCTGCACCTTGACAAACTTGCGCTCAGGTGCATACGTCTCTCCACTCTCCTACATTTCTCTTCCTCCTCTGCAAGCTTCCACTCTCTCCCTCTCTCTCTCTCTCTGTCTCGCGTGGAAGCTATGCCCATTTCCAGCCAGCAAACTGGAATCCCCAGCGCTGTTTGCGCAACGAGTAATTCGGTTTATCTTGGGTGTTAGGAGCTTGACCAAGTTTGCCCAGACACGAGCCTACTTACATGGAATCGTTAATGAGATCGCGTGGCCTGGCCCAGATACCGCGCGTTTCCCACCAATATGCATTTATAGCGCTCGAAGATTCCTTGCTGGAAAATTGGAGAGTTCGTTGAACTTTTGCTGTTATATTATCTGGTGACTTTGATTGGGCTAGGGAAATGAGTGATCATTTGATAAGGAGTTAGTCATGTTTCATATTGGATGGTCATTCAAGAAAGGGTTTCTTCATTGTATTTCACTGTGGTTCATAGCACTTAAGTAGGTTCGCGTAGAAGTAATTTAGTTCCGTAGAAAACGGCGAGATAAACCTGATTTCCTCATCCCAACGAATTGGATTTTGCGAGATTGCCGTGTGTGTGTATGTATGTGTGTGTCTGTAGGGCGAGTTCCAACTTCCAACGTGTGCGGTGGTTGTGGTGGTTTCGCTTGTTACGCGTAATCGGTTTATCTAATATGTTACAAAACGCAGAGCATAAATTCAGGTTTACCTTGTCTCCGATTGTTCATGGCCTTTAGCTGTAATTAATTTTGGGTTATTAAAATTTGCGCGTCCCCATCGCCCTCTACTGGCAGCTTCGCTCGGCCGTTCCGATTTTTGCCCTCTCGTTCATTTGGATTTTAAACCTGCCTCTCTTGGTCCATTGCGAGCCGGCAAAATATGTGCATATAATTTCGAGTATGCCTGTATTTGGCGAGCCACTTTTATCGTCGCAAAACGCGGCGCGGTAGAAACTCAGAGAGAGAGAGAGAGAAAGAGAAAGAGGGAGAGGGAGAAAAGCCAGTGTCAGATAGAGAGAGTCGGAAATAATTGAAACCAAAATCATGGCGAAATTTTATGAGAGCGAAGTGCGCCCGGCACTCCAACGATTTGCAGGCCGAAACGTTATTCGATCTGTAGGCAAACGCGCCGGGAAACGAAAACGCGCGCTCTCTCTCTCTCTCTCTCTCTCTTCCTCCCTGCAACCTTCCCACAGGGTTAAAGTCATTTTTTATCAGCCACGCAGTTAAACGAGTGAGAGAATAGACGCAGAAGCGGATCCTCTTTCGTTAGTTATGTACTCTCTCGCATTTGCCCAGTTGCCTACAAACATCCGCCAGTCTACTTTCAATGATCTACCAGGCCGAAGAATTGCCTCGCTCGCCCTTT
Source organism: Ectemnius cavifrons (assembly GCA_964023945.1). Lineage (NCBI taxonomy): Eukaryota > Metazoa > Arthropoda > Insecta > Hymenoptera > Crabronidae > Ectemnius > Ectemnius cavifrons. The sequence goes on along the minus strand of OZ030385.1, from coordinate 5,495,797 downwards.
TTTTCGTGGCATTATTCAGGGCTTTCACCAACTACCCGCTGTACTTTTCCACAAGCTTTCTACGAGAGAGAGGGGTGGTGGTGGAGGCAGTCGGAGGCGGTCGGGGGCTGTCGAAGCACGGGACAACAAATGTTTGCGCTTTTACGCACACGGCCACTATTGTCTTAACAAACAGCAAACGTCACACATGCGTCATGTCGAGAGATTTAGCTCGAAAATCGAGGGAAACGCGACAGCGAAACACAGCCAGAAGGGCACAGCAATGCTCTTGTCAATTACACTGTAATCGACATCGTGCTCGTTCACCACCGCCGCCACTGGCATCGCTACCCTGCCAATTAAGTGCGGTCAGTAGACATAAATCGCAACACGTTGTAAGCACGCTCTAATTTCCAGCCAACACTTATTTCCCTGTGCATACTCGACGTACCACGCCAGACAATCGCGCGACTCTGCCAGTACCGGCGCTACGAATTGTTTCAATTAATTCTGCATCCACTAGCAAAATGAAACGCTGTAGCATATACTTGGCTCAAGTACATGCGTTAACATCATAGGTATCAGCAAGTTAGCGAGCGAGGGGAATAATACCGGAGGGTATCAGACTCCGCAAAGTTGAATTCAGTTGTTTCTTGCGCGATTTGCCTGATAAACTCCAAAGTTCCATTACAAAGTTGACCAGTGAGAACAACACTTGATATCATTTACGAGGAACTCCGAATAGTTTCAACTCCAACTTGCACCTCTTGATTAGCTAACACGTGTAGTGTCTCTCGATAAGGTTGGAAGTACCTGGTGGAAGCTCGGCGGAATCACAGCCTATCAGTCGCGATTACATCGACCTCTTGTAATACTGAAGCCTCACCGATGCAGATAGGACGGCATCGGATAAACGCTCAAGAAACTCCGTGCCAGCGAAGCACGCTAGTGGGCAGTGAATAGCTGATGGAAGTAGGACCGAACAAAGTCGTTCGTGCGTCAACGATCGAGCTAAAGGAGATTCGTTGCCATTAGACGCGATTGAGTCGTCAAATCGGATGGAGTTAAGCTTGGCATGCGAGAGTGACGATACAGAGATGGCGTTGAAACATTTAGAATTATCCGATCACACTCGCGAGTACCGGTAGAAACGGGTCATGGGGAATGTAGATTCGTCGACATCCAATACGTGCCTCTGTGAAAGTGGAGCACATCGGCGTATTTGAAATGTGTGTGATTGATCGCGTATCGGATGAGGGATTTTCGAAAATAAATGGAATTAATTATTTGCAAACCGCTCGAAAAGGTGACAAGAGGCAGCAGCCCGAAAATTGTTTATTGTCGAGGAAGCGCGTATTCTCCATTCGCTTCTCCCTCCTTTCTCTCTTATGCTGGGCTTCTCTGAATATGACGAATACAATTCAATAAGCACATGCACTTGTCGTTGAAGTATACAGACAGAGACGGGAAGCCGCATCCTAACGCTACGTTCTCATCCCAAGAGAAAATGACGTGGGATATCCTGTTTCTGCCCAGTTGCCTTCTATAATTTGAATATTTTCAGCCTGCACTTTTCGCAGGCTGGACCGAACAAGTAACCCTGTTCGAGAGGGCCGTACAGATATTGCGTGTCCACTCCACTCAGGTTGCCTTTACGCTTTGTTAAGCTGGACGCGCGTGCGAGAATGAATGCCACTTGCGAATGAGCTTTCCAGAGCACTCGACTCGTACTGACTCGATCGATTCATCAGTTATGATGTACAAAACCTAGGCATTCCTGCCACTCTGATACTCGACGTACGCTAGGATCGAACGATTTTACTGCTCCAAGTGGATCGGTGTAAAGAAATCATTTTAACATCTATCGGATGGAATACCTCGCTTTTGCTTGAAAAGAGTATGGCGGCCTCGGCTGACTGGTATCGATCACCGGGCGGTCGTCGACTGAAAGCAAGCCGCTATCCTCGCCTCCATAACTTGCTTGACGTTACACAAATTGATGACCGGCCCTTATGACACACTCGACGAGTAAAAAGTGCGACTTTCCCAAGGGGAAAAAGTCCGACAAACCGCCCCTTTTACGGTGAGACGACTTAGGATTAACTCGAAGGGGGAATAGCGAGCGATAGATGTCTTGTATTTTCAATATGTTGGCCGAACAAATAGGAAGATACAAAGGTCGACAGGCACAGTAGTACTCTCAGGCAATGGGGCATGAAAGATACATGAAGTTTCGTCGCGTCCCTTGTAAGGTTGGGCGGCAACGAAATATGCAAAGCGTCGACGTCCGGGACGACGATTCATATGGCATCGCAGTGGAGCCGCAGTAGTACAACTCAATGATAAGTCGGACAATTGACTAGGCGAGGAAGCGTTCAAAGGTATTAAAGCTGTTAGGGCGAATACGTACACATTGAATCTAAGGAGAAGCTTAAGAGTAGACTGACTGAACAAAAGAAGGACTATTTAGCGCAGGGATGTTTCTCTCCGTTTCCCTGTTTCACCCTCTGTTCGTGTTACACCAAATCCCACCAAGCAGAAAATCCCTCGTCGTATTTGCGCTTTAGCCTGCGCTTTTGCGCTTCCATTCTTCTCACATATATATTGCGCGCTCGGGCGCGTATGTGTCCGTCGTTGGCGTTGGTGGTAGCGGGCGCACAATGTACGTGCTTCCAATATCACAATAACCGGATGACGAGCGGCATCTCGGCGAGCGCTGCGGGGCCATCCTGACAGCGGGAACTGGTTGCATGAGAATTTATGGATTTTGTTGTAAGCGACGGCTACGGGAACGCCACTGCTACTAGCAGCAGCACCCATCTCGTTTGACCTAATATTGCGAGACGAATCGGTACTTGGAGTATCGTTGGTCTCTTATATCTTCGTGTAACGTATACTGTCATTCTCTTCCTATTTCTTGCTTTATGTACCGCGTTATTCTACCGGACAAGTTTCTGATTGCCAGTGACGAAATTGCGGCGGCCATGCATTCGGTCCATACGTCCTGCGACAGTGCGAAGTAGCATTCGGGGTTAATGTCGTATTAGTATATTTTGCCGCGGTGGCAAAGCGGTGAGCGCTTGCTCTCTTTCACTCTCTCGAGCCAGTCCCGTGCTCTTTCTCTTTCTCTCTCTCTCTCTCTCTGTTGGTTCTACGCCGAGCAAGCTTAATGTAACGGGCTGTCAGAGCGCTGTTATTATAGTGTAAAACACGACGCGTGTACGACGTGAACTTTCATGCGCCGCGATATACACCAACCCAGGAGAAACCACGCGCGCTACTATCGCACTTGCACCGCACTGGCTTGGTTGTATTCTCGTATTATATATATATATATATATATATACATATTTACTTATATATATATATATATATGCATGAGTGTGTACCAAAAACTCGTACACCAAAGCTGCCATTTCACGTTTTGCATCCAACTGGACCGCGACCGCATCATTTGCAACATAATAATTACACGTTTGCCTTTAGCGGAACTCCTTTCAAGCAATAGTCGGCGCACGCGGATTTTCAAAAGTGTTTAGACTTCGTCCATGTGGTTTAACTACGTTAATTGTACTGCATTTGGGCCAGGCATACGATTTACGCCTAGTTGGCAGGGAGAACAAAACATATAGAAAATGCTCGAGCGACTGGCAAGAATATATTACGGCAAAAGGCGGGTACGTTTATTACGGCATCGTTTCCAACAAGCCAAGCTACATTGAAATCTCTCGAAAGGTTTTGAGTAGCTGTTGCTAACGGTGCCTATGGCAGCATTGCTGTGAAAGCTCGCGAGTGAAAGCACAGGTTTGATTTAACCCGAGGATTTAGCTCGTGGAAAGAACAACTCGCTCGGTTGCTCTTTGCTAACGAGCGATTCGTGTAAGCGGGGGGATGCGTCCTCATTGTAGCGCAATATCAAACGCTTTGGGGCATACGCTCTCACAGCTTAGATTATCACTGTTGACGCTGTCAGAAAACGTGTCTCTGCCAGGTTGTATCTGCCTTGGTGGCGTAGCTTGTCGGAGGTGGTGAACGTAGCTCAAAAGGAGGGCAGAGCATGCGGGTAAGATTCCTTGTGCTGAGAAGTCCTTCTTATCTGTTGCAGAGCCCGACGCCACCGCAGTACGTGTTCTGGTACCACAATAACCGGATGATAAACTACGACACAGCGCGGGGCAGCGTGACCGTGCAGACCGATCCTGGACCGACACAGAGCAGGTTGACGATTAGCCAGGCGGCTGAATCGGACACGGGCAATTACACGTGCAGCGCCTCCAACACCAAGCCCGCATCGATCTTCGTCTTCGTCACCGAAGGCAAGTATTTCCTTCTTCTATCGAACTTTTGTAGTCCTTTCGCTCGCCTCCAGCAAGAACCTTTCCATCCTCGTATAAACATAGCTATACATTGGTGAGAGGTTGATCTTACTGGGACAAGGCTCAGTCACGAAGCGGGCAAGGAAAGTCCTCCGCCAACGGCACTAACTCCTCGAGACTATACGTCTTCATTTGTGTAACCGAGAGTTCGCAGCAATTACAGAGGGAAAATGTAGTATAACTATAATAGTATTGCCTGCTGCTGCTGGTGGCTGTTCTCTGAACTGCATTCCATACAGGTGAATGTGTCTTTGTACGTGTGTGTGTGTGTGTGTGGACTCCTTGAAGGTACACATATGCACAATGTGTGTATTGGTGGTTATGTGCACGACTGTTTGCCAGCGCTCGGGAAACAGGTTGTGTATACGTATTACAAGCAATGCGGTATCCACACACTCCGCCTCTCCCGTGCGATAGCTCGAAATGGATCCGTTGTTTAAATTAAAAGGCCGTGTATAAGGGAACACGACGCTTGTGCGGGATTTCCACGCTTCTAAGGGAAACACCCTAGGGAAATTCTCAGCATCGCCCAGCGACGTGGAAAGCCCGAGACTTTCCCAAGTACACGTGCTCTCTCACGGCGATTCTTCGGGAACCGCTCGACTGGACCAAGTTGTTTTAATGAAGGTAATTCTTGAGTTTCAACCAGCCTGGATTTACATAAATATATTTCCCTCGCTCTGATGGTCGGCACAGCAAAATCCTCGGTCACTCGAGAGAGCCGTCCTAAGCAAAGTCTAACCCGCGCAAAAATCCAAAGGGAAAATCTGAAACCCGATTATACTCTCGCTCGAGAGCATAATACCGTCGCGACTTTAACCCGCTTGTTCGAGATCTCCGAGCAAGTTCCGTGGGAAGTTTCTCGATTCTCTGAAAAAGACAAATTGAGGAGAAGAGCGCGTAGCACAGGTGTGTCAATAGAATGACGGGAATGAGATTTTGACGTTACGGGGAATTTCGAGTATGATCGAAAGTGGGCTAAATTAATTCATCCTAGCAGCCGATGGTACATTGCGAGGGAGGGGGTAGGTTGGTGTCCGCCCTCTGTGACGTAATAGGATAGAGGAGCGCGAAAATGAGCGACGACATGCCCGACCCTTGGACGATCGATCATTCAGCAGGTAGACACACTATAACTGTATACCCCAACGGTCAAACCCGTTGCCTGACAAGTCCCATAACCTCCGAATGAGAACAAGGCCCCTCTAGTTGACAAGAAGCCCTCGAGGCATTTCGCATCTGTAGTAGTGTGTACAGGGTGAGTCACTTGCCTTTTAATCATCCCCTTCACACTCGAGTTCCAATTATTTCCATTATTGATACAATTTCATATTATAAATAAATGTCAGTGCGTAGAAAAGACTCGGTAAATACTGGTTTATATTAAAATTACTCAACACCGTATAATTATACCATTTTCAACGGCACTTATATTGATCATTGGCGATTCAAAGGCAAGTGTCTCACCCTGTACGTAGTGTACGTAGTAAGTACATTTAACTCTTTTCTGAAGTTTCTACATTTAAAAAGGTATTATTTAACTAGAAGTTAAGTAAGTGGATAGTAAACTTGAGAGAAATTTTTAATGAATTCATAAGGCATAAATCCGTACGAATAAAATCGGTATAGTACAATCGGTTGAAGACTCGCCTTTCCAGATTTCCATTTGACGCGTGGGCAACTTCGCGCGGGGTTTATTACAAAATTCCCAATTGTCGCGACTGAGTTTCGGAATAGTTGCGCCGTCAGTTGGCCGGTAGTTTCAGTCACGAAAGGACGTGTTGGTTGGGAGGAAGAGAGGGAGGTAGGGACGCATAGGGATTTGCAGCATTCGTGCGTGTCCTTTCATGTCGGCTAGGGCAGCACGTGTACAGGCTCGCTCGCCGGTCAGTAATTCACCGGCCACGGAAACATATGGGACCGATGCCTCCCCCGTAGTAAATTATGGTAAAAGTCCACTGCACGCACGCATTCCGCGAAGGACAGGACACACATATATAGTCCGATGAACGTTGCAAATCTGCAACGAAGCACGTTCTACATCCGCGTTTCCGTATTTCCGGTTACATCAGGAACGGCTGCGGACAACTGCAAGAAATCCATCCCCAATTTCGCCACGATATTAGACTAATAAATCAACCTGATTCTACATTGCTCGATCGCCCTTACTTCCAGATAGATCGCAGAAAGAATTCGACCAATTTGATATTGCAAAAAAGCCTGCCGCGTTATTCGAAGTTATAAAATATCAGCCACTCTTCCCTTTTCCCCCTCGAACGATGCACTTGAACTAGCTTGATACCATCTGCGCGAAACGTATACACTCGTGGTAGTAATTTCTCGTCTCTCATAACTGGTAGCTCTGTGCCACCCCGGCAGAGAGTGACGCTATAATAATAACGCGATACGCGCACTTGTCGTTAAAAGTTTAAGGGTCCAACTTTCCAGCGAACTCTCTCCTACTCTCTCGACTTGGATACGCGGGATAAAGCGACAGTGTTTCTCGATGCGAGGGCGATCGCAATCAAATGAAATCCTATCGTCTTTCTGAAACACTTGACATTTGATTTCGAAACTTTTCTTATCGTTTAAATATCAGTTTAAAGCGCAACGACTTTGTTTCTCTTTGGCAAGGATTCCTTGAAACGCTAGAGAATCCTCGAAGATTCCAAGATAATGGAGGGGTAGAGTGGCGTAGAAGGGTTGCGGGGACTAAGCAGGGTAATTATGATTCCGAAATCATTCTCCCGGGGTGTTATTACGGTACATCAAGACTTGTCGTCGTCGTCGTCGTCGTCCTCGTCGAAGCCCGCGGGTTATCACGGGCAACTTAACAGGAATCGTGTCCCGCAGCGGTTATTTCCCCCGCAGGCGCTGCTGGCGCAAAACCCTTAATGAATATTGCGGAACTTGATGTACCGGGCTCATCCGCAAAGTTTCGTGCTGGTGTGCTTGCTGGTAGCAGAGCCATGCCGCTTAGGCTTAGACAGAGGATATACCGGCTCTTTGGATACGTAGACGATGCCTGGTAAGAGTGGAAGTCGGCGAATGAGAGAGTCAGGGGCGTCGCGATAAATTATATAAGCGAACCGCGAGATAAATTGGCTTAGCCACACGTACGAGCTCGCACCCAAGCTTTCCTATAGTAAATCGTGATCTCGTTAAATGAAAATATAGCAGAACCCGTGAGCCCTGATACGATGAAGCAACGCGCGGCTATCAGAACATCGCTCCCTGTAAGCAGCTTTACCAGTCACTCGCCTTTAGTCCGCTAAAGTGTCGGCTGCATTGTCATCCAGTATCGTACACTGCTTATCACTAATCGGTATGCTAACCTGTCAAATATTAAAAATGAAACATCGATATTTCCATTTGTTTTAGTTGCCACTGTAGAAAATAATTCTTATCGAACTTTCCAACTATAGCCATTTCTCATTCGATTATAAAAACAGAATGACATCAGAGATCGCTCTCATTGTCAGTAGCAAATCCTGCGAGCAATCGATACACTAGCCCGGCGATTTCTGGTGACTTAAATTGAAGTCGGTCGAATAGAATTCCAAGTTGAAAAGCGAAGTGCCAGCGATGGGGGGTGGGTTGGGAAAGGAGTGGGATTAAATTACGAAATGGAGATGTATGTGCAGACTCGCTGGAGGAGAGCGAATATGGCTGTGCGAGATCCCACGGGAGATGGAAGAAGCTGGAATTCATGGTCACTCGACAGGCTGCAAATGCGTTTAGTGATACGTGCCTCGGGCAAAGCGTTGCGATCCTACGTCGCTACCGCTTTTATACATAAATCCGGCTTCGAAGCGCACTTCGCAAATATAATGGCAACTGCGATTTGCGAAGAAAGATCGCCATTGGCGGAACGCTTCTAGCAACCTCTTTCCACAAAGCTTATAAACGCTGCTGCGATCCTCGAGCGTATAAATGGCTTTTGCAAAACGTGATCTTTTCATTCTCTTTTCCGTCGATCTATCATAAAAGTATTTAGGGTAATTCTCGACAATTAGTAAGGATGTTCCCTGATTTAATTGTCGAAAGGAAGCTCTCTTCGGTAGAGGAAAGTAGAAAGAAAGGGGTGGGCGATGAATAATGAACTCATGGAAAGCAACGTTATAATCGAGATCGAGTAGAATGCGAACGGCGAAGATCGCGTGGGTTCGGGCAAAGATAAAGACACACTGGCTGTTAGCGGTGACTGTAATTACAAAGTTCCCGCATAAATCTACGATTTTCGTCTCCTCAGTCAAAGCCACCTGGGCTCTGCGGTGCGGATTTGTGCTATCCTTGGCTTCGAATGGGCGCAGCACGCATTCCGTGGAAAGCGCTGCTGCTTCGGCTGAATGCGCTTTCTAATGTAATTGACAAACTTGGTGCAGCATCCCAATTCAAAAGCCGAAAGCTTCTTCGCTACCGAAGAATCACATCGCATTGACGTGCCCTGATGAACTAAGTTTCATCGTTTCCATTGCGGACGTTCTCTCACTAACACTTTCCGGTTGCGGCAGTCGAGTTGGTGCGTGGACGTAAAATCAGAGTTTAGTTACAACTGGAAATAATAACAGAGTTAGTTGATGCATTCGTCACGTGGGTGTGTGCGCCTGATAAAACGAACAAGTGGAAAACAACTAGATAGAATGGAGCCCCATAAAAATGTGTCACTTAGAATCGATTAGCAGGACATTTCAACTCGCCGAATTCCCACCCGATTTCATTGGAGACCAGTTTGACAGAGAGGGGCGGAGTTCCTGTTTGACACTGATGCCTTTCAAAGAATTTTTAACGAATCGCGCCGAGTGGCGGGCGCGTTTCAATTTTTGCCCGGATTAATTCCAGATTAAATTGACGTTCGTCGAACAGGTTTCCCCGTCGACAGGGCGATAGCTACTCGAAAGAATGCGCGCGATAAGCTGAGCGAGCTCGAGCGCACACGAAAAGAGAGTGGCGACCAACGGGTAAACTCGAGCGCGCGCTATCAACGGGTATGTTTCGGCATTTCGGAATCATCGCTTAAACGGAGAACAAGCGTGTATCTATCCGACGAGATCAGTATATGTTGCCGTGCAACTACTACTACGCGCGCTCCACTTCTGTCTCAGCCTGCCATTATTCTGTGCTGGTGGCGGACTCGAAATCGACCGGGTGCGCTTACGTATTTTCCCTGGGGATTTCGCGCGAGCCACGGCTAAACGAGTGTTAAGAGGGAGAGGAAAGTTGGGCGAGAACGTGAAAACAAGCGGGTGTAAATGATTCGAGTAAGTTAAAGCTGCTAATGCACAGCCTGGCGGTACCTGGTGTGTGCAAGGTACGAGCTCGTCGCGTCTCTATGTGTGAGTGCCTGGAACGTATAGCTACGTACTCGAGCTCGCCGCTGTAAAAGTGGCACAGCTGCAGCAGCATTAAAGCGAGCTTTGCCGTGAGATCACGCGCCCCTCCGGCGAAACTGAGAATGGAAAGAAGCTATAAAAAAAATCTTGCTACGTGCCTTTGCATCGCACGCACTCTGCCTCCCATCGGAATATATAGCGGTAAGATTGCGACTAGCGATGTTCCTCCAGTGCGAGAGAATCCATGGTCGTACCGATCCCATAGGATTCCATTGGAACCGGAACCCTCTTCGCCTCGGGTTCAGTCGAAAGCACTCGAAAGTTGCGAGTGAAACTACTGGAATAGTGCGAACCACTCGTTCCATTGGGATTATTATTAAGTGATAATTCATATTCCGATTAATGAGTGATGTCTTTTCTTTTTCTGTTTGCAGGTGATAAAATGGCAGCGATACAACGGCGCAAGACATCGGGTGCAAAAGGCGACAATTACTGCGGCGTTCTCACGCTCTTGGTCAGCCTCGTGGCAAGCACAGTGGTCGTTCTAGCGCGATAAACGTCGTCTAATACTTCGCCATGTCCAGAATTAATTATACCGTTACTTCCGTTCGTGATAGATAGGCTACCGTTCCGCAACTTCTACAGCTCCATCCATTCCCACTCGCTATCTACTCTTCTTCTTCTTTACCTTTTACATGAGAATCCCTTCCGGCGCTCATTGCTCTTATTTCACCGTTCCTCCTTAGTTTCCTGTGTACCGATGCTAATTTCTCGCCTTCTCTCTTACCACATTTATTTTCTGCACTTTGTGCTCGGTTCCCCTTTGCTCACCACGCTCTCTCCCATCTCCCAAAGCCCGCTCTATCCTATTCTTCCGTCTGCCCATTGTTCTGGCTGGTTCTTCCTGAACTCGTACTCGTATCCTGGACGCGCTGGTGTTAGCCGTCTAACTGGACCTGCCATCATCTTTCTTTTCAGGGCTCGGTAGGTGCGACACATTTTTTACCGATTGTGTGCGAGTACACACGCCGAACCCCGGCCACACTTGAGTATATATATATATATGTGCGAGATTCGCCGGGAAGATTGTGCGATTGCCTGTTCCAAGTCATTAAGCGCATGCGACTCGAATTATGTAAATACACGATGGTAATCGTAATCCATCTCTCTCTCCCTCACTTTCTCTCGGACACGCATGAGTATATACTTAGACGTACATGAGCGTACAGGAGTGCAGTCTATCTCTCTTTCCACCTCGGTTGGCGAACAAGGCTAGAAGGTAGAACGAGTTAAAAAAAGACTCTCGCTAGAGCGAGGGAAGAGGGGGAGTGAGAGATACCGCGGTGATCTTCTCGGTGAGCTGGGAGAATTGGCTGGCTCTACTGAGCCAGGACTTTCGTTTCCTTTTCGGCCAAGCGCGCGTACACCACCTGTACACATCTGATCCGTAGCGGTTAAGGTGATCGTTCTTCTGTATATCTTAAGGCATCGGACGACATGAAGCGCGAAAGGCGTCGCGGGACGATTATAGAGGTAGTAGATTCTAATGATACTTGGTCGCGAATCGATACCCAAAAGTGAAAAACAGTAACAGTCCTCTCGGTTCGGTTCTTCCCTGTCCCTGTTTCGTTTCGTGGCGACCACGAGCGTCGGCGTCTGAGAACGTCGCATCTAACATCCACACACACACACACACACACACACACCACACCCCCTCTTCTGATGAACGTCTCGCTAGTCTTACGGCGAAGAAGTGGAGCGAGACACGCGGCTCCTTCGTTGCCAGGTGAGAAGATGAAGTACTCTCACACTAGTTAAAGGAGAATCGGAGAAGCTCTCGTTCATTTGGTAGATCCGCGCGCACCTCTAAATTTTACACGGTTAAGTGACTGCTCTCATTTGAACCGGAGACCAGCAGAGCGCTTCATCGACACATGCTACTCTTAGCCGCAAAGCGATTAGCAGGAGCGCAGCGCAGCGCACTAGCACCTAGGTGTGTAGGAGAGATTTGAATCAGGCTTGACTCTCGCAATTTTCAAGTGTCACTCTCACCGACTCCTCGCTTAATAGCCGGGGCTGTGATTACCGCAGTAATTCGCGAGAATTACGCTCGCTTTGATTCCAGGCTTTCGAAGCCAGAGATACGTAGGCGAGATATACACGCCGGTTTTGCAGGATTCTAGCGCGTCCCTTTTGATAATTCCACCCGGCTCTCCCTGCCGCTTCGTGTCTCCGCTTCGATTTCCTTGCACGACCGAAAATTAATGGCCCCGGGAACGGCTTGTTCGCAATGGAGGCTACCCTTGTCCACGATTACGAGGGACGACAACGCCCACCCAGAGCTACAACCCAAGCCGGAGATTTACTTGTACATGGAGAGAGCGCACTCGAATGTCGAGAGTTCGTCCACAGGATTCCTTGTTCTCGAGTTCGTTCTTTGTAGCATCTAGGAAAGAAAAGTACGCGCATTAGATAGATTCCCTTTGACATTCGATTTCGAGTCGACAAACGAGATCGATATAATACCGCGAGCCAACCTTAGCGTTGACGTTCGTACAAACGAATCCACCCACTTCCTTTTCCGTTCTATCTCATCCTCTATCTTCCTTCCTCCACCAAATTACGTGTCAGGGCAGCGCGCGCTGATACCGCGGGTCATTAATAAGAGCAGACAGGAATAAAACGATGCAAATAGGGAAGCCGCGGAGTGCTGTCTATCTTCCAGGAGGCTATTAAAAGTAACAAAGTGAGTACGGAGTGCCGCCACCGCCGCATCGGAGTTGACTAGGTCGGCGAACCATCCGGGAAAGGCGGGAGAGAAAGCGAGCCTGTTATCGCACAGCCGATTTCACTGGCAATCTTTTTCCCTTCTCTCGCTATCTCCATCTCTATCTCCTCTCTGTAACTAACGCGTAAATCAACGGGTTCTGGCACAAAGGTATGCGCGCGAACGCTACACGCTGCATTTGGGCCACCGGGGCTTACCTTCCAAAGGCCTAAAGCCTGAAGCTGGATTCCTTCGGGCGAGCGTTATCCCCCAGTCGAATAGCAGCTGATGAAGTTATCGAGATAGCGCGCGCGCGCGCGCGCCCGCCTGCGATATCCCATAACGAGAACAATGCGCCGTGCTTCGTGCGAATATTTACCAGTACGGCACCCGGTGGAATCTCTTGTAATGGCCGGCGAGATCTCGCAGGGCTGCGGATGGCGGTATCCGGTAACGGATTCCTTGAATCGCGGCCACGGCGAATCGTTTAATTAAATTAAAACCTAATACCGCAGCACCAGGATAGGCTGTCGTTTATCGAATTATCCATGATATCAAATCTCACGAGAGGCAGTGTCGAATATACATCGATGCATATGTGTGTGTGTGTGATCCTGCTGGAACGAGATGGGCAAAAAGAGAGGATGCATCGTGATCATCGCGAAAATTAAGCCAATATTATAATTGGGCGACCGCGGCATATTTCAGGCAGGTGTATAATGAAAGGGGCAGAGAAAGCGTGCGGTTATATCGCCGATACACGAGTATTCCCCATAAAGTAACGCGATCAAGCACGATGCTAAATTTGAGTATCCGAATTAAACCATGTTAATGAGACTGTTCGAATTTGGATACTACTTGAAAATCTACCGACAGATCCGCGGGAGTTATAGCGCAGTAATTAGTCGAGCAGCACTGCTACACATATATTTCAGGCATCGACCGATAGTACACCGTTGCGATCTTCCTCGATTCACGCAAACACACGCTGGAGACCTATCAATCCTGTTATCTTCGCTTTCAGCTCAAAGCCGAATCAGCCAGGCACTGGCGCTCCACTTTTCGAGGGTGACAAAACCACTGGCACTGAATCGGCTTTGATTCCACCTTGCACCATTGATGCGGCCGGATATCTGCTGGCACCTAGTATCATAGCACAGAGAACGACGACCAAGATAATGCAATTATCAGCCGGCTTTCACTTGGTTGGATTTTTCATTTCCTCGGAAACAGCTAGGTTCTCTTGCGAAACGTGTATTCCTCTCGCTGTGCGTTTGCTGTAAATTCTTGGCTCTTGGCCTGCGGTGTGCGATGCGACCAACCCGCCAAACACTTTGAAATCATTGCTCGATCGTGTATGTGTATATGTGAGAGATGTGGAGGAGATTCGGAAGCTGGCAAGAGAGAGTATGGACCACAGTAATAATCATGGTCGATTCAACGTACTGGTTGGTCCGGGGTGGTTTGGAACGATTGGACGCACAGGTGTCGCCGCATACAATAGGCCTCTAATGAGTTCTTTCTTTTTTCTCCCAGTTGTCAGTATTTCCATCGCCATCGATGAACTCACCTCGCTCTCGCTCGATCGCTTGCTTTCCTATCCTTCTTTGGCGCACTGTTCCTCGATACAAAAAGAGATAGAGAGACCTGGGAAGAGACGTTTGACCGATGAACCGTAAAGATGACTGCCGCGGATTCCATGAATCACGCGCGTTCGAGCGTCAAAGAGGAGGAGAACGACGGTGAAAAAGCACCGGTAAGAAAAGCTCGACGCAAATTCGATTCAGGCCATTTCTTCTGTCTTTCTTTTGCCTGTCGCGCGTGTCTCGGCCTCCAGTCAGACTCAGCGGCGACGCTTAAACTCTTAGAATTAGATCGAAGAATCCAACGATTTGGCGCGCGCCACTCTTCATTCGAGAAACAGAGAAAATTCCCATCGGCGCAGCAGCCCAAGTGTATGTAGTCGACTTAAAGGCCTTTCAGCCTGCCAGCTGACAATTGTTTTTCACCCCAGGCACACCAATAGGCACGCAAACTTGCTGGCTCGTGAAAGGAGGCGAGGAACATTAATTTCGAGTCACCCACACGGTATATATACACGTGTTAGGAACACCAGCGAACCAGCAGCGCTCCATTTATTCGCTACAACCAGCCTGTCTAGATTCTAGAAACACCGCTCTCACCCTCTCTTACTCTCCCCTTGATATCTCACTCTCCCACCCAGCCAGTTAAAGGAAAATAAATTCGCCGCGATTCTCCAGATTGATAACTTCTATTCCGTGTGCGCGCATATGCACAGTTGGAAAGGGGGAGGGGCGGGGGAGAGTGGGGTGGGCGACGGACTCCAGCACGTAGTAGCACATTGCCGTTCTCCGCTTCTTTTTACGAGACGGGGAGAAATACACGGAGAATCTGGTGGAGACCGTTTGACCGACGAAGCATGAAGATGGTTTCCGTGGGTTCCGTGGAATCATGTGCAGTCACCCGTGTCATGTGTATCGGTCGTTATCCGTTCGCCAGAGGACGGTACGCTCGAGGAAGAATAGAAAAGCCGAAAAACAAGGGGCGGGGGTTGGCAAGAGGAGGAGGATGGAGAGTGAGGAGCAGTGAGGAGCCATCGGGGAGTGCTCGAGTCCATTTAGTCTGAGTCCAGCATTCCTCGGTGGCACGTCCTGCTCACTCAGAGGATTATGTACTTACGAAAACAGCCGAGCGGAGAAAAAGGTTCGATGTGCTGCTACTGCTGCTACTGCTACTACTGCTGCGTAGCAGTCGGTTCACGTTTGCCAACACAGAGAGTAGAAGAGGTGGAAGAGAGCTATATCCTCTGTAAATGTTTAAGCGATCCCGTTGACCCGTCGCGCCTTGTTCTAATTACATTTCGCAGCGCCTTGCTTCACATCCCCCTTTTACGGGTCATCGTTACCTCGTCGTTGCACTGCCGCAACATCCCTTCAAAAGCTCTTTATGGGACCGCTCGCCACCTCCCTCTTTCGTCCCTTGCACGCTTATACCACTGGCCCGGCTTTCACGTCGAATTCAATCAGCCTCGCTCTCGTTCTCGAATCGATCCTCGAATAACCGCTCGAATAAAGTTAAGAGACAACTCGGGATTACGATTAATCTCACTTGATCTGGAGGACCGATCGATCTTCCCTACTTCAAAGACACTCTCCCCAGGGAGGCTGCATTATATTCCGTGTGCCTCGGAAAATGCTCGCAACGGGAATATCTGCCGGGGGCGATATTAACTTTTCGACGGCAAAGTAATGCGATCATAAGGCAGTCTTCTTGTAAAAGGTTCTTCTCCTACCTACCTTCTCCCTTCGAACGGCCTCTACGCCCCCTTTCGAGTAATATCAAAATTTCACGTGACCATCTTAATAATCAATCGGCCGACGTCGAAGCGGCTCTCTTTACAACGGCGTCAAAAAAAAAAGAAAAACGTTTGAAACTTTTTATCCCGCGATCGAATTCAGTGAGAGTCGATCGGGTACCGTTGGAGAATCCTTTTTGCATTGAGCGCTTGGTAAATGGACGGGGATATCCTGGGTGCCTTGTAACTAAATTCGATTTCATCGACAGGCCGAGCCAGACACGCTTTTGTGTACGGGATAACGAAAATCTGAATCGCGTCCAATCGGGGCCTCTGTAATTTCATCTGCGATTTGGGGATGCCGCTCAAAACCTAGTTTAAATTTTGAGTTGAAATCAGCGAAGCACTCTGTTCCCGGCGGTGACGGCAGCAGCAGCAGCAGCAGCAGCGGTGCGCTACTGTCTCGAATTTCGCTATGATAGACCGCACTTCCTGCCGAATTCTCGTTTGTACTCGCAAACGAGGCATTCCAAGTGCAAATGAGTGTGTGCTTGTTCAATTGCTAGGAAGACTGATTGGCCCAGATATGTATGGTTAACATAAATCTAGCTTAAATCAATGCCAGTACCGGCCGACACGGAAAAAGAAGCTTTAATTAAGAGTCGATCGTTATCCCGGAGTATATCCTTCACCGCCGAAATCGATTAAGCTCCGCAGCTTTCGAGATGAGCGGAGGAGGCAGTAGCAGCGGCGGTTGAAGGGCAGAGGGGTCGAATCGGTTTATTAGTTCATACTGCACTTCTCGAGCACACGTCGTAATTAAGGAGTTTAATTCCATCAAACAAAAGCGGTGCGCCCGACTCGAGCCTCCAATGTCTGCGTGCCCAGTTTCCTCAATAGGGGGTGGAGAAAGAGAGGGAGAGCGAGCGAGCGAGCGAGACAGAGTGAGTGAGAGAGGGAACGGAAGCCCTTGCGAATTAAAAGCTTAATTGAACGGTAGAAGCTGCTTCAAGTGGGAGAACGTAGTTTCTCGGATTAAATCCGATCTCATCGAGGGTGGAACGAATGCGAATGCGTGAGGGCAGCAAGTGAGAAAGCACGGATGAATGATCATTCGAGTGAAATCGCGCTAGAAAAGGTATCAAGTATTCGCAGCTGATTTAACGGCGCTGCTCGGCGCTTGCATGTGCCTGGCGAAGGGAGCCGGAAATCAATAGGCGCAGGCCCGTGAAGGGTAATAAAAATTTAATCCGCTCGACAGTTTATGGCAGAGAGGTTTTTCAATGTCGCATGCCAGGTATACGGAGCCAAGCCAAGGGCATTCAAGCCAGAAAGCTTCGAGCTTCCATGGAGTGTGGACGTGTGTGTTGTGCCTTGGAGTATCGAGCCGCCGGTTTTCACGTTAATTACGTTTTTCATATACATCAGCCCTGTCGATAGTCTTGCGCAGATAGCGTCGTCGTCATCTCCGAACGCACTAATGATTCGCGAGTGCCTATCGTCTGCAGTGTTTTTAACTCTGACTTTTATTTCCTCATCTTCCCTGGCCTCTTCCTCAGTGAAAACTCACGCGCAATTAGTTCGGAGAGTGCGTGAAATTGATCAAACACATATTCCACAAACATTTTATTTGCAATCCTTCTTCACTAAGTTCCTCTCATTTTTCGGATGCATTCGCGGCGCACCGATGCTTCGTTTTCGACATTGGCTCGCGTCCACCGGTAACCGGCGATCTTTTGTGCTTCGGCCGTCAATCGACGCGTGTAAATAAACAAGCTCGCGCGGTGGCAAGCGCTATGCAGCCGGGCATTAATCGTACCTGGCTGCATGAAAGTTCGATCCCGGCGATTCTTTCGACCGCGTGACGCGTGATCGATGCCCATTGACCGCGTAATCGACAATTTCCCAGTGAATGCCGATAATCCGTCATGGACGAGTCGCATGAAAGAGGGACGATAGCTCGAGCCGAGGCGTGGGATGTGGTGTTGTGCGCGCATTCCAGAAATCAGAGGCGGGTGACTATAAAAATGGCTTGGTGACGATGCCAACTAACGAGGGAGGACGCGACAGAGCTCAACCAGCCTGCCAGCCAGCCGGTAGGAAATAGAGTCGATCGAAAAACCCAATGCAAAATATTTACTCGACCGGCCGGTAGCCCTGATATTTTATTCATGAAACAACTGGCAAGGGGAATGCCTCGTCCACGACGGTAACCGTCCGATGGGCGTCCATTACGATTACGACGTTGCAATCGAATTGGACTTTATTCCACTCGGCACCCTGCAACTACTTGGACCTTTCTTTGCCGGTTTCACCTCGAGATCCGAAGGAAGCCACTGCTGCTGCCATCCTCTGGAAGCAGTATCAAAGCGACAGGAGTGAATAGCCTTCTTCTTCTCTTTGTCCGTACCTGTGGATTTATCAGCTAAAAAGCCTCCTTGCCTTTGGTAACTGGGTAACCAGTTCGTTTCTTCGAACTTTTCTCGCTCCTCCTTCTGCTAGCAGCGCGAGTGTCAACGAGTTGAAGCCGCGCGCGCGGTAAGCGCACTCGTTAAAGAGTTTCTTAATGGATTTCGCCGAAATCGCAAAGAGTCCGACGAGCCGCCCGTACCTCGTTAGCGCTGTCCTCCACGGCGTCGACTGGGCGCTCATTAATTCGTTGCATCCAGTTCTCTTACTTTAATTCGAAACCTTGTTAGATTGAGAGTCAAGCCTTTCCCTCCGCCGTACTTGGCGCAATAGTTGTACGAGCCACGTTGCATTTAGCATAGACTCTATCTCGATAACTCGTCTCTTCATTCATCGCCACTAGACGAACGTATCCCCCAAGGAACTCAGACTTAATTACGCGTGTTTTATTACGACAGATTGCGTTCCTTTTCGCAGGGTGCGCGCGATAAATTACTCTTTCCACATTGATGAATTCAGACGGCCCTCTCCCGAGTACCAACAGTCGTTCATTACTTCTCGGCGAAATCAGATCCCCCTGGGTTCCGAAATACTGGTGTATTAAATATTGCACGTTCTACTTGCTTATCCCCAGCCATCCGGCAATTTAGCTTTATCACCCGAAGTCGGCTAGTCATTTGGAAACCGTCGAAGAATTGCTGCCAGTCGTGCTATTAATTTCGAGCGAGCGGTTAACTTCGCTAGCGCACTTACACATCCGGGGCGGTTCATTGCTCTGATTTATGAGGAATGCGATTATCGGTGCCGGAAAGTAATAGGGTCTATTCGTCTCACACTCTCTCTCTCTCTCTCTCCTTCTCTATCTGTGTGTTCCTTTTAGTGAAGTGTGGATCATGGAAAGTGGCGTGGCTTACATTAAACAAGACAGGTAACTCGGGTATCCCGAATTACCGGAATAGGTAGGATTGCGCGCGGTTCGTTTCACGGCTTTAATACGGCATTAGGAATTTCGCCGGTTACTACTTCTCGAGCGTGGGCGTTCATTAACGAATGGAGAGGGCTCCGGATAATGGACTTCATGCATTATTCCGCCGGGCTATAAAAATGCATTCGCCGGCAAATGGGAAAACGTCCGTCGTAATGTATACGTGCCGTCGGTGTGTGTATTATACCCTGTCCCTTTTCGCGATAAACGCGTATAAATTATTCCTTCATTTCGCGCCCTGGTAAAGTTGGAGACCTCGCTGTTGTCGGGAATCACCGACACACGTCGACATCGAGGACGTCCCGCCGAAGGGAACGGGAGCTTTTAACGAACTCTAGTCTACAATTATAAAAGAATTTATAATAATAACGAATTATAAAAGAATTTATAATTGCAGAACAGAGATCTAAGGTACTTTAATAGCAGGGGGACATTATAGAGTGGAATGTAATAAGCGGACAATTTCCCTATCCACCCTGACAAGGAGCAGCAATGGAAGAAGAAGTCTCGTACCAAAAGATGGGACAATGAAGAGGAGAATATGGTCAACCTGTGTCAACCAGTATGGAATTAGTGAGAGATGAATATCCGATAGATTAGCAAAACTTAAACGACGTCCAAAAATACGAACTGCGCAATAACTCCTCTTATGTATCTCGTTGGGAAGTTGGAGAAGTTTATTGCGTGCCTATCCACGAGAATATCAGATGGGTGCTTACAACGGTGGTAGCAAAGGGATAGGGCCAAATTAGAGGGATGCCAAGTGCTGTACGGCGAAATGAAGAGGCGCGCAGTCGTGACTTTGCCGCACTGTGCTTATTGTGAGGCTACGATCGACGAAAACTTTACAAGCAGTTGTATAGAACGTTTCAATTGTAGGCTCGCGTCGTCGGGCCAGGACGACGGTACACTCGTGGAACTTTGACAAATTGGCGTCGACCATGAGGAGTATGGGTACACAAGCAGCAGCCGTGGAATTCGACCGATTGAAGATAGGATGGTGCGATTTGTCGAAGTTCAGATTACCGTGGCGAGCAGTCACTTATAGTGGCAGACAGTATCTGCCAGGTTTCGCGAAGACGTATGGACGGCCCATTTTCGAAATTTCACTGGCCTCGTAGGTCAAGTGCCTCGAGCACCATATTCCGCATTTCGTTATATATAGAAGAGCCAATGAAGCCGACTCTACATTACATCGTGTTTCCCTGACAATTTTCAATCAAAATCATAGTCATTACATAATTGAAATGGGGAAAGGAGGATTTAAGGTAAATCTCCACCTCGATTAGAAATCTCAGCAGTTCATCACTCGATTCGCTTTCGAGTCGGCTTCATTGACAACGGATTCTCGCGATCATCGTTAGGGTAATCATTAAGATAGTCATTATATCGTCCACGCCATCATTGTTTAAGAAATCGACTGAGTGGTGGTGGGGCTCGGGGTATGTATAATAATTTAAGAAATTGCCACGGGCACCGTTGTACCAGCGGAGTAGTAAAGGAAGGGAGTAGTAATGACTAAATTATAGACTTGGGCGTGTTGGACTTTGAGGACGTTGAATTTATTATAAGTTAGAAAGTACTCGGTACAGGGTTCCGTGGCTAGAAAAATAACTGTCACTGTTCTCGAGCACTAGAACGCCAACTCCACTCAGCCGAGTCTCACTTTTTGCTTAGCCTCCTTGCGAACTCAACATGTCGAACACGAGGTTTTGTTCTGTAGTCGGCGAACTTGGACCACAATGATCAAGCTGTCTCGCGACGAGTGTAATTCTAGTGTCGATCTAATTAAGTAACGCCACGATTACTTAAAGGAATGAACAGGGTCGCTTTGTTGTAGTCCAAATTAAGACATGTTGTAGCCGAGAGGAGGGGAGAGATGAAAATATAGTAAAAGTATAAGTAAATGTGGCATTACTTGCGGGCGAGTCTCTCTGTACAGTATGAAAAGTCGTGAGTCAGCTTGACAGCTAGTTGTTAATGGAATTTTTTTTTTTTTTGACACGAGGCTGCCTGTGACTTTTCATCGAGAGCTTCTCCCGCCGAGAGTTCTCGCCCGGGGAAAGTTGCATGGTGTAAAATTGAAGAGAAGTCTGCAAATGAAAAGTTGTGCGAATGATCGATTGATCAAGGTCCATCGGGAGCGACCACGTTTGTACGGTAGTGTTAAACGAGAATTTTATGACATTGCTACATGCAATGTTGAACGATGCACGACCAGGTGAATCACTATTAACTACGTTTCCAGTTATATTTCCTATAGTTCAGCGATTTACGATCTCGTTATCTCTTATCGCCATGCCGATATTTTCCCTGGGCGTGCAATGATTTTACGAGCCGCGTGATCCCAGATAAAGGTCGGAAACGGTCTATAGACTATAAGCGGGTAACCAAGCCGCAGAGGGAGAGTAGGATTGCACGTTCAAGCTCCGGCGACACGTTTCTTCGTTTCATTCTTTCCCCGCGAGCTGTTACGGCGGTTACGCACGCGACTCGAAAAGCTTAAACAGCAAATTTGTATGGCGGCGTGAACGGAACACGTAGTTCGCTCTCCTGGAAGCAATAACTAGGCCTCGCGCGCGGGCTACATATCTACTTGCAGGGGGTAGATATCCAGACGAAAGGCAGAACGAATAATTCATAACATTAAAAATTCCGAATCGCTCGTCACGTAAGCGGACACGCGCAAACAGCCTTGGAAAGTGTGTCGGAAACGGGGGCAGCTGCACGAAGGGGTTGGAATAAATTGGACTACATATGCTAATGAATCCACGCTCTCCCGGACGAGCTTTAGTGTTTACGAGAAAGGGCGTGGATCAATTATTACAGCAATATTTTTACGGTCAATCCTGGTCACGAAGTCGGCAAGAAGTCGGAGGACGTACAGACATAAAAAGCGCGCAGCTTCTTCCAAGACCGTAGAAGAGCGAGACGTTTCACACCCGGAGCGCGACTTTTACGTACCAAAAAGTATTTTCTATTGCGTCGTCTTTAATGTTCGTTACTAAGGTTACTAATTATACAGTGTAACGATACCAAAGTAATTAAGAAGGAAGATACATGGCGAACGGCTCGCTGTGGGCAAAATTCGCCGCGATCCGTTCGCCTGCAGCTCTCATAGGATATCGATAGGATCTATTGGTATTAAGCTAAGAGATAATGTACGGTACATTATGGTGGAATTTCAAATTAATTCTTAAAGAATTAAATGATAAACTCGCAAACTTAATGAATTTCTCAGTATATGTCTACAATCATGTATTATAGGAAAGGGAATGATTCGATTCAATAAAAACGTATGAAACCTGTCCACGTCGTTATTCACGGTTATCCTGTATTTTCAGAAAATCGCATCGGTAAGTTCATTGATGGTAATTCTAGTAAGTTCACTTTACTTTCTTAATGACGAGTAGAAGGAAAGGTTATTCGGAAAGCTGGAACTATACGTAATTGCACTTTATTATAATTCGTCTTAAAAGGTCCCTTCACTCATTATCGCGCTTGTTCACTTCGTAACCATAAAACCAATGAAATCTCATAAATTTATGGAGCGGCACAACTTGCCAATAAGTGTCGATAAAAAATCCATAAGCGGAACTAGTATCGCTCGTATTAATTTCGTGCAGCCGGCTGAACCGAACTACCAATTCTCTTTTATCCTTGACAAACTTTTCTTAAACTTAAATAATGCAGTAGTAACATATTCATTTGGATATATTGTTTTCTATGTATAATGTATATATATAGATCTATATTTATTTATATAATATAAAGAACCTTACTTTATAAGCATAACAGGTTATCGATGTAGAGCTGCCAAGGGACTCAGCTTTTTACAGCAAACGTGCATCTTTTGCTACACAAGTATAAGAATCAGCGCGCCTAAATAGAACTAATCTGCCAATTTTTTTCTCAAGCATAAACAATAGTTGCGCATCATGGACATAGCTTTTTACAGCTCGCGAAGACTAAATTACCGAATGTGTCCGTAAGCTGGAGAGTCCTTTTGCAGCTGTCATTACAATGCTTTCTTTTCCTCATAATGTAAATCTATATAACAAAAAATATATATTTTACAGTACCATTACATTGCTATAACTTTAAATAAATCATCATCATGATAGAGAGTGCATAGTGATCAGTGAGATCACTGACGGTCGAAATCACTCATCACGGAGCGCTGATAAACATTTCTTGAGCAATTCAGCATGCGCCTGAAAGTAAAGAAAGGTGTTTTATATGCCGTACGAGAGTAAATTCTGTTATGCCTATATACCTTCGCATGCTTTATTTCCAATTCCGTTAATTCGATGAGATTTTTCCTAAATGCGGTCACTCTTCTGGATTTGAAATCCATCAACTCTGCAATATTAGATAGTTCACTTTAGAATTCCACTGTGCTCAGCACAAACATCTTATATGTGAAATATTACGCACCTTCTTTACCCTTTTCGGACCTTTGTTCGAACTTTTCGCATGCTTCTGTTTGGGCCTGCTCCGCCTATATTTAACACACATAAATATTTAAAAAGTAAGGGCCCATGACACAGTAGTGACTGTTGCAACCGACGCTTTAGGTAATATCACGCATTTCTTTTCGTCAATATAAGAATAGTATTGGCTTGTGGATCAATCTTGCATTGAGCAGAGCAGGGTAAAGGATCGAACAGAGAAAAGGCATGCAGTTTCATCTCATGCATAACATAGAACCAAATAGAATTTGGGTCCATTAAGCACTACAAGATCATAAATGTATGAAAGACAAATATCGAAAGACACACCTCAGAAACTTCCAGTGCCTCGAAGAGCAAGAAAATTAAATGTTTGGTTAGAGGCTACAGAATCTTGGAGGATGGGCATCATTTAGCATACATCTTAAATTTTTTTGTTAATCTCCCACATCCCATCACCATTTCGTTTTAGGGTAGCTTTGAATTTAAGAATCGGGAATCATCTGGTCGGAGTACAGTGTCTACTGGTGTCTCAATCAAGCTGGATGACTAGTACAAACAACTTCAATATAATACTCACAGCATGAACATCCTTATTCTTCGCGCGAGCCTTTTCCAAAGCTCGATTCGCAGTTTCATACGCGTGCAGGGCTTTTAGTCTTCTAAAAAGAAGTCTCTTAGCAGCAGCTGTATCCCTCATATAGTATCGAAGTGTGTCTGATAATTTTAAATCCTCGTCAGACGCTACTCGACCTTCAACTTTCTATCGCATCACAAAACCACACACACACACACAAAATGAACAATGACTGTAATGCATAATATTGACATAATTGCGAGATAGCTTCTTACCCTTAGTTTTTCGAAGGTCTCCGCAATCTTGGTCAGAAATCTTTCGAGCTTGCCGGTATCAGTTGTTGCTAATTGCAAGAGATTCGTCGATATTTTAATGTACGAATCCGCCACATCTTTGTGCTTGGCAGTTTGACGATCCGCACGACTTGTTGCCTCTTTTAAATTATGATGGTATGTTTGTAAAAATGTCATTTCCTGGTCAAAGAAGTCATTTACGTCCTTTACAGTAGCGGATAGGTAGTATTCATCGGTTGTTGTAGAGAATGATTTCACCAGACCTCCAAACATCTCCATCTTATTTTTTCCTGGAGAATTAGTGTTCACACTTACAAAAAAAACCCTTAGGTAGATTTAACATTGTAATTACCTCTTACGCATAGATCTTGATCGTACTCCAAAAATACTCTTAAATTGTGATCGTTTCTAAAGACAGGATGATGTGCCAGTCTGGTCAAGAACATTTCATGCATAGCAACAGTTTTTTTGAATGTAGCCAAGTATTCCCTAAAGGGTATATAAAATCTGAGCATGAAAGTCCATATGACGTTAACATAGAATTAGTCACTGATAACATACGCTTCTAGTTCTTGTTTCATCTTATTAAATTCTTCCCTTGTCATATTTCCTTCTCCCTCACCAAGTTTTTGTAATTTCTCTCTGGACGCATCAAAGTCTGGCCTTGGTGGACATGGTGGTATCTAAAAATACAACGTATCCTCCAATACTGCTCTCAAGATATTCTATCATACATTAGATCATTATCAGCGACGTACAATATAACCAGCATATTCCTCGTTCTCTTCAAATCTGTCATGGAGCCAGACAAATTCCTCGTGCTGTCTTACAACTAGATTATCCGGCTTTTGGAAATCAGGTAGAGTAGTATTTGTATGTACAGTAAACTTTACTTTATCCTTTTCACTGAGGGCATCCGAGATGTCCACCTGTAGAGACTTCTCCGACAAGTCCATGTTGTCAGAGTGAATGTTCTGGAAGAAGAGTCATGAAGAATATCAAGTATCAATCAAGCAAGCCGCATACGTGTAAACCTAATCGCCGGGCAAATGGTTTGAGTGAAAGGATAGCATATCTTGTAGATGCAGTTCAAGGAAACAATGTAAATACCTTCTTGGGAGGTACACTACTTAGAATGTCGGCAGTGTCACATATTCCGTCCTGAAACATTTTCGAAATACTCAAAATCACAGTAGAGAGGTGGGCGCGAGTAAAGTACGCGGGATATCGTTTTAATTAATCGGTTGAAAGGCCAGATCACCGGGCGAATGATAACAGGTTCCACCTACCATCATGGCGTCTAGCAGCGTCTCTTTTTGACACGTTGTGTTTGACAATGAGAAGTTGTCAAATTTCTCCGACCGTAGAATCAAAGCTCGCCCGATCAATGTGTTAATCCGACTGCCGCGGTATATTGGCACTTGCTAACCGCCTAGGCCAGTGGATGCTGTACCGCTGGCAAGCTCACGAGCGAAAGGCGGATCACGACATGTCAGAATGCGGTACTCTTCGAAAATGCGTTTCGACAAATCAGCTGTGGCAGAGACCAGCTGCGTCACACATTTTCTTCGGATGGTCGCGTCATTATGCACCCGGATTATCATTCGAAATGCATTGCGGCAACTTATACAGATTACGCTCGCGTTTGGACCACAGCAAAATGGAGAAAAAGGCTTCCTAACGCAGGCGTACACGCGATCCAATCTTTCTCAGGCGCAAAGCAGCGCACTGTAGGATTGAGCAGGATCGCAGAATTCCATTCCAGTCCTCTCCCTCTTTCTACTTCATTGTTGCCTAGATTCTCACATCTATTTAGCTATATGATATTATTAGGAAATGAGCGCCACGTCGCTACTTTTGAATTTCCTTTACAGTCCACTGGAATTATCATTTTTAATGTACAGTGTACATATATGCTGTCCTCATATCGGCATTGTACATACGCATGAGATAAATATGAACATCCTCCACTTGGATTATAAAGCAATTCTCATCACCGATTAGGTCACCAAGGCCGGCACAACAGAGCCGATAGAATTGACATTAAATAAAACAGATAGCGTGCACACATATATTTCGAAATGGGCAGATATGTTATAGTTTGAACTACATAAATATTTCAGGCTGATACATTACTTGGTAATAGAAAGCAGTGGTACAAATGATATTTATTATTATTCATCGCATCTAAAAAGATCGCATCGCATTCTGTCAGGGTCCAGAATATATGCTAGCACTACTAAAAAGATATTGATATACTGCTTGACATAAAGTGCACTATTTTCTCTTTAGTGTATTTTACTATTAAGTTTCAATTCTCTTATATTACCGCACATTTTCGGAAGGATGTGTTTGCTTCCTACACAAGGGAGGGGTATAAATATTTATCACACGGTGACAGTTTTGCATTATTCAATTGACAGGAGTACACAAAGAATCATTCTAACGCAATCGTTGATAGTTTTACTTATGCTAAAGCCTAAGCATAACGTTGGCGTCAAGGAACGCACGAAGCACATAATAAAGGGTAGAAATAGTACAAATTTGATCAGTTCCTTACTGGCTCTCGTACTGTACAGACACAGCTTTCTTTGAGCTCCACGTACAGCATATCATAAGCAGCAATATCAATCCAAGCAATAAAATTCTCCACGAACATTATGTTGAATGTGGATAGGCCTCACGATCAAATTGATTAATACGTTTTATATATTCGTCATTTCGTACATCAATACATACATATACATGTTGTTGCCTTAGGTAGTCGAGTGTAAAACATATTATATGTGCCATAACACTTTATCGAATACTCTGCCGATTACGCTTGAAATCAGAGTATGCTTTGGTACGCGATGCACACAGTATGACACATTAAATTAATTTAAAATGTATAGAATGAGAATGCCTATCCTTGCCCGCTTCAACATTATCCTACTTATCGTCCCTATGATACTCAGTCCTGCTGTTCCTGAAGTTAAAATACCAGTAAAAGTACAGTGAAAATTAGTGTATCATTAATTGAACGAAACAAGATTTATTTCGCTTTCCTAATATTAGCCATCAAAAATAGTATTTGTGTAAAATAGATGATACCAAGATGAACTAATGAAGTTATGCTATTACTTTCCTACAAAAAAAAATAATTGAAAGCATAAAAGATGTTTTTTCATGAGTGCCATAAAGTCTGAGTAATACGTCACTAATAGTCCTGTGTTACAGTACACAACCAGTTTAACTACTTTTGACAATTGAAGGAAAAGAATAGTATTGATGCGCTATAGTCTATGATTCATCTATAATAAAAGTGTACAAAGCACATAACAAGATCATAATTGAAAGGCAATGTAAACTTGTATTGATGAGAATCTGTAAATTAGGACTTTATTATGATTCATGATTTAAATGATATATAACACTTGCACCTTATAGTAAACCTATCCTTTAAGTAACTTTCGTTTAAATAATAAATACACCAACCGTCACTCGTCATCTCGTGGTGCGACACGCGCCAAAATAAATGTACAAAGTAATTCACTGGATTAAAACGAGCTGGAGTAAAAGGACCAAGTTAGAGTGGAGAAGGATGAAGCGGTGGACAGGCAACCCCCAGCCCCTAGCAACACCCACCGCCCTGCGCGTTGCCTTGACCACCGGAGCCTGCTAAAACACCGGGGCTTGTTGGTGAATGTTGCGGCCCGATCTTAATGCCATTTGCCTGTTCAAAACAGAAGACAGTATTAGAGAAGTACAAATCTCTTCATCATTTCCATACGCTAACTCAACTGTACCTCATTATTAATGTCGAATACACCCTCCTGGATTTTTTCATAAATTTCTTTAGCAGTATTAATAAAAGCTTCTTCTACGTTGGTTGCTGTCTTAGCACTGGTTTCCATAAATACAAGTCCATGTTCTCTAGCAAATGCTTCACCCTCTTCTCTTCTCACTTCCCTTCGGTTATCCAGATCAGTTTTGTTGCCAATTAACATGATGACCATATTTGAATTTGAGTGCTGCCTGGCATCCTCTAACCAGGTTGTTAGGTGGTTAAAAGTTTCTCTACGTGTGATATCATATACTAGCAGTGCTCCTGCAGCGCCACGGTAATAAGATCTAGTAATTGAGCGGAATGCCTCTTGCCCTGCCTATAGGTGTAATGCATTCAAGTTAAATACTATAAATTTTTAATCTACAATATCTTAGACGATTGTATATTTACTGTATCCCAAATCTGCAGCTTAATTTGCTTGCTATCAATGGTTATCATACGGGCTCCAAATTCAACACCTATAGTTAGATCATGGACAGGTTGGAATCTTTTATCTGTGAACTGTAGAAGCAGGCAAGATTTTCCAACTCCTGTATTAAGAAAAATACTTTATTAAAATAGCAATACATCTCAAGCTTATATATGAGGTGCACATTCAAACTGTTCCATGGTAGTATAATAATATTTGCGGGCTACAATAGAATCAGCTGACTAGCCAAATTGATAAACAAAGCAAAATTCAAGTACAACGTAGGAGTAAAGTTAAAGGATTGGTACATGGGAGAAATCAACAGTAGTTAAGAGTATATTCTTAATGAATAGAGACAACCCTTAAATCGTTTGTAACAAAGAGGTTTGATGGTCTATTGTACTCCGAAAACTAGCATCTGCTGCATCTTTCCCTTATAATTTTATCATATCAACGTCCTTCCGATACTCAAAATAAATCGATACTAACACGTAAATGAGACAGGATTGCGTGGCACGTCAAAGGACTAGGTAAACAATGGATTTCCTGTTGCAGTCAATTCTAATCAAGACCTATTATTTCCGCAACATATCTGCATGTAGTTTCAAAGATACAGCTTCCGCGTATGCAGTACGTAACAATGAAAAACAGGAAAACGGTTGATACAAATAAAACAATGATACGTGGTGCGACCGAAGGATATACAAGTTCATATGGTTAGCAGAATATTGTATTCGGTGGCAGAGGTACAAGCTCGGGTATTTTCTCGTTAGCATCATTGAAAACTACTCGTATTGGAGAATCGTACAGTGCTAGAAAGTGCATCAATCAAAAATAGTGTCGCGCAAAGCCACGAAAACAATGGGTCCTGTCAGCGACGACGTAGTGAAGAGAGTCAGGCTCCATTCGAGGATAGCATTGTAGGATTGTTCTCCCAGATTTACCTGTGTCTCCAATGATGATGTACTTGAAGAGGTATGCGTACGACATTTTCGTAGGCGCGAGAACAACAAAGTCCCAAGATCTGCGGTATATATGTATTAGAAAACAGAACTTCACTTTTTTGACTGTCTTATCTCTTCTGCTCGAGCATGACGTCACTAACTTGCTTCGGTATTACTCGGATTCATTCGTGTCGCTCGTACGGGCAGCTTCGGCTTTCCGATATTGCACCGATGATGGACCATTCGCTCGTACATCCACCGCAGGTATTTCTTGTTTTTTAAAATCATCCTAGCGACGAACTTTTAATAGGAAAGACTATGTTGGGATCGAGCGTTCGGGTAGAAACGAACCTCTTTCCTATGGCCAGTATATAAAGGCTGATCGCTCAATAGAAACGGTCAGTTTCATGGCAGGAGCCCACAAGTCGAGAACTGTGGACGCGCGTTTGCTCTGCATCTTTTAGTACTCCTTTTAAATTATAGAGTATACATTCGTCCTACGAAATGACATTTCCTATAGGATTATTAATACTGCGACGTATCGCAAAAGCCAGATGTAGTATGTAACGCGTGAATATCACGAGTATTTCACGAATTATTTACTTGAACTATTACAAAATAAATAATATCGACATCAGGGGACAAGATTATACTTCCACGTAATCGATAATAGGTGATATAGCAGCAAAATATAAAACATCATGAACAATAATGGCACTATAAATTAAGTTGAGTTGAATAACCCGCGTGGTCCGGCATTAGGGTGCGTGCAGATGTGCTGCGCCGGCTCACCCAAGGCTTCACCACTTTTCGTTTGGGTCTGATTGGTCCGTTCTGGTCTGCTCTCAAAGCGACCTTGCTTGGAATGGCTGGAATTCAGGGAATGTAGGGCAAGGTCACCAGCTAAAGGGTTAACTAGAGCAGTAACACGTATGTATTAGATCAGCAGGACAAGTTATGCCAAAATTAAAGCGTGAAAAGAGTGTTGCGCTCCACACTTAGTTTATTGGTCCTATTTTCTAATTTGCCCCAGTTCTTTGGGCCTTACTATTTGGTTCCCCATAAAGTTTGTGCAGTTTGACCGAATGAGAATTACCGCTATATATGCGCTATATAAATGTGATGAACACAATAACTTAATAAGCTAATCAACTCGGCAGTACGATCTCAAGACTTCTGCGCAGCCTTTTCCACATCAGGTTCCAAGACCAATAATATACGTATAATATTAACCATATATATATATATATACTATACTTCTTGAATAATAAGTAATATATAAATCCAATACACTGTTTTTATACTTTAAAGACGTGCTCCTTTCCACTTTCACACCTTTGATATATTTTCTAAGTCGCTGCCTCAGGAAAACTCCTGCCGACTCATTGGATTCCTTCGACAAAATTCTCTGACAATCTTTCAGTCTACATTTTCGAAATTTTCGGAAATTTCTTATGATGTCATCGATGACATCACGGGAAAATGTTCGAAAATTTTCACTATGACGTCACAAAGAAAATCCTCCATTTTGCTATCCCAAGACACAATTTTCGAGCATTTTCTTTATGACGTCATAGTGAAAATTTTCGAACATTTTTCGCGTGACGTCATCGATGATGTCATCAGCTGTGATATCACTCATGACGTCGTCAATGACGTCACACAAATTCCTGTAATTTTCGAGAATGGAGACTTGCAAAACATTCGATCGATTTTTTAATATCTTGCTAGGAATACACGACCTGCAAAGAGGTATCTTATGAAAATCGCATGTGACATCATCTATAACGTCACGAATGACGTCATCGATGACGTCACAAATGATGTTACAAACACTTCTGAATTTTTTAAGAGTGTGGAATTTAGACAAAATCGGGAAATCAGACAAGTTTGGGAGTGGAACTTATTATTAAACTGAAAAACACTATAGGTTCTGTTTTATTTAAATAATTATAATTGTAACTGCACGGTTTTATTAACTATTAAACATATTATATATCCTCGCGTTGTATATATTATAACATGTGTATTACGCTATATACTAATAAAAACGCATAATATTCTTTATTTCATTAGGCATGATGATGTAACTGTTGCACACGGTGTCCGCATTCTAATGGTGTAATATGACATTTTCCGAATAATATTGGCTGACCAAAAAGTTCGTGCGGTTTCGCCTGAAGACAACTATCGCCAAAACCGTACGAACTTTGTGGCCCACCCAGTACTTACAGTCATGTCGAAATGATAAACTATATTGGAGATCTTGGACAGTGTGCTAGTACTTCGATAATTCTTAGTCGACTGCTACACTATTACTGCGGTCTTACCGTCCCGAGTATATAAATCTCGGGGACTGTATCACTTTTAGAGAAAGCTACGATGACGTGTTGCTACACAATAATGGAGTTATGCCGGGGGTAACAAGGCCCAAGCGGTACGGGCTTGTTCTTGTCCTGGCCATACTACCTTTCACGAATACATCTCTTGTCCGGAGCTCGGAGCAGCTCGGAGCAGTCCAGAGTCCACCCACCAAGATGGCTCCTTTATGGGGCAATACTCGATGCTTGACGGTTTGACGTGAAGTTATTTGCACACCTGTCATTAAAGTCTCGTCGGAGCTGGGTCTGGGCACTTTTCGGTGTGTTCTACGTGTGAAAAGCGACGAGGAACGAGTACGGTGCACCAGCAGCAACGAGGGATCGATCGGTTTTCGCCACGGGGAAAGTGGCAGGGTACGGCCGGTTGGTGTACCACTCCGCTCGTCGAACGAAAATCTGTACTTCTCTCGTGCAGGTAGCATTCAGTCTGATTCAACCTAGGATTACAATTGGGAGCCTTGGAACGAGTAATGTGCCTTTCCTAACGTTTGCCTGAGCCCATTACGACTTTTGTTGCTCGACATAATAAGCTTATCGCGTGTCCCATTCCCGGGCCTGATCGTCGTTGTCAAAATTGACCGCGGTTGTGTACAATGCATATTGATCTATTCATAGCTGTCACTCGTATGTCGAACAATTTGTTGCTCTCAGATACATCGTACTTAGCATCATTCTTATCTTCGATTAATCAGTAAGTGCTGCGAGCCTGGTGCAACGAAAATTAGGCGATTTCGTGGTGACACTTGATTTCGTTCCTGTGTGCCTGGATACTCTCGTTGCCAGTTCGTTCCCTACCGAGTGACTGTGGTCTAATGGCCCTGTTAACTGACTGCCTTCTCTATTTAAAGCATGCTAATCCATGATAAATCCGACGGCCTGACCCTTAACATCTGGCATTTACAATAGTGCGTATTAATAATAGATTGAACTCTCGTAAAACCTTTTTCCGGCTCGCAGCTTTCGGGAATCCGTAACCTGACGTGCTGAATGTAAATTACTCGCCCTCAAATTTCGCCTTAGTATGATTAATTTTGGGCGTTGGACAAAGTCCGCGATCGTTTTGCCCGTGATTCTCGGCGTAAAGATGTACTCGCAAACCGAGTGCCCGTAGAGTGTCAGATGAAACAATATCTGCGCGTGATGTCAATTGTCTGTTGATGCATGATGCTGCCACGAATGTGGGATTGCGCGTGTAATGTTCCAAGTCTCTCGATCGAGAAATTAAGTGTTTCAATGTTCGCTTTCCTGGCTCAACTTTTTTGGAGCACCCACCTATAGCTGTGATTATCTGTTCTTTTCCAGATACATAGTGCCATTCCAAAGAATCATTGCTCACAGTTGTGCTAAATTGTAAATGCTATGCTTAATCGTATATGTACAATTCTATGAGAACCTGGAAATCTGCGTTATTCATTTCTGGTGATATATAACTCTGGCACTTACGATTGTACGATAAAGATTCTAGAGTAACTAAGGCCAATTGAAATTTTGTCAAATGACCACTGATTGGGTCTACTTGTACATAAATTGGAGTACTACTGAAAAGAACAGAGCGATTTGATCGAATTTCAATGCCCAATTTTGAGAAGAAGGAAGGCAAAGTAAACGGGGGCTCTTCGAAATATGTTACCAAAGGGAGATTGTGCTAAGTTCCGCAGAAATTTTTAGATCTGATATAATGACCAAAGGAATAAGATTAGATCTGTAATAATTGCAAAAACATCTAAAGAGAGGAAAGAAAAAGAGAGAGAGAGAGCGAGAGAGAGAGAGAAAACAAGCCAGAACAAATTATTATTAGGAATAGTTAATCATGTCTTGAGCAAATACTTTGAAGAGAACAGATTTTTATTTTCACACTCTTTAACTGTGTAAGTGATCTAATCACAGCTAGCTTTAAAAATGGCAAGGAAAAGTGACAATGTTAAAGCCATCAATGTGGCCGTTGTTGGCCTCTCTGGCACAGAAAAGGATAAGGGACAAGTTGGGGTTGGCAAATCATGCCTGTGCAATCGATTTATGCGTTCATTAAGTGATGATTACAACGTGGACCATATATCAGTGTTGTCTCAGGTAATTTCTGAAACATTGTGTAGTAATTTATAATTTTGAAAACATTTAAACAAACTTTGTCTAAGCTTATCAATGATTATTTTTTAGTCGGACTTTAGCGGCCGCGTCGTAAATAACGACCACTTTTTGTATTGGGGGGAAGTCATAAAAGCAGCCGAAGATGGAACTGAGTATCAATTTCAATTAATAGAACATACAGAATTCATAGACGATGCGTCCTTTCAACCATTTAAGGGTGGTAAGATGGAACCTTATGCAAAGAGATGTGCTGCTACTAAGATTACCAGCGCAGAAAAGCTTATGTACATTTGCAAAAATCAGCTAGGAATAGAAAAGGAATACGAACAAAAAGTTCTGCCCGATGGCAAATTAAATATTGACGGTTTTCTATGTGTGTTTGATGTAAGCGTTGTACCCAATAGATCCATAGAGAAACAAGTCGAAATAATCGCGAACATACTAAATAATTTAATGAAAACCAAAAAGCCTATTGTACTCGTAACAACCAAAAATGACGACGCAAATGAGCAGTATGTAAAAGAAGCTGAGAAATTAGTAATGAGAAAGGAGTACAAAGGTTCCATCTTAATAATTGAAACATCGGCGCACGAAAACATTAATATCGATCTAGCATTTATGATTTTGGCACAATTAATTGATAAGACCAAAATGAGAAGCAAAGTAACTGCCTTCGCTGAGGCAGCAAGAGGAAGAAAAGAGCTCCTGGAAGCCTCGACCGAGTCTCTCCAGAGACTAATCCGAGCACATGTTACCGATTACCGAGCATTATGGTCGCAAGCGTCAAAGAAATTAGCCCAGCACAAAGAATTCTCGGCGTTCGTGGAACTATTCGGTATTGATGCAACCCAAAGACTATTTAGAAGGCATATTAAAAAACTGAAGGATGAGCAAGTAGCCAAAAAGATTCAAGGATATTTGGACATGTTACCAGACATCCTTCACGAAATATGTCCCGATATAACAAACTTAATTAATCAGTACGTTTTTTGAAGAAATAACACTATCAGCTGAAGCATATCACAAAGGCAATTTCCAATTTTATATGTGCCAATACTTTTACAGAGAATGGTCGGCGGTACAGCAGTATATTAAAGAACATCCTGATTTCCATCAATACTTTTATGAATGTCCCGAAGATATACCGTGGATCGATTGTGATTTAGTTGATAGCAATGGAACTAAAATTCCATATGACGTTTTAGAAACACCCGACGCAGAAACGGTCTTTAAAAATCATATAAATGCATTGCAGCAAGAACAGCGTCGATTAGAGTAAGTATCATACCGTGGAACCTTGCCGAGTGATGCCATAGTGGTGGTCGAGAAAGATTTCACTTATTTGCTGTGGCAATCACTGATTCCTTGCTGTATATGCTTAATATTATCATCTTAATTATAAGACCGATTTATTGAATCACCTAGAAAGTAATAACCATATGCAATATACTAATGCTTTGCTTCATTCTGGGTGGCGTTTCTTTCTGCAGACTTCCAAAAAGGTAATTTGTGCTTTTATTGCTTCAAAATACTGAGGAATAGATTTGTGGTTCCATTTAGCTTGGTAGTATATTATTCGCCTGTATCTTAATGTAGAATAGACTGGAAATCCGACAAGATAGTACCACTATTACCTCTATCACTTTAGTGGATACTTTTTCATAGGTGGAAAAAACAATTTAAACTATTATTGGAGGAGACTGGTTATGTTACCCCTGGAAAACACTTATCTGAAGTACGGGTACTTTTCATGGGAAGAGAGTGCTTTGAAGCACTCTCCCATCATGACTGCCAAGAAATCTATGACCAGCATCAGAAAGAAATTATTGAGAAAGCAAAACACAACTTTCAAGTAAGATACTCCGCTGACTGTGCATATTGTTCCAGTCACTCGTCCTATAGCATTTTAATATTCTGCCATGTAGGAACTATTGTTGGAACACGCCGACCTATTCTACCACTTTAAGAGCATCGCCCCGTCTGGAACTATAACTCAAGATGACATAAAAGAAATCACAGATGCGTTGGTCGATGACTTTAGATATAAGGCTTTGGACAGACTAGATCAAGATAGAAAACTAATGCTGTTCCAACACTTAGGTTTTGTACACTGTCCTATAAGGGAGCACTGTCCTGCTTACCCGAATTGTATGGACGCTCTCATAGAACGAATACTCGGTACTAAGGCACACAGGTAAATATCTCACATATATAAAGGGTCCTCCCTGCACGGATTAGAAGAGTGGGGGTGCTTTTCTATACTATAACTTTCCTTCTCCCCAACAGACCTTCTTCTTGGAATCACAGTAGCCAGTGGCAATTGACGTCAGATAATAATCAATTAAATTTAGTTATCCTCGGAAGTAATGGTCTCGGCGATGAATTCGCGCGCGAGATACGAGCGCAAACTCAAGACGACGAAGTTGAGATTGATTGTCAGTTATATACGCTTGGATATCGTATTATTGATGGTGATGTTGGATTGCCACACAATTCCTTCACAACTTCTGATTTCATGCCGCATGGTGTGTAACAATTCCCGTCGTGTCACGAAGATATTAGAGAATCTCAATGGGATTTATGAATGTATCTTGATTATAGGATCGTTTTGCATTTACTCAAATGAGGATTCATTTGAGTATATTCGTTCCTCGTTGGAGAAAACCTTACTATCAAACTTAGAGCAGGAGGATAGGCTACCATTCCAAGGACTACCTATTGTTATCATGTTCGTACCCGAAGCGAGCATAGACGAAATGGAAGCAATAAGGCTTAGAGAAGAAGGGCAAAATCTCGCTGATAGGTATTTCGAATGATATATCATTTTGGTAAATAAAGGATGAATATCGCGGTTCTAATACTTGTCCAATAGTTTGCAGTGTCCGTTTATCGATGTATGTATAGAAGATTTGGAACAAGATAAAAGGTTCCCCACTCCTTTAGTGAAAGATGCTTTGCAGCAACTTATACAATCTATAAATCACAGGGCTGGTTTTCTAAACATATATCAAAGTGTCATTGAATGTTTGGAGCCTGATATCAGGTACTCCAGTTAGACAAACGACAATGATTCTAATATGAGTCATTGCTATATTCATATTCTTTTTAGGATAATAATGTGTATGTTCTGCGGAGATCCGTATTCAGTGGAGAATGTACTTGGCCCCTTATTGAGTCATCAATGTTGTTTCCTCAGTGGTGATAGATCAATCGTTTTGGAAACATTTTTAGGAGAGTCCAAGCGAAGAGTAGAAGTAATAATCTCCAGTTTTCATGGCGCAAATGCGTTTAGAGATGAACTAGTACATGGTTTTATACTGGTTTACTCCACAAAAAGAAAAGCATCACTCGCAACTTTAAAGTGTGTATAATATTCATTGTAATCCATGCTGTATTCATAATGGTTCTATAATCTATTTAATACTTTCTTCCAGTGCATTTTCTATGAATATACCAAATCTACCGATACAAATAATGGCTGTGACTGATACTGGTGGAGCCAATGCCTTCTTTAGTAATGATTTGAGTCATCATCTCATTACCGAGGGAAATGCTACTGCTGATAGATTGCAAGCACATTTCATGACATCGGCCTCTAGCTGTCAACAGAAAAGTATGATTACTCTAAAATGATTTGAGAAGGATGCTAATGAGAAACCTTATACAAATATGTAATACTATGGCTTCATCTTACAGCTGCGTTTTATACTCCATTCTTTAAAGAAGTCTGGGAAAAGAAACCTGAGATAGAACAAGCGTTCAATATGGAAGAACCCGGTAATCTGAACGATAGTGGAGAGGGCACACTAGAATATTCAGCTTTGCATCCAATGCCTCCACCACGTCACGAAAGTTATCATCTACAAACACCCGATGATGGGTAGGTAATCTGAATGTGAATGCTAGCGTGTAACCCAAATTGCACTGTTTAACTTAGGAATTTCTCAATGATTCAAAAGTCTAATGTGAAGCAGTATGTCTGTAACTTTTAGAAGCGGCTCTGAATCATACGAGCAATTAACACCCGACGGAGATCTTGGAGATACTGGCCTCAACGAACAATTCGCGGACAATAGAGCCACACCTAGTGACGACAGTGATATTTATAGTCAAGTAGATTTTTATAGGGAAGAAAGAGAAAGAGATCTGCTAAAACCTGGTGACATCGCAAACAAATTATCTGGTAAGTTTTGTAAAGATAACTATGTAACATGACTAAACTATTAATCACTCGATCTTTGTATTGCAGGCTGGGTTAAAGATACATTTATGCATCAAGATGGAGTGACCAATAGTTACTCACACAGAGCTTTTACAACTGGGCGCCGACATATCTCTCAAACAAAACCCCGACCGAAAGGAAATAGTCAGACGTTAAAGCAGCCTGGGAAAATAAATCTGAAAGACTTCTCAAATGTTACTGATGCTATCGCACGAATGACGATTGGTGAGAAGGATGAACATGGTCCTAAAATGATGGGTCATGCTCCTCTAGCTACACCAGAATTAGTAGATCTTGGCTCTGAGTACGCTCAGGTTAAAGATGTTGTACCAAACATGTATCCCTCTTACGACGATGATTATATGTATGCACTGGTACAAGATTCTATCGGCAATAATAAATCCAAGCTACGTCATCGACGTGAAAAAGGGCAACCCTGTAAGGCGACCGTCCTAGGCGGCAGCTGCTGATAGACTAAATTTCTAACTACCACTTCCTTTTACAGTTTTAACTCTATGATTATGTTTTAGCATACAGCGATTCCGATTCGGAATGGAGTTCATTGGAACGCCAACGAGTTGCAGATGCATTAGGGAAAGCAAACAAGAAACCATCATCCCATAAGAGAATACGCAAAAAACGCACAGCTATACCAGTGGCAACACCCAAAGTTCCCTCCTTAGGTAGCATGGGCAGTGGTGATGGCATTGTTGGTTTAAATTATAACATGAAAGAGGACAAAAACTGGAGAATGGATACTGCTGAGCGAGGTACTTAACTATTTATTGTCTACGCTTTATGATCTTGATCTGGTGCATGATTGGTTTTTTTTATTCTGTAGTGTCGAGCGAAACGCCGGACTCCTCCGAGTCAAGTGACCCAGAGCATACAGCGAGAACACGATCAAAACAGTACAAGCTGGCTGCTGCAAGTTTGCGAAAAAGGTTCGGCAATTCTATCCCTCAACAACATTTAGCTGCCACACTTCAGCATCCATTTAACATGAAACATATAAACCAGGAAATGTTTAGCGCCTCTTGTAAGTCTATCTATGATTGCCACATATAGCTGGTATATCATTTAGTTTCCAACTGATCTTTCTCTAAATACTTTGTTTTATCTGCATGAATTGGATGATTTCTTGTTATTTTAGTGAGACAAAGACGTGAGAATACATTTGGAAACATTCCAGATGATGAATCGAGCTTGGATGTCTCTTCTCCGCGAGAAATTAATTCTCCTAGTGTGAGTATACCTAAGTACAAATTAAAAAGGATATACCAACTTTTTCGTGAACACTTTTGCTCTACCTATTTCTAGTTCGGCCTCTTGAATAAGAAGGACGGTGACAAATTAGCGCGAAAGAAGGATAAGCAGAAGGCTAAAGAAGACGAGAAAATTGAGAAGCGAAGACTTAAGGAAGAAAAGATGAAGAAGCATGCCGAAAAGGAAAAGGAAAGGGAGAAGAAAAAACAAGAGAAGATAAAGCAAACCAAAGGCCCGGGTGGGGCGTTAATGAGCCAGCAACCGCTGATTGAAGACTTTGCACAAAGCGAGACGAACCGAATACCACTATTCCTTGAAAAGTGCGTCCGCTTTATAGAGGACGAAGGCTTAGACTCCGAGGGGATTTACAGGGTTCCTGGCAATAGGGCACATGTTGAACTTCTATTTCAAAAGTTTGAAGAAGGTAAGCGAAGATTTCCCTTGATTCGTACTTGCAATAACAGTGATATTGATACACAATGAGGTTTGTATTTGTAGATGGGAATGTAGATATACATTCACTGGATATACCAGTAAATGCTGTAGCAACTGCTTTGAAAGACTTCTTTTCGAAGAGACTTCCACCACTTATCGATAAAGAGCGCATGAGCGAACTCGAGGACATATCGGGTGGGTTTGGATATCGATTTCAATTCGGACTAAATATTGATTTGTTATTCTCGAGAGAGGGAGATATATATATGTATATATATATGCTTTTTCTACTAGGTGCCCGAGGAATCAGCAAACCAATGTCCGCAACATGCATGAATATGGAAGATCGAAGTTGCAGACTTCTTGCACTACGCCTAATGCTCAATAAATTAAATCCTGTGAATTTTGATGTACTCAAGTTTATCTTTCAACATTTTGTAAAGTAAGTATAAGACCTGATTTCTATTAATCGAAATGATTTGTATGTTGCGGCATCAGAAATAAGTATTTTGAATCATACCCTTAATACTTCGTTTCAGAGTTGCAGAGAACTGTAAACTGAATAGCATGGACAGTAAAAATCTGGCAATCTGCTGGTGGCCTACACTCTTACCCATAGAATTTAATGATCTCGGCAGATTTGAAGCTATGAGGCCATACTTAGAAGACGTTGTGCAAACTATGATTGATCAGTATCCTTTCTTGTTTTGCGGCGAGGAAGCGATTGTAATGGTTTAGTGAATGATTGCATAAAGAATAACTGGGCAGCGTGAAATTACAGCAGGGGACGTTCAATAATTGCACACTTTCCGTTCGTGATTTACGCACCCAGAAGGGAGTCGATATAGTTATTATCAATGATATTATTATCACTAGTTTTGGTGTGGCACGCATTAGCCATAACTACCGAATCTCGCTATGCAAAAAGACCGAACAAATTAGTTTAAGCCATCATAAGCGTGCCCGTCTTAAGTTGCGGCGTTTTACCAAGCAAAACGGTCGATCAATTAATGGTCCTAACACGGCCGTTTGCAGATTTGATAATAACGCGAATAATAAGGTCAATCCATGTGTCATAACAGTATGCATGTATCATGTTGGATGTATTCAGAGCGATGTATTTATTACTATGTATTAGATAATAAGACTCGATATTCGATAATAGTGACTAATCGTAGTAAAGGTAAACTCGATGTTGCTTTTTTCTGACTTTCTTTCACCGTTCTTCATCGTTCTTACGTTCTCAATAGTACGGGAATATTTGACGTATGCTATGCGTGTGTTTGTGCGCGCGTGAGCGAAAATAAACTGGGTGTGGCTGGAATTGAGCGAAAGGAACATAGCAAGAATGAAAATTAAGAAACTCACCCATTGGAAATTCATATATCTAAAATGTATCCACGCATTCGGAAAGCAAAGTTTTTTCAGTATTGTATGCGCATCTTTTTCATGGCCGCTGTGTCAAATCAAAAGGAGTAATGATCTGAAATGTTTTTTAACTTGAATTTTTCTATTTCTACGACATTCTCCACTATTCTCGATTGTTCGCGACAGCCTTTCTTTACCTTGCGTTGCACGTATGATCCGAATTCTCTGTACCAAACCAGTATTGCGAAATACTCAATCTGATCTAGGAAATACGAGACCTATAGGCTCGATCGTGATACAATTCATAATATCCATTCCGTCTGAAACTAGAAACGAAAAAAAAGTTACATGTACTACTTGAGAATAGTTCGTTTTACGCGAGGCGTACTGTGTTGAGAATATCAGTGCGGTTTCCAGTAGCCAAGCCAGATCTCGAGGGTCCTGGATTCGCGATAAATCGAGTAAAGCCATATGTTAAGAATATCCAGGATTGTCATACAATTTTTTCGAGTTTCATAAGCTGACTGTGTATATAAGATTATGAGATTTTATGGGAGCGATGTTTATAAAATAAGGATTGCGAAGTCCGATTTCTCGATAGGTTTCATGCAATCGATGAAGGCACGCGCCGCATCACTAGTTCGATCATTTTTATTGACTATAATTGCGCAAGGAGCCCCACCGTACTCTCTTCGCAGCCGTGGAATGAAAGCGCGACGTGTATGAAAGGCGGCTCCGTTTATCCTATATTCTTTGCTTGTCGAGGCACGAGCGCGACACTAACAATTTCCTTCTCGCTTTTAACACGGAATCTGTCTGACCGATTGGTAAGAGGTTTTTGTAGGTGTGCCATAATTTAGGTCGATGTCACGATTGTAATAAGCGTATGCCTTTTGACGGCTTAGGAACCCCCGGCTGAGATACTGGGGGTGACAGAATATCTGGTGAATGTTGACGTAACGATAAACAAGTCTTTTGAACACGAAACATAAAAGAGGAGGCAAGCACATTCCACAGTATGGAAATATATACTTTTTCGTTGTCTCGAGAAC
Organism: Ectemnius cavifrons; assembly: GCA_964023945.1. Lineage (NCBI taxonomy): Eukaryota > Metazoa > Arthropoda > Insecta > Hymenoptera > Crabronidae > Ectemnius > Ectemnius cavifrons. The sequence continues at coordinate 5,453,317 of OZ030385.1, read as the reverse complement.
GAATCTTGCGAAGACGAAACCTGGACCAGACTAGAGAGACAGGCAGAAAAATAAGGGAGGTCGAGATTCCCAATAAAAGATTTCGTAATGATACTTCACGGATCGGACTTCGCGGATTCGTTCTTACGAATGGGTTTTCGCGCTGTCGTATTTATAAGGAAACGCTGTAATAATGAGACTTCAGAGAGCTGCTTGCGGCTGTTGTGGTCCGCGCGGTGTACTACAGTTCGTACATTCCCGTTGTAGTCGTAACCAGAAAAAAAAACAGATTTTATACATTCGTACGTACGTAATTGTATAATGTTGTAATAGGAACAGAGACGTCGATGTTACATGTGAGATCTGAGATACAGATCCAATGCTGTCTAAATAATAATGACATGATTCCTTGTCATTGTCACCAATTTGAGTTGGGAGACTTTTCGTATATACCCCGCTACACGAGAACTACCTTTAAGATTTCTTTTTCTTTCCTTATGAATCTTTCAATGGGCGCATTCTATCGACTGAATATACGTAATCCGTACTTGTATTGGGTGTTACTCTGAGGATAATGTCTTAGAAACAATTCCTTTGTATTAACCACGGACGTAAAGCTAGATTTTGATAATCATTGCTCGTCAATCAGCGAGAGTCTTAATAACAATTTCTAGATAGCCTCTGAAATACCGTTGTTCTACCGAGACTCGTGTTTTTCCTGTTGCCGAGTGCTCACTTGGGAGTCACTCGAGGTCTAAGGTAAATGATCGTAATCCCGTAAATTTTAAGCGAGATATTTGTCACTGCGCGCGAAACAGCGAAAGTTAGACGGTGAGATAGCAAGTTGTATGATACGTTGCACATTTTGCAATATTATCGAGAACGCCGGTGCAGTTTATAAAGGAGGCAACTTCTTCCGCGAATCACTCCTCGACACGTATTCATCGATCGTCTTGTATGAAGGAAAGCCTAAACGCCAAGCTACAAACACTTTTTTACGACACGTCCGTTAGGAAGACAGCTTACCTTTCCTCTCTAGATAGCTAATAATAGACGAACCATCACTCGCACGGAAAATGTTGCACCCATTTTTACTGACGGCTCATTATCTCATCGCACGAAATGCACATGCATAGGAACTGTTACGAGTAAGAAAATAACTTTTTCCCGGTCGCGAATTAATCAAGTGCTCGTACTGTTCGTGTACTCTCCCCGGGCGCCTCTTTCCTACTGTTTCTAACACGACTATTATTATCACTCTGATTTATGCGCGTGACTTCGATTATTGTCCGCTTTGCCTGTACTAAAGTCCATTCTTCTTCGGCCGAACATTTAATATACTTGATTTGTGACTCGCGATACGAATTTCCTGAATTGCAACAACTTATCGGAATATTTCTAATTTCGCTCGGAGAAATAATGAAAGTTTCGCGAGAGTTCGCGACTGGAAATCTTAAATTTTGGCACTTGAAAACCCCACTCGTTCACTTATCACACTCCTCCCCTCCACTCGCTCGTAAATGTTGCTATTCAGACTACGATTTGTGTAAATAATCAGTATACATGTATAAATATGAATATAAATAATTATAAATATACGAACTATCGGTAAGTGGCGGCGAGCACGTGTAAATGAACGAAGCCCGTCCTCGTTGTATGAAAACTAGCTATGTTCGGACGATTGTACATGCATTCGACAACCGCAACGACTTTTCACTACTAAACGTTTCCTAGGATAATTTCCTCGTTAACTAATTAAGTAATGCGGACCCTGGTTGATTCAGCTAATACAACTAAGAATCCTCGACTACATACTAGATTCTTTCTCGCCAGTGGTATCCAATATCCAAATACGTCTCTTCGGTAGCGTTCAGCTAACCGACGGAAATTGCATCAGTGATTTCTAGATGTACTGTTAAACCAAGTAAAAAAGAACAATCTTTCAAGTGGGAGCAATAGAACAAAGGGCCTAGAAAGTGACTAATAATTACGTGTTGCGCCACTGATCGTTCGGCCTCCGCGATAGCGCGAGTCCACTCTTTTAAAGTGTGCGCAAACTAGAATAACTATACTATTAAATTTTTTAAATAATACTAACAAGTACATTGGGAAATCACTGTGCTGTCTTTAGGGAAGTGTGGAAAACGAGAATTCGAAATAGTCGACTCCACGAGGAAGTGCGACACGAAGATCGCTCTCAAATATATATCTACGTCCGAACTGCTCGAGGTTTACGTCTCGACTGGCGTGTCACGGTCAATCACGGTACACCGTGCTAGGTAAAATACACTAGGGTTTTCTACTGGCTCGCCACTTAAACGACCGGAAATTTTCCGAACGGCTGCGGGAGCAGCTGTGCTTTCTATTGTTGTACCCTAAGTCCAATTAAGTGCGACCTTCGAAGCATGTGTGCGTGAGTGCGGAATGGCGTGGTAACGAGTAAACACAAGTGAACGCGTGCGAAAGGTCGACCTGTCCTCGACGGAGGCCGACTGAAGAATGCGCCTGCTACCTGCTTCCATCTTCTACATATACTACTTTCGACCCTTCACTTCCCCCACTTTGTGCACGCAGACATCGACGATCCAAGTTGACTTTTGCGCAAAATTCTATCTGACGTGCAAAACATTTTCATGCTACCATGAAATTCTTAGGCTGAGGTGAACCTGTCGCGACGACACTAAGGAAAACTTTTCGATTGTTGAAAGCCAAGAAGAGTGAAGGGCATTTGCAGTGCTTGTATTCTGCAGTCGGCGTGGAACGTCGATTGCTAGTCGATCGAGTATGCTTTTTTTTATATTTGCTAAGAACACTTCGGCTACCGCGCAATACGATGCTCCCCTCGTGTGTGAGTTCCCCTATTGGAGATCGAAGTTGGGTTGAAATTCAAATTGGTTCCGGCTAAAGTAGACACACGTGTAGCGACGGAGAATCTACGCTCGGAGTGTAAATCCGAGGCGGGGAATAAACGTTTGCGAGGGGCGCGCGCGCGCGCGCTCGCGAGAGCGTGTAAACTTAAACAGGCGAGCGTTGTTCTCGCAGTAGCTTACTAATTGCTCGGCCATCAAAGGATTATCAAGGGATCCTTACGTGTTTCCCCTTGTCTCCGGGCGCGTAGCTAGTACTTATACATCCAACATGTGTGTCTGCCTGCTACGTATGCATGAGATATGTGTGTATGCATAAAGCACTGTTGTTTCTTGCGCGAGCGAGCTACCATCCTCGCGAGAATTTGAATAGCCGAGATACGAAAGAGATAGAAGCTGGAGAGCACGGGTGGTACGATGCGCGTGTGCGTTGTATGTACATAGGTAGAAGGATCGATTGAAACATCGAAAACGAGAGGAATCGTGGCGAGGAGTCGACGTGTTCGGAGGATGTACCGCTCGGATCGTCAATTTGTCTGTGAATGCACAAGAGAAGGATCATCGCGCGCGCTTTCAGCCCTTTGTCCCGGCAATTGATCTCGGCAGAGATCATTAATAACTTCGCTTATCGATGTGTATATAATTATCGTTGGCTTCTGCCGCGCGTGCACTCGCGCGCGTTGTCCCCACATATATGTACGAGGGCTTCGTGGCCAACATCTACTATTTTTCTTTCTCGCAAAAAACAGCTCGTCTTCGATCCGTTTCCTCCCTCGGGAAGTCCTCCCGATAGTACTGCCGATGATGATACTTCGATGACAGCCCGAAGCTTTACTCTTGAAATGTTCGACGACATATCTGACTGAGGGATAGGAATGTATAATGACTCGAATCGAGACTATTTAATCCGCGATTGCGGCTGGAAAGTCATTTCACTTTTGGAGAGTGTAAATATCAATGGAAGAGAGCCGAGAGGGTGTAACAGTATTGTCAATTAAGTGGACCGTTGATAAATGGATGCCATAGTACCAACTTCTGATCGATGAGTAGAATGAACATTTCAAAGAGTCGCACTGGACTGGACTAAAATGGGAACGGGTTGAAGATAAGTTAAGAGTCTCCAGGAGACACGGAGGCCAGCGGGGGAAGTTCTCCTACGTTCGCTACGCTTCTTCACTGTATTTATATACGCGGGCTGGCTCGAGAGATCTCTGGTTTTCGGGGAGAACCGATTGATTCGACTCCCTCGATCAAGGAGACGCGAGCGATTGATTGATTGGGAAATTCGCAGTGTGCTGGAGTGTCTCTGCGCCCGCGTTCGCATTGCTGTACAGATGTCTTGAGGGGACAGTGACTCTTAATTTCATGATAATTACCTTCAAGAACCGAACTCACAATCAGTCGAAGGAGCTTAAGAACGGAGACCGATTGAATAGGGTAAATCCAATGAATCACTGCTCAATCGACCATGAATGATAATAGACTATCGGGAAGTCTAGCAAACGAGAATTTGTCAGGTCGGTCTCTTCTCATAAATATGGTAACACGCTGCTCGTGAATAGAATGATCATCAGACTGCCATGATTCGGGGCAAGCCAGCATGCGACGAGGGCGCTACACGAATCCAGCTTGGCGAACGGGGTAATTATACAGGGTAGGAATTAAGGGTCGCTGCGACTACGGGGGTAATTCATCATCGAACTTTATGATGGATCGGTCATCGGTTTTTTTCTACGCTCCAGTGATAATTACCTAGCTCTTACAATGGCTGAATTTTATCCGGATCGGTGATAAGGTTCGATGATGACAAGGATGACGATGCTGATGACGATTGCGCGTAATTATTGATGATGCGTGGTGAAGCGATCGATGTGTCATGTCATATTCGCACAGGTGGTGAATATACATAATGTTTAAGGCAAACAGTCGAGGTGGTAAAAGCGCAACAAAAGTATTGGTGTCCAAGAAGTATTTAAAAATAAAAATCGTCTTTATGTACAATTTGAAAGACAGCTCTCTTTTGCCTTCTGCTCCCATCCATGTCTTCATAATCCTCGTACATCCCTGCAAATGATTTAACTATTAATAATAGTCTCTGCTAAGTTCTAGAGCTAAGTAGCTCTTACCGAAGCAGGAGTATTACTTCAATTCCTGCGAAGATCAACAAAAATTAATACCATCGATATGAGCTGTCGTTAAATATTATTACACTCCTCTTATATCAACAGGACAATCCAATAGACGATGCGAGTAAGCTTCTCCTCTTTGAATGCGTCAACTTTCCAATTAAAGCGTCTTCCCTATATAAGAGAGCTTAAACCGAATGTCCCTCGGCTTTGAAAGCCGGCCGGAATAAAGCAGCGAGCTGGGTTTTAAAGTGCCATCCCTCCGCCGGGGCTAGATTGAGGAGGGCAGCATAAAGAGTACGGTGTTAGAGCCACTCGAGCGGATGTTACTCCCCCGCGCACTCGAGCAGTGTGCACTTGCATTTTGAGGTTGCACTCTTTCGCACGTTCATTAGCGGCGCAAATTTACCCGGCCCCGCTCTCAGGTGCACTCGTTGTCTCGAGCAATTTGCGAGATCCCTGTGACGACGCCAGCATCCGAAGCTCACGTGTGCCTTCACCGAGTGGCTTGGAGTGCAGGAGTGCGACGAATGTTAGCGCGTGCTCTGAGAGCTTTGCCTCCGAAATACACGCCAGGGATCGAGGCAAAGAAAGCAGCACGAGGTTCGAGAGAAGTTTCTCTCGCAATCGGCCCAATAAAATCACCGGGCTTTTCGTTAACACCTCGCAATATTAATGGGAGAGGAGCGTCGGGGTGCTACGCGCGGCTCAACGACAAGGAGCGTACTGCTGGCTGCGAGATCAAAGGGTCGCGTGACGAAGAGGAAAGAAGGCCGGGGAAATCCTCGTGTTTTTGCGGCGGCTGCCTTTCTAAATTAATCCACGCGATAACGAACACACCGTCGTGGATTAGGCTCTTCCGGTTGGCGCGGTCGTGCGAGTAGAATCGGGGCGGAAGCACGCGGCACCCGAAACCTTTTGCATCCTCCATATATCATTGCCACCCCCTTCGCCGTGATGCACGCGTGATATAAATGGCTCTGGGATAATTTAATGAGAGGAGTAGTCATTTCGTACACCGGTAACGAAAAACCAAAAAGCGAGTTCGCGTCGGAAGTAGATGAGGAACGATCTAGTCAGCCAGACTCTCTCCGACAGTGCTATAATGATCCAAAGTCTGCTTCGCTCCACCGAGTTCTAATGCTGTATCCAAGCACTACTCTGCATTCATCTATCACGAATGATGATGATTCAAGCCAGCAGGGATGTAACCAACCGGTAGAACAAACGTGCCACTGTCGATGAGTCAAAGTCGAGAATAATGAGGTGGTGAGTGTGTACGTGTGTGGGGATGGCGGAGGTACATTGGCTGGGTTCTCGAAAGCGATAAGCAGGGATTATAACGAGGCCAAAGTAGACAAAGGAGTTAGAGGAAATGGCGAGTATATGAGGCGCGCGTGAAAAGGGTGGTCGGCGAGAGGGAGAGAGGGAGAAAGAGAGAGAGATGCGAAGGAGTAAAGCAGTGCTAGGCGGCAGATCTTGGCGAATAGAGTAATATAATCGAAGATAGGTAGGACGCGAAGGGGCTGTGAATCCCGAAAAAGCTCTCAGCGAGATAGAGGCGAGTATATGGGGAAATAAGAGTATTAAGGAAAGAGGGAAAGGGAGAGGTAGAGTAGGAGGTCTATTGGGTTGCTCGGAAGCGAATGCGAAAGGTACGGGGCTGCCGGAGGAAAGCTTCGGCTGGAAGAGCTCGCTCTCAGAGGCGAAGGGTGGAAGTGAGGTCGCCAGAGCAAGCGAAGCTTGCAAGCTCCTGCCACTGGCTGTAGAGAGGGGTGCTAGATGACGTCATGGTTGAGGGGTTACCCGGGCAACGGAGGAGGGTCCGCGCCGCTAGCGTCGGGACGCCGTGGTGCGTCGCCACCGGCGGCGCGCCGTAAAAATCAATTTGGACCTTGGCTAGGTGACCGTTCGCCTCGGCGCTGCTGCGACGCGGCTGCTCCGGCTCGAAACGCGAGGCGAGAGCAGCAGCAGCACACGCTCCTCTCTCCCGAGGTGCCGTGTCCTCGTGAGGTGACGTGCGTGTCGGCTCGACCGACCGACCGACCGACAGGCCGACAGACCGACAGACCCACCGACCCACCGACCGACCGTCCGACCGTTCGCGACCGACTGACCGAGGAGGAGCCGCAAGCTCTCTCCGGCTCAGTCGCGAGTCGCCCTACTCATCGAGCGGCTGTGTGCTCGACACGTCGTGCGAGCTTGCGAGCCTCCACTGCCAGCTTGCGAGCCTGCGGCGCCGTGCTCCGCGAGCTGCCAGTGGCCGCCAGTGTCAGCTCAGCTCTCCCGCAGCTTGCAAGCCCCGCAGAGCACGTCCGAGCCAAGCCGAGCCGAGCAGTTAAGCGCGCGACCAACTCGCTAGCAACGCGGCAAAGCCTGCATCTCAGGCACTCAGAGAAATACCAGATACCACATCCTTTGATCACCGGCATCCGCGGCGTACTGACCTCTCTCATCGTTCATCTGGATCACAGAACCGGCCCTTCCGAACACAAGTGCACGCGGACTTAAACCCAGGCGTGGGTGCCACGCGAGAGGTGCTCTCGAGGCCGGTGTCTGCCACACTTCTTGCTATAGCTCGAGCAACGCCGGTCTCACCGAGGCGGGCCGCTTCTACTTGAGCGCCGAGCGCTCGCTCAGGCCTCTTTACCAGTAAAAAGCGATATTCAAAGGTCTGTCCTTTGAGCAAAGATCTAAAGTAAAAAGTGTATTCCAGTGAGAAGCGTGCTGTACTCGGTCCGAAGCTTCCACGTTGTGTTGGACGATCGCAATGGCCCGGCTTCGAGCTCGCCGCTAAGGGAGGCTAACGCTTTCCTATCGCAGCCAATTTCGAGTTCCCTTGCGTGCTATCACGCGACACCGAAGTATATCCCGTGTCCCGTGCGACGCATGCGACGTGCCGTCTATCATAGAGGCTGCTCGGTGCGTCAAAGAAAACATCTGCGCGACGACCGGTGAGCTTTCGGAAGCGGAGCTTCTGCTCGATTCTCTCCACTCGCTCACCCTGACGTATTCCGAGCGAAGCCGGTGTGTGTTGCGCGCTCGCCGATTCTCAGCGAGGAGTCCGGCCGAGGTGGGAAGAGAGAGAAAGAGAAAGGGAGTAAAAAAAGCTCACGCGTGCCGAGGACGAAATACAGTGCGTGAATCAGCCGCGTTACCACCGCCGTCGATGTGCTTGCGAGAAGCAAGAGCTTTCGCTCGAAGCAACGACCTTCTCGGACCACCCAAGGGAGAGCGAGCTTTATCAGCCAAGAGAGCATCGAGAAATACGTCGAGCTTGGTCTGCCAGGAGTCGAGTGTCAGACACCCTCTGTCCGACTCGAGTCGAGAGACCGAGAGACGCACCCGGGAGGTCTGCTAATTCGATCACGAGACATGAACCCGAACGCCGCTCTCTCCCTCGACATCAAGATTAGTTAGGCTCGTGCCAGTAACAGCAATGTACTGATGGAAGCACTCTGTAAATAGTTCCGAGCCTCCTGGAACCTAAAAGCAATCATTAATTAATCGATCCTATATAGTATAAGGATGTCTCGGTGCTAAGAGGATCAGTCCGGTGGAGAGTGGCTGTGGTTCAATCGGTGTATCCGGGAAGAAAAATGTCTGTCGGAGGAACGGTGTCAAGATACCAGTCGACGCTCGGGTAAGAGGCACTCGCTGTATTATGCTAGAGTTCGAGGATGTAGGTGAACCCTGACGATTCGAGTCGACTGAAGAGCTAGGCTCGGCTCCAAGTTCTTAAAGCGAGCGACGAGTGCACCCGGGCGGAAAACGACGTGAGAAAGAGCCGAGGGTTCAGCTTGCGAGAGTGAGAGAAAAGGAGGTGCGAAGAAGCACGAGGGCCTCGTGTGTGGGAAGAGAGAACAGGTGGAAGATCGTCCGGATAGCGATCCTCTCGGTGGCCGGAATAAAGAAAGAGAGGTCTAGCGAGGATGTTGGAGGGCATGTTGCCAGGACCTAGCCGGTCATTGGAAAGCTCGTGTTCGCTCGTTTCGCACGCGTTTCACGGACTTTTGGAAAGGTGCATTTAATCGTGTGGCCGTCTGTCGGGCCTGTGAGAAAGGCACTGGACAGAACGGGGACGTATCGAGTGACAAACGGAGGAATGAGGTACGATGACGGACTTGGTGGTTAGCCGCGCGCCTAGGAACCGAGGGCTGAAGACGTTGCCTGGGTGGCGATCGCGCTGCCGGAGGCAAGGCAGCTGGATCCCAGTCAGTTAATAGATCCCGAATATCTCGGGGCGAAGGCTTTCAGCGGGAAGTCTGTCAATAGTAAACGAGAAGAGAGCTCGCGGGCAAGGCCTGCGAAGTAGAAGTGAGAGGAGAAGAAAGATTGAAGTCGAAAGGAAGTAGAGGAATAGTCCGAGGGAGGAGAAGAGTGCCGGGAGGATGGCCTCGGTGGCAGCGTGGCTGCCGTTCGCCCGTGCAGCGGCGATCGGTTGGGTGCCGATCGCCACGCATCCACTGCCACCGCCGCCCATTCCACGAGATCGTCGCAAAGCAGACGACGAGAAACTTCTCATAAACGTGAGCGGTCGTCGCTTCGAGACCTGGCGCAACACCCTCGAAAAGTACCCGGACACGCTGCTCGGATCCAACGAGCGCGAGTTCTTCTACGACGAGGAGAGCAAAGAGTACTTCTTCGACCGCGATCCCGATATATTCCGACACATACTCAATTACTACAGAACCGGCAAGCTCCATTATCCGAAGCACGAATGTCTTACAAGTTACGACGAAGAGCTCGCCTTCTTCGGCATCCTGCCGGATGTAATAGGCGATTGCTGTTACGAGGACTATCGCGATCGCAAACGCGAGAATGCCGAACGGTTGATGGACGACAAGTTGAGCGAGAATGGCGATCAGACTCTCCAGCAGTTGTTGGATATCCGGCAGAAAATGTGGCGGGCTTTCCAGAACCCTCACATTTCAACGGCGGCGCTTGTCTTCTATTATGTGACTGGTTTCTTCATCGCTGTGAGCGTCCTGGCGAACGTGGTGGAGACGGTGCCCTGTGGGAATCGGCCCGGTCGTGCCGGAACCCTCTCTTGCGGCGAAAGGTACAAGATCGTCTTCTTCTGCCTGGATACAGCTTGCGTGATGATCTTCACTGCGGAGTACCTGCTCAGGCTGTTTGCCGCGCCAAGTCGTTGTAAATTCGCCAGATCCGTCATGTCAATCATCGACGTCGTCGCCATTCTGCCGTACTACATCGGCCTTGGTATCACCGACAACGATGACGTATCCGGCGCCTTCGTCACCCTAAGGGTCTTCCGTGTGTTCCGGATCTTCAAATTCTCGAGGCACTCACAAGGACTCCGAATCCTCGGCTATACTCTCAAGTCTTGCGCCTCCGAGCTCGGCTTCCTTGTCTTCTCCCTCGCTATGGCCATTATCATCTTTGCCACCGTCATGTTCTACGCTGAGAAGAACGTCGACGGTACTAACTTCACCTCGATACCTGCCGCCTTCTGGTATACCATCGTAACGATGACTACGCTGGGGTATGTATTATTTATTTCCTATTCCTTCGTCCTTCGAATATCGTCCTTCCACTACATAAAACGTTTCTACCGCGGCGAAATTTGCCTTGCGTAGAAAGATTGGAATAAAAATATCAGCGGGCAGATTTTATGACGTACACGCTTTGCAAGGAACGCTCATCATGTTTTAGTAAGCGCCCGGGCAAATGGAGTTCCCGTGATAAACGAAGCGCTCTACGGGGAGAGAGAGAGAGAGAGAGCCGTTTGCTTGTCAGTCGTTAAACATACTACGCGCCTCCGACTTTTATTTGCCGGAGTATGTCGGACGATACTTTTTTGTCGGTTGCGATAGAGAGAAAGAGAGAGAGAAATAGAGCGATGCTCGTCTGCTACTAGTTTAAGATCGACAAATTTATAGTTCTGCACTGTGCCCGCCGCACTGTTTGTTTGGACTTGGGGAACAAAGACGATTGCGATTGCGGTGCGAGCGCTTCCTCTCTAGCTTCCTAATCGCGCCAGTATTTTCGGCGTTAAATAAACCATCCACCACTATTACTTTCGATCCCGAAGATTTATAGTGGTTGGTGGTGCTGCGATATCAAAGGCTCATTACCGAATTGCGTGACTGGCCGAGGGCCATTTACGAATCGAGAGGGGAAAAGTTGGCCAACGGCAAAGTCTCTTTAATCCAAAGAGTAGAATACTCGCAAGGGATACAAGAGAGATAGAGGGACGACACTCTTTATCTTTCGTTGCTACTCTTTGCGAGAGTAATTGGCCCCGTGTAAACCGCCGCAGGTGGGAGAGCCGCGGGACTTCAGCGATATTTTTAACGTACCTCCTCTCTTCTCAGCTTCTTTCTACCTCGGCGTGCTCTTTCTCTAAATATTCACGCTATGCACTGTAGACGCAAGGAAAAATCCCTTAGCGAAAATTCTACGCGACAATTCTTACCGAAAAATCCCTCCGACCCTTTTTCAAACAGATCCTTTCTTTCGATGTGCGCAGCTCGTACGTCAGTCGTTCTCGAAAATCTGTCCTCCCCACTGGCACATTCCATACGCGGGTGTGTGTACGTATTTTACCGGCGGAGAATTAAAAGCGCCGACACAAGCATTTCCAGGGACGAGCGCGGTGGATGCGTGGAAATTTGTTTGTCTTTAATTTCGCGTGAGAGCGAGGGAGCGGAGGCCGACCGAGATTTATGCAGACCCCACTTTCGTATTTAATTTCGCCCCGAACAACCGCTCTTTCCCTCGCAAACCAAGCCTCTTTTCCACAGTAAATTTTTCGTTATGAATACGCAGTTATCGCACGCTCCCAGAGAAAGAAAGTTTTGCGGATGTTCGATTTTACGGTGTCTCGTAAAAGGCAAAGAGTCATCCGGGTGGGAATCAATTAATTCTCTTTCTGGATGCTACAGAAACTTGCGCTCAAAGGGAATGCGTTGTTGTCGGTGCTCTTAACTAAACGTAGTAAATAAAAGCAGGTAGCTAGGCAGAACGAAGGCGGCTCTACGAGTAAACAAGTTGGGTTAATGGAAAAGTGCAAGTAAATGGAATAACTGGGATGACTTGAGCTAGCTCGAACTTCCGTCCTCACTGGCGCCGGAAAAGTGACTGGCGCGAGGTAAAATCTCCACCGACACTTTTACTTCGGTCCATCGCTATTAATGGCATAGCGGGGCAACCCACTGAAAATTCGTCCGGTTTCTTTCCATTTAACGAACGAATATCGGAAACGCGTGCGCCGCTCACTAGTTATATCCGATAGGCAGAGCTTTATCTGCTCTATTTATTGCCGCACTCGAATCTATGTCAATGGTATTTTTGTTTCGCTTTCGCACGGACAGCTGACAATCACGCTGCAAGAGCAGCCGTGTGTAACATCGGCACTGCCTCTCCGACGCCCGGTCTACCATTCAACCAACTGATCATCCCGGTATTCCTTCTCGCACGCACCTTTTGTCCTTCCAATCTCACAGACACTGATCAATACAATACAATAATGATTACATAAACAAAAGACAGAACTTAATACTTTTCTATGATTATAATAATAATAAATAAAATCGATTTAATTCCGATTCTGTTTAAAATGGAACGAATGAACAGTCGAATTAGAAAGTTATTGGTAATGGATCATTTTCTCTATACAAAGACTAGTTTGTCTCGAGAACTTGACATAGCGTAGAACTGCGTTACAAGTTCGGGGCTAAGATGCTACTGTTCCTCTAGAGACTCTCTCGCTCTCTCTCTGTCTCTTTCTCCTTCTCTCTCAGTGACTGTCTGTGTGTGGCTAATTTTAATTCTCGCTCGTTTCATCCGTGGCAGTTGGAAGAAGGAGAAGAGCGAGCGAACGAGCGCGTTTACTTTACGCTAGCTGCGAGGAGAGCCTATAAATTTTTGCTTCCCGAAGCTCTCTTCTTTATTAGCTTCAATTTTTTACAGGCTCTCTCAATATTTAATAAGGCAGCGCGACTTCGAGGACAAGTCTACCTTTCTTTCTTAGACGCGTGCGCGCGCGCGCGTCTCTTTTATTGTTCTTTTCTTCTTAGTGTGTTATAATCTGAAAGGCGTGGAAAGTTTGGTGCGCATGACGAGTCTGGAGAACGAGAGAAGGCTATCTTTATGCTAGTGACTAGCATTTCCATCTGGAAATCCCTAATATCGTGACACTGTACTTTATCGCGCTTCATTCTCGGCCGAACTACTCCACTTCTCGCTTCTATTCTCGAACAGCCGACGAATAGAACTGTTCCAATAATACGAGCCCGCCCACAAAAATACCTACGCTTGCATCGGGAAATTCGTGCGAATCATGATATTTGTCTACTTTATTAATTCACGGTAGATTTCTTTAATGATTAAGTCGAGTTAAAGTCAAGAGGAATTAATGGAAATTTACTGGATCACTTGGTTTTAGTCAGAGATTAAGAACATCAATAGTTACGATCGCAGTAAAGTTCCGACAACAGTAGAAACAGTGTTAGCTTTCTACTGTTGACAGTTCTACTGTCGACATTTGCTACCAACGGATAGCAGGCACAGAGAGCATACGAATGATAGGTGTATACCGACGCTACATGCTTTACTAATTGCTAATAATAAATGTCAGTAGAGGATGTATATCTGTACGTGATTCTGTAATTAATGGCAAACTGTGTGTCCCAACATTGAACGGCAGACTTTATTCAGAGACTTTTATTACCATTTGCAAGTCGATTCCGAAGCCTTTATACCATTGCGAATGGAAGTGCCGCTCTGTTGTGCTGGCACACACAGTTTCATTTGCCGTGATAGCAAACACTGCGAAGGCGCGCCGTTAAAAAAGCGGTGACGCTACTCGTCAAACAAACAGGCTTGTTTCGCGCTACTCCACCTACGACAAACACATTCGAATCTCATGCGGAACTTGGCCACACTCTAATCGAGATATCTGACAAGAATGAATCTCATTTGAAATCGAAAGTAAAGACTGGAAGTTTCCACTTTTAAAGCAATCATGAAGAAATTCCAAGTTTTATCGGTAGCGTTTCAATGCAGGCCTGAAATATCGACTCTCTCGTTGAATATTCATGATAGGCGAGCAGTAAAAATGGAGTTTAGCTGGAGGCTAATGGGGCCGGCGGCTTTTTTCTACCGGTTGGTGTCAGAAGCCAGCCAGGCAGTCAGTCGTCTTGCACTTTGCGTGTCCAGGCTAGTCCAGGTCACTTCCTTCAAAGTTTAACGAGAAGGATCAACAGGTGCCCCGGGGGCTTTCCTAGCGGCCTTTCTAACGCGATATATACTTTTTCAAATCCACTCGTCCGTCGACACAGAGTGTCCCAACGAATTTCCACGATTATATCCAGAGCTCTTCTTCCAACGGCTAACTCGTAGCGTTCTAATAATTAAAAGTGCACTTTCAAATGCTGGCTCTGATGATTAATGAGCAGAGGAGTGTCGCGCTAAGCCACCGTGCGTTTTCGCAAGAGTGTCGAGCACTCGGTGTCCGTCGCTCCGAGAATAGCCGGTGAAAGAGCGCAAAGCACGTGAATTATTCGCGGACAGATTGCGCGTGTCTCTGGCACGCTCGGAACATCACCGTCAAACAGTGCCACAGCCTGTGTGTCCTCCGACACCTGTGCTTCCGTATAGCATAGCCACCCGTTTGCAAATGAACGGGCGGATTGCTATCAGCGGCTTCGAAAGCTCCCAAAGCAAGTGCGATCCATTTTTCTCGGAGAGTTCGACGCTGCCCCCGATTAAGGGTCGAGTGGAAATTTTGCTGGCTCGATTCTCCGTTGCTTGGTTATTCGTATGAGAGGAGAAGCAGCTCGCTCGCTCGATACTATCGAGAAGCGAGAAGGCGATACATTATTAAATCGAGTGTCAGAGAGAGCCGCTCTCCCTCTCGGCGATGAGAAAAATGCTGGGCCCTCAATTTTCAACAGGCCACTTTGCCCCTGACTCGCCTTCGTTCTACACACACACACACACACACACACACACACACAGATGCACAGATACAGTGAGTTGTGGGCGATACAGGTTCGAGAGTAAGTGGGCCATGAGTGGCCCGGTTTCCCGCGGCCCCGATTCAATCTACACTCGCAAATAGTTCTTCTCCAATCGGCTGCGAATTGCATTGAAGGATCTCTTATCCTTCTCTAATGGTCTCCTTTTCCATCCTCTCGCTTCCACTCGCAGTCTCAACGCGTGCCACGAAATCTTGTTTCCTTAGATTTCCCGTGATTCCATTAGCGCGGAAGAGAAATCTCGTCGAGTGAGAGGCGAGAGTGCATTGTATGCTTCGTATTTCACCAGGTAGAACTAGGAGCGCTCTCAGTATCACGTGTAACGAGACTGTCAGCTACCATCATCCGTTTTCAAGCTCCAAACTTTGATATTGAAAGTTGAATCACAGCCACTATCGCTCACCACAGAACGAGAGAAAGCGGAGGAGAAGAGAGAGAGAGAGAGATTCGGTTGTCTGTCAGGTTTTAATCGAAGTTTTGCTCGAGCTTTCTCGCCGAAATGACCATCGGGAAATCTGTCAAATTTCGAGCGGAAAATAGAGAGAACTGTTTTCTCTGATGTGCTATTTTCGATCAATTTAATCCGATGGAGACTGGAATGGACTTCTTCGCTCGACGCTATTTCATCATTAGCGCCTTTATTATTGGGATTTACTTGTCGCGACTAATGGCGGCGGGTCTCTCGTTTACAATTCATACAGGTCAGCGTGGGTATTATGGGCAACAGGGGACTAACCGAAGGATGAATTATGATCGGCCCTCTCAGTATTACTTGGACGAATTTAAATCTGGAGGATCACCACTTGAATGACGATGATAGAACCGTCCATCCAAAGCTTTCGGCTTTCCCTTATCCTGCTTATAAAGTCACGTCGTATATCTATCGATATTCCAATGTCCAAGGTTGTTTTCGATTCAATAACAAGAAATGGGGTGATTCTCGAAATGAATTTAATATCCAAGGAAAGTATCGCACATTGGTATTAGGTGCTATTAGAATCTAATTGACGGGATTGGATGCTGCCAAAAGTAGGTGCCGATCACAGCCGGGGCTCTTGCGGGCTGAGATATTAAAAAGAGGGCGCGAATACTGAAGAGGTATAATCGGAATCCGAGAAAAGGGTTCGCCTGCCAGATTTAAGATCTATTGGCGAACGGCCAAAGTAATGCTAAACTTCGTGAAACCCGAATTGCTCCTTTTTTTGCTCGCCAGCTGCGGCTCCCCATAAAACCGCTATCTCCCTCTTCGCCCTCCGACCCCCCCCCCCTTTTTTTTTCCAATCATCAAATACGATTTCGTAAATCGTCGCTTTCGTAAATCTGCCGATTAGATTGAAACACTTATCCTGTTTGTGTCGCGCAAGCTGACACCTTTCTTGACATTTAATAGTCGCGTACGTTTGCTCCTACGTCGTTAAATGAAAGTGGCCCAGCCGACTCGAAAAAGAGCACAAGGAAATTCGAAGTCACAATTTTAAATATACGCGGAGTGAAACCGCAGCTGCTCGAAGAGGAATCGGCCAACAATAAACGGCAATTCTTTTTCTTCAACGAAAGTTGGGTATCGAGCAAGAATAATACGGCATTGTTGTTGTTGCTGTTTTGCCCAGTGCTACGGAAGAGAACACTGCGAAAACATTTTGCTCGAACGTTTTATCTTTTTTGCGACGACCATTAGCGCATTTCGAAAGCTTTCCCTCCTCCATTCCGCTCGATATTGGCTTTCAGTCTAAGTTCCTAAATCAGGGAAAGGGAAAAAACGGTGCAACAACGAGCGAGTGGAAGCGGTTTACTTGTGTCCTGAGCGATTCCCATAAAATTGCGAGTTCACTAATCCTCTTCGCTCCCGTCCAATTTAAAGGTTGGCATCAAACGGCTAATTGACAATTCGAGCGCGCTGTAATAAACCAATGGCCGAGATCTGTATTAAGCCTTCGGAATAACTGGCATTTCGCGTGGCGCAAATTGAAATTCCACTGATCGATTCTCTCTCTCTAATTTGCGCTTTTGTAATACCACACAGCCTGTAATGGTATCAGTCGAACCAGTCGCGTCACTCTCAGCTTTGGACTCGTCTGCTTCCAATGCTAACTCGGCTAAAGATCGAATCGCACTCGGTGTCTGCTCTTTATTGGGACATACACCTGTCAATTGCTCCAGATTGAAGTTGCTTTAATGTGCGCATTGATACGATCGTGCCATTCATACGACTAATCACTCGTCAATTTTTCCTGGCGTGTCGAACCGTTTCGAATTGGTTACCGATTGAAATAGCAAGGCTATATTTGGAAGACTAACTTTAAGAGAAATTTTCTGATCATCCGGATATCGAAAAGTCGCGTGCCGATAATATTAGAGATACATCGTGCGAAGGGGGTTGCCGGAGTTTCTCGAGATTGCTCAGCTGGGATAATCTTCGAGTGGTTCGATTAATCACTGCTTGGCGAAGCTTAATGATCCTCCTAGGAGGGCCGTTTTCGCTCTCACCATCGGCCATTTCTACCGAGCGGTCGATCTGCCACGTGGCATGGAACTCCGTATCAATCTTCTTAACTCAGAGCGCCAAGGAAAAAGAGCCTAAGAAAGAGAGGATAAGAAAGGCAGAGCTCCTCTAGTAAAAAAACAGTAGATACGAGGAAAAAGTCTGGTGTAACTGAAGAGCGAAATTAGGATGAGAAGAACAACATGCTAGACATGTTAACACGTACTCGTGAATTGTTCTTCCAAATACTTTTATACAAGATTAAAATTGCAATTTGCAATATTGATAGTTGTTGCAAGTGTTCTCCATCACCTCTCCAGTATGCTCGAACGTCCGAATGAAAAGTTGCAGGCTCCTTCAGTCGTATGATTTCATCTCGTTAGATGCAATGGGGGAGTTCCGACCCGCTTTGTGACTCGAAATGCTAGTACTCCGACGAGAGCTACTGGCCGACTGTAGCGGTACCTTACAAAGCGCTCCCTTTCACGCGGACGATTTTTCGTAAACCCTCGTTTTTCTAACGCTTCCCCTGACGGCGTTTTACTTCACCCGCTGGGAATGAGTTACCCGTTGTCGAGGTGGTCGTCGCCGTTTTCGGTGAAAAAGTTCGCGCACGCCGTGCTAATTTGCGAATTCACGTCAAGTGGGTCAGTGGGGGGAACCCGTCGAGGCTTTTTCGTTTCAAACGTTTCCGGAACTACTCTTTGCTCACCGATCCTTCATTCGTGAAAACGTTTTCCCGTTTGAAATTGCAGTCGGAAGAAAGCCGTCGCCGCCGGTTCCCGCCCAAGTGGAAGGAGAAATTAATCGATGATCATTATATCCTTGGTAAAGTAGAGTCCGATAGGACATTGAGAAATGAGTCTAATCAATGATACGAGTGGAATCAGCTGCTGGAAGAATCCTCTGTCGAGCTGAAGAAGCATTATGCTACTAGACTCCACATTTATCCAGTAGCACTGTCGACACAGTCAAACCATTCTCGCGATCTTTAATCGTCTTAGGAACCGCAATCTTCCCTCCCATTGTCCGCACTTTACTCTTTCTCTCTCCTTCTGTCTTACATTCGTCGAGGAACCACCATTTCCATCCCAACGATTCCGGATTCCACACTACTCTATTCAGAAAAATTCCCAGCTTCTAATTTCTATCATTGTTTTGGCGAGAAACTTTCCAAGCCGACCAATTTCGTATATGATTTTTTACGGGCGCTTAAAGAGGCTGCTCTCCGCTCGGATAGCTTATTATCAGGCTGATTTCCTCCGAGCTGCTTGGAGCTCGCGCAACGGACCGAAAGCGGCGAGTGGCGTTAAAGGAGCTTTCACGACCCGATAATGGAGATTGCATCGTCGAACAAGGGTATCGTCGTGGGAGGAACGATATCGCGCGAGTAGAATTTTGAACGATTCCGTAGATTCCGGAAGGCCTGGCTAACCGGACACGTACATTTCCTTATTGCCTGGAAGATAGCATCTCTTGGCGAGCGCGCCACGCGCAATTAGACCTTTTGTACTTCGGCACGATTTATGCAAGCGACATTGCTTCATCGATCCACCCTTTCCGAGCCTCAGGCGCCCTTCTCACCGAGTGCCTCTCTCGCTTACATTGCCGGCTCTCCAGAGAAATTAAAGTTTCCAGTCGAGAGGAAATCTTTGAGAGAGCGCAACCGCGAGAATAATCTCGACGAGCCGAGAGAAAGAGAGACACAAGGGATTATTTTTGCAAATAATACCTGCGCGATAAGTACTCTAACAATCCAGCGGCCGTTTCGACCAGACTACCGCCGCAACTCGTTCACGTTTCACTGAAACTAAGTCAATTATGCACTCCACTTTTCCTACCTTTCCGAGGAATATGTGGGAAGCGATAAACTACCGCCGGGAATTAAAAGATACACACAGAGCGCGAGAGTGAGTCTGGCATTCCGTCAAAGGGGATTACACGCTCTCGAGGAAGGGATGATAGCGCTTGAATTTTACTGTACTTTCGGGACGATATCCCAGCCGCTATCATTGGAGTTACGAGGGTGGCAACGATTCCAAAAGCGGTTCTATAATTCAGAATTAATTCGCACCACCCGCCGTAAGCCGTGTCGCGCGCGCCGGCCTACAGAGCTAATTCCGGACCACACACGCTCTCTCCTCTCTCTCTCTCTCTCCCACCCTCGAGTCTCGTATTTTCCTGGCAGGCTGAATGGATCGTTTAGGGTAAATGTCCCGGTAATCCGGCACAGCTGATCCTTTTACGAAATATTATGTCGGTGGAAGTACGATACGCGTGCGCGTTCGCCCGTAAAATGACGAAATCAAATCCCACGCGAATCCATCCCACTCCCTTTTAATCCTTGATGACTCGAGTCGAGTTACCTGTGACTGGACTTCCATCTCTACTAGTGAATGAACAGGCAGGATTTGTAACACGACTAGCAAGCTAAAATCAGCTCTTAGTCGTACTGAATTCGATGAGCTGTGATTGGAAATGTCAGTATCGAGTGGATTCAGGTGTGCTGCTTGGGAACGGGAAGTGCGAGCTTGCAAGTGAGCCCTTCAGCCATTGGTCGCTGGTCACGGGCGATACAGGATCGCATAATGGACGAGTCAATGAGGACGAAACACACGCCCGGTGAGATAACGACGGTGTGCCGGCTAATTTGTGCTCTGACCTCATTAAAGGCCCCAACGTCAAGCCGAAATTTCCAACGGACTGCATGCAACCCCCCCCCCCCCCCCTCGTTTCTGAACGCCCCCCCCCAACACCCCTTTTTGCGCACACACTACCCACCCAGCACGTTCCACTTCACTCCACGCCACTATGTTTCCTCGCTCTTTCCGACCGTATTTTTTCAGGCTCGTTTACCCACGAATTTTTTTTTCCACCCCATCGACTTCCACCGTCAGTATTATTGAATTGACAGAGAATTGACGAGTTATTATTTTTGCGATATTGAAAGCTAGCAGTAGCGAATGTTGGATTGTACAATGAATGAAAGAGATGGGAGTTAATTAGAGTGGATTATAGAAGATGAGAATGTTATTTGGATGTGGAGGAAATATTCTAATGGATTGTTATATGGGTGAATGAGGGATGAGGAAAAATAAAGAGGAGTATTCTGAAAGGTGTCGAAGCACACAATGAGTCACTGCTTGCCACTTTCGCACTACACCTGACCGAAGCTTTCGGTTCCGCGAGCTTTAATGGCCTTCCGCGTGACACATGCCTACGGTAGTAGGTCTATGACTTGAATGGGATCACCGTACTAGCCGTTCTATTGTTGTTCTCCCACCCACCTAATTGGCATGACTGGTATAGTTACAGGGCGATGCTTTTGAAAAACGGGAACGTTAACTTTGTCGATCCAACTGAATCGAAATCATGACGCCTGTCGGAATCAATGTGTTTCCAATTACATTTGGATTTCAGGCAGAACCCAGGTTGAATTGGTGAGGGATTCGAGAAATAACGCAATATTCGATGGAAGGGTAAATGCTAGCCGGGGCCTCGATCTGACAGCAAATATTGGCAGTAAAATGTCGGAATGCGCATTGCTCACTTTCCATATTGAAAAGGCAATAGAGAGCGTTGTGCCGGCATGCGAACTAAAAGCTCCGGCCAGATGGAGTGAAGTTTAAAGCGAAGCTCGGCCTTCGGGAATCGCTTCATTTTTTCATGATTCGATCGCGCACACGGCTCTGCATTTATTTGCTCGAGGGATTCCCGTTGAAGGAGAAGGTGTATTGGATCGAGCGATTTCCTCGGGATTCAGCAGCCTGCTATTGTAGCGCGTCACCGAGATAAAGTATGACGGAGTAGATGGCGGGATGAAAATCTCGAGGATGACCGTGTTTACCGGCTTGGCGGTCGGCTTTCGAGCTATTGCCTTCCACATGAAAGCTCTCCGGTGGCGGAGAGAGACCGGGTCAAAAAGGGTGAACAAGAAATATTCTGAAAATCAGGTCGACGAGGACCGACAGCCGACGGAGATCTTAGCAGGGGGCGGATGGGACGCGCGCGCAGGGCCACCGGAAATTCGTTCGTTTTCCCAGCTCGATTTCGAAGTGCATTTGATCCTTAATTAAGCCGACCTCAAAGCACTCTCTTGTGTCCTTTGAAGCACGGTATGTTTGCCTTTGCAACGGCTACATTTCTCGAGGACTCTCTCCTTCAGGATGCACACCGCTATATCAGCGGTAGGGGGGCGGCGAAAATATTTTCTTCTCTCTTCGTCGAGTGAAAAGAGTACCAAGCGATAACTGGCAGGCTTCTTATTCCGTCGTTCTTTAAACCTTTCTCTGGCTCTATCACGAGGGATTCGTCGTTACATTTCAGCTCAAAGAACCGTACTGATATTCTCTGTTAAATTGTCCCCTTTACCGAATGAATGACGTCTGTAGTATAGTAGAGAGCTAGGCAGAGAATGTGTATGATAGGAAGAAAGAGAGCGAGAGCTGTTTCCGCCTCTACGGAACTCTGGATCGCTCTCGCATGATGGAGAACACCCGACAGGACTGCGAAAATCGAGAGCTTTTGTACTGGCCGATGGGCAGTTTAACGTGGCACACTTCTACATCAGTTATTTATTCGATTCTTTGCCAAGCGTTTTTTTTTTTTTTCTTTCGGGAAGCAGTATTAATTTCTCGAACGCTGTGGAACATCACGATTCCGCGCTCCAAATATTTACAGGCGGCTGAGATATATATTCGTCAAGATTTTACGAGTAGGCTGTGCTCTGCGGCCTTTGCTGGCTAACCACGCAGCAAAGACCTTTTCCACGCTCGGTTCTTCGCCAGAGTATATACTTGATATCTCGCTGGAGGCTGCCATTGGCGCTTAAGTCATCTTTTCCCAGAAATACCCTTTTCCTTCGTCGTTCCTTCGTAAAATATAAAATCCCCGTTGTTTCCCAGGGTGGCAACCCTATCTCGATATACACGTTGAAGTCTCCTCCTTTTTTTTTCAAGGCTCGAACACACACCGATCGAAGCAGCCTGCTACGAAATACTGCTCGTAATTCGCCCTGAAGCCATGGGGCCTATCTTTTGCCGGCGGAAGTGGCGGGATTTATATGCTAGAGCGTCGAATCGACTAACACGGCAACAATGTTAACGGCGGTTAGAGTCACGCGAGTGTGTACTGTCTGTTTCGAGCACGAATTCAAAGCCCTCTCGCCATGTGTAAAAACGTCCTTCGAAAGCCGAGCTTTTTTTTTCCCCCACCCTCTCCTTTCAAGCCACTATTTGCTCCAATCACGAAAGCAATGTCTGTGTTTAACAGGCGTCTATTAAATAAATCTGACATCGAAACGAGTATCATTTAGCCCAACGATTTCCCACCTTCCTTTTTTACGAATCAATGAGGGCGAGCTCTCTCTCGCGCGCGCGCTCGTCAGTGTCAATATCTCTCGGCGCTTTAATTTCCAATATTTGCCTGGGAAGTTCGATAGGAATATTCAGGTGCGTAATTGTCGGTGGTTCGAACGTGGCGAGAACGACTGGCAAATGAATGGCGCTTTCCCGCGTTGGTAGGATAGAATTTTTCTCGGTCGGCTCGATGATTGGAACGCGGAATTCTTTGCCCTCATCGGTGCAACGACTTTCTCTCTCTCTCTTTCTCTCGGTCTCGTTTTCCTTCTATTTCTGGCGAGCGGCACTGTTAACAAGGCTCGATTTGTTATTCATGAGGCGAGCTAGCCGCCAACTGCTGATGGGAGAGAGAGAGAGAGAGAGTGGAGTCCAACAGCGGGCGCCGACTTTGCGGTGAAAAAGTCCACGTTTTGCAATCGGGAAAACCGTTTTCACCGGCAGGCAACGGCAGCTTCCGACTGCGAAATCCCGACATTTATTAACGCCGCAAGAGAATTTATCGGACGCGTTATTTAGACTGGCGGGGCAGTTCATCCGAAGAAGTGCATTGAACGAGAGAGGAAGAACGCTTTGCCTGCAAGTGCTCTTCTCGATCCAGTCGTACTGGAGATGCCTGTAAGCCACTGGAATCGGAGCTTCGCTTCATTCCGGGTAAATGCAAAAATGCCGGAGCACCTTTAGCTTGGTCCCCATCCTTTCTCATTCTTCGTCTTCTCCTCCCTTAATGACGATTCAATTCGCTCCCGACCTCCATTAAATTTTCCTCCGCTTTCCATCACGGTGCTCGGATTACTCGGCGGAATCAAGATTATCATTCATTTTCCCCCCAAGGATTTCTTATCGAGTTTCCTGCCATTCAAGCCGGCCGTGGTCCAGCAAGTGGATCAGGCCAGTCTTGCCGAGAGTTTCCACGAAAGCTTCACTCCGACGAGGAATCCCAACAATGGGAGCGACGATTCGCTTCCCGGAGATTATATACTCGCTATGAATTCCACCTAGAAGGGACGAGTAATGCTCGAGAGCTAGTGTTTCGAAAAGGACGATTCTCCGAGAGCGTTTCCAAAAGAACTAAGAAAGATGAGTGATGATGACGCGCTTGCATGAGTCCACTTGCGACCTGTCGTGCGAAAAAAAGCTACCAGAGACATTTTATCATCATTGGAACGGGGCCGAAGGAAGCGAGCGCGTTTACCAGCTAAATGGACGGTGGATTCGTAGTTTTCAGCTCCCGGTGGTACGATCCTTCTCCCTCGTGTTCGTTTCCCTTTTTTTTCTCGAGGCTGCTCTGTCTTCCTGAGAGAAGAGAGCAGTCTTTTTTCTCCTCTCCCGTATTCTTCGGCCTCCGCTTTGTGTCCGCACCCCATAGCGAGAAGAGCTCCATGGCCTTCCGGCATCTCCCGTGCCTCTATCGATCTGCTTGGTCAGAACCTCCTCCTCTGACGCCCCACTTTCTCACCACACAACGCACACATACCACACACTCGACCAACCGCAAATAGACGAATTAAACCAGCGTCCCAACAATTTTCGACAACTTCTTTTTTACTAGGGCGTCAGAATTCTTATCCTTGGGCCAATTCGGGCGAGCTGAATGCGCTTGCAAGAAGTAGAAGTTCTCTCGAAGGATCGAACAGTGGATGATTCAAGTCCGTCTATGTATGTGGCGGGGCACAAGCATTGTCGGCCGAGGGAAGCGCGGCAATAACGCGATTGTTTTTCGGAGGAGCTTCCAGGAGGTTCGCGGTGAAAGAGCGTATTCGGGCTCCTCTCTGTCGGCAGCGAAATGAAAAGGGATGAAGTGCCAGTAGTAGGCGGGTCGCTCTTTGTCAGCAAGTCATAAAGTGGAGCTGCTGGCTGTCCTTAGAGTTCGCGTATATTCTTCCGGTGAATCCCACACTCTTATTATCCGGGTCCCACGTGCAACCCCTTTTCCCACCGACATATCGACTCTCTTTGCACCACCCCCCCCCCCATCTATTTTAATCGCTTTTCCAAGGAAAACCCCTTTTCTCTTTCCCTCCTCACAATTTTAGCTCTTGAAGAAAAGTGAATCCAGCTGGTACCAGCAAAAAGTTGGATTCTCCCAGGAATCTCTAGGCTGTTACATACGCGCGCGATGCTTTGAGAAAGTTTCGGGTTAGTTTCGAATTATGTGACTTTATCGAGACTGACCCAGTTACCCGCTGCTAACATAGCTTTCCCGATTATGCCTCTGACTTGAAGCAACATCCTGGAGGTTGCTCCTGACAGACATTCTTGCTCCCGGCCCTAGGCTTTAACTACCCGAAATCATCGATTCAACTCGCTTGGCATCTCCTCGGCTTCGTGTCCGCTGGGTAATTGCTCAAACTAGGCATGATTAGCAACTATAATGGTTCTGATTCTGCCGTTAGCTATCCCTTTACAGGAATCGATTGTCACGCTCAATGATTATCCTTGAATAGATTCTAAAACGATAGGAGAATTCTGTCATGTAATACGTTGCGACGAAATATAATAAGGAAGACTAAGCGGTTGCCATTAAAACAGAAGGGCCATTCGGAACCTTTAAAAAGGGGCTGGCAGAGGGAATGAGAGAGGATTATGTCGCGTCTGGTGCCGTTATTAAAGTCGTAAATCGCCTGAACGAAGACCCAGCAAATTGTCCTAATTTTTGTACGGACCTTTTTTTAATGGCGATTTAGCGAAGTCGACCCCTTTTTCCTTCACTGTGGTAGCAGCCTGGCCGCGTTCCAACCAGGCGACGCGGTAGAATTGGTGGCGAACTTGTTCAATGCTCGACGAGCAAGTTCTCGCACTTGCTGCTCCACTGTCTGGACTCACCCTGACGCGACCAATTCCCTTTTCTTCCTACAGGAAGGTATACGCGCGCGTCGGCAAGAGAGCTTGCGATCTCTGTGCTCGAGTTCTTGTTAACCGGCCTGTTCTACGATTATTCGCTCGACTATTCCCCGCTTCTATTCACGGCGTGCTCGGAAGGGTGGCATAAATATCTCGGCTCCTTTTATCCGGCGACGACTAACGGGCGAGTCTCACGCGCGCAAGTAAAACCTTCTCGCTCACTCTCGGCTCCGTGGCGACCTTCAAGTGATTGCACGGCTAATTGTGTAGAAAGTTCGTTGAAGGTCAGTACGACACTCTCCCTCTCGATGAGGGCGTCCACCAGAGTCAAGGGAAGCTGTATGTGTAACAAATTCGACGAAATGCTTGAGGAGGATTCTTTGATGTGTACCGAAATGTCAGCGACTGGAAGCTCCGATCTTGGAGGAAGCTTATTGGAAGAAAAGGGGACTAAAAATAATGATCGGTCCGTTGGATAGGTGACATTTAACGCTCGCCCGCTCACAAATCGAACTGTCCCTTCGCCATAATTACCCTTTCCTATTAGCCCCTTTTATGGTTCATGCTCCGATCGGCCCGATAATACATCGCGAGAGCATCGTCGCCGGAAATTACAAATTCTCCCGGGACTCTTTGCGCCTTCTCTCTTTCGAAGTAGATGAGTACCAACCGAAAGGCTTCGCCTCTCGGCTTGGGAACGCCGTGCTTTACGGAATATTAATTGTGCGGTAAACGCACGTGTACTTAGGTCGACCACTTAGCGTGTATGTACCTTTCTCTTATTAGAATCCTAATGGTCCTCCTTATTCCACAGCAGCCGACTCCTCGTAATCTCCTCGGGAATTCTCTGTTCTCTCACGCAGCCTTTCTTATCCAATGGTGTACTAGTTCGCCACAGTACTTGGTGGCGAGTAATCCGTGAAAAACTCTGGCATTACCGTGAGATTTGTTCGAGATAAAAGTGAACTCCTCGAAAGAAGACGACCTTTGCGTGGCTGATACCACAGCTATGCAGACTGCTCTTTGCGCTCCACTTACTCCGATCTTTAGGAACAATGATTCCCTGAATGCTACCCAGTCGACTCTCTCTCTCTCTTTCTCTCTCTCTCTCTCTATTCTTTAATAGCCGAAAAAGTCATCTCGACAAACTCAAGCTGGCAAATGTGGAACGAACAGCGCTTTGCGTAAGTAACCAGTGTGTACTTTAGAGGAAGAAGTTATTCGACGATACCGTGTTTTATCTCGCAATGCCAAGTGAAATTCTCGCACGACTGTGCCGAAATAGATGATACAAATCGGTAAAAGGAACTGCGAACATATCGCTGGTTTACAAGGAGTTTCGGCGTACATTGTGCCACCCACAATGATTGACATTACGATAGGCATCTTTTGGAGAACGAGAGAAAGTCTTTCTCTGAGGTGAGCGAGCGTGAAGGAAAAGACGAAGTACTGGCTTCTCTCCAAGGCGATATCGAGAAGGATGCCTGAGACGAGGAAAGATTCGAGAGTGATGCCACCGTCTTCACAGAAGAACACCCCCCAGCTCTATTTTCCCTCGGCGAGGCCCTTAAGATATCCCACCACGACACCCTTGGGAGTATCATCCCGTTAAAGCGAACCATCTTCCATCATGAACTCTCTCTCTCTCTCTCTCCTTTTCTGCCATCCTCTATCGTGCACACCGCTAACTTATTCCCTCGTGAACTCGATGACACTACTAATCACAGTACTCTTTCAACGAGTCCGACCTCCGATGAAAAGGGATTCCTCCTCCAGTTGGATTCTAGTGCGCCAAGCCTCTCTCGATTCCGATCTGGGTTAATCGTAATTCCAAGGGATCGCCGGCCTAAAACCACATTATTCCAACGCCACTCGTGTAATGCTCTTGAATCGAATGAGAGAGGCCGTCGGCAGACAGTGAAACTTGTGGATGACGTGTACATACATGTACATAGTGCACTCCAAGTTCTGAATGCGCGTGGAATGTCCCTCGCGCCAAGTTGCTCTTCGGGGAATTGAAAACAACTGTGATAGAGCGAACGCTATTCTAGAACGAGTATATGTATGTTACATGTGCTACATGGAGTTAGATTGGCTCCCCGGTAAATGTAACCCCCGAGCTTCTCCCCTTTGCGTCGACGAATAAAAGTAGGCTATCGTGCGGCGAGAGACTACTGCACTTCCGGTGGGAGAAATTCGTATTAGTTAGCATAATCGGCAGGGAGAAACACAGCGATTCCCGGCCGCAATGGAAAGTTTTTAATTACCCGAACTTCAGTGATTATCGTGGCCGCCTTAACCGACCGTGTTAATTGTATTCCGCGCACTTCTCTAAGCTTCAATATAGTAATGACGACATGCACGCTCCTTTATCGTAAGCTATCCGATTTAATAATTACCTGGAATTAACACACCTGTCACCATTAATACGAAAGTAATCGCAATGTGTATTAATCCATTTCTTGCAATTACGAGGGTGGTTTTTAGTAAAGGTATAGTTCGCTGCCAATAAATGAGAATAAATAAAACAAGAGCGGGGCTGTAATCGATGCGAGCGCGTCGAAGGCTATAAATCGGGGCACAATTGCACGTAATAATAACACACAGAGCCGGCAATCGATCGGCTTTGCCACCGCTTTAGCCGTTGCATAGTGTGAGCTCTTCTATCTATTTCCAGAGAGAATCGCTCGGCCACCCCGCATTTTTGCGGCTCCCGAGATATTTTCGATGTCGTTCGATTACCAGCATCGTAGCCATCGTGTTCAATAAAACCAACCTGACACACCACTCATTATTATCCTTCCTATTAATTACTCCAATTAATGGCGCATTAGTTAAACCGAACGGAAGGGAATGTTTCGTGCTTCGAACGTCAGTGAGAGAGAAATAACTGTCACGCTGAAATTCAATGGTTCGTACTTGCTGGGTATCGGACGAATGCGTGCGGGATACTTCGAGACGCTATCGCTATGCATCCTATCGAATAGGTGGCCTTTGTTTCCAATATCTTTGTTTCCACGGCGAGGCAATAGCGCGCACATCTCCTGCGGAGGCCTCAAGAGCATTGTGTTCGCCACGCTCGTATCTCCCTTGTGGCTGAGGCACTGGACCGGAGCAACGTCACTTTGTTCCTTAATACCACCGGCTGTCTTGTATAATAGCGCCTATGATACCACTGCCATTCACCATCTGACAGAATGCGACGTTTTCATTCGCCGATACTCTTTGCCAACTGGACTTCTTGACGATTCAATCGTCCTTGTAATTTGGAACGATCTATAAAGTATTACGATTCACTAAACAGTCATGAAACATACTGGAAACTTGTATAATGCGACTAAAGTAATTATTCGCGATAATAGAATAATGTTAAAACTGACTTTAATAATTTATTATAAGACACGCTATAGTAATTTATTATAAGACGTGCCTCCCCAAATAATTTCCACCCCGAATATGAGGCACAAGCGGCTTAAAGGCGCGATTATGCACAGCATCCCCTTGTATCTCGCTCGGAAATCTCGTTAATACGAAACGCCCCAATATTAATTACTGCATGCAAGACTGCTTTCAAGCGTCACGGTCGACTGGTTATTACGAAATCAATGACTATTTCATCCCAACTATTAATACACATCAAACTAATAATTAAAAACTCATATACAATAATCTATAAAACAAACGTTTTTTCCAAAGATACTAAAAGATATTCGAAGAATGATTATACCTTTAAAAACACCGGGGTGGCTTTTAATATTTCTCAAGATCTATCCTTCTAAATAAGCGCACGTACAACTGAAGAGTGAAAAGGCGTTCGTGGAGGATTTATATTTCCAGTGGACGTATAGAGGAGGGCTGTTATTCGCGCGACTTGCCACGTAGGTACGCCGGGTGTGTATCAGGGAAGGAAAGCGGGTTAGCCGGCGATATCTCTCGGTTATGGACGGCTGTCGATGGCGAGAAGTAAAAATAGGGGGATGGATGGTAGCGAGAGAGAGAGAGAGAGTGGGTAGAGGACGGCGACGCTGGCTACCAAGAGGAAAGGAGCTCTCGGATTCTACTGATGCTCCTTGCAAGCCCACCCCCCGAGTCCCGAGGCATATAGCCTTCCTACCCCCTGCCTTTGTTACACGAGTTCCTGATAGGGGTGCAATAAAGCCATTACGTTGCCGGTGCCGATCGGCCTTCTCCTTTATCAGCGAGAAAAGTCCCTCTTCCGTCTCGAGAACTATGTGCCTCTACTGCTGCTGCTATGTACGCCATCCTATCGATCCTCCCTCTTCCGCGTAAACATCCCTCCCTTTTAGAAAATCCCTTTTTCCCTCCTCCTACCTCGCCTACCCATCGTCCTAGCCATCTTCTTCTGTCATTAAACGACCACTGTAATCTATCGAAACCCCGAACCTATCCCGAAATGCGATTTCACTTTAACCGGGAGACTTCCTCCTCTCGCTCTGCGCTCTCAATGCTCGGGGCGGATGAAGTGGCACGGTTAATCGGAAGATTCATCAGAGCGAGCTACAGCTGTACTCAGGCCGATTACTCCGGAAAGCATACGGAAAAACAATCGAACCATCCACCGGAAAGCCACGAGATTCGCGGCTGGTGATGAATAGACTTCGTCACTCAGGATTCCACGCAGCCTTGGAATCCAACCGGCTCGATTAATCAAAGGAACCAAGGAGCGCAATAAGGCGCACCTGTACTTCCTTTAATTACTTCGACGATTATTCGCCGGGGGAAACAGACGCTTATATTCCCTGGCTGCGGCGCGGCCAGCCGCTAAATTGTCCCAGGCTTTTCTTCGCTCGGCGCTCTGATCCGATTAATCAAGAAGTTGGAGCTAGCATTCGAAGTTACGCCGGTACTGCTCCCAATTATTCCTAATCCATCTTTCTCTCTCTCTCTTTCTTGAATAGTTGGATCTCTGCCTTGATTTTCCTTCATTGTGCACGAATGAAACGGACTTGATTACACCAACGATCGTTATTATGCCTTCTACTTGCACAACCGATCGCCGACAAAGCGAGCGAATGTCAAGATGAAATTCAATGTAACCGCAGGAGAAAAAGGAACCGCTTGTCTATCTACATCTTCCGAGTGGAATCCCAGGCAATCGGAAGAGTCCTCTCGTGGTCGGAGCTACTTGAGATTCGACAGACACAGTCGCGCGCGAATAAGACGAGGATGATCCCCCTCCGGTAAATCCATTCTCCAGCTAAAATATCGTTGGACTTTTCTCCGGAATCTACCTACTCTCAGACGAGTCTGTAAGATTTTTAAAATACAATTGCGAATCTATGATTTTTTTAATACTTGACTAAGAAAAGCTTGGACGAAAGTGAATGGAAGTATGCGGGCTTGCAAGATGTTTAAAGTACAATAATTGATCAATGATTTTTCTTGTATATATCTGTGAAAATCTTGGAAGAAAGTGAACTAGTGTTACGGAAGTATGCGGACTTCTGTAATTTGAATAGTAAATCAGTAAAACTTGCAAGATGTTTAAAGTACAATAATCGATCAATGATTTTTCTTGTATATATCTGTGAAAATCTTGGAAGAAAGTGAACTAGTATTACGGAAGTCTGCGGACTGTGCAGTGAGTGAGACACTGTCCTATTTCGAGAGACAAGGCGTATTAACAGTTCGCGGCCAATCTGAATAGTCGGTGGTTCGTCTTTTAATAGCACGTTGCATATCGCGTCTCGGCAAGTGTGGAGTGAGATGTAACACCCGAGCGTCACCATTGCCAAAATACATTGTTTACAATCATTTTTCTCGAGATTCCATGGACACACTTTTAATGAGTTGCAACGAACCTTCGCACAGCGCGTGTTCGACATGAAAAATAGAAGTTACAAGCTGCGAACTATAGCACAGTACACGTATACGCGAGGAAAAGTAAGTTTTGGCAGACAGAAGTAAAGTTTGACGAAGTTGACCTCGTTAGAATAAGACTCGGCACTGAAGGAAGGCGCGTCTACACTCTTCAAAGTCACGACAATAAATGACGCGCAAAGGGAATTCTATGGACAGGTATACCTGACCCGAAGGTTACTGTGACAAAGGTTTATCGAGTATTCTATGACCTGGGAGAACATATCAGCAAATGTACACATTGAATTAAAAGAATACTATCGAATCTTTACTGTTCTACTATTGATCTATTATTATACAAATTTCTCCATATTTATTAAATATTTTAATGTACTAATTAACCTCGAATGTACAATTGTAAGATATAATAGCTAAAATATAGGTCAATCTGTCAGTAAATTAAATGTTTCTCTCGAATCAAGTGTTCTTGAACGTAGCAGATGCGAAGGCTGCTTTAGAGTTCGAACGTACCTCGAGCAATCGTGAATTCTATCATCGCCTATCGACTTTCCAGCGCGGCTTGAGGTGCGCTTGAATCCTAGGCATTCGGAGTCCGCGCCAAGATGTGCCTTCGCTAAAGATAGATTCTGAATTCAAGCGTTTTCGCGGCACTCTGCTTCCGTGGCGCGGCGCCGTCTGTCTCTTTCTCTCTCTCTCTCTTTCTCTGTCAGTCCTGCCACTTTTATCGCAGCCCTCGACAGATGCAAGCTATGCATAGTTGCGCTACCAGATTTCAATGACACATCCACACTTCCGAGGGAATACGTGAAATTTTTCTAGTAACGCTAGCAAAGCCACTACGAGTTTAGCACTGTCAGTCATGATTTATGCAATTCAGAATCTCCCTACAACTGACAGCTGCTTCGAAAATCTGTGTAGCAATCTCGAGTATGGGATAAAAATGATATTACATTCGATAGGAAAGTTCTGGACTTTTAGATTTAATTCCTGTGAATCTCGAATTGGATGCTGATTGAATCTGACGGTAGCAGAATTTTAACTCGTCGAGCGAATTGCACTTTGCTAAATGATTTCAGCATTTAGTTACGTCTGCCGGAAATAGGAGGGTTGTCTTAATATATCTTGAAAGTCAAAGTTAAAACGACTACAATTCTTCTTGAGTATTACTTTGGGAGTTGGAATCAGAACTTGTCGAAAGACGCGGTGTACCACTGGGGTGGAAGGAACGGAATCGGTGGATGAAGAAAACCAGGTCGATCTACCCTTTCCGGAGCAAGCTGCCACTCAGCATCCGCTCCGCGAGCAAGTTCGACACTCTTCAGCGAGTAATTATTTCACGGGTTCGGTGAAATTTTCATTAGAGCCAGCCAAAACTTTTCGGCCCGCCTACAATTTCTCTGGAGGTGTTGCTTGCACACGGTGCTTTACGACTGGCGAGCTTTAGCTTGTAGTTAGCACAGTCTATTTAGTTATCGAGATTTTAAATTTCTAATACTGGCAAAAGCGTTAAAGAGAATTTCGGGTGAATAAACTCATTGGATTCATTATCTTTTAATGGAATTCGTCGCGGAACATTATAGATTCAGTTCGAAGGGTAGAAAGCCCGTCGACGTCACTGATTTCAAATGAATCTCCGATCGTTTGCTAGCCTGGTTGGCTTTTTCGATGCCTAAAAAGGAAGGGGAGAGAGAAAATAGAATTAACAGAGGTAGAGTGGCTAGTCGGTAAACTGATTTCGCCGCTGCTTCGAAAAAGTATTTTTCAACCTTGTCCCGCGGCTGGTGCCAAGTCAATTTGTCCTGGATTTCAAGCGCTTGCTACACTCATATTGCCCCGCTCCGACCCGCTTCGCCAGGCTTTGTAACGCGAATTCGATGACGCCGTTTTTACAGTCACCCAGCGGCAACTAAATCCCGATACATTCCGGTCACTGTTTCCCCAGCATCATAATTCGGATGCGGCTCTACAATACTCGGATAGTCGCTCGAACGAAAAATCACGGACGTATTTCACTAGTGGTTAATAGCAGAAAAAAGGGGCAAATCTGGCGAGAATAACATTTCAGTAGCACGCTGGATTGACTTTTCACTGGATCGACTTACAACCACAGTAATGACACAGACAATGTGGAACATCGTCGCTAAGAGAATCCAGGATAGTAGTGAGGGTGACGGCGATGGGGAGCATGTACCATGAATCGAATTATGCCCGCAGAGTCAGACCTCCTTCCGGATTCTCTGGACATCGCTCCCTTCGTTCCATCCCGCGGGATCAGCGTGCCTACATACCGCTCTTGTCCGACTAGAGCAGACATACCTATACACGTATAGAGAGACACACGTTACTCTCGCTCCTAGAGTCCACAAATGCTCGGCTATATTCTCTCCGCAGTTCACTGGGCAGCGAGATCGACATTTCGACCTACGGTTATCTCAGTCAGCTGGCTCTCTATTATTCCTAATTAACTGCAGCTAAATCCGCTCCGACATTCCTTATCTATTTCTTCCTGTCTTTAAACCATTGATTACTAATACTTTCGACTTCACAATTGCGCATGTATGATCGGTATGATTACACTTTAGCCATAAGCACTTCCTCTCCGCGCGGAAACACCCTCGTAATGAGAGTGCGCCTGTCCAGAATGCTCTGCCACTTAGCGGCTGCCTTTCTTTTTTCCCCTCTTTCCCTCTGTTTTTAATAATGCAGCGCGCTCAGCTTGCATGCTCCAAGCGTGCGGCCGCGTCGTAATTACGCGTGGAAACCAAAGCAAATGTGCTGGAGCGAGCAGGCAAATCTGCCCGCGGCTAACAACGGAGGCGTGGTACTTGCAATTACGGATATATCTGTACTTATCGTACCTCTAAGACCCCTTTCAGTGGTTTCCGCCGTTTGCCCTTTGTCCCATCCGAGCCCCGCAATCCGCGCGCAATACCCTCATATCCATGGAATTTGGCGGTCGCAACTAACCCACTATTTCCACATTCAAGCCCACCAACCACCTCGACGACCTCCAATGAAATTCCAGTGAATCTCATTCAGCGGATTATTGATCTATAAACCACTAATGGTGAATATACTTTGTATGGTAGATTTTTTCGATCGACCTTCTCTCTCGAGTGTTGGATAAGTTTAGTCGGTTGGAAGGTATATTTTATCCTATAGAGGACACCTCGTCCAATTTGATGTACGTATCCTATCAATTTGCCACTCCAATCGTCGTGCGCGTTATCGACCCTCCAAGACATTTCCACCGCATGCTCTTAGGGGGTATATAAATTCTTTCAGGGAAAGCCACCCCCGACGCGAAAGCAAACGTCCTTCCTCCCTATTCCCTCGATACAGGTTTGCCGCGTGTGCTCGATTACTCCTGTCAGGCGAAATTTTCTAGCGAGCGTCACGTCCTTTCCAGGACATTGGTTGGAAAGGAGGGCCCCGACAAGGATCAAAGAACGCGATCGAGTCACCCATAATGGGAGAAAATTCGCGGGAGAATGAAACGATCTGTAGCTGTCGTGGTCGATCAATTACCCACTCTCTCCCTTTCTCTCTCTTTCTTTCTCTCTCGTGAACCACCTTTTTCCTGTTTACTTCCGAGTCTCCTTGACTTTGGCCGACCTTCCTCCCTTAGTACTTCCCTCGTTACTTTAATCCCCTAAAGTGGGTCAGAACTAGCTACGCTCCTTTCCGCCCTGCGGCCGCTGCCAAAATCGATTTTGCCCGCTATAAATTCCGCTAATGGTTAAGCAAAGCCGCGTTATTACACCGAATGGACAAATACACCGTTGTGACATCCTATTCTCCCAATGCGGCCCTTGAATCAATCATAGAAATATAGGATCGTCGATTGGGAACCTCATGGCCCACGAACCATGTCGAATTTCCGGTCTACTCGTGCGTTTACCTGTTGAGAAATATGAATGAGAGCCAGTGATCCTGGAAATTCGGTCACCTGGCACGCCATTTATCCTCGAATACACGTTGTCCAATCAAATGCTTACTAATGTCTGCTAAATTCGAGAGATGTTCTCTTTCATCAACTATCTATTCTAATTACTCACCGAGATCCTTTCTGTTTCAGGTACGGTGACATGGTTCCGAAAACGATTGCGGGAAAAATCGTGGGGGGCGTATGCTCACTCAGCGGTGTCCTAGTGATCGCTTTACCGGTGCCTGTTATCGTCAGTAATTTCAGCAGAATATATCATCAGAATCAACGCGCTGATAAACGGAAGGCGCAGAGGGTGAGTTATGAATTATTAAATCGAATTTATATGTTCAAATTATTCGATTGAACCAAGATTGAACTCTTTGAACTTTGAACTTAATTATATACGACGAAAAATATCAGAAATGTTAGGATTGTAATATTAGTTGGGAAAGGATGTGCGACGTTGCGAACACGTCCCATATTAACTGGGACTCTATAAATTCTACAGGAGGCATTATAAATTGGGCTTTCGTAGGTACTACTCGGAAATATACGAGGGGCGTTCGACCACCTGGCAGAATCAAGTCAGCTTCTGTTCCCACAGAAACATAGCCGGCCAGAGAAACTCGCCATGATTAATTCTCGTCCCTCACAGTTAACTCTCTTCCAGCTGCGTCGTATTTTTACTCAGCTGTCGACTGAACAAATAACGCGCTTCCAAACTCGAGTCCTGCTAGTCGAGTTTATTGTGAATTATCCGGGTATTGCAGCGACTGCCTTCCTTGTCTCCTGAGGGAGCACACACGTCATTCGCATTCTCTCCGAATGGAAACAAATCTACAATTATTCCAACCGAATCATGATAAAATATATCCGACAAGACAAGTAACTAATAATTCCTGGCAAGGAATCGAGAAGCAGCAGATGGGAAAGAAAGATTCTCGATTTCGTACCTTGTTCCTATTATCCGCGCCAAAACTCGCGCCAGAAATAAGCGGCTAATCGTGCTGAAATCTTCGAGGTAGGCTTGTACGAATTTCCGGTCTCCACTGGTGACAGGTGTGTCCTCTTACGAAAGCTTGTGCCGGAAATGCGTGTTCCATCGCACGAAGCATACTTGGCAGGAAGAATATAGGCACGGGAGATTTTGAATTGCTCCTCTTTGCAAAAGACGGAAAAGTCGATCTGGGATTCTGCAAGGATGTGACGTCACATGCGCTGTCTGCTCTCGCGTGGTTTGACCTCACAGACGCAGCGAGAGAAGGTTTGCATTGGCTGTGGTCCAGCCAGTGTGGCCTCAGTTCATTAACACTATCACGTTCGGGGATGAAACTGTTAACAGCTGCACTTGCCAATGGAAAGATGACACTGGCTAATCGTTCATATTTCGACTCGCATTATTCTTCTCATTTTGATATTACATCATCTTCAGGAAACTTTCAATAAATCATCAATAAATGAAGTAACTGGTCTTGTTAGGATGTATGAGAAAGCGGACAACCAAGAAGTTGATGCGATTGTCGAAAGTAAAGGGTTGGTAATCAAACTTCGAAGGCCTTTACAGGCTGCCTCTTCTCGAGAAGCTTCAGTGAGAGAAGCCGAGGGGAATGCGGTCGCCGAAACTTTCAAGGCGGATCTCATGAAGCGCGTAACTCGTCTCGATGAAAGTTCTGCGCCCGTTTAAGCAGGAGTCGAGCCTTCGTCGTAAATCAAATCGCGAGACGGATGTTATACGCTGAGAGAACCTTTTCCGAAAGGAAATAACTTCGAAATGGGATTCCTTGGATAGGTATGACACACCTTGGTTTTAAAGCTTGGTTGTACGTGAAACGATTTTACACTTATTTGAGATCGAAGTTAATTAAACCTGTCTTTAAGAAATCTTCTTAATTAATAATTAATTGATTATAATCAAGAATTACAAGTCGATTGAGAGACTATGGATGTGTCGTAAAGCTCGCTAACTATCAGTGCATTAGACTGCTTTGCGCACCACCTGCTTATCCCCGAAATCCAACAGGATCGCTTTCTTTCGTTGCAGCGGCTGTTCTGCAATCTGCAATGCAGATACAACTCGCATCTACATATGCATACCCACGTTTGTCCCGATTTGCAAACTCGGACCACGATGGAGCTTCTGCCCCTTTCATATTTTTCCTACCTCCGGAAATTTCGAGCCATCTTCCAATGCTGAATTAAGTTTGCATTGATTCCTCGGAAATGCATGTACCATCGTTTCTACATATGTCGCAGATATATGCGAAATAAAAAAAAGCAGGTATATTCGAGTTAGAAAGGTTCTATCAATAAAAGTTTTATGCGATTTTCAAAGCTCGTATTCGGATTATGTCTGCGTATGTATTTTCTAGATTCAGTGTTGTCATGCGTGGCTGCACTGTTATTGCTCGTTTGCCACAGTTGTTGCACGTTCCCGATTGCTCCTCTCTCGGAGCAACTATTCCACGAGCGTGAGACATATTCTGAATGAGGAAACGTGATCGTGAATGCGTGTATTTCGAGAGCTTACACATATCAAAATGCGAAGTTATATTCTATGATTTTTCGAGAAATTTATTTAGTTATTAATATTGATAATGATCTTCTTTGAATTGATCTTTAATCGAGCGCGTCTAAGATTCCTCTGTCAGCATTTGCAACTGCATTTGATGTGTCGAGGACTTTGAGCGCGACTTTAGCGTACAAACAAGACGATCGATTCTCCACTTTGCCGTGATGCCATCCTGTCCTTCGCGTTCCCGAAGCTTTCTCCATCGGCAAACAGCAGCCCGCTTACCTACTCTCGACTTCTCGATTAACGATGTCGTTTCAGTCGTCCCCTTTCGCACTTTTGACCACACTCCACGCGATTTATACCCCGATTTAGCCTCTCACACATGAGAAAGCTTTGTTCTTTCTATTTTTAAACCGCCCCTTCCAATTAGACACATTACGATGTAATAAACATGTATTAATTACTTTGAAATCGATAGAAATCGATAGAAAAGATTAGATAAAATAACTTATTAAGTGGTAATTTCAAAATAATCTATAAATTTTCTAAACGTCCTATTTTAATTTCGACGCGTGCAAGTGTTTTCGTAGGACGCGTTCGTATAATCAACGACTGTCGACTGCTATTTCCGTGAGGTATACCTGCGTCTGGCTAAGATATCCGTCTACCAAGAGAAGGCGTGTTTGCCGATCGTTCACACGCTAAATCATACTCCACTCGATCCTGTTTATTCTCGCGGGCGCATAGACCAACTTCAGCAAAGGCCGAGCGGCGTCCAATCAACAATAAATTCAGGCGGCGACGTAAACGGCACTTAAAGCTCAAAGCTCGCGCACGCCGCCCGATCGGTTTTACACGCGAGGGAGTTAGGCGTGTAAACCCGCCGCTAAGGATAAACAAATATTTGAGATGGAGCTTGTGCAAGTAAACAGTGCTGGGAGAGTCCCGAACTCTCCGAGACACCGGGTCTAGAACAAGCTAAGCGACGGCTACCTTTTACCACTCGTTTCTTAGCCGTCGCCATTTTTATCACGATATAAATGTTGAAGGATCGAAACAGTAAATAGCGGAATGCTCGCCGAGAAAGGAATAAATGGTACTTGCGATAATTTCGATACGATGGCCGGCCTTCTTCTCTCGTAAAGTAACTTTTTACGGCACTCGACGCAAACGGGAAGAAACGACTGTTAGCCGTTGAAATTTTTAGCAGCCTTCCTCGTAAAGCTGATCTACGTCGTCGGGTATTAATAACATCGGTTTGCGGGGACACGCTACTCTCTCGACGCGTACCACGCTCCCTCCTTTTATTATTTAAAGCCACCCCCACGACCGGCTAACCCCGAAATTCACCCGCAGTTATATTCCACCCTGAGATAAATATAATCCCACGCTCGCGTATAACTATGCAAATGAGCGGGTAAAAGCGGCCGCTTCGGCAAAAATTCGTAGGAACGTTTCGCACGAATCACAATTACCGGAAGAGATATGACTGTCGCACCGAAGCGCGCGGCTGCGTTTATTCGTCGAGTGGAGGAAGCGTACAACGATGATGATGAAAATGCCAAATTTCATGTTCTTGTTACACGGCGAGGTTGGATGGACCAGTTTCGCTTTAGTTTTCGTTTGAAAAACTCCCCTATTTTCCGGACCAGCCTCTCTCACACTCTTCGCCGTAGGCTGGCAACCTCGAGGAGAGGGTTTGTGTTCTTTCTCCCGAGTAGAGAAAATAACGAGGGTGCCGTACAGAGAAGACGAGAGGGAGGAGGAGAAGGAGGAGAAGGAAGAGAAGGAGGAGGAAGAGAAGAGAAGTCGTCGCTTCTTAAACATTTCGTTTGTTTGCTGGTCGTTCGTGCTCGCCCCCGGGAACAACTCCTTTGTCAACAGAGCCGCGAAAATCGCTTGTGGTTCACGCGCCTCTCTTGCTCTTTCTATCCTCTTTATTTCATCCCCTCGAATCACCCACCCTCGTGTTAGCCGCAGGATTCAACACCACCTTTCAACTCAATTCGCCTTTCTATTCTACTTTACTGAATTCGTCACAATTTGATCTCGACTATTTAAAAAAAGAAGAAGAGAAAACAGAGGAAAATAGACACTTCGCGAAAATAGACGTTGGTTCGTTTGTGCAGGTCGAGGTCAAAAGAGACGTTCAGTGAGTGTTATTCAGATGGAATAAAGTCATGAAGAAGAAGCATAGCCACGGGTGTTCCCGTTTTCGCGAGCGCGGTCATTAGAGAAATCAGCGACCACTTGCATTTTGATGGTGCAACCCGTTCCATTTGGCATGGTGTGCCACGCACACACTTACTCTCTCACTCTTGCTCGTTGTCTCTCGCTCTTCTCATTAAGTCGTCCCTTCGGGCCACCCAAATAATTATTGGCAGACAGACGCTTTGACAACCGGCTCCCCCGTGTAACATACACACACACACACACCATCAATACACACGCGTGCACGCGCGTATATATATATAAGCTCGGCAAGCACGAATATTCACGGCGAAAATTCTGGCCGACCAAGATTTACTTCGCACGCTACGAGTGATTAACCCATTTACCCCACTGCTGCTCCCAATTCGAGGTGACTTTGAGTTTCGGACGTTTGCTAAGCAGACGATGATGTACACGTTATGCTCCAACGAGCTTCGGATGCGGCTCTAACACCTGCGCCCGGTGAAATAAGACTGGCGTCTTTCGGCCGAGATGGTTAGTCTTTCCCTAAACCGTACCTGAACACACTATTGGTTTATGAGGTTTTTGGTTCACCCTTCTACCTGCTGTGTCAATAAACCGATTAACCTTATCAGAATAATAAATTTTATCATTACAGAATCGTATAATATATGTAAATAAATTCTTTGTGAATCAAGTTAGTCGAAATCGATATTACTCAGTGATAGTCTATAAAATACCCTGTCAACAATGTAATAACAAAGTTTCGATATACGTGTGAAACTATCTCAGACCGATTTTCAACACCCCTCCTTTCTTTTATAGCTGAGTTTAACAATAGAGAGTATAATTTTAGAATAAGAGGAGTGAGAATAATCGACTTGTGCGCGAAATCTTGATCACACGATGCTTCGAATTACCTACTTATTTCATGGCTGACGTCAACGTGGTTTTCGAGCTTTACTGCGCCGCGTCTTCTTTCTCGAGGAATCAGCAAATAACCGCGATATATATGTATATACAGGCAGAGGCTATTCTCGCGGACGCGCGCGCGCCGGGCTAAAGACTTTCAAAACAGTTTACGCGCCGAGCCTAATAAAGAGCGGGCGAGCACGATGGAATCACTTACTACTGGGAAAGCATGCGTGTAAATGCTCTGAACTGTGGAGAGTTCGCCGTATCGTCGTTAGCCTGCCAATGCTCTCGTTACTGCCACATTAAACTGCCCCTTTCTAAATTGGAGACCAAGTTTCTTTACTCTTCACCTGTTATTCGTCCCCGAATTCCCTATTTTCGGATTCCCTGGTTATTCTTGATCACATTGGAAATCTTTGATTTGGTCCAACTTGATTCTTTCGTCTGATTATATTAAAATATAACTGTTCGAT
Source organism: Ectemnius cavifrons (assembly GCA_964023945.1). Lineage (NCBI taxonomy): Eukaryota > Metazoa > Arthropoda > Insecta > Hymenoptera > Crabronidae > Ectemnius > Ectemnius cavifrons. The sequence goes on along the minus strand of OZ030385.1, from coordinate 5,411,817 downwards.
TGATCTTACGAATGGCGTAGTAATGATTGTCAAAAGTCGTCGAAATAAACTGAGTAAACTAACACCGACAGTCGTGGAATTATTCATCGGGATAATCTCTGAAATCCGTTTGGCGAGCGAATTCAGTCGACTCGTCGTGCGCAATCGAATCCCCGATAATGTCTTTTGAGAGGAGTGAAACAGAGCGATTTACTTATTAGGTCGAACGTAGTCTCTCTGGCGAGAAGAATCTGCTGAATTCTCGCTAACACAATTGATACTGGTTCAAGTGAAATTCGTGAAACGATTTGATCGAGTGTCGTCAGTTCGAATAGTCACTCATTCAGTTCTACGATAGATCGGAATCTATTACGTTCTGTCCATCAATCAAAAACTACTTTAACAGGTGCGAGAATACTGCAAGGCTTATCCTACGATTTACAGGTGGCTGCCGGAGAATTGGGTGTGAAAAAGCTTCGAAGTCCCATTAACGATCCTTATTCTCTGCCTCGGGCAAGAGCCTATACGTGAATCATTAAAGCTACGGCTGGAACGTAGCAGAGGCCTAATTAATCGCAGCTAATTAGCACGTGCCGAATCCGATCGAGCCACGTAGCGCGCGCGCGCAGTGTTCGATCGAATATTCAAATTGCATGGCCGGTTTCTACGGTAATGTACGTCGTCGGTGCCAGGTGTGCTCGCCCATAGTTTCCAGCAGACGCTCTAAATCCTTCCTCCGCCTGGTCCCTTTAACCACCGTCGCCCGGAGGAGCAAATCCGCCCTCTCCGTCTCTTGCTTATCACGTTCCCGCAAACTTGCCGACGTGGAAAGACGAACGTTTTACTCTATAAGTGAGTGAGAGTGAGAGAGAGAGAAAGAGAGAGAGGAAAGAGAAGGAAGAGTAGAATCAGAAAATTATGATACTTTCTTTGGGATGGTTTTGTATAAAGTTAAAAGCACCACTTGCAAGCGTGAAACTGAATTAGAGAAACAGCGGCGCAGAAGACGTTCAGAATGACTTATTGTTTACCGGCTAACAATGGCACTTCCTTTCACGAGACGCCCGTCGGCTTCTCCTCCGCCTCTTTGAAGACTCTCGGGCGCTCGCGTGTCACAAATTCGATACGGCTTTTTATCCTTATCGCGTTGGAGAAACAGGCGCTTGCCACTTCACTTTTCACACTTCTAATGACGATGTAACTCTGTCATTACTACTCAGTCGGTCGATTTACAACTCTTAAGTTCCGAGTCAAGTTCGCCCGTTGCTTCCTCCGAGCGGAATGACAATGCTGAGCGGATTCTTCTGTTGAGAACTTGTTAGTCTCGTTAGGTGGGAAAACGATCGACTGGTGGTGGAAGTCTTAGAGGGTAGAAATGTAGAAAGACAAGGTAGAATACAGGGTTGAAAGAGAAAGAAGGAGAATCGTAGCTTCAGGAGACCTAGTTGCCCTTCGACAATTGGCGGACACAATGCGCCCCCAGATAACAATGGAATTACCGAGTCAAGATAGGATCATTTTTTCTTTCCCCTTCGAATCTCGAGGAAAATGATATCGGCTCGTTTGGAGCGTCGACTATGATTCGCTCGTTCAACGACTATGCTCTTCAACACTCGGCGCATATATTGAAGCGTGGCTAATGAATGTTCCCGCTGACAATGGAACCGCTGGACCGCACTGATGCTGATGCTCGAACACCGATCAAAACGGACTTCCCCTTCCTCGCATCAGAATGCTTTCCCTTCCTACCCATCGTCCGCGGGATTTGCACTTTCGGCTGAAAGTTGTTACGTGACTGAAATTGGCCCCGAACTCTGCTCGACCTCTTTGGCGACAAAGAGAATGTCTGATGATAATGCGAGTGATCGGCAATGAATAATTTATGCACCCCTGATGCGGTTTAATACTATGGCTCATTAGGCAATGAGATAATAGTACGAGTGCTTGATAGAATGGAAATAGCTCGAAGGAAATAAAAATAATTATATAACGCTTCAATTTCAATGATTGTATTAAAAGACATGCTCGATTGAAAGATTGCATTGTAGATAATAATGAGTATTGTGATGAGGAAATGAATTTTCTAATGTAAGTTCCTAGCGGACCGACCATTGAATTCATTCGGGACGAACTAGCCAGCGTGAAATTGGTGTCGGCCAACTTTTCCGGCGCGTCCACCGAACGCAGATGGGAGGATCCAATTAAAAAGGACGGTGAGCGTCGAATGGAATTAACAGGATAATCAGTGGCACCCAAGGCGTCCGCCTGAATTTCTAGTAATTGATAGACCTAGATTGAAAACTTCCCATTCTATCAACGCTGAGAGTTTCGAATACTTTATAGAGGCGACGATAATTTCGATCGTCAAAGTATTACGATTTAATTTCCTCTCGAACGTCTCTTGACTCAAGAAAATCCAAGTACTCGGAAATGTTTCTTATATACAGAACTTATTATTACCAAGCTTATTTTCTCTGGCAAGTTTACTAAAGCCTCGTAGATTCCCTGAGGGGTTGGTTGGTCGTTAAGCAGTATTCGCGGCAATTCGGGACAAACGACGCTCGAGGGAGGGTTTCCCTAAATAAAGGGTTAATCGTCGAATCCTCTTAGGACGATGCTCACCAAAGTTGGCCGCTTCCGAGATAAGGTAATAACGAGACGAATGGCCGGCCGTTTGCCGTGGAGGCTGGACCGATTAATTGAACGGCTGGTGAGATTTATATACAAAGATAATAATTGGAAAGTCAAAAACGAAAGTTATCAGCTAACTGGAGTGGCAGTCGAGAGGACGTGCGAGAGTTCTAGCAAAAGGCTCTTTCATCAGACAGTGCGGTCACAATATCGCGCAGAAACGAGCCAGCCAAGTTCTACTCTGAAGCGTATCTGTGGCTCGCACTCTCGACTTCCCTCTCAGTAGGCTCTCTGAATCGAATACATATATTCAAATGCCGCTCACGTACGATGCTTCGCCGTCGATTCAAACTCAACCAGTCACAATGCCTTGGCGATAACAATTTTCTCAGGTATAACAAGCGGAAGTCTTCGCTCGGCCGAGAGGAATTTTACCGAAGAAGCGTCAAGCTCCTTTCGCCAAGTACTGTGATCATGCCAGCACATAAAAGTGATACTACCAGTATCATCTTAGCGAGTTCCGCCTTTACGAAAGCACAATTTTCACGTTGCACTGTATCACGAAAGATCTCACTCGCTACCATTTCATTCTTCTACGTACTTCCATGTACCGTTTGATGTTGGCTTCATTTAAAAGGATTTAACATCTTTTCGCGTTCAACTCTCGGCCGAGCGAACTTTGAAATGTTCGTCGAATATAAATGTCGAAACCTGTGGGAGAAGCGTCGGTGGTTGCAAAAGGGAGATGCTGGGATGAAGAAAAGGAGTCTCTTCTGGTTGGGGGGATGCGACATTCCATGCGGCGGTTGACTATTTTAATTTTCAATGACTCCGACGGAAAGTAGGTCTCGCAAAAGCTCTCCCATCTTCGCCCTTTTAAGGCGAGAAACATCCCTCTCTCTTTCAATCTTCCCACCCCTCGCTCGCCCTTTTCACGCGTCCGTGACCCCGCGCCATTTGTCCGGCGTTCGTTTAATTAACTTAGGCGGATAGACGAGAATACCCTATACAGGCCAGAGGGCCACCTAATCGTTCTAATCGGCCGGCGCTTTCTTTACTATCTGCCAGGACACGTCCTCCAACGAGGCCCTCCTGCCGAATTAATCGCCGGATGCCACGCGATACACCGCTTTCCCTCGGCAAATCTGCACAGCCCGAGGCCCCACCGGCCTTTAATTTCACGCTGATAACACCAGCCCGCTTAAGATCCCCATCAACCTGATCTTAAACGCGTCATTCTAAATACTACGACCAACCCGGCCGCTCCTCTATTCAATCTAACATATCACTCTCGGCCGATACCGATTCAATCGGCTACTCGATAGAGTCGAGTTGCTCTCGCGCAAACCTGGCTATTTATTTTCCAGGGGAAGTGGAGAAAAGCTATCGGCACAGGTGAACCGGAAAATTCCCAGGGTAGATCATCGAACGTTTGTCTGTGTGTGTGTATCTCTGTGTGTTAGGATAAATCTATCGAGCGGCCCTGCGGAAATTTGTGACCGGGCTGAGCTTTAATTTCACGCTGGTCTGATCAAGCGGCAGCTCGGCTACTGGGCGCCTTCCCGTCCTGGTATCTTGCCTCTAACATTTTTCCAAAGCTCCCACCCCGAACGATCGTATTCCGATCAGCGATCTTGGCATCGACCAATCACCTGCAACTACTCGCCTTGCGAACTTATTAAGCCTTAATAAATAGCCCGGATAAATGTGCCGCTGGCAGTGATCGAGTTACGAGCAACGACGCCGGCGGCGCCAAGCTTGATTCAACCGACGGAAGTACCGATCGATCGGGATCTAGACGTTTCCGGGCACTCTCTGCGTGAAAGAAGATGGATCTCCTTGAAGTGCCGTGAAACAGGAGACCTCAGTCATCGAGCAAGCATCCCCTACTTGTGTTCGGCTTCTCTCATCAATCTGGAGCAGTATGAAGATATCTCTGTCCGAGATAGATCACGATTCAAGCACATGCAAATCTGTCTTAGTAAACAGAGAAGAAAGCGTTGGCATTGAAATATTAGATTCGTTCTTATGGAATAATTTAATAAGGGTACAGCGAAGCCTCGATGACGTCTCAAATCATTTGGCCGGATATCACATGTGACATTCTTCTCGTTTGACCTCTGAGCTCGATTCAGCAGTTTTCTTGATTCCGTATCAGCGAGCGCGGAGTTATAAGTGGGTCACTTTTTCCATTATTCACGGGAGAGTTAGCGGCGAATAAAAATAAATGACGATTCGTGCATCTGCTTTAAAGGATATTCAGCCGGGTAGGGCAGGATTGTATGCGAGTGGAAATATTTTATTTTCACCTTCCGTAACACGAAGCTAAGAGCGAGCCTTGTTATTATTATACACTCCTGTCGATGATGCACGATGCTTGTATACCACGTCAATGGCTAATTAATTCGAGATGGTGGGAGTAAGAGAGAAGGAGAAGGTAGAGAAGCGAGTTGTTGTCGAGTACGAGGCGGAAAAAAAGATGGTACCCGTAGCGAATTAATCGAGGATGACGTTTACTAACTGACCCAGTGGCTCTGCATATAGTCCCTCGACCTAGCAAGCAACGCCAGCCTGCCTTTGATAATGTACCCGCAATGACCCACTAACCATTATTTATGCCTCGGCCTATATATCGACTATAAAGCAATTTTCACATAACACGTGAATGCCCGACATACAAGTACACCCTGGCGCGCGCCCGTCCTCCACCAAATTCCGAAATAACATAGCTCACTCGTACGCTCGAAACTTCCAAGCTCGTGCAAAGCTACAGCTCCAATTCTATCCCGTTTCTCTCTCTCTCACATTGAAATGTGATGGACCCACCCGGAAGTCGAGGAAAGCTGGATTTTCGCCAGAAAATTCCACTTTCCCACCCTTCCTAGCTAGACCATTCTCCGTACGACTCCTGCCAACCATCAATCATTCTAGTTCGATCGAATGGATCGACACTTTTCTCTCAGCTTTTATGCGCTGCTCGCTATACCTTCGCGCTACCATGCGACTTATTATCTTTTCATGCGAACATCCTCGATGCATTAGAGCGATGATCGTCCATGGGTATATTTTCTATACAGCGCTATCTCGAATTTCCTCTAGGTTTAACATTTTGCGTGAACAGAATAGGCCTAGTGGGATTGTCTGGCCGACAGAGAACTAAACTGAGGGTACTTTGGCACGATAGTCGGTTTCGGCCTTCAGAAAGTGTTCGATGATACTCCTGGGTGTGTGTTCTCCTCTCCACTCTCCAATTTCATTCTCTGTCTTTCTCTCCTTCTCTCTTTCTCTCTCTTTAGCTCGCTCTCTGTTTCTCCTAGTTCCCACGTCTCATTTTCACTCGATGCGATGACCTTCCTCGCACGCTGCGGCTAATTATACCTGCGGCGCATGGTGCGCCAAGCTAGTTAGCGCGGTACTCTCCTGCTTATGCTATTTCCCGCAGGCGAATTGTGTATTTTCGCGGTGCACCCGGGTGGCTCGCAGGCTCGTTTGATGCGCAAAGTCTGCGAGCTGTCACGGGAGAGACGACGCTTATGTCCACGGATGTTTATCAAGCGTCCTCGCCAAACCGCTCGGCGCGCCTGTGAAATCTCAGCAGAACGAGCTTAGTAATCCCTGTCGTCCTCCGGTGCAGTTTCCTCTCCATGCTTTTCACTGACTTCCTGCCCACGGCAACCACCGCCCGCTCTTTGCTTTTGAGACTACTGTACAAATTATTTGACGGACTATGCAAGTTTACTAGCCTCGTTTTTACTTCCGCTCACTGATAGCTATTGTTAACGAAACTAACGAATGATTAGAGATTCTTCTTTTTTTTTGCCTATCGCTTTCCAACCGGGAAATAGAAATTTTATGAGTGAACTTAGTTCCTAACAACTTTATGACAGAGGGTTGCCGCACCGTCGGATATCAGATTCACGTAGCACTGCGGTTTCAAGGCGCTTCGAGCGAGAATTATGGCCGCACTGGTAATGGAGTTCCGAACAAGATACCGAAAGATAGGTATATCGTTGAATTCAAGGTGAAATCGGTAAAGTTTTCACTGCCTTCGTCATCGCGATCGACAATAAAGGTTTCGCACGCTACTCTCCAATAGGCGAAACTGAAAGGAGAAGAATTACCGCTTGATTCTCAATTCTTTCTCGATTTCGATGTTCTCCCGCCGTCCTGTAAAAGTAATCGGCAAGGGTGCAGATTGTCATTTAAATCCCCTGAGCGTAGAATGCGAGACTGTTAGTGTGATGCGCCGTCGTATTTACGAGAATGGTATATTTATACTTTACGATGGCAGCAACCGCTGTGAGATGCTCGTAAAGAGAAATAACGCGTTAAGAATGAATTCGCTCGGCTTGTCCCGCGCGACACTATACAACTTAGCCCTGCGCTTCATCTTACTTTATGTCGCCTACTAGCAAAACATTACTGTCCTTGCATATTTGCTATAATGCGACCATTTCATCTAATACAACTTGGCATAACTCGAAATCAAAGTTCTCAGTGAGAGCACTCTCGAGAAATCAAGCGTTGCATCAAATTCTTTAAAGGGTCACAATTTCCTTGCTCGAGTGGGAAAGTAATTCTCGGTACTACTTTCAACGGGGACTTTTCCGGGATTGCGTGAACGAGCTGCGAGATTTCGTTCGGTCCATAATCGAGAGGAGAATGGCTACTGGCCTCGCCGGAAGCAGCACTCGACCACCGAGCGCGAGTCCTCGCTCCGACTACTATTGCAGTGATGGTCTGGCGGAGGGAAATCGCCCTCTCTAAAAGCTTAATTGAGCGAGTGGGAAACAGGCATCGTCCGGAGAATGGTATAGTGGAAAAGGAAAAACAGCTCGGCAGTTCTAGGCGCGAACAATATGTCGTTGTTAGTCTAATGACTTCTTCTACACGATTTCGCGGAGCTTGTTCGGTCGAACGTATATATGTGCGGCAAGGACCTCTTTTAGCCTGCGAGTATAATCGTACTGCGCATCCGCGCGCAATTTTCCTCGACCTGGAAAGCACGGCCCTTTGTCATATCCCGCGTGCCGCGGCAGCGGAGATTCGCCCAAGCTTGAAACCAGTTTGTCCCGCACTCGAAATTGCATCCCCCGATTGTTCTACCACCGACGCACGACGGCATCGTTTTCCTAGGGAAAAAATACTCGCCTTTTTAGTCGAGTACATGTTTTCTCTTTCTTTTGATTGCGAAAAGCAGAGGATTTTAATTCTTTGTATATTTGAATTTTCATTCCTCGGAGAATTAATTGTGGTCTTAGTAAATATTGGTGGTATGTTCATCGATAGTTATGATCGCCCTAGTTTCACGAAGTGAAATGTCTAAGGCGACTTTTAGACAAGCGTGTTTGCTTGAAGTTCAAAGAGTTCAGGGTCAATCTACGGAAGACGGCGCACTTGTTGAAGAAGATAACAGAGTGGTTAATGGATTTCTTGGTGTTTGATTACAGAAAGCAAGGTTGGCGCGAATCAGGATCGCCAAGGCATCGAGTGGTGCGGCCTTCGTCAGCAAAAAGAAGGCTGCCGAGGCGAGATTGGCCGCGCAAGAGAGTGGTCTTCAGCTGGACGAATCTTACAAAGAAGAGGATATCTTCGAGCTGCAACATCACCATCTACTTCGTTGTTTAGAGAAGACCACGGTAAGAGTAACTCGATCTCTTTCACTTAACTCTCCATTTCCCTACTCATTCGCTTCCTCAGGTGGTCCATTCATCCGAAATCGTCGAATCGAACTCTTTTCAATCGGACTTTCATGATGCCCCCTATTCCGCCCAATTCCCAGTCATGCATACCGATCGCCTCCTTTACAATGTCCGTGCTCGCCAGCTCGAATGCGAATATTTAACCGAGAAGAATCAATTTCATTTCGATCCTCTGGTGTACGCGACTCGAAAATATACACGCGTACTCTTCTGTCGCATTCGACAAATTTCCACGTTGCTAGCGATTTTTATTGCTACCTTTCTACGAGAACACCGGCACACTAATTCGAAAACATCCGTGTGAAAAATGCTCCCATTGTGACTCTACCGGTGGGCGGAAACCGCGTGGCACCGTAACTTTTAATCCGACGGACGTCATACGTGTCAGATAGTGCGCGGTTGGAAATGCCTGCGAGAGACGGCCGATCCAATTTGGTAAGGTAAGTGACTGCCAATTTTTTACGCCCTGTCAAATGACCTTTTGCCGAGCGCGAGAAGCCCTGAAACTCGGAGGAAGGGAATATCGGGCGAGTGTTCGTGATTAAAATTTCTTGCTTGGCCAAGAGAAATTTGCGGGCCTGAGTTCTGCTTGCACCCTCTTCAATTTAAGTTTCAAGAGGAAGAACTACCATCTCTGAACGGCATACGAGAACCCTTCCTTTTTACAACTACGAATATATATATATACTCTTTCCTGCTCGTTGATCCTTCCGCGCTACGAATGCATAAACCTTATAATGAATCCTGCACACTCGACTCGAATAACTTTCAAGCTGTGGGATAAAATCGGTAAAACTGAAAAGCGGTTTCTCATCAATATGCAGAAGTGCATGCAATGACAAAGTAGAGATGATGAATATCTTATGACTAGGACTTTAAGTTCTCCTGAGTCAGAAGGTAGAAGAGAAGAGTTGGTGCAGGTCGAGTCATTTCGACTGACAGAATAACTGCGAGTGAATTTAATGGAGTCGACCACGCGAGATGACGTTCCTGATAGTTCGGATTCGCTAGAGAAGCTGATCCACGGCGATGACGTTCCAATGCGATATCGTCGTCGGATAGCGACGCTCAAATGCCTTCCGGGGCTGGCGGTGACGTGCCAATGGATCGTGAATCGAGTTTTGTCGAGATCGATCAATCGCCGCAGGAAAGAACACTAACCGGTATAGGTTGTGGTTGGCCAATCCAACCACCGAGGCGTCCGTGACCCTTTGACACGCGACTGTTTCCAAGTTTCTTGGCGAACCACTGGAATTTACTTCGCAATATACGCGTCCCGTTCTACCAATGACTGTAATTGTTACGTGAGCTCCGCCACTTCTCCAACTTCACCTAATCTCTCCAGGACCACTTAAGACTCCCTACCAATTGAATAATACAAAATACCACGGCAAATTAGTCGCTAATTGCTAGTTCCCGTAGAATTAATAGCCACTATTTAAATGCCACTTTGGATGAGTCTGATATAAGAAAAGATTCTTCTGTCACGTGGAAAGGGAGATATAAAAGTAGTGAAAGGGGAAAGTCCGAATAATAGAAGATTCTACGAGTGAAATGATGGTGGATTTCGATAGCTGACGAGTGTGGACGCTTGGATAACGTCCAGAATGTTGCTCGCTCGCCGCCGTCGACGGATCTGTCTCGGCTTCTTCTTAAATTGTGATTAATGATCGTCGGGCTAACGTCCCTTCGAGATGTCTCGGCGGCGATTTATGTCGTAACCGCGACACTGATTAAAAAGCTGCCCATTCGAGTCTGGAAAAAGGTTCACTCGTCTAAAAGGCCATTTTGGTTGGCCAGCACTTTTCAAGCCAGAAAATCTATTCCATTTTACCCGAATTTGACAGGTATAACTGACAAAATGTAATTGTCAATTTTTCCTGAGACGACTCTTTTACGAAGTGAATCCAGGATGAACGAGGGTGAGAATAAAGGTTGTAATAGGTTCGATGAAGAAGTAAGGAAAACACTAGCTGATTCGATGAAGATTTATCAGCGGGCAACCGGTTAAAGCACGTAGTTTCGCGGATTCGCGTTATTGCGCAGCTCAGAAGAGTATCATCGGCACGGGGGGCTGGCCAATCGGTGTCTTCGTGTCGGTGTATTGATTTCTTCCGGGTCGTGGCCGGCCTCGATCGAATATCACAGCAGGATTGGACCGCGAGACGTCAGTACCGTGGACTACTAATTATAGCGTTGATGAAGCGCCTTTAAAGAGATCTCCCAGCCAACAATAGACCGAACCGCCGCACCGACCGTTTTTCCATCTCGCGTACTTCCTGCAATCCCTTTCATCTCCTGCATACACTTTTACCCCTTTCCAACCAGCACAGCTTCCATCCTGAGCTGACCATTTCCATTACGGTGATGGACACCTTCTCGAGAAAGAGTTTTAATCAGGTTGTAGAATTTTGTTGATACATTGATTGAAATGATATGCAGCTATTGGATATTTATTAGCGCGATTAGTTCTCTGGAGTTCGAGTGGCATCGCGATATATTTCGTCCAACTGATCCCACTTAATCCAAGATATATTTTTCCTCCCGGCTCGCTCGGCGTTTTTATTTCCATTGAGTGACGACGCAGCCTCGACTGAATCATCGACGGGAAACGCTGAGGACCGTGGCCGGTACAAATCAGCTCGCTCTCGGGTTAGCAGACAATACGACTTGTTTTGACAGGGACATAATGTTTGCATTTTTAATAGGGCAACAGCTGGTGACCACCGGCCCACGCGATCCCCCATCCAGTTACGTCAGAGGCCGATGAAGCCACTGTTTTCGGCCGTCTATTTTCACTGCGTGCTGATGCTGCTGGAATAATTGACCCTAGCCTGTTAATTAATGCCTGTGTAAATTGGCATAATTAATTAGCTAGCATACATACAATTGAGAGATGTAGGCGCTCGAATTTACCGGATCGCTTGGCTCTCCGGATTTATTATTGAAATCTCACCGACACTAGTCGCACATAATAGCATCCGACAATTGCTTCCTCTCGCTCGTTAGTATTCCATGAGAGACACTTATCCTGACAGTCTTCATTGCTAGCCGAACCGACCGATATCTCATGCTCGACGTTCGATATCTCTTTACTCGCCAATCCAATTCGTCTGTCCAGTGGACGTGTCGCGCGCTTTCATGTGAATCTATGCATCGACAGCTGCACTACTGCTGCTGCTGCTGCTGCTCTGCTTGCCTCTACCTTTCTGTGTTGGCGTCGTTTATTTTTCGAGGAAAGAGAGAAGCCGATATTAAATTCACGAGTGCTGGCAACCCTTTTTCCACTGGCAATGCATACGTAACTCTTGGATATTCACGGGCTACCGCTTCCCCTTCCATTGTCGCTCAACACACGTCTCTGCGTCCCTCGGGATGGAACTCTTCCGTGTGCCTGGTTGTCGCTCGCTTTTTGTCTGACAGACACTTCACTTCCTGTCTCGTCCAACTTTGCTTATTCCGATGATGCATGCCTGCTTTGAATGCTTACTTAAGTGTCAGAACGTGTAACGACTCGAATGTATCACTCTTTCTCCAGGGAAATAGCAGGAAAAGCGAAATTTCTAACGGCGCAGTAGTACGAGTCCGTGTGTGGTCAGACGACGAGTGTACCCGAAAGATTCTTTGTTAGTCGCGCACGATTCGATTGTGATAAATGAATCATTACTTTTGTATGCTTTTATGTTTACTCGTGTTTTCTGCGGTATTGTTTTTAGAGTGCTCTAGATAACTTTCTGACTTTTCCAAGGAATTAAATTTGGTGGAGAATATTGTTTGACACAAACTTAATTCTTTCATGACTTTTTTCTGTCTGTCTCAAGATGTATTAATATGAGAAAAATGATGAAATTAGTATACTAACCGTATGAAAAATACAGAGAATGCTATATATCTTGCCTTGGAATTCATTGGAAGAGGTTTCAAGTTAGAGCCGCAGTGAATAGCGCGTTGTCCTCGACGCCTCGGTGCGGTTTCCAAGCGAGTAATAAGTCTATTTGGCCCAAAAGGCAATATATGGCTGCGGAGTAGGCGACATTTTTCGACGTCGAGCTCGGATATACATGGCAATGAGTTTATAGAGCTTGCTCGATAGGTGGACGCGAGGGGACATAAAATCGTAGCAAGTGCGGCGCGCGTTTCACGACTCAGTTCGGACTGCACCGATGGCACAACGAGTTATTTATGATGCAGAACACTGCAACCCTTGGATTTACGAACACTGATCGCTCTATTAACCGTAGAATGCATATCCATCCTAGGTAAATGCTAAACTTCATCCGAAATACTCCCTTGTCAGCCTCAACAATTTACCTGCTGCGGATCTTCTATTTATGATGCGAGACACGAATCCTAGACAATTTCAGAAGCTTCCTTCCTTCGATTTCCAAGAAAATTGGAAGCAGAGATCCTCGAAGAAGGAAAAACTCGATATCGATGCAGCGCAATACGCCAGTTCATGTCACGCGCTTCTGGCAAGCTTACAAAGCTCGGCGGCTTGTCAAGCACCAGTAAAGAGGAAGAAAGAGAACTGCGTGTAGTTAAATTTGAGAGCATGGACTTGGTTGGCGAGATATAGTGCAAGGGAAACTTGAGAGACAGACTCCTGGACGAGCGGGCGCGAGTGGTGCGGCCACGTTTCACTGTTGGTGGCCCTCCAAAACGGTGTCATGTCACGCGTCACTATCTTGGAGAGGTCAGTGCATTTATAACTGGCTTTACAATCCATCATCTAAAAATAGCCGCGCGCCGTCTGTTTATAGAGCGGGCAAGTTGCGATTCGGTTTTAAAGTGCTCGCGCGCGCGCGCGCGCGGCACATCAAACGCGAGCTCTCCCAAGTAAAAGCATTACGAAGGGCTTAGAAAAATAAACTAGTACAAATTTCCCAGGCGAAACTCTAATGGAGAAAGGTGTGAAAAAGTAGTTGCCTTTTTTCAAAAGATCCTTGAAGTCGGTATCGATGACGGTCGTGCAAAATGGGTAGCTTTATCGAACGAATGCCTGACCCTCGCACACTCGCCGCAAGCTTCACAACTTTATTTCCAGGAGCGTTGAGCGCGCGCGTGCGTCTCGATAAGGACGCCTTTAATCTCAAGGAAGGCGAGAGCGGTCAGAAGAAGAGATAGGGAGAGATAGAGAGAGAGAGAGAGAGAGTAAGAGAAGACTGCGGCGGACGATGCTCGAAATAGAAGCGCAAACACGCGTCGAGACTTTCTCCGTCGTGCGGCTTTACCAGAAGGTCGGCCACGTCGGCGACCACCCTTATACACATTTCCAGCTACCCTGGAAGGGCGCCCACTGTGGAAGGTCGACCGCTATTTTTCTACTCCGACCTCCCTGTATATGCCAGACAGAGAGAAACAAAGAGAGACAGAGAGAGAGAGAAAAGAAGATTCCGCAACGCGTAGCGAACGTGAACCAGAGGGGAATGGGACATCTGCCGTGCGAATAAGGCCGCGAATCCTTCCGCCTGACCTGAGAGCCTTTTATATTGGCCTCATGAAATTTAGATCCCAGCCGTCTACGTCGCGCTTGGAAACCCCGACGAATAAAAGATCGCGAGTCCTCACGTGCGCTACGCGCAAATCGAACCTCGTATTTGTTGGCTGGGTGACTCCGTCGAGCCGTGATTAATCCAGCCAGAGAAGATATAGATCGGGGTAATTTGAATTTGAATAGAAAATAAAGTAGAATAATATAAAACTTTCGATACTCCGTCACTAGTCGCGAAAATAACTAGGATTCGACAAGAATTTTTCATCCGGGAAAAAGATATTACAATCGAAATGTGTCTCGCACTTTTATAACGAGTCGCGATGAGTCGGATGTCATTATTCGAGAGTGAGCTGCTAGATTATCCTGTGTTAATATCCGGTGGAAAGCTTGACGGCTTCCCACTGCGAAAAATGAGTGTGAGCTTTCTGGCTTTACGTACATCCGACAGAGAAGGCAAATCCTGCGGGAATGTTCGTACCTTGGATGCAGGGAAACGAGAGGTTATCGAGTGATCTCGACGTCATCCGCGTGCCCGGCGACCGCTCGTACTTTTCCCAGGAAGGGTTTCATCCCGTAGAATGGAGCAGCAATCTCTCTGCTAAAATCTCTCTCTTTCTCTCTCTCTTTCTCTTTCCCCATCAGTGTCTCCCTCGGTAAAAGTTCGTCAAACTCTGCGGAAATACTAACCAGGGTAGCGGACTATCTACGAGAAAGATTCCTATCGTTTCTCGCTTAGAAGGAAATCCAATAGTTACAGAATCGAACACTAAAGCGGTCCAGTTGGGACGCAAGGAAATCCGGTAGGACTTTACTAAAATCGCTACGATACCTCGCGTCACGTTCTACGTACAATTAGTTCATCCAAATATAATGAAATAAAAAGCTAGCTCTCAATTACAGGAAGTTTCTTATCGACTGTTAAAAACATTTCGATCTAATGAAAATGTAAGAGCGACTATAAATGACTTATCAGGTTCATGAAATACGAAGTTTATCTCAACTTTGAAAAGGGATGGAAGTTTGCTGGTCGAGGAGTTTGCTATTTCTCTAATGGTTTTTCTCGTTGATTACAGGATCGGGAATTCGTGGAGATGGAAGTGCCGTACAACGGAGCACCAAAGAGGCCGGGATCACCGTCGCCGTTGACGTCGCCGGCGCACAGCACTGCCTCGAGGGGCGGCCTGCTGCATTCGTGCTGTGGCCGATGTTACCCCCAACGATATCAGGTACGCGGTCGCCGTATACTCGCCTCGACGACCTCCATCAGCGAGGCTGCACCCTCGTCTTCCTCCCACTCTCACCAATCGCAGCCTCTGGGCCAGTCATCTGGCGCCAGTCACCAGGCCCACTTTCAACATCCGACTGACCCCGCGTCTCTGCCTAATGTCATCTTCAGCGTGCCCGGTGAAACTGACCGAAATAATCGAACCCCTGGCGTTACTTCCAGCCCTTTCAACGAGACCAGGGTCTGAGCACGCCAAACCCTTTTGGTCCTCCGTTCTCTCTGACCTCTAACACTTTATCTAATCAGCCGAGTCCTGCCACCCCCTGCCATCTTTTTTCAATCGGCATTCATGCTAGTTCGATCGCTAGACAAGGTTTAAAAAGGGAAGGATTGATAGGCTTGTGGGTAAAGGTTTGCAGACTGTCAATCCGATAGCTATCAGCTTGGAAAATATCAGGGTGGACCGAGTGACCGATGAGGCCTAATGGTCTCGGACCTCCTTTAGGATTTCTAATACTCCCTAGTACAAGTCTCTGCCAGCTGGCTAGGATTACAGGGATTATTGGCTAACGCCGATGAGAACGGCTCTTTTCCTCATGGTATTTGCAGAGCCGAGCATATTAGGTTTCATCTCGCGTCAATGGATCCTGTAATTTGCCACCTCGACCAAACTCCGCAGGTTGTCTCGAAGACTGAGATAATGGCGTAATACTTAATACAATATATCATCGATATTATTAGGGCCTAATCGGAATACTGCTAGTTAAGAATTCTCCGCGGTTAAGAAACCCCCTTTTCAATCAATCGTCATTGGACTGAATCGTTCGAGAATGATTAGTCATCGATATCTTTCAAGTGATATCGTTTGGCGTTCGTATTTCGAACTCTCCGAGGATTTATCAATCTCGAAGATCGCTGGGAGATGACTTGATCATTTTCGTGATTCCAAGTCGACCTGGCCTAACTACCAGCCAATGGATCATTATTCTTGCCGGCGAGTAGCACTCTAATCTTAGCTCGCCATCCCGATGGGTTAACACCTGTGTTCCAATTTGAGATATATGCGAAGGGAGATTCCTCCATTACTCGATTTCCGAGGGACTCCGATGCTTCGCAGCATCTTCCATCTTCCAAGTTACTGAATCTCTCGATTTAAATGTCCTCCGGTGGGAATTTTCTCAATTAGATTACGCGATCGATTAGATTAGCTTATATCCTTTCTAGGCAACACGCGTCTCGCTCGAGATCCCTGTCGATTTGTAGCGGTAATATCGCAGGACTATCAAGATTCGATTTGTATAGTTAGCACAAAGGTTTCTTCAAGTCTAGGTGTTTAAGTTAACGTTGTTAAGATGGAATATAATCGTTAAGATGAAAGTTGATTAAAGATAATCAGATGGCAATTCGATGAGGATCAACTCCGGCAAGAATTGGTTCGTGATTGCTCATAGTTTTATCATATCAAGCGTAAATTCTCAAGACGCGAATCCTTTGGGAAGGGAGATTCCAATCCCTTCTCGTTCGCCCTTCCAAGCACTGCCGTTGAGGGCTCGAATTTTCAAATGCTCGTGACTTTACACCATCCCTGGTGGTATTCTTGCTGCTTTATCTCGCCGGTGCGCGGAGCACCGATAACTCGATTGTTCTGTATCGAGCCGCCGCTCGATAGGATTAAAGGCGATATTTATGATCGAACAACGCGAGCAGCCGAGTTTTATTGCGCGAATCCGCCCTAAATAATTGTCATCCGACAGTTTTGCTGGTCTTCCAATATATCTACAATGCTAAATCACAGGATAAAAGCTCTCTTATTAGAGTCATTGCTGGTCTCCAGTTGCCCTTGACAGATTTCTACTTTCATCCTTTATCATTACATTACAAGAATCAATCAATCAATATGAAAAATAACAAAAAGATCGAAGTGACAAGTCAAGGAGGATCCATCGGAACAGCTCAACTATTCCTTGGGGAATCATCTTTTCTCTTGCTCGATAAATAATATCCAAAGCTACCATCATACTGTCTTCGGAACACATCGTGATCTTCGCGTCATTTCATTTGTTAATGTACAATTCCATTACGATTCCCGTCGCGGGAGACGGCGCTCCTTGGAAAATGCAACGCGCGTTAATTTAATGAGCAGCCGTGCCCCGCTTGTAAATTATTGCGGCCGTTAGCACGCGCCCCGCTAATTAACTACCGTGGATTCCGATGCATCTACACATACACACACACACACACGCGCGAAGGTATGAACATGTTTCTTTCGACACTTCATCGCCATTTGATTAATGGAATCGCGAATCCACTGTAATCGGTGAACGCCAGGCGGCGCGCGCGCGTCCGATATAATCATCATCAAGTAAAGGGTAACGGATGTGTGTGCGTGTGTTAAACAGTCCTGCCAACAAGATGATTTGCGACGTGCTTTTTGGGCCGAGCGGTTACACGTGTTTGCTTGCGGCGGTTGGGACACGAGAGAATTAACGCGTTATCAGCGCCAGGACATTATCAGGCACGGTTTCGCACTGGAAATGAGCTCCTTGCTACGTTTAGATTAATGATAAGGTGCGGCGACGCTCCTCTGCGCTTATGATGCGCTCGAAATGACGTCAGCCACTCATGACGAATGCACCGTTTCCTGGCAGCGCCGCGAATGAGTAATACGGAATACGAAGCAACGCGATGTCAACAGTATGTACACATAAGTTTCACTGATGATTCTGTCACTCGCGGATACCTCAATCATTTTCTAACTGTTTCTATCTTCCGAAAATATGATGGAGTGCTCCGATGGCTCCGACTTGGACGTTCTTTGTCTATTTATAAGAACAAGTGGGGAGTTTAAAATAGCAATCAAAAAAGGGACAGATAAATGCGATATTCTCTTTCACCAGAGAAATTCTGGTCCTCCACATGAGATGTGAAGAATAACGATTGTCAGTCCCATCCTAGGTCTTCCATTTTCAAAGGCAATGTCGCTGGAAAGCAGCCTCGAGCGTGTGCTCACTCTGTTCTCGTGTCAGGCTTTCGAGTTTTCGCCTTGCAATCAGCCCCTTCGATTCGTGCGGGTCGCTCGCCTGAAAGCTTTAGCCCCTAATTGAATCAACTGGTAACACACCCTTCGGCTTCGCTCTCGCCGTTTACTTCCAACTGCCTTCGAAATTTGCCAAAAAGAGAAAACAGGGGCGTTCTCCTCGCGTGGATTAAGAGCTTCGACAAATAAGGGATGAAATGCCGCTCAGAGCTTCGATCACTGCGTGGTAGGGGAAACCGCGGGGGTAACTTTCGTAACCGGTAACTTTCCCTCGAAGAAGAAGTAAGATAGATCAAGAGGGGGTGAGAGAAAGAGAGAAAGAGATAGAGAAAGAGAAGTAGGAACGAAGCCTCGTGGGAGTCGCGTGCCAACCAACATTACAGAAGGCAATCGACGATGAGAGAACTTTTCTCTCACTCTGACTCTTGCCTCTCTGTCTTTATCTCTCACGACTTTTTCTTCCCCCAACCCCTACTCGCTCGATAAAACTCCGAGGCATTCGCCAACACTACTGTCTCCCTTTTTTTTTCACTCTCACCCCCGTCTTATATCGTGGCACCTTCGCTGTGAAGCGATCCGCTCACCCACTCTGTACATACTCATACTACTAGTTATTTGTACACTTTTTTACACGCGCGCCACTCTTCGTTGTATTTTACATAAATTTTCGAGCGATCGCATCGCAGGAAGATCGCTACTCCGACTAAATACCACTACTAGGGTTTTTACCCTTTAATCGCAATAATTAATAAATACTCGATCGCGAGTGGATCACAGCGAAGAATGCCACTTGGTTTGTACGGTGATGGATAATACTGTTCTTCGACTCGAATTTATTGTTCTCTAGTTTTCATTCGTAGGAAGGAAAAACTTACAGAGAGTTAAGTTTCTTTATCTCGATTAGATCGCGTGTATTGTGAAGAGGAAGCTGACCAAGAAATATTCATCCCATGGTAGTTCTAAGGAGACGACGACTCAGTAGTTAGTTCGAAATCCTAGATCTAATTAAGAAAGCAGGCCATTCGGCGGAGAACAGTTGAGGAAGACGGAGAATCGATTGTTTATAAGGTCGATCTGTCTATTTGGCTTTTCTGTCTGCCAGATTCTCGGCGACAGGGTAAACTTTCTTCTTCGCATCATTGCTGATTTATTTCCTCGGGGCTTTCGGAGCCCGGGCAATTAGGAAGTGCCGGCAATGGAGGTCTCAGGCTCGAGTCTCATTCAAAGAGAGTGTTGTTAAGTCAGGCTTTTTGTTCACGACTTGTCGTGGAGTATTCAAAGGAATCAACTGGGAGAAGGCGACCCTTTCCCGAGTTGATCGCTGTATACCTGCCTTCAAATTTTGGCCTTCCATTGTTGTTTCCTGACTCGACAGCTTTATTACGCTCAGAGCGTCAATGAAAAACGGGCGTCAAGGTGACCTAATGCTCGTGAAAGCCTGACATGCGCACGATTATAGCGCTTAATGTTACGTCTTTCACGCTCATGGGATTTTAATCATAATTTATGCTCCGCGCTCCGTGAACGGTGCACCAAACCGTCGACGGAAACAGACTAACGTTGTGTTAGTTGATCGCACTAGCGACAAGAATTCGTCGTGCTTTGTGCGCACGACATACTTTCTCTTAGACAATCGCGTTTTCACTCCTGTCTATTTTCCTATCTAACACGTGCCACCCACCAAGTTGCTGGCTCAGGCGGCAGTCGACGACAGATTAATGCTAATGACTAGTAAATTGCTATGTTGAATTCTTGTGTATTATTAATACATTAGAAGATGGGAGAGTTAGGGAAGAATGTGAAGTAGTACGGCTTTGCTGAAAGAGAATTCGTATGAATTAGGCGAGCGAGTAGTATAAGTCACGCATTAGTCAGACGTCGGCCGCAGTGCTGGGTAACCTGGCGCGTTTACACTCGTCACATTCCAGTCGTATTCTCGATTCGTTGCCCTCGATTTCTCGAGGCACTTACTCGGCTTTCCTTTCACCTTCTCTTTCCTTTTCATACTGCTCGGTACAAAGGAATCAAAGCCCCTCTAATGAGGCGTACTGAAGGAAATAAAGAAACAGAGATTTTTTAAGATCCACCCGCTCGTTCTTTCGATACCCTCGTCTCGTCGGTCAAGTGTACCATTATTCCTAACTGCGATTGGCGGGAGCTACAAAATCCAGAGTGCAGAACTCTTCGAAGCAAGTTGCACATCCACTGCACGAAAGTTATAATTACTTCTTATTAATTCCATGCCTTTTGAATCAATTTTCGTAACTATGAAAGGTCCAATAGAAATCTCATTGAAATCAGAACGAATTCATAGTGTGTCATTCTTGGAAATTTGTTCAATAAACAAGGTAATCTGTCAGGAGTGAAGGCGAAAAATTCTTTAGCTTCAACAGTTAAATCAACTCGTTTCTCCTATCGTGCAGTAGCTGTGCCACTTGTAAATAACCGGGTGCCACTGCAATAGCAGTGCGCGCTCTCCGGATGTACACGCTGCACGGTACACGCGCGCGCTCGCGCGTATGCGTGTGTGTATGTGTGTGTGTGCACAGTCATCCTTGCACAGTTATCGACTAGAAAATTGTACGGCAGGCCTGTCACCTTGACCTTAGGTGCGTCCAGCACCTGGGCTATAACGGAGTTGTTTGCGAGCGAAGTGTCTCTGTGGTAGAAGAGCTCGGACACGCGTACAACCGCTTTGAGCTTCTCCGGCTGACTGAGGACGACAGCCCACTGCGTTCATACAAGGGCTTTCCTGACGTGGTTGCTTTAAAGCGACGTGTCCCTTTTGCCAAGCTTCCCTTCAATATTACCAAACCACTCCATTTTCTCTATCATTCTACCAATCTATCATTCGATTCGATGTCTCCAATATATGGTAGAAACGTTCCGCAAGGCTGTTGCGACTACAATATGACAGGTTATCGATTCTTTGGGCCAAGAATTTCAAGCGCACTACCCTCGAAAATGGGAGCATTTCATCGCCGAGGTCAAATTTCGACGCGAAGGCATTCGTGAAAACCTCGACAGCCGAATGGCAAACAAGACGCGTCCAATGCGCATATGCTGCACCGTATATTTCAAAGAAATACCGGCTGTTACGTCGTCCTACGTGTATTCCTAAACCGAAGTGTGCACACAGTGAGAGTAGACGTACTGTTGGACGGAAAAAAGTGACGTCTGAAAAATCGTACATGCCATTTTTCACACAAGGCGCAATGCCACGCTGGTAAATACGCTGGCTCCGCTTTCTTTCGAGGACGGTGTGAAAAATGCCTCGGAGGATCACCGATTCACCTTTCTTTTCCAAGGAGCATTCATATCGCACATAAACTTCTTTCCACGTCGAATCAAGATTCATACGCGGCTTCCAATTCTCACTGTGTGCTTCCTATCGTATTGAAATAGATTTTTCCGCAGTCTGCGCCGTCGAATGTTTTCGCCACCGCTCTCATTTTCTTTTTGTTCCTATATGATGGGTGCGAAATATCTTTAATTAAAAAGCGATCTCCAGCAGCGTGTTGAGCCATAAATTACCAAGTCGCCCATTAACCGCGCCAAAATTGCAAAGCAAACAGCGGTGCGCGGAAATTTCCGAGAGAAATACATAGAAATTGGGATATTCGCGGTAAAGCAGCAGCAGTAGCAGTAGCAGACGCGCGCGGTGCTCGAGAAATTTTTAATCCCTCTGGAGTAGTACGCAAAGGGCCAGTTTCTAATTTAGCCGTAATGAATCTGTCCGCGGCGTTTCTCTTTTGAAAACCCGGCGTTCTCGCCGAACGCTCTTGCGCGCTTACTTCTTTTAGTCGCGACACAAAATATAGAAGTAGCACGAATGAAAATATCCAAATATCAAACATTAAAAGCAGTAAATTTACTACTCCGCTAACCAACGAATAAATGATAGTTCGCAATGTTCTTATTTAATTAGCAGCGGTAGAATCACACGTGGCGCAAAACGAAGCGACAATTAGCAGTCTGTAACACGTTATGCTCCACATCCACATTTTCCACCGCAGGGTGGCGATCGCGACATTTCAGCATGCGGCCATTCGCATTTTATTTCGGGCATCGAGCGTGCAGTCGGCCTCATTAACGGCAATAACGTGCCGTGTAATTCACGGGCCTTGGCTCCCAGGCAATTTTATCGCTCGTTCTCCTTGCGTATACACAAACGTGCGCGCGACAGCGTTACATTTGCCACCGCTCATTCTCGGCTATACACACGTCGGGTTGGTAATAATTCAGGGAGAAAGTCCCGCTGCGTCAATTCTCACACGCAGCAATAACAGGTGGTTCGACAGCGACGGCGAACGCTCGTGAAGGCCCTATTGTCCCCGAGAGCTAAATGCTCGTTTCGCACGCCGATAAAAATAGTCGCGTCGCTGCATTCGTGCACGCCTGTAAACGCCGCTTCTCACTGATCTACTGTCAGACAGAGAGAAAGAGAGAGAAAGAGAGAGCAAGGGTGAGTTCACTGTTCGTGACTTTTAGTGCTGCTATCTTTCACGAAACCGTGCTATCGCAATTTATTGTGCCACGCGAATCCGCTTCGACCCAATAAAAGGAAGCGTGCTTCTCGAAAAACCACTTGTTTTCGTTTAGTCCTATTTGGCCGAGGGTGGGGCGCTGAAAGCAGTCTCGATAAGGGCGGAGCCATTCCATCAATTCCACCTGCGCACTTCTTTGCAAGTGAAACTGGAAGGGTTGAAGCTACCTTGGCGATAGGATGCTGGAGCTTTCGGTCTCCGATATCACCCAACTATTCAGACTCACTGAGATCGATCGTCTAATTCATCCTTACTCTCGGATCAATTTGCATTCCATCTACGACGAGTGATATCTCAAAGCTACCATGAAATTTGTCCGGATGAAGGAACGTATAATTTTTATAGTGTGATTCTGAAAGGGAGAAGCTTTATCTGTCTGATCCGTCGCTTTTGTATTCGACTCGGATATCCCTTTTTCCTTTGCCATCTGAATTCAATTAAGCTCGTGTCCGAGATACCATACTGCTCTTATCCTATACTGCCAAAGGATATCGATGGGTTTTTGTAATGAATGTACGATGGATAACAGTCCTGGTAGGAGAATGCCATCCTTTATTACCAATGGCAAACTATCTGCTAATGGATAATCGAATTTGTAAAACTGACATTTGTCTCGCAACAGCCTTGGAGATATGTTTCTTTCATTCCTGAATTCCCATTTCTCTGGAATATATATCCTAGCAAGAATGGTTCGAAATGGACCAGCTTAGTTGTTGGATCATCAACTATCCATGATATTTATGGTAGTCACTCGATCCAGGTGTAACATATCGCCGATCTAATCGGCTCGCATTCCGCATTATAATATAACACGAGTTGCTTTCATGAATAATGCATAGCCGAAGGAACAGCAGGAGCCTGTAGTGGAGCATCCGCTCGAGAACAGCCAGGCAAGAGAAAATTGAATCTTAAGTGTCCATCTGAAAAGCTCCGTCAATCCAGTAACGAGCACACTTAAACCATCCACCCCACTCAATCGAAAAGTTCGATCCGCCCGATCAATGAATGGTACAGAACTTGTTTCGCACAGATCTTTCAGTTCAGCCAGTGGCAAAGTATGAAGTTCACGAGGATCCTTCCGAACAAGGGTTACTTACCAAAGAATAACCTCTTGATCCACCTAGAAGTTTCGATACTTTGCTGCCATCTGATCTGGACCACACCCGTTATTTCCTCTCGGTGTTCCTCTTACCTCATCAAGACTCTCAATCTTTCTGTAACAAAAAGAAAAAAGAAGAAAACGTTACGTGAAAATATTGATCTAGTTTTCTCGAATGCGCAAAGGGTAGGATTGATGAGGGATTAGGCAATGTTCGTGTCTCGTATCCGTGACTGCATAATGTGAGAGGCCGGCTCGAATTTGATTAGCGGACGATTAACCTATCTGGCTGCGGGCTAACAGCCCCCGGCACAGATTTGCATGGACGTCGAGTTATCGTACTTCTTCCTTCAGATCTAATCGAGAATCGAGCAAACAGAACGCCCGGTCGAGCGTTATACGGCAGTCATTATATCAGCTAATTCAATTACCAACCCGATACACTGCGTCTATTTAATGAAGCTGATAATGCACTATAACTTTAACTCAAACTCTGACAGAATTCGATGGTAAATTCGATATCGTTTATTAGAAAAAGTTTAAAGGAGAAAGCTAAAAGAAATTCGAGCAGTCTCATACATGATTTCTCACGTGCATTAATCATTGGTTCCTCGAGGTTCTTAGTCCTGGATAGGGCAAGATTAATTACAAATCGGTCATCAGAGAGGCCGTCGAGCCGCGTCGATTACAGTCCGCCCGATGATTAATCTATCATAGCTCGGATGAGTAAGCGACGGTGCTTTCCGACTGCGCGTGGCGTGATCGCAATTATTTTCACCTGAAATCTTCGCCATTACATAGTGTCGCTGGTCATCGCGGTCCATCGGTGACAGGCAGGCTCAGTGGTGATAGATTAATTGCTGTTCAACAGGTAAGTCAGCGATCAATTGCCCGAGAAACCGGATGATCACTGCGCCTGCCATTTTTCAACTCGATATATCGATTTCCCTATGATGTACAGTCGACGTCCGATTTACCTCTTCATTCCCACCTCAAAACTATTGTCTATTTGGTCCACTATTTCTCTGCTAAGTGTCGCAGTACTTCCGTCAGTAGATTTTCTCTCAGTCGATGTCAACTAACTGGTACATACGAGTAAGCGGGTGTGTAATATAGGTCCGACCTGCTCTGTAATATATTTGATTCTGTACTATATCTTCCTGTATAAATACACGTCTCGGCACTTCCGGTGTCTGTCCCGTAGTACGCGTATGCCTGCCCACTCAAGGTAAGAATTAACCACACAGAAAAAATTGTACAAAGTCGCTGTGCCACCACTATCCCTTCTATCGTCGACACAATCCACCACAACCAAAGCCGACCCTTGCTAGTTCAGAAGTTAGAGCTCGATAATGTCTCCCCGTTCTTCGAATGATACTCTCTATCCGCACACTTTCGGTGTATATACATATTAATGCCTCCCACTTGTGTATCTAAGTGTATCTGTGTGTCTTAGTTTTTGTGATTGTCCTGGGAACTCCGGGGTGAAATTAAGTGGCCTTTAAAGGGTGCTGTTTAATTACGCTTAAGTCGATATACTCCTCTCGACGAGCCTCGCTTCTCCAGTGGGCCTCTCGTCGAGCGCCACTATTAATTAGTAAATCCATGAAGTGGCGAGGATTAATTAATTAATAAATGCCCGGCGACGATCGGCTCTCTCCTTGAGCGCGCAGTAGCTTCCGGTGTTGCTTCGAGGACCATTGAGGTTGTCACGATTGAAGTACACTTCGCCCCTCGGGAGAATAAGTGGAAGTTAAACGATTGGGAATCGCAATTCCAGATGGCTCTCGTAATTTTCCAAATGACTGGCGTCGTAAACGCGCCATACTGAGACACAAAGATAAGGATGCGGAGCTTTGAGCCGGTGAGGATTTACCTCGCCACGCAGTCAGCTCTAATCGGAAGGGAGCAGGGAAATCGGGGCAAATAAATCGTCCGATCGATTTCAAGGGCAATTAGGACCTCAATCGCACCTCACGGGAGCTTTGCCGGTACTCTCTTCGAGCTGATAAGAGGGTGAATTTTCTTGGGAAATAAGAAGTCACCAAGGAATTATGACCTTTCGATCGATTTCTCACGCGATTCATCCATCATTGGGAGTTCTTCGCTAATATTGCATATTTCTTTCCACCCACTACCGATTTCCAATCATTCTCCGCGGAGATGCATCAGGATGATTTGTGCGCCAAATTTCCCACTGACAATCGATCCGAACCTGACGTCGCAATCGTAAATTGTCATCGGCGCGTATTGCGGAAATTCGACGGCGGCGGCCAACCGTCAAATTAACCGGGCATCCATCCATTTTTAGCCGACGAATTATTCAGCAAATGGAAAGGCGGAAACGTCAATTAAAGGGGTGTGTCGAGTTTTCGGGCGTGAATGTGGGTCACACGCTTTTTGCTCATTAAATATAACTTTATCGCGCCGGAAACGCCCAGGACGCAATGACCTTCCTGCTATTAAGTACGAGAATTGCGAAGTTTCGAACTTCATTCGGTCAGCGAAAATCGAATTGTCCATCGACTATCCATCATCATCGATGGTTAGTCGTCTTTTTATAAAATGTCAAGCTCCGCGAACGTGTAAAAGATGGATCGAGAAAGTCGAATAGATAAACACAAGGCGAACTTTAGCATAGACTTGACTCAAGTATACCTGTTGGTATTATCCACCCACGTAGAAGTTAGTTATCAGTAAACTGGCAGAAAGGTATGCTTCTGATCCTCTAATCCTCTAGAAATACGCACTTCTAACGAGTATGAATTACTCGTCAAACAATACTTGAAGCAAACACCATAAAACAATGAGGAACACTTCGATCAGAATTACTCTTTATCGAGTAAAGTTTTGTTCAACCTCGAGAATAAGCGTATAATACACTCGAAACATGTACCCATATTCTCAGATGACACAACACCTTAGAATCTGATAGATCCAATCGATTTCATTAGGATAGATAAAAAAAAAAACATTCATAGATTGATGTAAGCTAAACTAGCTATCGGTGCTGGTCAGAGCGAATTTATTAGAAGTCTGTTAAGAGAAAAGGGTAGGGCGAAGCGAGTCCGGCATCTTCGGACGATGCTCCTGTGGAGATATCTCAGCGGCGAGGATGCTGAGAGGCGAGATGTACCTAGAAGTAGGCGATCGGGTAGATGAGCACTTAGGATAGGTGAGCCTAGCGTGCAACAATGTAGTGTGTGCTTGTGGTGTGGATTTCAGCAGGCGTACAGTCAGTACATCCCGGCGACACGGGCCCAAGTGTCCGGCGCCCAAGGTGGGCAGACGGGCACCGCCATGGACGGGACCTACCTCGTCGAGGCCTCATTCTGAAAGGCCTCGACTTACTCGCTTATCGCTATGGTATCACGTTATTCTAATCACACACGTCGCCGCCGGCTCCTCTCGAGAGCTGAGAATCGATGGCGCGCGTACCGCCAATTCGCCCACGTCTCTCTCGAGAGCACGGAGAGAGAACAAGCTCGAGCGATTCTCCGGCATCGGATTGGAGAGAGCGAGGCACAAAAAAAAATATACAAAAAATATCACACAGTAGATAAGGATGCGGAAGGACTTGGCTCGAACAGGAGTGTCAGGAGCCTCGAGGCCGGAATGATGGATAGACGTAAAAGCACACTGTAATAATGATACCTATGGAAGTAAAAGAGAGCGGAGGAGCTCGCACGTGAGAGCGTCTAGATGAACAAAAGTTAACGCGACAAACAGAACATCAGAGCGAGTACACGGTAAAAAAATGAAATTCTTCTTCTTCCTCATTTCCGTGCAACCTGCCGCCAACGACGACTCTACACCTGCCACCACTCTGCGCCTATGTCGGACTGACATCGGTCGCCCGTCGATCTATGACCAACCCCTCTCGACGTCCCACATCGGACTTTCAACCCTGACTTGGACTACCGTCGCGACGAGTCATCCTTCACTCCACGACTCTCGCACTTTCTCTTACTCCTTGGATTCACCGATCGTTCCAATGCCGAACGTCAACGATCCCACATCATGGAACGAGACTTTGTCATACTTCGAACGGCAAAACAATTGCCCATTGAAAAATGGTCCCTCAACTGTCATCCACCAACTAACGCAATTGCCATTTGAACAACAACAACACCAATGAAATTGCGTGCCGATGCCGATTCACGCACTGGGACACACATATGTCACGCGCATATGGCGAAAACGTTACCTAAAACGAATTACACACACTTTGTAGAGCCTGTCGTATCAGCTCACGTCGAACGAGAGCAAGGATAGAGTGGTGCTCGTATATGGAGACCGTATACAAGTGCGGAAAAAGGTAAAGCAACCTTGTTGCACCGGCACGACATATATATTCTGGATACGATCCTTTGCCAAATCGTCTCTCTCGATGTATATTACGTTACCTATGTATCTTATGATTTGAGCGTGTCGCAAAAGTACGCGTACGTGCCACGACATATGCACCTCTGGCTACGCGGATTATTGACAGAAGAATGATTGATACATCTCCTTCTTTACGTCCGAGATGCGTATAAGGAGTAGCACGTACTAGTGTACCATGATTATACACCAGATCTATTTAACGTGTGTACTTGTGTGGCGATTCGGAGGACACTAGACGCGTCGCCTTATCCTGCAGGAGGATCAGGAGAGACACTGAGAACACGTAAAAGGCCTCCAAATGCACCCTTCAGTCCTCGAGAATCTGTATCGCGGCTGATCCCTCGACTGGCTTCTCGGTGTCTGCTTTCCCCCCACCCTTCGACAGAATGTATTTCCTTTATCCAATTCTCTATTCACCACATCACACACTATCCAATCTCTCGCTTTTCTTTTTTTTTCTACTACGATTCTTACTTATTGCCATCGCGTTTCTTCCGGGATTTCACTTTTTTTCCTGGCCAACAATTCGCGACGATCACGTAGAGAAATGATGGAGGCCCGCTACGGATACCAAAGTTTTCTGGCATGGCGCCCATTTGAATTCTCCCGTCTTCCGCTGCGGCTGACTTTTGATCTGGCTTTCCTGACTCTTGCACCGACAAACTTTCACGCTTCTTGATGCCCTTCGCACTCTTACACGTACATCGTCTTATCTGGAAGTTCGCAATTTCAAATGGGTCTCCGTCGATTTTCTTTTACTTCCGTCATCATTCATTCCCTCGCGTCTCACATTCCTCGGGCGAATGGTTTGGACTTGGAGATCTTGGAACCTTTGAGTAGCGAATCACAGCAAATAACTAATTGTATAGAGTTGGAAAGATTCGTTAGTCGAATACTATTCATTCGGGGAAAGCCGAAGTCCAAGCCATTCTAGAGTAAGAGAATGACTCTTCAAAGAAAAGAGTTCGAGATAGAATAGTCCAGCAAGCGGAAGTTTAGAAAGAGAATGTCTGAGGATTCCTATTGAATTTTGTTCATAGAAAGGGAAGAATTAGGGTAGAAAAATTTAGTTTCCAATGCGGGGGCACGTACGACGAAAGTAGCTCGTTAAGATCAGCGGACTTTCGCGCGGAGGAAGACAGAAAGAGGAGGAGGAGGAGGAGGAGGAGGAGGAGGAGGAGGAGGAGGAGGAGGAGCTGGCTGTCGATCGAGTTTCAGTGGAATTGAATTTCAACCAGCCGCATCCTCACGCCTTTACGACATTGGTCCAGATATCTCGCTCGCTTGCCGATGTCACATCCTGGCATCCGCCTTTGCCGGCCACTTTGGCAATTTCAGGATTCGACGACTCTCGTCGCGTCAAAAGATCAGAGGAGTCACGATCGGAATACTCTACGCGAGTCACCAGGGACCTCTTCAAAGTCCTATTGATCCCCTGGGTTTCCGGTGACGTCTTTCTAACAATGCCATTTTTATGACCGTCCGGATATTTTTCGAAAAATGAAGAATGATGAATTTAATAAATTCCACTCTTCGGAGATATGTAACCGCTAGATTTCTGTTCTTTAATAAGCGGACACTTACGCTCGGACGTCCGAGATGATTAATGTATCTGTTAAGTAAGACGTCCCGAGAAATTCTAGGCGTCATCTTCAACTCGTTCCTAATGCTTATCCCTTCTATTGTATCAAGTTACTGAAACTCATTGCGAGCCGATCCAACTAACAAATAGACACAAGTATCTACGCAATGATTTTGCGATTCTGTAGTTATTGAATTAATGAAAACTTGGTTCTTGGATAGTATAGGAAGAACCCTAAGAATAGGTTCGAAGATTTTGCCGGGAGCTGCATTGCAGTGGTATAGCTAGGCTACCACGAAGGTATCACAGAGTCACGTTCACTTTCGACCGGTCCCCCAGGATAGAGAAGTCCGAGAGAAATCCGCAAATTGGACGCGGTTGATGGGGTGATCGTCAGGCGAGCGCTATTTTCCACGCACGTCTGACCAGTGCGCTCCTACTCTCCTGTTTAGCTCACCCGTCTCTTATGTACGACTACTTCCTTTACAACGCTAACAATAAATAGAGTGCGACTCAGTAGTCCAGAGCTGTTTCTTCCTTGCCTCGAGGCTAACAACACTTCAACCAAGAGCTTGGAAATCTCAAAACCCCAATTAAGTAGAAGAAAACAATTTCGTCACGGCAGTATTTATGTCAGTGTCTCGCTCGTTTCACTCGCGCTCGATCAAAGATTCCATTTCTTCACTTCCATTAATCAGCATCCCATCAGCGACTGATAAGGTCGACCAGCGCTCGTCTGACACCCTAATGCAATGATGTCTCTTTCTTTTCTTTCTTCCACGAGCTAGCTCGGCACCAACAGGAGGACACGCACCGGTATTGTAGCACCGAACACGTAGGTGGTGCTCTCACTCACTCAATGCTACTACTGCTCTCCTTTCTTGCGTCTCTTAGACCTGTCGAATTTCTCTCTCCCCCGCCCGCCCGCCCCCCTGCCCGTCAACCCCGCAAGGAGTAATGATCCCGCGATATGAGCAACCCCGCCAAGTTTTTTGCCAAGTTAAAGAGTTTTTAAGAATTGCGCTTGGGTCGTTGGCGTGCTGCGTGCGCGCGACTTTAAGTTTAAGTGCCGAGTGCTCTTCTTTGAGTGGCTGCTGCCAGTAACAAGAGAGAGAGAAAGAGTGATGTCTCTCTGATTTGACACGCGCGCGCTTCGCTGCCAAAAGTCTGCTCACGATTAGAGAGCTTGGCCCGAAACACGAGCGAGAGCGTTGAGAGCACAGTTTAGTCGGCAGGCTGACTTCAGGACGAGCTATAGAGAAGGGATGCACGTGAGTAGAACGCAGCTCCATCGGCGGGGAAATCCGAGGGATAAAGGAGACTCTAGCGCGTTCCGCGGTAACACTGATCTAGAGAACGAGTACACGCTCTACCACAGGCCGAACCAGTTTCGAGAAGGCACCTATACTGCTATATTGCTAGCCTTTAATTGCACCCCCCCACAAGCATGTCAGCCGGTATTGGCTGGTTCTCTCCTAGATCTTTTCCAGCCCGACTGAAAGTGCCCCCGCCAGCCCGATTGTTTCTCTCGACTTTTTCTGTGTACCTTCTAGCTGTTTAATTGCTTTCCTTATTGTACCTTTACTGTGTTACTTCTTGGTGTTCTTGCTGTTCTTGCTGTTCTGGTTGATTGTCACCACGACTGTTATATTGCTCTCTGCACCTGTTAATTGTCCCGAGTTGTCCTTTAGTGTCTTGTTTTCTGCACCTATCTGTCTGTCTCTCGATGGTATTGTTGTTTCTCGTTGGTACTTTGTATATCTTTCCGCATGCCCGGCATATTTTCTCTCTCTCTCTCTCTGCCTCTTTCTCTTACACTTCCTCCTCGAGTGTCTCTCTTCTTGGTTTCATCCGTGAGGTTTTGTCTTTCGAATCCGTTCACCCGCCCAGCCCTACAGTTCACTGTCTTTAAAGGACTCTCTGAGATATCCCGGTACCCTCGAAATTTGTTTGGAGATGATTGCCTCGACAAAACGAACTTACGAACTTGTGTAATTGAAACCAGTCGACGGGGCTTTGAATCGCTCACTCGGATCGACCTGTTCCCTCGAGATCGAGCGAGTCGCGAACTCCTTGGCTCGCAGTAACCGACGCCGTTGTCGTTGTCGTCGTCGTCGCCGTTGCCGCCGCCGCCGCCGGGAGAGAAGAAGCTTTCCTGATAGCCAAGCGAGAAATCAAGAAGCACAGACCGAGAGAGGGAGGCTGAAGACTTAGAATGTAGAGCATAGACCCGCTTAGTTTCGTTAGTGGCTTTAGATAGACAGTGAGAATGGTAGTATGCCAGCAGAACCAGAGAATGAATGACAGGGAAGTAGAGAATGGGGAGGGGGTGTGAGTGTGACTGTCTGAATGATTGATTACCCGAGCGAAGAAGATCGCTAGTCGGGTTCTGCTAGTCAGCGAGTGTATGCACAACCAAGTAAGCACGGGCCCACAAGGAGGCGTACGAGTTGACGGCAAGAAAGTACGAGCGAAAGCTGCTGCGACTGAGATTGAGAGAGTGTCTGCTGAGAGGGTGGAAAGTAGAACGTTCCGAGTGAGATTGAGGGAGGGAGAATGAAAGCTGGCACGAAAGAGAGAGAGAGAGATGGGGTGTATGTGTGTGTGTGTATGTGTGTGTGGAAGAGAATGAGTTGCGAGAGAAAGGGGATGGAAAGTTGGTCGAGTAGAAAGGAAAGGCTGAAATTCAAACATGTGCGAAATGCCACTTGTTCCAGGACCTAAAGAAGCGCGGTTCCCACACCTGTGACATGCAGGCCCTTCAGCCACTTCCGGTCCCAACCACCACCACCACCAACACCGCGCCTGCCATGACTACTTCCGGTGGGCAGCCACCGCTCTCGGTATCGGAGACCGCTTGAGTCGATCTCGCACCGAGACCATCGTAATCTCGCGATACAGTCGTATGTCCGACATTATGCGAACGGCAGACAAAAGAGAACAATATACAAAACACCACCTCCAAACTACTACCACCAGTACTAAGTACCAACCAACCACCATCACCGTCCTCCTCTTCTACTCGATGAAAATAAAGCATGGCCGCCTGGCCGCACGAACGGTGAGCCTGATTCTTACATAATTCTAGTCCTCTCCGGCCGGAAGTAGCCGGTCGCTGAAATTCTTGGCGCAGAAAGCCGCCGGAGGTAGTCCAGTATACGATTGATTATCGATTGTTAATGATAGTGTTATGATGCCCGAGATCCTGGTGGACTAGTGAGACACTCCTCAGTGAAATGCATCGAACCCATTATTCCTGTATGCTCATTGAATGATCGATCAAGTCTTTTTTAAGGCTCTACTCTTATGATGCTACGACTTATGCATCTTTCTTTACACTACGCATTATTCTCTTCTTCTCTCGCTTCGTTTCATCCGTGAAGGCTTTCCCTTCTGATAATAAGTTCTTTGCATCCCTCAGCAGCCTGAACCCCCCGTAACGAGACTACTTCCAACGCTTTCTGATCGCCACACCAGTGAATCAATGTATTTGTTCGTTCGAGAAATGATTAATGATACTCGTGGTATTATTTTTATTAAATCGAAATGAATAAAGTCACGGCAAAGTATTTCGAGTTTAGTGAAATTGGTAAAGTCTAGTTCCGTTTGAACTAAAGTCCGCATTCGACGAGAGTGGCACCGGGATTTTCAAGAGGAGGAGGCTTAAGACCAACGTCCTGTAGCGAGGATTTACTAGCGTCCTGTCCCTTAAATCTAGAGTGAGCTCCTTCCGCCGACGTTGATCAAGCTTTATCGCCGGTGCCACCGAAAATGTACCGTGAAAAGAGATTACCCGACGGCCGTCAAACGGGGTCACTTTCCCCATGAAAACAGTGTCTCACGATCGAGGTGCTTATTTCCCTGGCTGACCAAAGTAACATAGAAAACTCTTCTTTGTTTTGCTTTTTTCTTTTTTGACAATTTTCCATCCGAATGTCCAATCCATTGTATCACCGATCTCCAAGGGGACAAATTTCATTGGGAATTGAAGAGTTTCCCAGTGAAACTTGTACATTTTAAACGAGGTCCTTCTGATTACCCATTGTTTTATGCATCAGCCGAGTGGTCGGAATGGTTCTCCCCGGTTGGCTCTTTCGTTATACGGAATATCGAATGACGCGATCGATCAGGCAAATATTTTTTCAACTTCCAATCGTTTCGTCCCTGCCGTTGACATCCACTCTCACGTTCACGCGCCGTTGGATGCTTTGTATCGTAGTTTGCACTGCTGCAACGTTTACCTCGAGCAGGCTCCTTTGACAGTCGCTCGCCTAAGTGGTCCGCTTCACAAAGACAATGTTACTTGTAGTAGATCCTGGAGAAGTTTCGAGTATCATCGCTAACATGACAATGAGATCCCGGAGTGATAAATTAATTACAGCCGATAATTTCAACTCGATATTTAAGTTTGCCAATTAATAATCCAATTTGACGTCAGCCAGTGTGTCGAAGGGCGGGGAAAAAGATTCGTGTGGCGAATCGATCGGTGTAAGAATAGTCGGTTGCGGTGAAGTGTGTTATTTCTATCGTACGGAGACGGGAAAAGCTTGGCGGCAGCACGGTCGCTGCCACTCTCCTTTTTTTTTCGCGAGCCCTCTTCGCTTACGGGGAAACCTCTCGAGCCGAAGACCGAGACGCCGCCCTCTTTAGCTTCGTTCCTAGTTTTACTAGAGACTCTCGTCGCGCGCAAAACAATCGCCCTGTCCCCTTCTGCCGCGCCTCCCTGGCACAGTTTTGGATGAGGCCTACTTCCCGCCAACGATAACTTACTCTATTCTCCCTCTGACTCGACACGTACACTATTAGCCGACGCAGCTTCCTGATCTTCCAGTCTTCTTTATGCTCCATATTTGAAACTTTATCGATGGAGCCTCATAAACTCGGCCCAATCATTCTCCACAGGGAATGATTGATAATCAGACTTGTATTAGCCATGATCGATCAGTGATCTAATAAGCACCTCGATCGAGAAACTCGCGAATTCCAATAGCTATTGGAAACTAGAGAGGTCCGCGAACATCGCAGTACAGTACCCCGGGCGTTTTACTTTCAGTAAAGGAAAAAGCATGAGAAAGGAAAAGCGGGTGGAGCCGAAGGTCCTTGCTGATTTCCGGATCGCCCGCGGGAGGAAGAGGGATCGAAGATCAATGAGGGGGACGATAAGTGCGATCGAATCGGACGAGCATCCTCGAAAGCATCCTCCCACGAGGAGGTCAAGAGCAAGCTCACCCAGAGGACTCCAAAATAAACCATTATCCCCAAAGCAATCCGATCACAGCGGAGAGTATATCCTGCAAAACGAGGACTCTCCCGGATGGCTAGCGGGTGGGAAATCCCTCCAGGAGCAAGGCCAGGATCTCCACCTTTCGAGTACGACATTCTCGTTTATAAATACGAGTCTCCTGGAGAAAAAGCTTACCAACGAAAAGCAAAAGGTTTCCAAAAGGATGCTCCTCGATCGATAAGGAATCCTTGTTCCTCGTAATGAAGAGAAAGCCACGCGGCAGGCGATCTACATTTATTCACGATCAATTGCGATCCGAATCATCGCGCGTTTCATTAGTCATAAATGATTCGGCAATCCAAATGGATCGCATTAATTTTCTTATGACTCTCTGTCCTGCCTGCCATAGCAATTCGGAATGCGAATGGAGCACTCGGTGTTCTCGCACTCGCCAAATAAATCACGATCGGCCGATCAAGCCTCTCATTAAAGGGAACATTCTAGAAGTCTGAGATGTGAGATACACTCGTTCAAGTTGTATAGTGTAACTCAATTCGTTTGGTGATTTAATTAGATATTGACAGAGAGAGAGAGGAGAGAGTTTGATCAGTCGATCGGGCGAGAAGTCCTTTGCGCCGCACTGTTAAGATAATATATTAACAGCGAGCAAATATCATAGCAGTAGTCGAATGTGGGTCTGTCGAAAAGCGACTCTACAAATAGATAGATCTTTGGGATTTAAGGGGCGTCCTGGAGACATGCTAAATATCATCGACCATTCGACTAGTAAGACCAGCATGTTCGAAAGGTCTCTAAACGTTTGTGGGAGGCACGTATTTCTCGCGCGAGTCAAGAAGAAGTCGATGATTAATGAGTCTAGTGAATTGTCTAGGTGATAGATGCTCGATGTGCTCTTACCGATACCCCCCCTTTTGCCAAGCAAGTCGTGTCCCCCGAGTAAGAAGGAAAAAGATAACAGAAATGATACTCGCACTTACAGAGAAGCGCGAGAGGTGCATATCGTGCGAATAAAATTGAAATATCCCTTGTCTCATTGTGTCAGGGCTTCCATCGACTTGGGCATTAAGCGCCAATTGTACTCCTGTCATTCTATTAAGAAATCTATCGTCTTAAATTAATAATTAAACGCTAATCTCGAGTCTTTAACTCTAAAACTTGCATGCGAGACTAGGAAGAAAACTAGAGCTATCACTTCGGGACTTTAAATCCAAGCCCTTTTTAAGATCTTCTTCCCCTCCCCTCCCCCCAAAAGAGTAAGGAATTGTTGCAGTCCCTTCGGCGATCAATCGCGAATTCTACTATTTCAAATTTGATCTTTAGCGATTGTGAGATAATTGCGATTAAATCGAGAGCGGATGAGAGGAAGTACCGAGGCCCAAGTCGAGTGGAGGCTGCGACGAAGTTAGAGAGTGCTTACAGATAAGGCCACGGTAGGGACCCAGGTACTCCGGTACTCTAACTAACGTAAGAAGATGCCCTCGTTCTTTCAAAGCTCCTCCAAGAGTTCTTTCTTAGGCGATCGACTAATCTGGTACGCGCGGATCGATCGTCCCGCAACTTTCAACCATCACCCTCCTCTCGAAATACTTTTTTTACTCCGCTCGATCCAATTGTATAATACACTTCGATACCAGTATTATCTCCCCGACACCCAATCCACCTCCCCGACAACGTGTCACAATCACGCGTTATCCCATTTATTATTAATAATGCCGCACGAATTGCGCGCGTCCCACATATATTCGTTTCTTCTTCCGCCGCCGGATTACGTCCCCATTCGTTGGCCGTTTCCTAATCATGCGTCTTTTCCCTGGCATTGAGCGTGATATCAAAGTGATTACGACACTTTATTATCGTGCTGTATTACGCCTTCTCTGCCATGTTTATCCGGGCCAGAATTAATTACGCTGCCAGACGCGTCATCCTGCGAGATCCTGGCAAAGTGACTCTCCAAACTACTACCAATTACACACACACACACACACGCTCGCCACCGCTAACAGGCTTGCGGGACTTTTTCATTCCAGCGATCATCAAAGTGTGCCGGGCCAATTATTATAGCATCGGCTCTGACGAGTGCGTTCCCGATTCTCTCGATTGTTGCGTAAAGGCGGGAATAAAGCCGGGAAAAACAGGAGAAGAACTCGATCGATCCGCGCGTCGACAACTAGCTGAAAGCGAAAGGCGGCGTCGGCGGCAGCGGTGGCACCCCGCTGTCATCCCAGAGGTGTCAAAAAGCTTTCCGCCTCTCCGGCAGAGGAGGAGAACTCCATTAACCGGAAATCCGATACGTCTAATCGAACGAAATCCGCTGTAAATAATCGTGAATCGAACACGGCAATGCTGAATGCACACGGATAGGCATGCGCGCGCGCGTGCTAGCGCGTCGCTACCGAGTTCTCTGTAATTAACTTTGTAATTAACTGTAAACGAACCGGGTGTATTATCGCGACACACAAGAGGATCTATGGAGTGAGAGAGAGAGAATGAGAGAAAGAAAGAAAGAATGAGAGAGCGAGTCTATCTATACATATGTATTATAAGAAGGAGAAAAGATACACGGGAGTGGAAAGATAGATTGTATCAACTATAAATACACGCCGTACAAGTATATTGTACACGAAACCCACGTGAGGGAACACTTTACTAATTCATACACAGACACACACACACACAGACACACACACACACATACACACGCGCGCGGACGAACGTATACACTGACAGAGAGATACACGATCGACAAAAATCTGCAGCACCCTCGCGCGCAATAAAGTGAATTCTAAATTGTCTCTAACTATTTAGGGCGTGTGCCTGAGAGTACGAGCGAGAGCACTCTTCTCCAAGTGCACCGAGCTCTCCCGTCCGTTATTCCGAGCAAGCTGACCTTTAATCGCATTTTCATCTTGGTACTAAATCCTTGGTAATCTAATCGATATGGATCGCAGCGAGCGATTCGCCGTTCATGAATCTTGAAAGGATGGCAGCGACGACAGCGACGCACGAATGCATTTTCTTCGAGGCGCGATCTCAGCAATCTGGCACGCACGAGCGGGTTAAAGAGTCGAAAGCCGAGATGGCAGTCTCCGCGTTGCCACTATGAATATATTAAAATGAGGAAAAGAGTGAAAAGCGATAGGGAAAGCAAGAGCAATGTGTTCGCGGAGTTCGGTGCGCTTGGAACGGAGTGATGAGAGAGTAATTACGAATCTAGAGAAGAGATAGAAAGAATATGTCAGGGGAAGAGAGAGAGAGATAATTTAAGAGATGAGAATATATTATATAAATCATATACGTATACTCGAGCCGTAGGGATACTATGTCGGGTCCTTTGTCGTCCAGAGTCGCAGTTTTATCGAGTAATAAACAAGAGGTAGCAATCAACGCGCGGCGAATGTAATTTAATTAAAAAGAAAAGAACAAAAAAAAAACAGAAACAAACAAACAGCAAAAGAGTCGAAGTCGATACGAGTGACGACGACAGGGAGAACTCGGGGATAACAGACTGACGTGCTGTCAGTCCTTATTCCGAAGGATATTCTATTTTCGTCACTAAACTTTTGGATGGCAGAGCGACGGGCCAGTTCGAGTATCCGACGATTGAAACTTTCGTCGAGCGAGGACTGGAACTATGTCGGACTGGTCTCCTCGTGTCCTCCTCCGCGAGGATGAAGCTCCACGATAGTAACTACTGACCTCAGAGAAGCCGTAATATCAAGTGTTACTCTTAAGGTACAAAAGTTTAGCGTGCGACTTGCGTCCGGTGACCGAGTGGCCTCTCGTCCGGCGGATGAGGCCGGATCGAGAACGATACTCTCGTATTGTATAAATATCACATTGTCAGTCAGAAAATTTAGAGTCCGCGTGAATCTTCGAATCGGAGAGATGCGAGTTGTTGTTAGGCGAATTAAAGTAGATCTTGTTAAACCTGTAAGATGAAGAACCTGTTTACGAACGGTTAGAAGCAAGTGTGCGCGAATCACTCGACTGGCAATTGGCGATTCTCGATTGATTAATTTCCTCGCTCCCTGCAACTACCGCGCCCAATCCACTCGATCGTGGCCCACATGATGCTGTGTTTTTCTGCTCGAGCCTTCCGCTCCGTTCCACTTTTCTCATGGGAGCCAACAGCTCGCCCTCGCCGGATATGCCGCGCGCCTAGTCCCCGTTTCCATGCGTGTTTTGCTTGGTCAACCGAATTTTCCACGGGGTATATATGTATACTGTGTCTGCTCGATTTGCCCAGGTACGAATCCGGCGTTTCTACCTTTCAAAAGCGCACTTTTTCCCCGGAAATAAAAAGCTCCACTCTTCTACCGTAATTGGTCCTCATGACTCTCATTCACCCGACCGTGATTTCTACATAGGAATGCTATTACAAGGATTTATCGGCTCGTTAATTAGCAAAATTCTTTTCCCGTATTTCCTTCTACTAATTGTGTGGACATTAAATTGATCTTTTATGAAAGCTCAGTTGTGAACAGTAGGCTACGAAAGGCGAAGGCTGAAATCGATATCCATGAGGAATCCGTCGGATAAAGAATGGGTTCTGCTTTACGGCAGTACCGAGTGCCACTCAATTAACGGTTTACAAGAGCTATGGTCCCCTAAATCATCATTAGCCGGGCGCACAGGCCGCGATCGAAGCGTGGCTGGCGGATAATCGATTAATCTTAAGCGAACCAAGCAAGCAATTAGGAAGGAAAGCGCTCGGCCGGAAGAACCGATCGCCGGGAACTCTCGTCGTCGATATTATGTGCAATCTATCCGATGCAGAGCAGAAGTTATTGGGAAAACTCGCTATTAACGCGCGGGAAACAATTCCACGAGCTGGTGTAAAAAGAGAATTCATGGAACTAATCAACGAGAAAAAATATATATATATATATCTGGAGATTGGCCAAGCGGGAGAGAGCGCGAGAGGAAAACCGGCAAGGCGAGCACGAATGAACGCACGACAAACGAGTCTTTCAATTCACTAACGTACTGCCAATTTTTCCGACGCGACGCGTAAGTAACATTTAACTAAGGGTACCATAGAAGAAACTATTAAAAAGCCGTGCGACCTTATAAATGCGGTGTGAAGGAACTCGTGCGCACTCGAATAAGGAAGAAAAAAACCAAAAAAAATAAAAGGTGCGCCCTTCGGCGCGAGTCTGTTAGCGGTATAAATAATTCACTCGTTTCCTTCCCTCGCTCTTTCGAGTTCTGCCAGACGACTCTTCCGTGATTTTTATCGGTGTTTCGGCACACACACCAGCAATGATACAAGGAACGAACGAGTCGACAAATCATCATTGTCGCTTGCGGTTCGAAATTGAGAGAAACTACGAAAGTAAAGGACGATTCGCGACAGGCACTTGAGATGTCTGTCTGTTGAGAATGGCTCGACACACTGATCTACCGTGTAAGCGTATTTTAAGTGATTAGTTGTAAAAGCAGGCAAGAGCAACACACATACACACAGACACGCAGACACACACACACACACAGACGAACACACGCAGTCAGACACACAGAGACACGTACACACAAAACGTATATGTTCCATTAGTTTGCTATTACACTTCTGCCAATTACAGAAGTTTAATCTGCAATTTTAAGTATACATATATTTTAATTGGAAATAAAATGTTCACAGTGACCTTTACCGGCATTGTCATTCAGGGAACACGTCTCGCTTTTCTCTGACGTAACTGGAACACCCTGCAGTTTAATCTAGAATTTCGGAATTCTATATACCGAAAATCTAAATCTCCAAGTGGAACGCGCAAGGAATTTTAGGAGGTGTAAAGTGGAAAATAGGTTGGGTGACGCGAGAATATTCGAGGAGTCTTGCTCGTCCAAGAACAGTGACAATCTCAGTGTAAACTAGTGCTTGGTTAATCCTGGGGTTCAAGAAAATCCTAGCGAAGCAAGTCTTTCGCTTCCAATAGCTAGTAAACTCCGTTTCCCTAATCCAAAGCGTTCGCCTCCTTGAAAATCTCGGAAGCCCGGAGTTTCCGAGTGCTGAGAAACGTGTTGGCGCAGCTAACTCGGTAAAAATGCATTCATTCACGTAAAATTTCGGGAAGATATAATCGATTGGATGGCTAAGTGGCTATAAATGAGGCTTGCTTATCCTGTGTTAGAGAGATATGAGAATACTCGCTCATCCGTCAGTGAAAAGTCGATTTCACTTTTGACCGTTATCGACAGCAGCGAGCACGCATGCATACATTTCGAGAGACTCGAAACACTCACACATTCCTCGGTTTCAAACACACATTTCGCTTTAACAATCGAATTCCAGTCAATACTGGCTTACCTGAACGTTAGTTCGAGTTCTTTGAAGAATGCGAACAAGCCAGACTGAAGTTAGACAGGAAGTGAGGTTACCTCAAGTCAGTGTTCCTTCTACTCGAGCAGTCCAGAATTCAACTGAAAATTCGGATCACTTTCACTACGCGAATATACACTCAACACAGTCGAATGATTGAATGACTTTCTCCGAGCGATGTCAATAAAAGCGCGCACGATAATACTTCGAAGATCAATAAATACCAAGCGCGTAAACGCGCACGAATGCAAGTATCCGATTCTGCTTTACTTATGGCGGTAGGAGTGGGGGGTACGCGAAGTTCTCCCCCACCTCCACCAATGAACTCGTTCCATTTTCGAAGATCGATTCTATCGATACGATCAACTTGATTCCGCCGGATTGAAAAGTTCCCGCACTTCGACGGACACATAAAGTTCAATGCAGTTTCCCAGGCGCAAGTGCTGCTCGAACTTATATGGAAACTTATTGGTCCCAGTTGGCGCAACTGCAGGTTTGAGTGAAACCGAACGCTTCAATTGCCAGAAACGTAAATACGATTGTTCCGTGGGAATTCGCTGCTTGAGACCTAGTTTTAAGAGGAACTGCGCTGACGTTAACGCGCCTTTACTTAAAGCCTGCTTGGAGGTGGGCTGAAGTTGTTACACGTTACATTAAGATGTAAGGCAAACTCGGGTGAACGCGACGTCTGATGTAATCTCTCCTTAAATCAAGCTTAATGCACTCCCCGAAGTGATTGCACGCGGGATAACACCGAACTTGCTCGCAAAGCAGTCGAAAGTCAAATTAGTCTGCGAGTAATTACGCCTTGGATACGTGATCCCAGGAGACTGACGGCTCGCTCGAGGAAAACTTAATTTATTAGACGTGGTGGTCGACAAAAATTGATCTCCCCTTACATTAGGTCCACCAATCCGATCCCGATGAAGTCAGGCGTGCCTGTAATTGAGAATCATTCATTGCCCTTGGCCGAGCCGTTTAATTGAAGTACTTTCCAATTAATTTTCCCTTAAGTGGATAACGTTATCATTAATCTTGCTCTGGTTTCGCGGGAGGAATATAGGGATGCTGCGGTTCGTATGAAAACCAATCGGAACGGCTTTCGGATCGCGCGATCAAGCCGGGACCGAATGAATTTTATTCGTGGAATTATCGCGCGACTAGTGAATTAAGTGAATAGAGCAGGGCTAGGTATAATATGGACTTCGATTGAAATCCATTAATGAACGAGGTTGGCTGACGCGGCCGGCTAGGCTTCTCATTAACAAGATTGCTGACAGAAAGTCGATAGTTAATTACGCAAATGAAGGGATTCCGTTATGGTCCTCTGGCTCTTAGCAGCCGTGCGTCCTAGATCGTTTCAGGATCCGATCAGTCGCCGGGCAATATTGATCCCTTCGTCCTATAATCGATTCTACGTGCCCTTACGTAACTTTTAATGCCGCCTTTAAGTACTTCGACCCAGATACACCCCTTACCCGTCCCCAGCTGGCTCGAAGCTTTTTTCTCCATGACGAAGAATCTTTCACCCTCGCCAGCAGTGTCTCGTCTCGACGCAATGTCCCTCTCTAGTTAAATCGAGCAAGCTTCCCAGCAAACTTTCTCCCTGGCTCTCGATATTAATGGTTACCCCTTTAAGAGAATACAGA
Organism: Ectemnius cavifrons; assembly: GCA_964023945.1. Taxonomy (NCBI): domain Eukaryota; kingdom Metazoa; phylum Arthropoda; class Insecta; order Hymenoptera; family Crabronidae; genus Ectemnius; species Ectemnius cavifrons. Next base: position 5,368,922 of record OZ030385.1, on the reverse strand, counting down.
TTACCAGTAAGTCATTTTTTAAAATTAATCTTTCGTGCAAGGATGACTCTTCGTTATTATATTGTCGTTTCCTTCCTAGTCGCAGTCTTCTTCGATCCTGAAGGAACACTAAGTGTTGAGACAAGTCGCTGTTTTAATTATGATGGGATACATTTGCGATTAAGCTATAGGGACCATAATTAGCACGAGAAGAAACAGGAAGACGGAAGCAGTGATGACTGCCAAAGAAAAGGAAATCCTGGACTTAAAGAAGACACGGACGATGGACGTTTCCATCTGCCAAGGCGATCAACATGGGAATATATGTCAGAGAACAGAGAAAACTTGAAGAGAATAAAATGATTAATTTCATAGAACGTGTACTTTCATTTTTCCTACACATTCCTCCTCCTGACTAGTATTAATCTAATCATCGATCAAAGGGGTAGGAACGTTGCAGGGAGAAGAAACGAGGTCGTGTGTACACGGTTTTATTTGGACTCCAACTTTTACGACGTCACACAAAAGAGGCAACACTTTCTTGGCAACTGTCTTTCAATTTTATTCGGGCATTTAGCTCCGCGAATTCATAAATGAACTCAACTAAAGTCGTAGCAAAAACACTTGAAAGAAGGAACGTGACTAATAGAACGAGCAACTGAGTGAACACTCTAAGAGCGATAGAGGTACAATTACTTTCCTTATTGGCTGTATATGAATTCTTTAATCGAACACCACGAGCTTAGCCAAGAAACTCAACGATCTTTCTTCTCTAAAGCTCTGTTTATCATTCGGAACACATGTGCTATTCTCGATAACAAGGTCTCATCGAATTAGTCTGCGATGAAAACTACTATACGGCAGGTCGGTGCTCTAATTCTTCCGAGCTTGGTAACGAGCGACGAGTGAGCAGGTGAGTAGAACAGCCCGTTCGAATGTGACTTTAAATCCTTGATACATCTTGGGTGAATCCTTAATACGAGAGTTCTTAATTGCTACGATACTTAAAACTTAAAGGCACTGATGCACCAAAGCTGTGTCTCCTTTAATCAGAAGACTTTCCCCATTAAAAAATCTTTGTCAATGGAACTAGCACGCGATCCCATCCCGTGTTTCGCGTCGACCTAGCTAGTAACTCGTAACTTCGATCACCGCTATTACTGATTAACATCGAGTCGCTTGCTGCGATCAGTGAGTGTGATAGGTTGCGCGCCGGACGACGAAAGAACTGCATCTTTCCAATTTCGAGTTTTCTCCACTGAGGCTTGAGCTCGAGATCCCACGCTTGTCCGGGCTCCTCTTCTACAGGAAGGTGCTCCAGTAGACGACGTTCAGGATGAAGAAAGAGAACGGGAAGAAGAATCTGGAGAACTTGTCGATGTAGATGGCGGTTGCCCGACCCTGGCAGCAAGTATCGTACTGCACCGTCGGTGGCCTCACGGGACTCCTGCTCCTCTCGGAATCCGGTCGCATCGGTGTCTATCGAGCAAACAATTCTCTAGTGCTTACTAAGCCCTCTTGACAAGGGGACACAACGACATGGCCACTGCTAAATTATTCCCCGTACAATAGCCAATGAGCAGACAGAAACAGAGAGAAAGAAAGAAGAAGAAGAAAAAGGTAAGAGTATGGCCTCTCTCTTAATTATTCATGCGAAAGGGCTTGCGAAATCACGAAGTTTCACCGGTGAGACTCAAATAAGCTCCGGCAAACAATCGTTTTGTATCCTTGAGAGAAAGTTTCCGAGTAACTCTCTCCTTCCCTCGACTCGGCCTGTTACTGCCGGGGGCCAAGCGAATTTTTCTTAGCCTCTGACATAAATTTCCGGCAATGCCAAGCTACAGTCGCCTATAAAGCCGGGGTAGGGAGCTCCCGGGACTATTTACAAAACGCGATCCGCCTAGTTTCCGAGCTTTCATACGAGGCCGCCGCCACCGCTCTAGGAAACAATGCGCCCCTGTGTATATCAGGAACTGCTCTTTATGCTGGCGGGATAACTCGCCGACGGGGAAGTTTCTGCTTACGCCAAGTTCCGCACTTGCAGCTACAGTCTCCGGTCCCGGCAAGCCTGGGAACTCATTTCAACTCGAGAAATATTTGCTCCTTGCTGGCGGCTGAGAAAGAGTACGCTCTCCTTTGCCAGATGACTCATTCTAGTACTATGTGGCGCTTTATCGTTGATAAATGTATCACTTAACTTTTAAATCGTATTAAGATTCACTTCTTTCCTAGTTTTTACCTTTTTCTTTGCGGTAACTAATTGAATGATAACTTGTAGAATGTTGCAATGGGATTCTCTTTGTGAAAGAGCACCGAGCTTTCCAACGAAATGAGCAGATATTTGCCGAACGTTCGATCAATCAATTGGGAATATTTTGGGAGAACGGGTCAGGCTAATCAGTGCTGGTTCACCAACGAAACGCGGGTGAACTGTTTGCAAGCAACCCCCGTGAAAGCAAATGCTTGCACGCTTTTCCCTGGGTGATCCTGCCGCAATGCCTAGCATTCTCTCTCTCTCTCGTATTATGAGGCTCGGCCTCTGTCTATCGTCGCTTTGTATGGGACTCACGCACGCGTGGAAAAGCGCGGGTGGCATCAATATTTCAGAAGATCGGGATGCAGGATTAGCTGCACGTCAGCACCGCGAAGTAACCTTCTTAATTATGCGCCAGCCGATCGTTAGTTTCGAGTTCGATTCAGGATAGCCAACTTGACACAGGGAATTTCTAGACAACGGATTAACGCACTCAAGCTAGCAACGAGCTTTTCCGTAACCTATGTTAATATAAAATATACTTGGCATTAAAAATTCGAGCGCAGGAAGTTGCGCCAGTAATGAGGTATGTCGTATTCATAGCATTAAATTATGCCGGAGCCCGCGGCAAGTTGGAATTCAAGCTGGTGTGCCTGCCTAATGTATCCGCAGCGCTTCATTAACAGAATCAGGAAAAAGTGCTCGCTCGAAAGAAAAGCTTGGCGCTCAACAGCATCCCACATCAACGAGCGCCAATTTTTTGCTCGTCGATGTTATAGCGTGGCTGTCCTGTTTTTCCCGGGAGCAGACATAAATTTTTGTACCACCTTATAGGAGCATCCTCGCCCACCGACACCGAGACCCCGCATTCAACGGGTGAGAACCGACAGCTTTTTTCACGCGGCCTTACATCGACTGGTAAATAAAGTTTGCGCACTCGACCTTCTTCCTTCGGGCGTGTCAGAGGGATGCTTTTAATTTTGAATCCACCCCCTTGTTGAGGGTACGCCGTAGCTTGTTTAGTGTAGGTGCGGTGGGATTGGGGAAATACCGCGCTACCTTGAAATCGTCGATTTCCTCTCGCAGATCCTCGTCGGAGTAGCCCTTCATGGCTTTAGTGGCGACGGGGCCCATGTAATTATTCACGACGGCGAACTCCATCAGCGAGAGGAAGACGAACACGCTGCACGAGGACATCCACACGTCGATCGCCTTCACGTACGAGACTGGTGGCAGTGATTGCTGGGACTGGGTGTTTTGCGTCGCTGTGAACATCAACGTTACACCCCGTCATCAATCACTCTTGCCAGCTCATCTCCCTGCTTCTGGACCGCTAATAAATGCGATGCCTTCTCTCCCGAAATCCAGACCAACCTCCAGTATCCTTCCACTGGAATTTCTTGCTTATCTCAACACGATTATAATCGAATTCCATCCCTCAGAGTTTAAGAGTGCTCTGTCGTGGAAGAAAAGGGGTGGCGGGGTAGTCGAAGATGCTTGGGGCTTTTTTGGGGAATGGCCTGGGAAAGGTAAATTTCGCGCGGGGTGTTCGCAGGCGCGATGAACTTACCGAGGGTCAAGAGTGACGTCACGCCTAGGGTGACCCGAGCCGGGATCGCTTCGGGCTTGATCCAGAAGGCGATCCAGGACATGACCACGATCAGGGCGGATGGTATGTACGTGTGGAACAGGTGATAGCCCAGTCTCCGACGGAGATTGAACACGATCTGTATGCAGGTGAAGTTCCCGGTCGAGTATTCGATCGTGCAGTCGGTCGTGTAATTGTTCGAGATGTCCAGCTGCGGTAGCTCGATCTCCGGATTCACCACCAGCGGATCTGTCATGTTCCAGATGAACACCAGGTCCTGAGTCGTGTGTGATACTGCAACCACAAAACCACACTTCAGGAATCGTCGTTGCTGCGGTCCTGCCGTGCTCCCGTACGTGCTAATTTCCACGCGACCTTTCGTGTCACCGGCAACACCACCCTTCCCTAACACTTCGCCTATTCTCTCCATTCTCCTCTATATGCTAAACATTCGGCCCCGTTCCTTCCACTATTCTCTGCCAAATCTCCTGCGCATTTGCCCCGGTTAAGATGAATAAAACAGGTCGTAGCTTGAATTCTAAGTGAATGTTACAACACGCAACTTTAACGCTCCCTAATCTATTCATTTTGAACGATCGATATTTCTTTCCAAGCCTTTCTATATGAATACATACAACTCTCTATCATCATCGAGCAGATCTGTGTGTCGTGCGGATAAGACTCGAACTTCATGGCACAGGAGAGCACCAAAGTCAACCTGGAAAAATCAAATTCATCAAGTTTACTATTATTAAAGACAATTTTATTTATATCAGAGAATCATACTTTGACATGTAAAGTAAGGTTTTGTCGTGATAGAGCCAAAGGTAGTGGTTGGGTATCGACATCTCATGGAAGGTGACCTTCTTCGCATTCTTAAAGAAGCAGTCGGGCCTCCAGATATTGTGCAGCCAATCCACATCGAGTATTCTGTACTCCTCGGACATATTCTCCGGCAGCCTGAGCCTAGAATCCCGCCAGCTCTGTGCCAGAAATATATCGGCGACGTACGTCTGCGGAAAGAGAGATAAAGAAAGAAGGAAGAGCGATGTCCCATCGGTAGTTGTAATTCGCCTGTCATGCTAATCTAAACCGCTTCCACTCTCAGAAACCATACCGCACGATAAGGGAAGGCATTAATTCAGGAAGCATCTCTTTAGATTCTCATCGGAGCGCTCCTACATTCAGGGATAAGGGGGTCAAGCTCGCATTAAGCAGCATCCACGACAATCATCCGTGCCACGCTCGTTAAGACTTATTGAATCTATCAAACGGCAAAGGGGATGCTAGGAAGCAATGCGCAGCTGCACAAGAGTAACACAATCAGATAATAGAAAAGGTAGAAAGGATTTTCTTGATCTTCGTTCTCTTTTAATTAAGCAGAAGTGTCTGAGCGAGGTGTTGATATTCTACTAGCGTTTAATGCATTCAATTTACCATGGATTCCTCGTTTATGGAGTCGAGGCTGAGCACCGTCACGTGGAAATAAACCATGGTCGGCTGGCCGAGGTACTTGGGCGCCCTGTGCTTGTCGTACTGCTTCGGGTTCAAGGGTAGGATGTCTCGCAGCGACAGGGATGCTTCCTTCCTGCCGTACTCCTCGAGATCCGCCTCCCTGAAAAAGTAGAGCCGAGGAGAAGCGAGCCTGGCCGTGGCAGCCATTGCCTCTTGAATTATACCCTACATTATTTGCCTCTCCAACTCTGGTTTCACTCTCTGCTATCGGCTCTTATAATTAACCCCTTTTCATAGGATTTCCCCGAAAAAAACCTTAACTTCCTTAGCGGCAATGTTCTTTGCTCCTGCGTTTTTTTTTGTTCCTCTCATTAATGCCTGACGACGGATGAATAGTTATTGGATTTACACGGGAGCTGGCAATATGTTGGATAATGCTAATGCTAATGGGAGTCCGCTTTTTGCCAGTGACGGCGATTGTCCGCAGACTGGAATCGGGCCGAGCAAAAACCTTGCATAATCAGCTGAATCCGTGCGGAGCTGGTGGGGCAGTAAGCCTCGCAGGGATGGCTGCGAGGAATAAATCGTGCCGGGGAGATAAAATGAGATGGCGCGGGGCAGGGGAATCGGCCACGACTTTATAATGACTTGCGTTTCCAATGAATTAGGTAGCACATTGTTATCGAGAGCCCCGTTTGCCGGCGTCTCATTAATTACTAATGATAGAAATAAGTTGAATAAGCCAGCCGCGTTCATGGAAAGCACCATCCCGCGCGCGGCTGATTAACTGCTAATGAGAATAATAAACAGAAATGGTCCGCCCGAGAGAAATAAAGCGAGTATTACCCTTTTAATTAAAAACAGTCATTAAAATAGAAATAAATGGGTTGTGCGCGAAATGTTTTCTTTTAATAAAAACTAAGACCAGGCTTTCCTCGCATCTATCAGGCTGTTGGGGTCCATCGAAAAATGAAGGGAAAGGCGACGAGCTGTTTCCAGTGGGATCTTTGAAAAAGTGTCCTCGTATATTAGGGATAAAGTATTGCTAACGTAAGTACAAGTTGGAGATTCGTGTGCGAAGGAAGACCACGGCCGGTATGAGGGGCTCTAAAATATTGGCGCGATTCCGATGAAACAGCAATATCGCAGAAGCCATAATAGGTCTTCGTGCTTGGCACACCTTTAAGTCCAAGCGGAGAGAGGTGTACGTGTGTTCCTTATATGCGGTCGTTTTAATATGCTAACCTACGACCCACCAATGCGCCGTAGCTCAGCTTTACCACCCGGTTTTCGTCGGGAATTTAAACCACCCTTTTACCTCCATACAACCCTCTCGCTAATTTATATCAAACGCTCTGCCAACGGAAGCGACGTTTTCACCCGCGAAACTCTGCACTCCCAAGGAAACCGGACACCGTTTTCTGAGGCGCATATCGTCTCCTCGAATAACATATCCTTAAAATCAGGACTATGCGCGAGAGTGAATGCAGAGGTTTAAAAGCTGCGCCTTATAACACCGGAAATCTGCCAAGCCGATAATCCATAAGGAGACATACAAGAAGTAATGTGCTACTTGCAGTCCTGGCTTCCTTCACATGTGTTCTCTCTTACCGAACGACACGTGTAAGCCGTGACACTCTTGCAATGACACATGCCTCCGGCCGAGTTCGACTCAGCTCCGATGTATTACTTGGAGATCGTAGAAGCGCTGGGACGGTGACGAGAGTTGAGGAGGAAGGGGTGTGTGTATGTGTGCGTGTGAGTGTGTGTGTGTGTGGAAAAGGTTAAGAAAAATCGGTGCTAAGTGAGCGATGATCAATTGGTGATTGGAATCTATGTGATGCGTTACCTTTCGATCTTGGGAAAAAAGCGGTAGCCGCGCTTTCTCGCCGAAAGCCGAATTGTACTAGAGGATAGGCTATCGACTTTAATATGCCAGCTTTCGACCTCCGTGGAGAGTACCGGCTCGCATAATTTCTCGCTGAAACTCGAGAGAGTAGCGGGTGACGCTGGGGCAACATATATCGTCGCCTCCACGCAAGAAGAATGAATGTCGCACGACCCGATCGTTGCATCGTGCACTTATGTTTTCATGAGCTTCGAAAGCTTTCGGAGCGTGTTAACCGAGCAGTAGTAACAGTCGAGTGTGTCAGACTATCATATTCCAAGCTTATCTTTACTTTCACGCTATGAAATCCAATATGTCCTTTGTCTGTTGCTGCAGTTGCGAGTCTATTCGTTTCTCGATCGATTCTGAAGGTGAATCTTTCTTGGGAATATAATAGGAGCACCGATTGGCCAATTGAAGAATAACTAATGGCTGTGTCGAGAAGGACTCGCATTGCAGCACGCTACTTTCGTCCTTCTTGCGCGGGTGCGACGATATCGTAACTGAGGCCATGTTATGTGGCGATTGGTCTACGCGAATACACAGAAAACAGGTACGAGAGGTTTCCCGATCAAGGAGACTGATAGAAGAGCAATTACTGCCGAGCTGGCGTAATCAGTTAAAGGATCGTTAAAGCATGGGAAAGCTCTCGATTGGAAGAGAAAGTGAACAATGCGTTACACTTTCACAGATATCTACGCTTACTCACGGAAAGTGCAGGGCCGCCATGTCAAAGAGTGTGTACAGGTAGCAGCATAGGATCACCAGAGAATGCCTCGTCATTCCTGAAACAGACGCATCTAATTCCGAAGCTCAATCGACCCGGGAATATTGACGAAGAAAGAATTATTTTTATCGAGAACGTATTTTTAAAGGTTTATACAGGTCTTAACAAAAAATGGTATCGTCAATCAGGAAGAATGGTATGATTTGGTTGGAGAATAGAAAGAAAGCTATTGTGCCAGAACTCGGAAACTAATATCAATGAAAAATATGATAGCTATTGAGAAAGGATGTTGAGATAACATGAGAATCGAGCGGGAATCGAATATCAATAGCGATTTGTCAGTATCAGGCAGCTAAATATGTTTCTGAGAAAACTAAGAGGGTAATTGGCAGGTAACCCAAATAAATTCAGCTTCTGTCAGCAGCAGAAGCTCTATTGGCGTGGCCGCTCTCCCTAGGTGTTTCCACATCAAATGGAGTGGAATAACGTGCCGCCGTTAATTAAAATCACAGCGGGCAACCGCCAGGCCACTAAAAAGTTTCGACAACGAGTTCGACTACAATCGATATCCAAAGTTTCCGCGTGCGCCATACATCGTCGAAAAAGCTCCTCGAAACTCCTTTCGGTGAGCCTGGTCGAGGCCACTCTCGAAACTGTGCACCGCAAGCGAGCTTCCACGCTTCCAAAATGAATTGCTAATAATTTCAAGCATCAACCAACAATTCGAGGGTGAAAAGAAGGAAATTTAAAGTGAGCTCGATTAGGGTATAGAAAGATCTGCGAGGGTCAAGTAGGCACTCACCGATCAGCTGCACATTCTATCGTGGCGATCTCGGTTTGACCAAACGAGCACCTGGTCCAGCACGGCGAGTTCTATCCGAGGATGCGAGTGGACCCTTGAGAGAGTCAACGATGCCGGGGAATCCAGCAATCCATCAGTGGGTGATCGGCAAAATGTTGGGCACGCGACAATCCATAGCAAGATCGGCCAAGTCTCGTGGCAAACTTTTCGACTGTCACGTGTCCCGGAAGGATCGCTGGCTCATGGGAGATCCTGAAGAGAGGACTGCCAGCAAGAACTCTGTGCGAACTGGCGCCACCCTGGTAACAGGGTGCACCGTTGCTAAATCCACTCGAGTTTATTGTTCGTCCTGTCAAGACGATGCAGGACTATCGCTCGATCAAGATGAAATTCGAAATAAAAGACACGTAGAAAGGAGAACAGTCGCGTGGTGTGCTGTTCGCGATGACTGGTTGGCGATACGCTCGAGGCACGATTCCTCGGGGAAACCCCTGGAAGAGGATCGGGGACGCGTCGCGAATCTTATCGGCGGAGGGTCGCTTCGCCACTCGGGCACTGGCCACTGCAAACCGGGGGTTGCTGCTTCTGTAAACCGCCCTGTCGGCCGGTGCCTCTAAGCCAATTTGCCTATCGACTAACTGATTAAGCCCTACCTCTCTTTCATCGTGCTCGAACGTCGACGTGCCACTGGACCTCCTGCCTGCTGCGACTCAGATTGTGTGCGACAGTGTGCAAACTATTCCGATTCGTACCTACCATACTTTCCAAATCGACGTTCCCATCTCTCTTAATCATTACCAGGAATTCCTTATAGCTTAATTATCCATCGTAATGCGAATTAGACATAATAGATTTACGTTATTTAAAAACTAGATAAATCTTTATTAAATACTCAGATTTAATCTTATGACTTTTCCCTGAGGTATTTCAATGGGAAAAGAGAATGACACGCATTCGCACGTGAGACCTTGTCGCTTTGTCGACACACTTGGCAGGGACGAGTCGAGGGTGTCTCCATCCTTGATGCCGGTGCTGAAATGCTACCACTTTGTGTGCGTGTATCCGCGCGAATCGACGCGGCATAAGGTGAGTCCAGTGGAGAACACGTGTCCGCTGAGATGTGTGTCAGGCGTGTGTATGGTACACGTGTGTAGCCTGAAATACACGCGACGTGTACGCCGTAGTGGAAGGTGTACGTTCACTGTACAGTGTACACCAATGCCGTGTCGACTTCGGCCTTAATGAGATTCCGTCGCCCGATGGCCGGAAGTCGAAACTCTAGCTTCACTTTCAGGCCACGCTTTAACTTGCCCGCCTGATGAAATTTCGATTTAGAGCACATCACCTATTTGTCTTTCCTTTGTTTTAAATATTCACCCTTTTCGATTGCTTATCAACCCTTATTTTCATTGCTAGAATAATTCTATGGGAAATTGAAGGTCATCCATAAATGAATGGGAATGATAATTCAATGGATGCGATGAACCCTTGGTATTACTAGTAGATGCAGTTGTAATTAGAGTTAATTGCGGGTCGGGGCTGCTGCTATTTAAAGGCACGACCCATCGATCTGGCTTCCGACCGCCGGGTTCTGTTGGAAGGAGGTGAACTTGTTTCCGATGCTGCACGCATGAACGACGCCCTTCTCGTACGATGCGTATCCTGCTTGCATGAACGTTAAGTGCTCCTGACAAGCTCCGCACTTCCCAGAGAACAGAAACCTGGGCGTATAGCTTCCTACTCTCAGGCTCAATTAGAAAAGTCTACCAATTAATTCAACTCGGACTCGGAGAGAAATCAGCCTGCTAGCCGGATATTACTCGACGCTGTCCAAAAAGTCATTACGTAATGCGGGTGGATGAGATACAAGTGCACCTGGGATGGGGCAGGGGTGCATGGGGAATCCAATTAGGCGAGTTGAGCGGTGTTTTGACAGTTCGCACGTCGCTTAAACCGGGTTGCAAGCCGGCGTGTGTTCGAGGTCTGAAATACGCTCTTAAATCCTCGGTTGCTCGACGTGCAGCCGAGGGGTAAGTGGGGTTAAGCTGGCGTGGTCGTGAGGTCACGTCAAACACGATATCTCGTAAGAGGGATATCTGCCCTGTTATGCCTACACTCGCCCCCTCTTTCTCTCATCACTGAATTATTATTGGCGACGTGACACTAAGCCCACTTGCCATTGCCTCAACGATACAATATATTTCAACCCTGAAGAATTTCAAACGAGCACGAACTAATCAAAGTTCACACTTCTTTTTATTTCAATCGACTTCTAAACTATCAAGTAAGTTAAGATCGCAAGAAAGTCGTGATAATATCGAATGTGCGATGGTTAAATATTGAGGGGATAGGCATAGGTCGACGATGGCCTCCTTCACCGCCAGGTGTATCGTTCTCGCTTTTCTAGGGCTTCCCGCGATATTATATTAATTGTCCATTATAGATTTGTCTGTCTGGGTCAGAAGTATGCCGGGCAAATCGAAGAGGGTGGAAAAGAGTGGATCGAAAAAAAGGTTAAGGACTCGTCGACTGAATAATGGGTCCTTGAAAGCAAGGGTTAAGGACTCTCGACTAAAGTGACAATCAAGAATGGTTAACGTCGCTTGGCAACTTGACAAACTATTCATACATTAATGGGACCTCTCACCATAGAAGAAAGGGATGCACGCTTGCGATAAGAAAGCAGGATTGCCAGGAATAATGGAGGCTGCGGGAAGGCATGCATAAGGTATCAGGTGTGCAAGAGAGAAGAGACTTTCCAAGGGTTGTTTTATAATTCCCGTGGCCCTCGTGGGGGCTCGCTCGTATTTATTTACCAACGCCCTCGCAACTCGGTAGTCGTCTGTATAATAAGTTATAACAAGTATACTCGCTCGCTCCTTTGTACCTGTCACTCTCTAGCACGCCATTCTTCCTCGCTCATCATTCTCTCATTTTCTCTCTTTCTCCCTTTCTCTCTCGTGCATCCGCAGCATCCAGCAGTCACTCGGTAGTTCACGCATTCTTAAACGATTATTATCGTACACCCTCGGCATATACACCCCTCCCTCAAGGGGGCGAGAGTCGTTAGCCGATTGGATCGCGCGATTTTCTCCCTACGACTCGGCCGATTTTCACTTCGTTACATGAATTTCGCTAAAGCAGGTTCACCCTCTAGCAGACCTCACCCGAGAATCCCGAAAGAGGTCGTCCTTCCGTCGTGGAAGATTCTAGACGACAGCCTACAGTGAGGAAGACTCGGGCTCGCTCTGGCGAGGGTTTCGTTTCGATTAATTAGGTGGATTGGGTACGCGTTGGTACCTTCATCGCGGTATATGCATATGTATATTATTTATATGTATACGTATGTATATATGTATAGGTGGATATGTATAGGTATATACAGAGTCATCGTTACATCGGTCTGTTCTCGCAGCGTGCGAGAGGCCAACTCTCGCGCATTGCCTCCGGCTGCTGCTGCTTCTCCAAAGCTTCTCTTTAATTCTCACTCTCTCTCTCTCTCTCACACACTCTCTCTCTTACACATACACACACACACACATATACACACGCGCAATTCCCATTGCGATTCCCTGTGAGTGCACCAAGCAGCCGCGCGCTTAAATGCATCGCTCCTTGCGGAACAATGCCTCGCATCCATGAGAAACAATGCGCGCGCCGTTGTTTGCGCAAACCGGACGCACAGGGAATTCCAGCATGCAAAGCCGCACACACAGTATAGAGGCGTGACGAGTTCTCACCCTGTTTGAGTGTCCTGTTCTCTCCCGAAAGGTGGTGAAGTCGACCTTTCGTCAGACTGTTACTAGTCTCGATAGTAAGTCCAGGATGTTTCTTTTATTTACTCCTGTATTCCGGTATTCACAGGACACCCTTTTCGGGTCATGAGATACTCGACATTCGTGTTACCAGCAGTACAGAAGAATTTCTGGTCGAGTTCTACTTCGCTGGAGTACAGTTTCGTAATGGAGGCGGAGTTCGATGTAGCACATGAATGCAAGGTTGTAACAACTCGCGCGATCATTAGCTGATGATGAAGTTGGTGAAGAAGCATAACCACGCAGGGTGTATCTACAGCAGCATATGTGAGAGGAGGCACGCGGTGATCTCGCATTGGAATCAAACATACACGGTATGCCTTTCGAACGGGTCTCGAAAGACACCCCCCTTTTTCAACCCTTATCTCATCCTATCGATTGGCGCCGCGTGCCTCCGTGCAAGAGCCGGCCGATCTACTGAAAGCGACGTCCCACTTTTGCGTATTCTCTCTTTCTCCCGACACGGCGACCTCCTAAAAGCTCGGTGGTATCGTGCGAACGCGCTCGTTAAACATTGAACGCAAGAGCGGAGTGGCCGAGCTGTCTAGAAAGAGAGAGGAAATACGAGCGAGCACTCGCTCGCGCAAGCACCAAGTGACGCTGTCTACGTGTTACATAGTTTCACTGTACACTGGCATGCACATCAGCCTCGCAGATACACACACCCACACCGAATCGCCCTCGATACACACGATCGCGCACATGCATACACACAGACGCGCGCGCGCACGCATACAGCATGGAGCATCAATTCAGGAACGAGAGAAGAACGCCAGGAATTTCGAAACTATTGCCCGCTCCGGGCTACCTCGGCCTCTACGAAATCAAGCGTCGATTAGAGCGCGCGTCCTTCGCCACCCTTTATTTCCCTTACCCCTACGCCCCGACGCAATTCAACCCTTCCTCCCTTCTTCCTCTCTCCGCGTAAAACAGATCAGTTTCTTACGCGCGAGAATTTCCATCGGCGATCCTTGATCATCCGATAGGAACTCGATCTTCGAAGATGCTTTCGTACTCGGCGAGTAGTGGTAAGTGGGTGGTGGCGGTGGCGCCTTTTCATTTATTTACTATCGATTATCTAGGGGCGGTGTCGATCGCAGCACCCTTTACAATTAACGATCTAGGCGGATGCATGTTTAATCAGTGCCCGGGTGCGTTCGTGAGAACGGGGAGCCGCTCTGCGACTAAGGGTGGTCTCGTCTAATCGAGGACTTAAATGTGTATAGTTCTGCTTTTGTATATAGCGTGTGTGTCTGTGTGTCTGTGTCTGTGTGTATGTGGATCTCGCCACTGCTGTCTCTCGGAGAGGGTTCAAGCGTTCGCAATTCGATGCGCTACTTAGTCGTACGGTTAGAGTAGACGGCTGTGTAATATGGTACAGGTAGCGTGGCCGGGGTCAGAGTGCGTGTCTCAAGTAATAAAATATAAATATTTATATATATATATATATGTATATATGTATATGTGTATATATAATATGTATAATATGTATATAGTCCGTATTATGTATAATCGTATCGATATCGTATGTAGTCGCGTTAGATATACACGTAGGTAGACCCATTAGTCGGCGCCCCTTTTAAGTGTCTGCACTTGGAGAGAGGTTGAGCTGGTGTTCTGTCTTACCAACAATGGAAAACACAACTAGAATACCAATAGAAACGCGGGAATTCGAGGGAAATAATATCCTTGGTATTTCTGAGTTTTTAGAAATAATTGTAATATTTTGTAATCGAGGGGAATATTTGTTAGGGGAGTTTGGAAGTGTTCACCAACAGTAAGTAGAAGTAGTGAGCAGTGGAATAGGTAGATCGTGGTCAGACATAGGGTAAAAGCGTTAGGAACGATACTACCAACAGAGGGTTGGTTATCGATCTGTGGAAAAGGGTGATTTGAAGAAGTTGGTTGTGTTTCTCATCGCTGGTAAGACAGGAACTGGTTTTCGATGATTCTTACACTAGCTAGGGAATGGAGAGGCCCGCGCGAGAACGCGCTTGCTTACTTGCTTGCGACGAAAAACGTGGAAAATATCCTGGTTCTGACCCCTGCCACCTGTCAGCCAGGCTGTGTGTCGTGTGTGCTCTCTCTCGCGCGCGCGCGCGCGATTAACGTCGACCTCGGGATCGCGACTCCCGTCGATATACAACACCCTGCAAATACCGTTTCCCAGCAATCCCCCGTGGAAATTCGGTACTCGGGAAAATCTGTCGATAGACACCGGCAGCCGGCCGATATCGCTCGAGATAGATGTTATTTATATCGTTTCAGGCTTGGATATCCACGAGCAATCGCATCCGATTTCATCGGACGAATG